>WOXC01012182.1:1200000-1800000 GCA_011680675.1 Gymnobelideus leadbeateri | reverse complement strand
CCTAAAACAATTCCAAAGGACTCATGATAGAAAACGCCATCCACATCCAGAGAAAGAGCTATAGAGTTGGAGTACAGAGCAAAGCAGACTATTTTATTTTTTGTTTTGGTTTGTTTTTATTTCTTTTGGTTTCTCCCATTCATTATAATTCTTCCATGCAACATGACTACTGTGAAAATGTGTTTAATAGGAATATTTGTATAGAGCCCATATCAGATTGCATGCTATCTTAGGGAGGGAGGGAGAAGGGAAGGGGAGAAAATTTAAAACTTATGGAAGTGAATGTTGAAAACTAAAAATAAATAAATTAATAAATTGGAAAAAAAATCCCTGCCATAGAGAAGACTAGTCACTTTTATATGAAAAATGAGCTAGATGCCAATATTCCCCTAATGCCTCAGCTGGGGTGACAATATGCTGTAAAGATCAATCAGAATAAGGGACACCAAGAATTCACTTTGAAACTCCTCTTAAACTTGAAAGATATACTTGAACAGTTTGGTCTAAAAGAGCTTTCTTTTTTGATTGTCTGTTCAATGTCCCATAAGGCCATATACCCTGCTAAAACATTTTAGGACACCTGGCAGTTTTTCATAAGAAAATACTAAGTAAAATATCAGTGAGGAAGCAATCAAGTTCTAAGAGTCACATGTGTAGTAAATGTCATCAAGTATAAGATATATTTTATTTCTCAAAGACTCCAGTAATAAGGACAATTCTAGATCAGAGATCTTTAGGGCTGCCAGGGAACCTTAGAACATAGAATGTTTGAATCAGAAGGGACATTAGAATATAGAAGTGCCCTTAGGATATATATCAACAATAATTCACATTTACCTAGTACTTTTAGATTTACAAAGTACTTTCCTCACACCAGCCCATGAAAAATTACAGAATTTGAGAGTTAGAAGCAACCTCATGTGGGCCATTAAATCCAAGCCATACACTAAATAAATCCAGATTACACAATATCCAATAAGTGTTGCCAAGCATCTGTTTGAAAGCCTCCAAGGAGGGGGAAACCTACCACCTCTTAAGCCAAGTCATTCAACTTTTGGACGATTCAGATTATTGGGAAGTTTTTCCTGAGATCAACTGACCACCTGGTTCTGCCCTAAGGTACCAAACAGAACAAGTCTATTTCCTGCTCCACATGACAATCCTATAAACACTTGAAGACAGCTATCATTTGCCCTCAGACTCTTCTTCAAGATGAACATGCCCAGTTCCTTTAACTGACCCTATATGGCAATCTAGTCTATATGACATAGACTCAAGGCTCTTCCCTATTCTGTTCTTTGGGAACTATTCAGCTTATCAATGTCCAGGAAGTGTGGTGCCCAGAACTTAATACAATATCCTACATTAATGGTGTTAAAATCAAATTAGATGTGAAAGCCAATAATTGTATATAAAAATATCTGTGGGCTACATATTGACTTTGTTTTAAAATGTAACATCCATGTTTATTGTATTTTTATTTCATTAAATATTTCCCAATTACATTTTAATCTGGTTCAGAGTACATGTGAGAGTGTTGTGTTATCTGATTCCTCTGCTCTGAACAAGGTCTATCAGGTCAGAGAACAGTGGAACCATCATCTTATTCATGGAAACTATGTCCCTCCTTAATGCAGCCTAAGATCACACTGGCATTTTTGATGGCCACGTGACACTGCTGTTTATCTATTTGCACCCAAGTATAAGACTTTACATTTATCCCTACTGAATTTCATCTTGTTAAATTTAGCCAGGTGCTCTAGCCAAGATCCTTTTGTTCCCTATCATCCAGTGTGTTAGCCCTCCCTCTCAGCTATGTATCACCTGCAATTTTGATGCACATACCATTTATGCCTTTTATCCAAGACAAGGATAAAATGCCAAACAGCATAAGTCCAAGCACAGATTCCCTGGGGCACTCACCTAGAGACCCCTTGATACATCGACTACTCTTTGAGTCTAGCCATTCAACCAGGTATGAATCCATCTGTTTCACTAGAATGTCATCATCCCATTTTACAGATGAAACAGAAGCTCAGAGAGGCTAAATGATTCATGATATGTGGTCACAAAGCTTCGAGCCCAAGCCTTCTGACTGCCTTCTTGTGTGTGAACTCAGTTCCATTTCTGTCATCAATCCTTCCAGCTCCAAAGCCAAGCAGAAAACTCATCCCCACATGGCACCAGCCTTTCAGTCACATATGACTGGAAGAAATCTCCTCCAAATTCCACACATCAGATTAAAACCAAGAAGGGAATATTGCCTGTGCTAGAAGAGACCTTTAACAGCCAGCTCTCATTACATTTACAGTGGCTTTTTTTTTTTTTAATGTGGAGGGGGCAGTTTTAGGGAAGAAAGGAAAGAAAAATAGAAATAGTGATGGGAAAAAAATGTCATTTAAACATTATTTCAATACACAGGAAAAAAACAGAAGGAAGCTCAGAAGACACAAATAGGACACCTATGAAAGTAATTTGTTAAATTTATTTTGTATTTTTTTAAAAGCAAGATATATGAAACAGGTTCATGGTTCATATCCCATTTTCTTTATTCTACTTTTTAAAAATTTAATAGTATTTTATTTTTCCAATTACATGTAAAGACAATTTTCAACATTCATTTTTTGAAAGATTTCGAGTTCCAAATTTTTCTCTCTCCCTTCTTCTCCTTCCCTTCCCCAAGATGGCAAGCAATCTGATAAAGGTTTTTATTCTACCTTGTAGATGGAAATGCTTATGGGTTTGGGTTCTGGGTTTTTTGTTCATTTGTTTTTTTAGTGTTTGTTAAGTTCAGAATAAAAAAATTAAAATAAAAACATTTTTTAAAAAATCAAAAGGAAAGCTATCCCCCACACCTTTGTCTTTTTTTTTCTATTTTTTACACTCCTTTTAAAATATTCTAACCTATTTATCCCTTACTGACCTTCAACACTGTTCCTTTGATAGTTTTCTGACCTCAGACCACACAAAACTCACCCACCCAAAGTTCTCAGCTTCCAAAACCGTTTCATACTCAGGCAAATATTTTATTTTCTAAGAGCATTTTACTGTGAACTTGGAGTACTTAAAAAATAAAACTCAAAATGTTAGTCTGGGGCTGAGCACACAGTAGGCTCTCAATAAACACTTTGATTGGTCGATTAGTTCTCCTAAGAGTGTCTTGTGTTGAGATGGTGATATAAACAATTATTCTATATCTACAGATACACCTCAATTATATCTTTTAGTTCAATTCAACCACCATTTATTAAGCACTCACTATGTGCCAAATACTGCGCTATGTAAAGATTGAAAGAAAATAGCCTTCATTCTCAAGGAATTTATGCTCCCTTGGAGAAAACAGCATATACACAGATAAGTGCATACAAAATATACACAAAGTAGATTTGAGGGTGGGGGTGGCCTGTGCTAACAACTGAGAAGAATCAGAAATCAGAAGAGGCAGAGCTTTTAGCTTTCTTTCATAATAGGTGGCACAGTGCATAGCCAGGCTGGAGTCAAGAAAACTTGAGTTAAAACAAGGCCTCTTAACTTCTGTCGGCCTCAGTTTTCTCTTCCGTAAAATGGGGATAGTAGGATAATAGCACCCACCTCCCAGGGCTGTTGTAAGGATCAAATGAGATAATAATTATAATAGTAAGCACTGTATAAATGTTAACTATTATTATTATTGGGGCAGCTAGGTGGTGTAGTGGATAGAGTGCTGGACCCAGAGTCAGGAAGAGCTGAGTGCAAATTTGACTCCAGCCACTTACTAGCTGTGTGACTCTGGGCATGTCACTTAACCCTAACTTCAGTGCCTTTGCCAAGAAAACCCCAAATGAGGTCATGAAAAGTTGGCTACAACTCAACAGCAATGCTAACATTATTAGGGTTATCTTAATTAGATTGCTCCCCATCTGATCACCATGTCCTGGCCCTCCCACATCTATACCTTTACCCAAGATGTGCCTTCCACCTGAAATACCCTTCCAACAATCTCCACCTGCCATTTAAGGCCGAATCAATCAATCTATCAAGAAGCATTAATCAAGCACTTATTATATTCCAGGCGCTGTGCTAAGCACCAGAGACACAAAGATGACCCGGTCACAATGTCACTCTCCATGAAGCCCTCTGTAATTCCTAATCAGCCCAGTCAGATGTTGTATTATCATTGCACTTTGTATAAAGGTTTGATCAAAGCTTCTTAAGCTTTTCCTGTCCATACATATAGTAAAGGCAATGAATGTGACTAGGCATTTAGGAGAGACAATACCTTTACTGCCTGAGTTCAGTGTTGTCTCCGTGCCTTTCCCCTAGCTAACTCGTCTATGTGGGAGAGCTGAGAGAAGGAACTTCGGTAACTGTGTTCAGAGAATAACCACTAAAAGGATAACAACTAGGTATTGTCTAACCTCCAGAGATTAAAACTGGAAGGACTGGGGAATGTTCACTGTAAGTGTAGGTCAACCAAGCCTAGAAAACAGGAAATTCTGTCCAGAGAAGAGATTAAACCTGAGGGTATAGTCTGCCATTTCTGAGAACACCTTGCTCTGTGTCCTAATCAACCTGCAGGCTGGGCAAAGGATCTTTTTTTTTTTTGGAGGGCAGTTGGGGTTAAGTGACTTGCCTGAGGTCACATGGCTAGTTTTTGTGTTAAGTGTCTGAGGCCAGATCCAAACCCAGGTCCTCCTGACTCCAGGGCCAGTGCTCTATTCACTGCGACACCTAGCCACCCCCTGGGCAAACAATCTTTTACTAGGAACAGAAATACCTTTTAGCCAGACTCTGGAAAGAAACAATCAGGCCACCTGCATAAAGGAAAAATGCTAAGAAGGAACTTTTTTCTGGGGCTTAAATAAGATAAGCTGCCTCTCTTTTTTTATAACCGACTGAGTATGTATGTTATTCCCTCTTTGAGCTGCTTTTCTACAAGATCTATTTTTAAAAAGCTTCTGGCTTTGAACTAAAAGAACATGGCAGAGTCCATTCTTCTCATGAAGAAGAGATAGAACTATAGTTAAAAACTGCAACTAAAGCCAGAGGGTAGAAGTATCATAGCCCTGTATTCAGTGAAGTTTAAACCTCTGTGTGTATATGTGTGTGTTTTTCACACTGACCATGTTATGACCATACTCTTCAAATCACAGGACAATAATATCTCAGGGTTGCTCTGGGTACCTCATTTCTAGGTCAACCCCCCCAGCAACCCAGTGAGTCCTGCTTTTCATCATCCCAAGAACCTATATAGGCCTCCAAATTTCTGTTTGTATCTTGAGGTCTTGGGTTCCCCCTGATATTTCTTTCTTTCTTTCTTTCTTTTTTTTTTTTTTTGCTTCTTGGAGGGGCAACTGGGGTTAAGTGACTTGCCCAAGGTCACACGGCTAGTATTAAGTGTCTGAGACCAGATTTGAACTCAGGTTCTCCTGACTCCAGGGCTGGTGCTTTATTCACCGTGTCACCTAGCAGTCCCATCCAGGCTCCTCCTGAAAGGGAACAAACTTGAGGTTGCTTTAAAGCAAACAAACAAACAAATTTTAGAAATCTCCCTGTGATTACCCTCTCCTGGGGTCAGATGATTGAGAACACATGCAATTGCAATGTGTCTCAGCCATTTAATAGCTGGTTCCATGCACTCAGGATTCGAGTAATAAGGGTCAAAGAATTTTGAAGCCAGGAGGTCTTGATTCTGTGTTTGACTCTAGTTTCTGCCATTTCTGAGACTGAGCTCTGCCATTGTCCCTTCACAGCTTCCATTTCTGGGGCTGGGGTAGGAGTGGTGAGTCCTGATTCACAGGCTTTGTTTCCCAGGGACCAAAGTCTGATTATAGGTGTCTGATACTCTCAGTTCTCTCTGGCTTTTCCACATCACTCTCAGGAGGTCTGTTAGTTCTCTTTTAAAATTTTTTTAATGAATGTTTTCTGTTTCTTACATCACCTTTGTATTTCATATATCCTTCCCTTTCCCCCTCCCCAAGAATTATCCCATATGACAAATAGTGGGGGCTTTTAGAGAAAAAAAAAGGCAGTATAACAGATGGATACATTGAGAAAGTCTGAAAACATGTGCAATGTGCAACATGTATGGACTTTCTCCCCTCCACCAAGGAGAAAGTTGGGGGTGTCTTCTCATATTTCTTCATATGAGTATAATTTGATCTTTACAATTTTGTTATATTTAGTCTTGATTTTTTGGTATATTGTTGTTCTTTCTCCTTACATTGTTGTAGTTACTCTATATATTGTTTTCTTGGTTCTGTTTACTTCATTTTGCATCAGTACACAAAGATGTTTCCATGCTTTTCTGTACTTATCACAAAAATTCTTATAATGCAATGATATCCTGTTACATTCATGTAAGGAAACAGCAAACCACTCAGTATCTTTACCAAGAAAACCCCAAATGGGGTCATGAAGAGTTGGATACAACTGAAATGACTGAACAACAACAAAAACCACAATTTGTTTAGCCATTCCTCAATCACAAAGTATCGTCTTTGTTTTCATTTTTAGCTATCACAAAAAGTGCTGCTATAAATATTTTGTAGCATATTGGAACTTTTTTTCTTGTCAATAGCTTGGTTTCCAATTCAAAGAGTATGGACATTTTAGTCACTTTTTTGCATATTTCCAAATTTCTTTCCAAAATGGCTGTATCATCTCACAGCTCTGCCAACAACAAATTAGTATGCCTATTCTCCTACAACCCCTCCAACTTTGACTATTGCCATTTTTTGTGAAATCTCAGAGTTGTTTTGATTTTTACATTTATCTTATTAGTAATTTGGAGTGATTTTTTTCAAGTGCTTGTGAATTCCTTGCAGTTCTTGGGAGAACTGTTTGTTCACATCCTATGACCATTTATCTATATGCTATTGACATGTATGACATATAGTTATTAGACCTATGCAGAGTCACACACACACACACACACACACACACACACACACACACACACATCCCAAATCCTTGTTAGAGAAATTTGATATGAAGGGTTTTTTTCCCATTTGAATACTTCCTGACTTATTTTAGATACACTGATGTTTGTACAGAAGTTTTTCAGTTTTGAGTAATCAAAGTTGTCTATTTTACCTTTTGTAACTGGTCTTGTCTTTTTTTTAGTTAAGAATAAATCTCTTACCCATAGCTAGGAGAGGTACATGATTTGTTACTTTTCTAAATTTTTTATAGTATGATCTTTAAAATTAAGCCTCAAATCCATCTAGAATATGTTGTTGAATGTGGTGCAAGATGTTGACATTTGAGCCTGATTTCTGCCATACTTCTTTCCAGTTTTCCAAGAAGTTGTTTTTTTTTTTATCAAATAGAGAGTTTCCCTCTAGGTAACTTATGTTTTCTACTCTTATTAAACAGTGTGTTACTGAGGTCTATGTTAGTTCTCTTTTACAGAGTACAGTTTGCCACAATAACCTGACCCAATCATATCATTCATCTTCAATGAGGCACAAAAGAGCTGACAAAAATCATAGCTCAAAGAGTAGTCTTTAGTGTTTTGGATGAAGTATATCAACAACACCTTATGGACAGTTGGGTGGTACAGGGCATAGAGTACTAGACCTAGAGTCAGAAAGACTTATCTTCCTGAGGTCAAATCTGACCTCAGACACTTCTGTGTGACCCTGGGCAAGTCACTGCACCCTATTTGCCAGAGTTTCCTCATTTATAAAGTGAACTAGAGAAGGAAATAGCAAACCATTCCAGTATCTTTACCAAGGGAACCCCAAATGGGATCATGAGGAATCAGACACAACTGAAATGACTGAATATTAATACTATCCCATTAGGATTGGGATTCCAAACAATGATTCCATTCCTTTTCCTCTACAATCTCATGTAAGGAAATCCAGGAAATAGATGGGGTAAACATGAACCAAAGGACATTTGGATGAAAATCAGAGAAGGCAGAACAAAAGTGAAATTGACATCAGAATATACTACAAACCACCCAGACAGAAAGAAGAAATAGATGAGGAGTTTGCAAAGCAGATCACAAATTTGGCACTAATATATAATGTAGTAATAAGAGGGGATTTAAATTATCTGGATATCTGCTAGGGTTCTTTCTCTTCCAAAATGGAGCAGCTAACAATTTCTTGATATCTTAATAACTTCATCCTTCAAAAGAAAGAGGAACTAACATAAGGAAAACTTATTCTCTGATTCTCACCTAAAGGAAGGAACTGGTTACTGGAATGAAATGGAGTACTTCATCTTAAAGATACAGAGAGGGTGAGGAAATCTGGAAATAATATGACATGCAACTTTAGATTTGGGGATAGTAGTCTTCAAAGTATTCAGAGGAATGATGTAGGATACCACATATTAAAATTCCACTGAAGAAGTCACCTCTGAAGAGATTGGAAGAATTATATCCTGAAGAAAAAGAGAAACAATTTTGATAAAGCGAAGGGAAGGGGGGAGTTGTCTCAAGAGAAATATGCAAATGCATAAGGAAATCACTACCACAGATTTTTTTTTTAAATGATGTTTCAGAAGATGGAAGTAAGGCTAGGCAATAGAAAACATTTTTTTTTAAAGCAATTGGGGTTAAGTAACTTGCTCAAGGATACATGGCTAGTCATTATTTATGTGTGGGTGCTCATTTTCTGAGGCCGGTTTCAATCTTGTCATCCCAACTCTGAGGCCAGCGCTCTTACTCACTGCGCCACCTAGCCGCCCCGAAAACATTTTTAAAAGCATATCCCAATTCTTTAAAAAATATTATCAGGTGTGCTAAAGCTCAGAAGAAGCTAGTGAGAAAAGGTCGTGATAGGGAAGTGTAACACCAATGCAATATTTACAGTGCCCAAGATCACGATAAAGACCACTACTATAAGTAGCGCATGACGTTCCATTGCAGAATACGCCAGACTCTCCAGATAGAGGATAAAGCTGAAGCATTATTTAGACACCAGAAAACCAAATTCCAAAATCACTAAGCCGATTCCATCATAGTACCAAGATATTCAGAAACCATAGTAACACTGAGAGCCATGCCATCCTTTAGCCTTCCCAAACCAACACAAGATCAATATTTACTCACAAAACTCTATCTCCTTGCCCAATCTCCTCTATCTCCAACTGTCAGGTTAGCTCTCTACCAGCTTGCTCCAGGCTCTGCTTCTCCTCAGCAAACTCCTCCCATGACAGGCTCCATGTGACTACTTTCAGCCTATCAGAGGGCAGAGTTTAATTTTCGTTGGGGGAGGGGGAGGGGGAAGGAGGCGTGTCTTCAAACTTCCCCCTAGTTGTATTAAGGGGCAGGGAAGATCTTCAAATTCCCATTTCCATTACAGGAAGTTAAGGAAAGCTGGAAATAACAGGATGTGCAAATTTAGACAACCATGGGGGTTGTCATGGGGGTAGGGGAGGAGAGGGAAATCAAATA
The DNA here is from genome assembly GCA_011680675.1 of Gymnobelideus leadbeateri. Taxonomy (NCBI): domain Eukaryota; kingdom Metazoa; phylum Chordata; class Mammalia; order Diprotodontia; family Petauridae; genus Gymnobelideus; species Gymnobelideus leadbeateri. Next base: position 1,790,609 of record WOXC01012182.1, on the reverse strand, counting down.
AAGACTAGGATGAATCCTTTGGGGAATGCGTCAATGGTAACTGATGGCAGAGAAATGTTAGAGCTGTTCAAATCTTGTATCATCTCTGCTTTCTCTGACAAGGATAATGATCTTTGGACTGAAAAGGACAGGGGGAAAAGGCCAACAGGGAGTTGAAAGACAAAGTAATTAAGATTTGAGAACAAGAATCCTGGGATTTGTAGTTCAGAGGGATGGCATTTCCTTCTCAGCCCTGAGAGTGATTTGGGACTAACATGATCTTTTGGATAAAAGGCGGTATTGAGAAGCACCCTGGAATTCTTTCAGGAATACAGCTAATCAGGGGCGGCTAGGTGGCGTAGTGAGTAGAGCGTCGGCCCTGGAGTCAGAAGGACCTGAGTTCGGATCGGCCTCAGACACTTAACACACACCAACAAAAACCTAGCTGTGTGACCTTGGGCAAGTTACTTAACCCCAATTGCGCCCCCCCCCAAAATAAGAAAAGGAATACAGCTAATCTGTGAGATCCACACTGATGGGAATGAAAGAGCTGAGCAGCAGCAGTAGAGAAAGGCCTCCAGCTGGAAAGAACTGGTGGCACTGTGGCAACAAGTTAAGGGAGGATATGACAGGAGGACTTTGAGCCTCACAACCCCTTCTATGGGTATCTTGAAGCAGAAGACTTAAGCTGAAATTACCAATCATACCTACCTCTTTAAGAACTGAGGAAAGTTCCAATAAATTATTTGCTCTTTCCCCGCCTTTCTCCCTTCATGTCTGTCCATTAAAAGAGTACCAGGCCTGGAGTCAAGAAGACTCATCTTCCTTAGTTCAAATCCTTTTTTTTTTGGCTTTTTTTTTTGGAGGGGGGAGACAGGGAAATCGGGGTTAAGTGACTTGCCCAAGATCACATGGCTAGTAAATGTTAAGTGTATGAGGCCAAATTTGAACTCAGGTTCTCCTGACTCCAGGGCTGGTGCTCTATTCACCGAGCCACCTAACCACCCAGTTCAAATCCTTTCTAAGACACTTACTAGTTGTGTGACCCTGGGTAAGTAATTTTGCCCTGCTTGTCTCAGTGGCCTCTTTAAAGTGAGCTGGAGAAGGAAATGGTGAACCACTCTAGTATCTTTGGCAAGAAAACCCCAAATGGGGCCACAAAGAGTCAGACACAATTGAATAACAATTGTTGTAATAGGGTACATAGCTGATTAAATCTTCAGAGATAAAGAAGGTAGAAGGGGAGGGCTGTGACTAGTACTGGCCAGACAACTGTGCCCTGCAAAATGATCCCCATATCCACTTGTGTTATAACAGTCAATCAATAAAAATTTCTGTGCCAAGCACTGGGGATACAAAAAGAGTCAAAAAGTCCCTGACCTCAAGGAGTTTGCAATCCAATGGGGGATGCAAATCAAATATATACCATGCAAGTTATATTGTCTACCATTACCTTTAGTTAAAGTTGTTTTCTAAATTTCCCCACTATTAGCTAGCCCTGCTTAGCAATGATAATTCTTTACAGTCTGGCTTCTGACCTTATCATTTCACTGAAACTGCTCTTTCCAAAGTTATTAACGATCTTTTAGTTGCCGAATCTCGTGGTCTTTTCTCAATCCTCATTCTCCTTGACCTCTCTGTAGCTATTGGAACTATTGTGCTTACTCTTTTCTCCTTGATAACTCTCTTCTCTTTAGGTTTCTGGGACACCACTCTTTCCTGGTTCTGCTACCTGACAATTTCCTTCTGTCTCCTTTGCTGGATCTTTCTCCAGATCAGGCCCTCTAACTATAGGTGTCCCTCAGGGTTCTGTCCTGGGACCTCTTCTCTTCTCACTCTATACTCCCTCACTTGGTGATCTCATCAGCTCTCATGGATTTAATGACCATCTCTATTCTGCTGATCCTCAGATCTACCTTTCCTGTCCCAATCTCTCTGCTGATTTCCAATCTCACATCTTCAACTTCCTTTTAGACATCTTGAACTGGGTGTTCAGTAGACATCTTAAACTTGATATGTCCAGAATAGAACTTATTATCTTTCTCCCTAAACCCTTTCCCCCTCCTGCCTTCCCTGTTGCTATAGAGGGCAATAGCATCCTCCCAGTCCCTCAGGCTCACATCCTGGATTCCTCACTATCTCTTACCACTCCACCCAAGCTTTTGCCAAGGTCTGTCCATTTCACATTTGTCCTGCCTTTTGAATATGCCCTCTTCTCTCCTCTGAAACTACTGCCATCCTGGTACAGGTTTTCATCACCTCATACCTGGACTGCTGCAATAACTGCTGGTAGATGAGCCTGCCTCAAGTCTCTCCCCATTCCAATCCATCCTCTATTCAGCCACTAAAGAGATTTTCCTAAAGTGTGGGTCTGATTAAGTCATCTCTCTCCTCAAAAAACTCCACTGGGTTGATTGCCTCTAGGAGACAATACAGACTACTCTGTTTGGCATTTAAAACTCTTCACAAACTATCCACCTCCTACCTTTCCAGTCTTATACCTTACCCCCAGCATGTACTTTTTGATCCAGTGACACTGGCCTCTTGGCTGTTCCTGGAACAATACATTCCATCTCTTAGCTTTAGACATTCTCTGGCCGTCCCCCATGCCTGGAATAGTCTTCCCTTATCTCCTCTGACTCCTGATCTCTCAGCCTTCATTTTAAGTTTCAACTCAAATCCCACTTTCTACAGGAAGCCTTCCCCAGCCTCTCCTAATTAAAGGGCTTCTCTCTCCTAATCATTTCCTAGTTATTCTGTGTGTAGTATCCTGTTCGTAGCACGCTGTGTGTAGCACCCTGTGTGTAGTATCTTGTGTATAGGCTACAACTGTGTAGTCTTGCAGTAGTCTTTGTCTTCAAAGAGTGACTTAAGCCTAATTGACCTTTCAGGATTTTAAAATGGGCATTCACAGAAATTCCTAGGAATCTTCCCTAATGCAGACATGCCTTTGTGTCTCTTTTGAAATGCCTACCCTTGAGGAGGCAGCCAGATGAGCCAGCTCTCAGCTATGGCTCCCAGAAGCTGCAGCATGTGAAGCAGTGATGCAGCGGTAAATCGTATCAGTAGACAGGCTAAACCAGGTAGTGGGTGACCTGGCAGTGAGTTAGAGGGATGTCTGCTCCAAACATGTGAAGACTTCCCCTGATGCGACGGGTAGAAGAGAACACTTTGTTCCAACAGCCATGTTTGGTCAGACATTGAAGACACCAAGGTCATCCACTGCATCCTGGGTCATCACCCGTCATCTTGACTTTTGTCTTGCCACTGGACTTCAATAACACTGGAAGAAAGAGGGGGTCTGACAACGTTGCTGTCCGCCAGCTCTGCCTCACTTAAATTCAATTCACCTGTGAGTCAAGACATCAAAGTGTATGTCATGATCCTCTTCAAAACTGAAGGACAAACAAAAACACCAGCAGTGCACTGTAGCTTGGTTTGGTAGTTCCTTTGCTAGCTTAGGGACTAGTATATACTGAAAAGCCTTTCTGAGGAAAACTGGCCTGCAACTCTCACCCTGATATTCTATCCTATCAGTCTTGGGAGGGGTCTAAGTGTCCCAGATAGAGCAAAGTATAAAGGTAATGAGCTTAGAGAGAGCACCCGTCTACCCTTGATGGGTTTGTAACTTGTTCTAGTTGAACTACATCCTGAGACTGTTGTCCAGTCATTCAGTAGTGTTCGCTTATTCACCACCCTGTGGACCACAGCACACCAATACTGTCCATGGGATATTCTTGGCAAAGATACTGGAGTGGTTGGCCATTTCCTTTTCCAGTGGATTAAGATAAACAAGGTTAAGTGATTTGCCCAGAATCACACAGTTAGTGAGTTTCTGAATCTGGATTTGAACTCAGGTCTTCCTAATTCCAGACCCAGTGCTCTATCTGCTGAGCCACTTAGATGTGATTACTGAGGCACAGTCAATGATCTTTGAAATATCATGGAGAATAGAAGAGGTACCACAGGGCTGGAAAGGGGAAATGTCTAATTATTTTTTTTTAACAGGGGAAAATGGAATGTGTAAGCTATAGGAGGCTAGAGTTTTAAGTTAATTCCTAGATAATATCTATTCTTAAAGACATGATTACTGAATATCTGGAAAAGGAAGTAGTCATTAAAATCATTCACATGGCTTCATCAAGAACAGGTCATGGCAGACTATATTTCCTTTGTCAACATGGTTTCTAAACTGGTAGATCAGGAGGATTCTATACAGTTTCTTTGCATCTATTTTACGGTAATGGGAGCATTCACAGAGCTTCCCTGGCTAGCTGCATGTACCAGTTTAACAGCTGAGCACTACTCCCAGCTGGTCATATGTGATGCCATGCTGAAGGGCATTTGGGAACAATGAAGCAATCCTGTTATTGGTCATTGAACAGAAAGAGTCAATGACTTGGTGGACCTTTAAAAGGGAGTGACTTACCCTTAGCTATCTCTTTTCTCTTTCTGCCTGGTACAGATATGTGCTGGTAAATGTTTATAATGACCTCTATGAAAACATATGACACACTTTTAAGTTTAATATGCATTATCAATATTTTGCTAGAGCAAGGGGTCTCAGGTAGGCAAATCTGAGCTTGGGTCTCTGGTACCAATTTTGTTTTGTGCTATTTGCCTGAGTATAGGTAGCCAAACAGTGGTCCTATGGAAGGGCCCAGCAGCATTTCTAATTGTTAGTTTAGTAAAGCATATAGCAATATTTCTCATATGGTAAAGCATATGGCAATACTTCTCTTACTCTTCTGAAAAAGACAGAAATGTTAATTATACAATCATAGAATTAGATGGATTCAAAATGACTGGACCCAAAGTATAGTCATCAATGGTTCAGTGTTACCTTAGAAGAAAGTTACAGGCATCTATGTGTAAGGCAAAGGGAGATTTTGTTCCCTCCTTACTACCCATTTCAGTTGATGTATTCACAGGATATACTCCCAGATGATGAAGTGTTAACATGGTCTTGTTCTATTTAGCAGTTTTGTCAATTATTTGGATGAAGGCATAGATGGCATACTGATCAACTTTGAGAACACACTAAGCTAGAAGGGAGAGCTAACATATGGGAGAGCAGGGTAAAGTACTCACAAAGATCCTGATGGCTGGAGCATTAGCTAACCTCTGATAAGGTGAAACAGGGAAATTGTCAAGTCTGGATTTGAGCACACTATTGGGCAAGTCACTCAACCTGCCAATGTCTCGGGCAACTCTCTAAGATTATACATTGCTGAGCACTGCATGAATGGAGGGAGCTGCTTCTTGGGAGTTCCTTCATCAGTGAAATCTTAAGTCTGGTCAAAAACTACTCCCCTAAAAATCCCTCTCCCCAAAAAAGGTAAAGCTTACATTTGGGTACCAAAGAAACCCCAAACACACAAGATAAAGGAAGCACATTTAAGTGTCTGAAAAATATCAGGGGTTAGAGGGCTTAATAGATAAATGTGAACTCATAGAGGGATGGCAGCCCAAAAGGATAACTCAATTTTGGGTGACATTAAAAGAATAGCTTCTAGAAATAAGGAGTTGATTTCCCTGCTATCCTCTGCTCTAGTCAGGCCACATCTGGCATACTATGGTTTATTCCTGAAACACACTTAAAAACAAAGTTGACAAGCTGGGGAGAGAGCCTAAAGGAGAGCAGGATGATGAAGGGCCTTGTGTCCATGCTATATGAATGTCAGTTGGAGAAACTGGAAATATTTAGTCTAGAGAGGAAATGACTCACCTCTTGACAACAGTCTTCAAGTACTTGAAGTGCTATCATACGAATGAGAGATTAAAGTCATTTGATTTGATCTCAGAGGGAAGAACCAGGAGCAATGGGTGGAAATTACAAAGAGGGAAATTTAGGTTTGATATTAGGAAAAATCTTCTAACAATTAGCATTATCCTGAAGTGGAATAGGCTAGGTCAAGAGGCAGTGGTTTCACCCTCACTAGAAGCCTTCAAGCAAAACATGAGTGATCACTTGTTGGATAAATTATAAAGTGAATTCTTTTTTCAGTTGTGGTTTAGAATCTTGTTACTCAACTGGACCATATTTTATTTCTGATATATAACAAGATAACCTTTGTTCTAATTATAGTGTGGTTTTTCTTATTTCATGGTTGTCCCCAGAGCTTACTCTGTAAACACAGGTCAAGGGTCACTTAAAAGTAGATCATGCTTTATTGTGGCAGCATGGTATATAAAGGACTCTGAGCTGAGGAACTGGGAATCAGGATGCCAGGGTTCTGGGCCTAACTTGCTATGTAAGATTGTGTAGGCACTTTCCCTTTCTAGGACTAAATTTCCTCATTTGTAAAATGTAAAATTTGTTTGATTAAATGATCTCTAAGAGTCTTTTGTAATAATAATTTTAACAATATAATAATAATCATGATACTTTCATGACAGTTACAGCAATCATGCCTTAAGAGTATAAAGAAAAGGCCCCAAGCAAGAAAGATATCTGTTCTGGTAGTCTTCTCTATTAAAGACATTGATAATATTTGGCCTGGAAAAGAAATGATTTGTGATATGTTTGGGATGAGTGGATAAAAACATAATCATTGTCTCTTGAAGTTTCTGAAGAGTTATCATTTGGAAATAGGATTAGATCCATACTTGACCCAAGAGGCCATTTCCAGAAACAAGGGATAAGAGCTGCAGCTTCACATAAGGAAAACTTCCCTAATAATTAGAAATGTTAATGGAATGGGCTCCTTCTAGAACTAGTGAGAGACTCACCATTGAGTCCTGAAAATAGTATTCATGATTTAAGTGGGTTTGGCCCAGATGCATTCAGAGATTCCTCCCAACTTCTGTGATTAATCTCCAAAGACATTAGTTCATTAATGGGATATTGTCTCACTAGAATATCTTGATAAAGATAATAATCAAGAGATTTCATTCCCAAGAAAGCTAAGAATTTCAGCTGTGAGGTGGCTTCCTCACCTTCCCAATTTATCAATCTCCTAAACTCCATGAACTCCATTTTTACTTCATTTCAGTTACAAATAGGCATTTCTATGTCTTTGATCCAACTATCACCCATAATTGACTCTCCTACATGATCTAGAATTCTAAATTTCTTCTCTCCAACCATGATCTCCTGTTCTTCAATCTCTTCTTCTGTACTGTCCTTCCTAAGGACATTCTTCATCCTCATCATGAACTCCTCTCTCTACCTCTCTCTTCACCTGATCCATCAACATTGCTCTGGTCTCATCTCCCTTAATAGTCTTTACTCTAAGGTTGATTAATTCAGTACTATACTATCAGATACATTTGTATTACTTTCCTATCATCAGTCACTCTCTGACAAACCTATATGGTGGGTTACTAGAATCTTTTTTTCTCTTTCCCTCCTCACATTCTGCATAATGTTTCAGGAGAAAAATGACCACACCAACTGGGTTCACTAAAAATTTGTTACCTAAGCTCAAAGAGAATCTCACTACTACGTGACAATCCTTTTATTCATCCCTCTGATTCTCAATCATACTTTCCCAAGAAGCATTGTGGTATAGTACATAGGGCACTGGATTACATCAGGAAAACCTAGGTTCAAATTCCACCTTAGAATTTTTTTTTAGTCCAATCCCTTATTTTGTTTTTAAAAATGTATGTTTCTTATAATTAAATTCATTCTTTTCATTATAATTAAAAGCATTTATTTTACTTCTTTCTACTGCCCCCAATTAATTGAACAAAAAAGAAAAAAGAAAACTATGCAAATAAATATGCATCATCAAGCAAAGTAAATGCATTCATTGGCTGTGTCCAAAAAAAAAATGTATGTCTCATTTTGTACTATGAGCCCATCACCTGTCTGTCATCCAGTCACTTAGTAAGCATTTATTGAGTCCATTTCATTCTAAATCAGTTCATACAGGCCTTTCCCCAGTTTTCTGTGAAACTGTCTACTTTGTTATTTCCTTTGGCATGATAAAATTCCATTGCACGCATATATCATAATTTGTTTAGCCATTCTCCACTAAGTAGGTATCTTCTTAGTTTCTTCTCCTTTGCTATAACAAAAAAGAATTGTTATCAATAGGTACGCCAGGGTGTAAGCCTTAAAGTTGTGTAAGATTTTCCTCATTGGTAGAGCAAATGATCACTCCATGCTCCAAAGGGCAGAGTGCTGTAGGCTTGCGGGAGAAGAGGTTCTGTTCCCCAGAATTGTGACTGACACATGTGAACATGCATCGCTTTAGGCTTTCTTCAGAGAAAGATCCTTGGAGAGAAAGAAAGGCTACAGGAAGAAGCCAACATGTAGAGGGAGAAATGTGTGAAGCATACATCCCTATTCAAAGCCTGCCTCCCTAGAAATTTGGGGGAATTTTTCCTGGGGGTGAGATCAGGAACTCTCTCAGTTAAGTTGAGATTATTCACTCCTAGGGGGTGGGGGAGCTCATGCACTGTATGCACTGTCTGTTATATTCTAATCTCAAAAATTTCTCTGATTTCTATTTATATTGACTTAGATAAACGGGTTTATTTGCCATTCTCTATGTGTAATGGTCTTTGTGTAACTGGTGGAAAGGAAGTCAAACCTTCAGATATAGCTTAGCACTAGTGTTAAACTCAAATATAAAAGTATACCTGTGGGATACATTTTGACTTTGAAAACCACAAATTAACATTATCTATGTTGCATTGTATTTTTTTTTGTTAAACATTTCCCAATTACATTTTACTCTGGTTTGGGCCTAGGGAGTTTTGCTGTGCAAGTTTGACACCTCTGGCCATAAGTTTGATACCTCTGGCTTAGAACACTACATCATCATTAAAGGGAAAGTTACTAGGTGTCGGGCTGCCAGGTGGCACAGTGAATAAAGCACAGGCCCTGGAGTCAGGAGGACCTGAATTCAAATCTGGCCTCAGACACTTAACACAAAAGCTAGCCTTATGACCTTGGGCAAGTCACTTAACCCCAATTGCCCTACCTTTCCCCCTCCAAAAAAAAAAGTGTCTAGGTATACAGCTTGAACCCCAAAATGACTTTCTCCAAACTAACCATATTTAGTGGGGCAGACATAATTCTAGACCAGTACCTTTCTAAGAAGAGCGGTCTCCTGGATCTAATCTCCTGCTCCCCTTCTGTAATGGCAAGCAAAATGGTACTTAGCTTTTTGTTTCAGTTATTCAAGTACTTAGCTCCTTATTTCAGCTATTCAAGTGTCTTTGAGTCTCACCTATGATTCTATCAAGTCTTTGTTAGAAATAGGACCTGTGAAGCCCACAGTGGGAGGAACTTGCCAAAAACTGGAACAGAAAAGACGTAAGAGGTAGGGTGGAACAGGAAGGAGCACAGATATTAAAACTCGAGCATGAGCTGGGAGTGAGCAGAATTAGGAGGAAGGATGCCTGTGGTTCTGGCACTCTGTCTGTTCTGTCTATGTGGATGTTACTTTGTCAGACATGTCTGCTGACAGAAAATGTTGCTGTTGTTATAGAAGCCCTGCGAGCTTACTGTTGGTTCAGAAGCCCTGAAAGAGGACTTTCCTGCTATCTGTTTACAGAAGTCTTGAAGGAAGGTTTTACTGATGTTTTCAGAGGTCCTGGGACTTTACTGATGATTTGTTCTTAGTTTCTCAGACAGAGGCCCTGTCTGTTGGTCTGTGTTGATTTCACAGGCAAAAAGTGAATTGATGATAGTGCCAGCGATGTGTTTGAATATTGTTGTAACTCTGCTAAGCTGGATGTGTATAGATATTGTGGTGCTATTAAGCTTTGTCTTCCCAGAAACAGAAACTGTGAAGGGCTTGAGGTGAATTGGTCACTGTAAGCTTTGAGCTGGAGCAGGAGCTGGAAGGAAAAGTGGAACAGGAACTGGAACAGGAGCTGGAAACTGCCTACCTGTGAATCTAGGTGACAATTGTGTGAATTCAGAAAAGAGCTGGGAGAGTGGAAGAGGAGTCATGGAGTTTGGGAGTCAGATTCCAGTCAAGATGAAAGGACCTTTACTTGGGTACTTAGTGCTGACTGATAAGATTAAGACTCTATGACTTAGGGGTGGGGGAACCCCTGTATTTTGTACTTTGTACCCCTCAAGGATGATTGCTCCTTAGGGATGACTGAGTTAAGGATGATTGGAAACCAGTTTCCAATCAAGATGAAAGAAGACTTTAGATGGGTACTTTATATGGATTGATTCAGATTATGACTTACTGAATAGATATCTTTTGTTTAAGACTATGTGGTCACTGTAGTTGTTATGTTATATTGTTGTGAATGTTGTAATTTGGTTTTTGTGAATGTTTTGCTTTAGTTTATTGCTGAATAAATAGAGAGTTTACTATACTATGTGATTAGAACTTTAAAGTTATCCACAGCAGCAGTCCTCAGGAGAGCTGCTTGTGCTTGCCTTTTCACCTTCTGGCAGGAATCAAAATCTCCCTTGGAGAAAAGTGAGAAGGTGTAATGGAAATGCAGATTTAAAGATCTTCCCTGCCCCTAGGCCCTTTGATTGGCTTAAGAGACTCTGAAAACCTTCCTTGATTTGAAAATATGCTCTGCCTCCTAATAGGCTGAATGTGGTCACATGGAGCCTGCGGTGGGAGGCTTGGTTTTCAGGAATTACCACACCTTGATGCTGTGTGATTAGACAGTGGGTCAAGAGGGCGGTTACATTCTCTGAGCCAGGAGAAGACTATATAAACCCTGATGAAAGGCTTTGCTTTGGGGCTCACTTTGAGAAGTGTTGTGTGATTTGACCAGATGAGACTCTGGGCAGCCGTTGAGAGCCCCCCGGCTTTGAAAACCCAGATGTTGATGCTTCCTCTCTGGTAATTGTGATTTGGTATTGATGTAATGGTTGGACAGTTTGGAAGCCTGTCTGCTTGATCTGTTTGTTTCTCTGTTTTGAAACTGTTTGTATACTCTGAAGTTTGGGGTGCTGACCTTTTTCCCCTGAACTAGGTAAATGATATATGTTTGTTTGATTAAAGTAAGCTTATTAAACCATTTTGAGTTGCTTTCCTTTAGAAAAGCAGATCTAAGAACCTGTGTTGGCAGTCACCCTGGGGATATTGGGGTGCTTGCTGCTACAGAAGGATATAGAGCCAAGATGGTGGAATAGCAGGAAGCTATATAGCAAACTCCTCCATAAAATTCCTCTAAACAGATCTAGAACTAGTGTCAACTAATCCTGATGGGGAAATTATTTTGTTAAAAGTCAAAGGAAGTCACTTTTCAAGCCCAGGTTGTCATAGGGAGAAAGACAGAAAAGTCTGTGGACACTACAGATGAGTGTGGGCTCCAGTACAAGGAAGAGGCTATGGACCTAGGCAAGAGGAAGTCCCAGATTCATACTGGGGCACTGAACAGGATCAGTTACTAAATGGCAGCTTGTCACCCACTATCAAATTTTATTTTATAGATCCAGAGTGGACTGAGAAGAAGATCTATACCCAAGGAGTATATTCAGGGTAGGGAATAGCCACAGACAATGGACTGAAAGGAAGGAGGTCGTATTTGTGTGACTCCAAGATCACCAACAGAGAAGGGTCTCATTTCCAACTCCTAATCCAGTCTGAAGCCTACAGAGGAATAACCAGGGCAGGAATCCCAGTCCAAAAGGGAGTCTAGAGTTATGTCACTTTGCACCAATTGTAGTACCTTTCCTCTGTTAATTATTTCCTATTTATCTTTATGTAATAGTTCACATGTTGTCTCCTCCATTAGATTGTGAACTCCTTTGAGGGCAGGGGCTCTTTCTATGTATTTTCAGCGCTTAGCACAGTGCCTTGCACATCACATGTGCTTAATAAAATGCTTATTGAGGGGGTGGAGCCAAGATGGTGAAGAGAGATGAGCATTTTTTCCCAAGCTTTTCCATTACAACCCTCTAAACAACTTTAAACTTTAAAATGTATATTAATCTGAATTCTGATTGGGATAACAAAAACAAAACACCAAAAAAAAAAAAAAACCCACAGTGAGTCATTTCCCCAGGCTACAGAAACTTAGGAAGACAGAAGATGTCTTAGGAAGACAGGGGTGGAGACTGGTTGGGGTCCACAGCACTGGACTAAAAATAAGAAAAATGAATGTATAACTAGTAAAGGTGAAATTAAAACAATTATTGTAAATTATTTTGCCCAACTATATGTCAATAAAACTGACAATCTAAATGAAATGGATGACTATTTATAAAAATATAAATTGCCCAAATTAAAAGAAAAAGAAATAGAATACTTAAATAATCCTATCTTAGAAAAAGAAACTGAACAAGCCATAAATGAACTCCCTAAGAATAAATACTCAATGACTGGCTCACTGAAATGTATGATCCTATGATCTCTAACAATGGCTCTGTGACATGGTGTGCCTACTTTGTACCAATGCAATGACCAATCATAATTCCAGAGGATTCATCATAAAACACGCTACCCACCTCTTGCTAGAGAAGTGATGGATTCAAAGCATAGATCAAGGTATATTTAGGGGGTGGGGGACATGGTTAATTTAGGACTTTGCTTTGATTATACATGTTTCTAATGATTTTCTTTTATTGCTTCTTCAGTGAAGGGAAGGAGAGGTGGATGGAGAGAATTCAAACCGAAAATAAGATAAAATTTAAAAAATAATAATCTTTGTACTATGTATCTCACAGAACTATCATGAGAATAAAATGAAAAAGTCTTTTGTAGATATCAAATACAATGGAAATGTGAGTTATATAAGTGACTCATAGTTCTTTTTCTTGATGCATGCTCTTTTTTTTAGTGTACCATTTATTTATTTTTAACATTCATTTAAAAAATTTCTGACTTCTGAATTCTCTCCCTCCCTCCTGACTTTCCCCACCCTTTGAGAAGCCAAGAAACGTTATATCGATTATACATGTGAAATCATGCAAAGCACATTTTTGTATTAGCAACTGTGCAACAAAGAAAGAAAACAAGGTATGCTTCAATCTGCTCTCGGATTCCACCAGTTCTTTCTCTGGTGGGTATGTGATCTGCCTTGAGTTTTGGCCCAGCCCACAGCTTGAGTTACATGGAGTCCATGGTGGAAGGAGCTTGCCAAATGGGTGAAGCAGGAAGAGAAAGTGAGACAGAGCTGGGGGAGAGCTGAGGCAGAGCAGCTAGCCTGAGGGAGAGAGAGGAATTTTGCCTAGGGGAGCTTGTTTGTGGGGAGACCTAACAGAGGAAAGGCTTGGGGATGTCAGCGCTCTCTGGATTGGTGATGTATAAACTTCTTTGCTACCATGGTGGAATTGGCTTTATGGTATCTGAATAAATATACCTTGGCTTCATCTTTGAGGATGAGAGTTTGTTGTATTTTGCAATTCAACCCTGGAAATATGTCTGCATAATTCATAGCAGCTACCATGGGTATCACGTTGGTGATATAAATTGTCTTGGATCATTATATTGATAAGAACAGCTAAGTCATTCATAGTTGATCATCATCTAATGTTACTGTTACTATCTACAATGTCCTCCTGGTTCTGCTCATTTCACTTCATATAAGTCTTCCCAGGTTTCTCTGAAACCATCTTTCTCATCATTTCCTATAGCACAATGGTATTCCATCACTATCATATACCACCATTTATTCATTCTGTTCCTCAGTTGATGGGCATCCTCTCAATTTTTAATTCTTTGCCATGAGAACTCCACAGGGTTTACCAGCAGGATGGTTTGTGTCTCTCTAAGAAAGCAGCATTTAACTCTATCAAAAGTAAAGTGTAAGCAAAACTTAGGATTATTGTAGGATTCTTGACTCAGTAAGAAGGCTGATGAAATTCAGTTTTATACTGATAGTAACAACCCCAAGCACTTTTATGATGCCCTGAAAGCTATTTATGGGCCAAAAACCTATGGTGCACCTCAACTATTCAGAGCAGATGAAGCCACATTGATAAGATAAGGACACAATCCTAGAGAGATGGGCTGAACACTTCCATAGCATTCTCAGCAAACCATCTTCAATAAATGCTGAATCCATTGACCATATACCTCAGACTGAAATCAGTCCCTCTCTAGACTAATTTCCAACTGAAGAAGAGGTTTTGAACGCCATTAGGTTCCTCTCACGTGGCAAAACATCTGGTTCTGATTCTATTCCAGTTGAGATTTATAAGACAGGGGGTTGACTGCTCATTACAAAAGCTTATTGAAATATTCCAGGTTATATGACAAAAGGAGGTAATTCCCCCAGAGTTCAAGAATGCCTCCATTGTCCATCTCTATAAAGGAAAGTAAAATAAGTTTTTCTGTGACAATCACAAGGGTGGGGGAGTCTCTCTCTTGATCATTGCTAGCAAGATTCCTGACATAGCTTTTCTTAAGGCTGATCCTTAACCTGGAAGATGATCATCTACCTGAGATTCAGTGTGACTTTAGAAAGGGCAGAGGAATGGTCAATATGGTGTTTGCTGCCTGACAACTCCAGGAGAAATGCCAGGAACAGAACAGAGGTCTGTACATTCTTAGTCATCAGTCAGTTCAACATTCTCATTTGACAAGTAAGGAAACTAAGGCTCTAGAGAGGGGATTTACCTGGCTGAGGTCATACAGGCTGGTAGGTGAGACATTCAAAAAATGTCTTGATTTCTTCTTTAAACTTAAGATTTGAAAAGATTCATAACTTGGAATCCTACAACTATCTAGTTTTAGAGCTAGAAGGAATAACAATAAATACAAATTATGAGTTAGGGGGGAAGTAAGAGATATTTCACAGTCTCCAAGGACTGTGAAATTTTATCCCTTTTATTACTCCTAGCAACCAAGAATAAGTAAGCAGATTTCTGGGCTCAGAAATATGACCTCAATTCCATAGAACACGAGCTGTAAAAAAGAAAGAGATTACTATATCACAGCATCCCTCAAATCCTATCCTTACTCTGATACCTTTGGTGGTTCACTATTGCCTTCAGGATAAATTCTGAACTTCTCAGCCTGGCTTTCAAAACCTTCCATTCATTGGCCCTAATCTAGTCATCCAGTTTTATCTTCCATAATTCCTCAAGAGACAGAATGAGCTCTAGATGGACTGGATCTCCTAGATCATCACTCATAGAATGTTAGACCTGGAAAACACCCTAAAGATTATCTAGTCCAATATCTTCATTTTACAAAAAAGGAAACTAAGGCCTCAAGGGTGAAATGACTTATTTAAGTCATATAATCAGCAACTGGCAAAATTGGAATTTGAACCCAGGTCTCCTAATTCCAAATATCACATCCTGAATATTCTTCAGATACAATGCACATGTTTCTATCTTTGAAACTTTGTTCCCCAATTCTATAATACCCTTCCCTGATTCTTCTCTATTCAAATCCTTTTTACTTTCAAAGGTCCAAATCAAGTGCCACCTATTCCACAAAGACTTCTTTGATCCCTGTGGCCTTCAATCATCTTGTTCTTCTCAGAATCTATAGGACCTACACTTATATGGCATGTTTAATACTTAGCAAACATTGTCTTGTCTCTTCTGGCATCCCTTGTATTAATTTCTTCAGTGAACATTCATTAAGTATCAGATTTGTGAAGAAGGGCAACTAGGTGGCTTAGTGGATAGAGTGTCAGGCCTAGAGTCAGGAAAACTTTCTTCCTGAGTTCAAATCTGGCTTCAGATACTTACTAGCTATGTGACCCTGGGTAAGTCACTTAACCCTGTTTGCCTCAGTTCATCTGCAAAATGAACTGGAGAATGAAATGGCAAACAACTATAGTATCTCTGCCAAGAAAACCCAGAATAGGGTCACAAAAAGTTAGACATGACTGAAACAACTGAACAACACAACCACTTTGTGCAGAGAATTGAACTAGATAAAACAAGATACCAAAACAACAACAATAACAACAACAACAAAAAAAAACCCAACAAAAACCAAACTCCTATATAGGGCATAATTCTGGCCCCCAGGAACTAACCACCTAGCAGAAAGCTAGCTATATCTAATAGTAAGTAGCTACACATCACACAAATTAATAAAATACGAAATAGAATGTGTAGGTGCTTACATACCCAAAAAGTGCTATGTGAGGTCCAATAAAGTTCATTTGTGACTGAAGAATCAAGGAAGGCTCCATAGAATAGGAGGAAGTATGTGAGCTGAGTCTCAAAGAAAGCTATTTAGCCATCCACATGTGTACATCTTGC
Source organism: Gymnobelideus leadbeateri (assembly GCA_011680675.1). Lineage (NCBI taxonomy): Eukaryota > Metazoa > Chordata > Mammalia > Diprotodontia > Petauridae > Gymnobelideus > Gymnobelideus leadbeateri. The sequence goes on along the minus strand of WOXC01012182.1, from coordinate 1,774,522 downwards.
TTCTCTGGCTAAACTGTAAAAGACAGGGACTCTGGTTACATTTATTTGTATCAACCAATCAACAAGTATTTCATAGATGTCTACTACCATATGATAGAATTTTGGTAGGTGCAGGAGAAACAAAGACAAAAGTGAAAGACTTCATGTCTTTAGAGAGTTTTCAATTTAACTGGAAATATCCATACAAACCATGCACAATATAGGCAAAATGGCCAAAGGCCCAGCTCAGGGGAAGAGGGAGCAGCAGCATCCTGGAGCCTGTATCAGGGGCCCTGCCTCCTGCCCCGTGCTGGTGCATCTATTGATCAAGTACTCGCCAAAACCGAATGTGAAAGCTGAAGTGACTGAGAGACAAAAATAAGAAATGAAATCTGCCTTTGACTTATTTGATGTTGTTGGGTCTGAAAGAGCTGATGAAAAAGAATTGAACATTGTAAAAAGTCCTTGAACCAAAGAAAGAAGATATTTTTTAAATGATGGCAGAGACTGATACAGAAGGATTTGGCACCATTAACTTTAAAGACTTTCTTACCACGATGACTGTGAAAATTATTTTGAAGGCTTTCAAATTACTTGATGATGGTGGTCCAGGAAGCATCATCTTCAAAAATATTAAAATGACTGCTAAGGAATTGGGAAAACATTTTTCAGATGATGAATTTCAGGACAAAGTTGGCAAGGCTGACTGTATTGGGGATGGCGAAATGAGCAAGAATTTTTGATCATGACGAAAAAGACCACCCTTTGTTAATTTTGCTTCTTTGTAACTTCTTTTTTGAAAAATGATTGCTCTTTATTATATTGTTCTGCAATTTAATTCTCAAATGTTTACAATTTAATTTACTTGTACAGTGTTTTACATTTATGGTCAACTCTGACTGGTGATCTGACTAGCTTCCATAAATTGTAACTCCAAAAATGTAGAATTAATTCCAAAGTATATCTTTTAAATCCCCAGGTTAAAGATGCAAAATTTTTCTTTCCCCCCCTTTTCCACCTAGATCCAGGTCTAATATAACAGGAAGAATATCCAAATAAAACTTTAAAAATAACTAAAATAATTCTTTACTTCCTCCTGTTTCTTTTCCTTTGTACAAATCTAAAAGTAAACTTTTTGTTTTCATTTTTAAAAGCTGCTCATTTGTACAGAGTATGAACAAAACTACATTGTAAATAGACTAAAAAATAGACAAGAGAGTTGGAGGTGGGGAAGGAAGGCACTAGTAACTGGAGATCAAGAAGGACTTCATGTAGAAGACATTGATTGGGCTTCTAAGAGTCAGGGGTGTGGAAGGAAGTGTGTTCCAGGTGTGGAGGAGCCAACATATAGGCATGGAGAAGTAAGACAAAGTGCCAGTTTGACTGGACTATGGTGAGTAAGAAGCAGAATAATATATACTAAGATTGGAAAGGCAGGTCATGGCCAGTTTGTGAAAGGCTTTAAACGCCCAGCAAAATTTATGTTTGTTCCTAGAGATCCCCGATAGCCACTGTATCCTCCGCAGTATCTACTACAGAGCCCAGCATAGTAATACTTAGATATTTTACTTTGAAAGACTCATGAGTTTGTCAGAATCAGTACCCCCTTTATTGATGCAGATAGCAGTCTGTAGAAACATGTTGTTTCACAAAGTGAAACATGAAGACAGCCATCATGACTGATTCATAATTTGATTATGAATGTTCCTTGGACTTAGGGAAAAAACCAAACCAAACCCTAACAACAATCACTGAATAACAGATGACTCATGCCTAAGACTAATTTTAAAATATTTATTAAATAATTGTTATGTATGTACCTTGAGTACTTAAGGAAGATACAAAGTTTAGATAAAATATAGTTCCTGACCACAAGTAACTTAAAACCAGAATAAGAGAATTTCCAAGTTAGAAGGATTGTTATCAGTCATTTAGTCCAACCCTCTGCACCCTCCAAAAAAAATCTTGACTATAACCCACCCAATGAAGGATCATCCAAGCTTCAATGGAGGGAGAAATTCACACTACCTGCTACGGCAAAATATTAAACTTTTAGATAGCTCTAATTATTGGGACGTTTTTCCTAATATCTATCTTTGTCTTTTTGCAAATTCTATCCATCATTCCTAATTCTGCCCCCTGGGGCCAAAAAGAACAGCTTTGATCCCTCTTCCACATGGCATCCTTTCAAATTCTCAAGTATAGCAATCATTTCCCCTCTCTACCTTCTTTTCTCGTGAGTAAACATCCCCAGCTGCTCTAATTGACCCTTATATGACAGGGACTCAAAACCCTTCATTATCCTGGTTATTGCATTCTGGACCCTCTCTCCAGCTTATCAATGTCCTTCCTAAAATGTGATTCCTAGAACAGAACATAATACTCTCAATGGGGCCTGTCCAGGGCAGGGAACAAGTGGGACTCTTCCCTCTTATTCTTGGAAGCCAGATGTTCCCAGTAGCTTTCTTGGCTGCCATATCATTCTGTTGATTCAAATTAAACTGGTAATCCACTAAAATTGCAGATCTTTTACAAATTGTTATTTAACTATGTCTCCCCATCTTATATTTGTGAAGTCAATTTCTCGAACCCAACTGTAAGACTTTATGTTTATCCCTATTAAATTTTATCTTATCAGATTCAGACCAACATTCTAGTCTGCCAAGTATCTTAGCTATCCCTCCCAGCTTGCTGTCATCTGTACATCTGATAAGTCTATATCATCTATGCATTCACCTATTTCAATGATAAAAATTTTAAATGTACAGGACAAGTACAGATACCTGGGGCACTCTACTGGTTATCTTCTTCCAAACTGACACTGAATCATTAATTATTACTCTTTGTGTGTAATAACACAAACAGTTATAAATCTATTAATCGAATGTTTCTAAAACTATTATTTAACCCTCCATCCCTTCTATAAGAGCATCATAAGATAACTCATCAAATACTCGGCTAAAATCACATATGCAACTGTTTCATTTTTTGTTTTTGAATCCTTAGCACCTCACATAGTGCTTGGCTCATAGAAGTTAATAGAGTATCTTGCTGATTTGTGTAGGGTTGAGGTTGATGAAATCAACCAATTAAATATCCTTATCCTATTCAAAATAAATGTCAAGGTACTAACCCCTAATACATTTATCCCATGAGAACACAACTCAAATGTTCACCAGATATAAGTAAGGCCTAAATATCTTCTTGAATCAGTAAAGTCATTTCAATTAGGTGTGACAGGAACTCTGTGAGGGACTTGGTCATGACCTGAGTACCATATATAAAAAGAGACCCTAACTTAGAACCAAAGAGAGATATCAAGGGTCTATATGGGCTGTGCACACAGTCTAGAAGGAGTGGAGAGAACATGAGTGGAACAAGAAAATCAGCAGTATAGGAGCAACTAGAAAAAGGAGAAAGAAAAAGTGGGACTGAGCTATGGCAGGTAAGGAAGAGACCAAAGAGTGCCATTGGCTCTATAGGCATCTCTAACCAGAAGACTCACTGGAACCCCTTATGTGTATATGAATTACACACACACACACACACACACACACACACACACATACATACATACATACATACATACATACATATATATATATATATATATATATATATGCTGAAACTCACTTTCTTAGGGATTCCTTTCTCCAGGTCGGCCTCCCAATGCCTTTCTTACTAACAGACGTCATAACATGCTGCTGCTTCTTTTATCAAAATCCAGTAACTTGAATTTTTACTTAATCACAAAGAGGCAAGTGTTTACCAAAAGATAAATAAAAATTTAAATTGAGGAAGAAAACTAAACCTCTGCCTAAATGTTAAGAAATTTCTTAATTGTAGGCTTGTAGCCATTGTGATAATGTTCCTAACTTTTTAAAATATAAATTCCCTAAAGTTGCATAGGAAAGAACTATGTGGATCTGAGGAACCATTATATAACCCCAGGCTTAAAACTAGTAAATAATTGTAAAAAAAATGTTCCACTTAAAATATTTCATATATGCTGGGCCTAGAGTAGGAAGACCTGAGTTCAAATTCATCCTCAGATACTTACTAGCTGTGTGACCCTGAGCAAGTCATTTAACCTGTGTGGAGGAAGAGGAAGAAGAGTGGAGGAGGAGGAGGAGAAGAAGGAGGTGGAGAAGGAGAAGGAGAAAGAGAAAGAGAAAGAGAAGGAGAAGGAGAAGGAGGAGAAGAAGAAGAAGAAGAAGAAGAAGAAGAAGAAGAAGAAGAAGAAGAAGAAGAAGAAGAAGAAGAAGAAGAAGAAGAGGAGGAGGAGGAGGAGGAGGAGGAAGAAAAAACATAACATATGATAATATAAGTGCTATGTGAATGAAGTCTAAGATTCAAAGACTTTCCAGTGGGCAAGACTGACCTAGTTTTTACTTGGCTGGCACAGGGTCACTTCCCTACCATAATGAGGCATAAAGGAAGGTCTTTAGTGGAGGGTATGCACAGTAGGTTCAATAAATGTATAAGAAAAAACAAAAGAAGGAACAAAACAACATAACAGGAAGAGAAGTTTATTCTATAGAATTTTAAGCGTTAGTGGTTTTGTCAGCAGAAGAAAGTCTGCTGAGGTTTGCCAGTGGTGAGCAATGATGAGAGATAGCAGTAATGGAGCTAGAACAGATGTTCAGAGATGAGGGTGCTGAGAGATGTCAGCACTAATTGGCTGCCTGGATGTGCCTAGAGAGTTATGGCAACATTAAAAGATTGCAATACTGCATGAGTTTGGGGAACAAGGGTGGAGTTGGATGAGATGGTTTGGGGATTTGGGAGAGAAGGGAGGAGTATGACATTAACAGATTTCCCCCTTTTAATTTCTAAATTTGTTCCTGAGTTCTCTGCCTTTCATTGTAATTCATATACACATAAGGGTTCATTTCAAAAGTAACAGATGTTCTTGCATGAATCCAATTATTTTTATGCAGCTTTACTACTAACAAAATGATACCAAGATGTCACTTTATTTTCTGTTTTGCTTGTTTGTTTGAAACCCAGGGTACCAATATCATTAAACATAATTGCATTATCAGGCAAGGCATAAAAAAAAGAAACAGATGCTCACTAAAGGTGTTTGATACAAACAAGAACAGACTCAAATGGAAGAGGTTTCCTATAGATAGCGAAATTGTACAGATGTTCCTCCTTTCAGATAACAGTGTGCTGAATCCACTTAGCCTGGCAACAGTATGTGGCCTCTTCAGTGAGATCAGTTGAAGACCAAGAATGGTTTTTCTTAAACAAGAAATAGACATTTCACAAAAATATATAGTACAAAATGGCAGAAGTATGTTTAGGGACATTTCAGAAATTGTTGGAAATTCTGTCCTAATCCCAAGCCAAAATTCATTAATGATTTTTTTAGGAAACTCAAGTTTTAACTCTGTGTCACTTGATAACTCAGCAAATTCTTTTTGAACTTTTAATGGCAGATGACTGACATTTTTTATTTCAACTGAATACAGTTTATGAACCCAACTTAGTTTTTTAAAATCAAAATTTGAAGGGAAGTACTTCTGAATTTCTGTCTCCAGGCACTTCAAATGAACAATTATGACTCTTACAATTAAATCTTTGAGAAAGTTATTTTCAATTATAAAATCATCTGTAGCTATAAACATTTGTAAAGAACCATTTTCCACCCTATCTTTCCATATGATAACTTTTTCAGTAAAACTTTCAATTTTATCTTTTAACTAAATATGTTACAATTTTTTTTCCTGGAAGCAACATGTTTAAATCATTGAGTTTTTCAAAAATATCTGACATGTAATGCAGTTTTTAAAGCCACAAGTCATTATGAAAAAAATTAACAAAATCAGATTTTTTCTCAGTCAAAAATATAACAACCTCATCTTTTCATTTCAATAATCTGTTAAGAGACAACCCCTGGCAGCACAGAGGCTGGGTCGAGGCCTGATCAATGTGGAGGCAAGTTGACCCACCAACTACAAGGGCCACTGCCAAGTCTATCACTGCAGGGCTGGGACTGGATGGAGCAGGGTAAGAATCAAATGCAGGGCCCCTGGCAGGGGCAGCAGCCACTCCTAGGACTACAAATCCACAGCCCAGAAATTTTAAAAGCCCCTATCTGAACCTCCAGGGACCAGGATGGCAGAGTGAACCCCTGGCTGCTCCAACCTCTGCCTCTGACCCTGAAAACAGTAATTATCACCCCAGGGCAAAACCTTAAACAGTAAAGGCTTGGGAACCCTAGAGGAAGGGCATGGCTAGGGCCCTTCCTCAAAATGGGTAGAAAGCAGACTGCAAAGACAAACACTCTGGAGTCCTACTATCCTGAGAGAGAGGAACCAAATTCAGAGGGAGACAGTGTTGACTCCACACCCACAGCTGAAGCCTCAACAGGGAACTGGTCTCAAGCGCAGAAAGCATTCTTAGATGAGCTCAAAAGGAATTTTGAAAACCATATTAGAGAGATAGAAGGGAAAATGAATAATTCTTTTAAAATCAAAATTGCAAAATTAGAAAAACATAACAATGAAGAAAACAGCTCCTTAAAAAGAAAAATGAGTGATATGGAAAAGGAGCTCCAAAAACTGAGGAAAATAATTCACTAAAAACTAGAATCAACCAAATTGAAGCGAATAATTCTATGAGGAACCAAGAATTAGTCAAAACATCAAGAATGAAAAATTAGAAAAAGAGGTAAAATATCTTAATGGAAAAATAACTGACCTGGAAAACATATCCAGGAGAGATAATCTGAGAATCATAGGCCTACCAGAAAATTACAATGAAAAAATGATCCTGGACATCTTCCAAGAGCTCATCAAGGAAAACTGCCCTGAGATACTAGAACCAGAGGGTAAAACAGAAATCGAAAGAATCCACCAGATTGGAACACTAATACATTGCTGGTGGAGTTGTGAACTGATCCAACCATTCTGGAGAGCAACCTGGAACTATGCCCAAAGGGCTATAAGTAATTTCATATCCTTTGACCCAGCAATACCACTTCTAGGGTTGTATCCCAAAGAGATTACAGAAGTGGGAGGAAGACCCATATGTACAAAAATATTTATAGCAGCTCTTTTTGTGGTGGCATAGAACTGGAAATTAAGGGGATGCCCATCAATTGGGGAATGGCTAAACAAGTTATGATATATGAATGTAATGGAATACTATTACACCATAAGAAACAAAGGGCAGATGGACTTCATATCTACCTGGAGAGGCTTATACAAACTGATGCTGAGCGAGAAGAGCAGAACCAGGAAAAATTTGTACACAATTACAGATACAACGTATGTGTGACGACCAACTTTGATAGACCAGACACTCTTCTCAGAAATGCAAGGCTATAAGTAAACTCCAAAAGGCTCATGATGGAGATGTCTACATTCAGAGAAAGAACAGAGTTTGAATGAAGACTGAAGCAAATTACCTGCTCTCTTTCTTTTTCTTGTTTGGTTTGGTTTCCTCTTTCCCATTGTTCATTCCATCTGATACAATCCTTCTTTATAACCTGACCAATGTCTAATGTGAAAGTATCTGCAGATCCTATACCTGATTGTATGCCGCCAAGGGGGGAAGGGGAGGAGGGGAAGGATGGGGAGAAAATTTGAAACTCAAAGAACTGGGGAACTGAATCTTTAAACTCAAAGTAAATGAACAAATTAATAAAGACCAAAATATAATAATAATGTATTAAAATGTTGCCTTCTTGAAAGCCACCTTACCTCTGCATGTAGTAATAAGGTTTTGTAATCAGAGTCCATGTCTTTCCAAAGGTTTGAAAACAAATGACTGTTAATGGCACAGCTTTTAATGAAGTTCATGATTTTGATAGTAGTGTGAAGCACAACATGTAACTTTGGTGATTATTTTCGTCTACAAGTGCCTCCTGATGGATTATGTAGTGAGTAAAAGTTATATGTGCATATAACTATATATTGCCACCAGCTTTAACTTTTGCTACAAATCCAACATTCTTGCCCATCATTGCTCCAGTACCATCTGGACAAACTCCAATGGTATTTTTCTACTGTAAACCTTCACTTGTGAAAAATTCATCACCTTTAAGATACATTTCTTTGCTTCTTGTGTGCCCTTCCAAAGGGTGACAAAACAATAATTCTACATGTATGCTTCCTTCATAGCCATATCTTACATAAAGTAACAACTGTACTGAAGTTCTTCAAAAGATGAACTGCAAAGTATTTACAACCACATGAAAAAATGTTCCAAATCACTAACAACAAGAAATGCACATCAAAACAACCTTGAGATTTCACCTTATACCCTACAAAGTAGCAAAATGATAAAACAAAAAATGGCAACAGTCAAAATCAACCAGAGGGATTGTGGAAAGATAGGTACACTAGTACATTGTTGGTAGAACTATGAAATGGTACAGCCATTTTGGAAAGCAATTTGGAATTATGCAAATAAGGTGATGAAAATATTCATACACTTTGAACCAGAGACTCTATTACTGGCCTTAAACACCAAGGAAGCTATAAGTTAGGGAAAAGTCTCCATGTATTCCAAAATATTTATAGTAACACTTTTTGTGATAGTTAAGAAATGGAAACATACTAGATGCCCATTGATTGGGGAATAACTAAACAAATTGTGGTATGTGAATGTAATGGAATGCTAGTGTGCTGTAAGAAATGATGTTTGTGATTAATACAGAGAAGCATGGCAATATCTATATGAACGGATGTGAGGTGAAGTAAGCAGAGGCTAGAAAACAATAAATATAGTAACTACAACAATGTAAATGGAAAGAAGAACTGCACACCAAAAAATAAGTGTAATAAAATTATAAATATCAGGTGAGACTCAAAGAGATTTGAAAAGACATTCCCGACCTGCCCTTTGGTAGAGATGGGAGGCCCACACATTTTGGACTTACTCAGTGTATCAATCAGCTATGCTAACCTTTTCCCCCCTCTCTAAAAAAGTACTATTTCTCATATAGGATGATTTTCTGGGAGGGAGATGGAGAAAGTATACATGGAATAACTGTGGTGATGTCTGAAACAGAAAATATCAATAAAAACTTATTTTTAAAAATGAGTGATATCCCCAACATCTCAGGGATGCTCTTAGAATACTGAGGGGAGAAACAGCCTACCTTGCTCTTAGAACTCAACCTGCTATAATATGCCTGCAGGTTAGTTAAGTGAGTTTAGAGTATGGAATGTTTTATTGCTTATTTAAAAAAAAAATTTACTGTTTTAAAACAGTTCACTGTTTCATTACTTGCTTTAATCAATATATTTGTTTTCACCATGATTGTGTATGTGTGTGTGTTTATTTCATGAACATATGGTGGGAGAAGAAGCTAAGTCAGCCAAAATAAAGTGTTACCTTCCAGGCCTGGAGCAGAGCTATTCTCTCCCCAGAGCAACAGGGAAGGTGGTCTTTATTCTGAACCCCAAAGAGCAAATCTATAGATTTCAAATATCTTAATCTATATTTGAAATAGGAACATATTGGAGATAAATATAATTTCAAATCCAATACCCCTCTTGAAGACAAAAGAACAAGAGAGTGATTCACCACCACTCCCTGATATATATAATCTCCCTCTATTATAATGTAAATTTCTAGATGGCAGGGATGGTCCCACTTTCGCATTTGTAACCCAGTACTTAGCAGAATACTTGTATTGTGCTAGGAATAAAAATGCCCCTCAAATTATTTATTAGATATTAAGTAGCACAGTGGATAGATCACTAAGCCTGCAGTCAGGAAGATCTGAGATCACATCTGGCTTCAGATACTTTCTAGCTGTGATCCTGGGCAAATAACTTAATGACTATTTGCCTCAGTTCATTTGTGAAGTAGGGACACGTTGAAGAAGGAAACAGTAAACTATTCCACTATCTTTGCAAAGAAAACCCCACAGACTTTATAGAGTCAGATATAACTGAACAAAAACAAAGATGTCTTAATAATTTATTCATTCATTTGAGACTATAAAAGAGAATAAAGATGCTTTCTTGATTTCAGTGGTTATTTCATCTGGTAGTATAGGTACAGATCTCTGGATGTCCTTGTGAAAGAGCATAGAAAAGTTTTAAATAGGTCCACTAGTACAATGTAGGTAGGAGAGTCAGAAAGAATAAAACATGTATCCGTCATTGAGTGTGTGTAAAGCATTAATAACAGACTACAGAGAAATTGGTGGGGAAGGGACAGGCATCAGAGTATGGGCTGTCAGAGCCATTTCTTGGGAGAAAAATCTTGGGAAGTATGAGAGAAGAAGGACTTCTGAGTACAAACCCTAGGAGCTTGTTCTCTATTCAGAGTGAGTCTTGAGTTTGTAATAAATCCCTGGCACATCTGAGATATCTGGTGATATAAATCTCACCCTTCAGTAATTTTCATATGGTGTGGAAGAGAAACCACTCCAGGATAAACCAATGGACAAGCACTCAGACATGAAAATAATCTGTGGAAAGCAGAGAAGACTGTGTGAACATGTCCCTACTTGAATCATAGCTAAAAGGGACCTCAGAATTCACCTTTTCCAAGTCCTTCATTTTACAACTGAGGAAACTGAGGCCCAGAAAAAATCACATAGGTAGTATGTAACAGAGTCAAGATCTGAGAATAAATCCAAATATAGAATTATTTTAGCTAATAGTAATGATGATGATGACGAAGACAGACTGGAAATTATAAAGCTTTTCATAATAGTTATTATTTATAGGATAATCTATTCAGAGCTGGAGGGGATCTTAGAGAGCATTGAATTCAACCTTCTCATCTTGAGTGTAATGGGGGTCTGGTCAGTGGGAGGCCCATCCTTATGAGTTCATGAATAATAATGCTGATGCAAACCCCACATGAACATTACAGCAGGTATTATTTTTGTCTGCTTACCACATGTAGAAAAAAAGTCTTTCAGTTGGCTGATGGGTCAAAATTGAAAATGCCTTTAAAAAGCAATAACTGGATGATTCAGTCTCTCTTTTCCTGCCTGACTGGTTTGAGTGAGGGAAACATATTGTAAGCTTCGGGGTGAGGAGAAAAAGTTCAAACCTTAATCTCACTAGTCAAGACCATATGTAATCATGAATATGAGCTTCTGGTCTTTGCCCCTGCGTTTGTTCTTCCCTGCTATCAAACTAAATTATTATTTTATGAGCCTTAAAAGGTTGGTAGTGTAAACCACCAGAGGTCAAGGAGCTGCTGCCTGATTTTGTGGCCAGCCCAGCCCAAAGAGAAATGAAGTTTCAAGTGACCAGTTTGCCACACCAGAGAAGTATACTGAAGGCATCCAAGAAGTAGTGATGACTTATCCATCAGCTATGCCACATGTGGAATCGACTTGGCGGGGTGAAGGTTTGTAGTAGCCCCTTGAAATCTGAGCCTGCTATCCCCAAGAACCGACATAGTGAAGGGAGAAGTATGCCCCCATTTATTGGAAAAAAATCTTTATACTTCTTTTTGTGATATATTTTCTCAGTAAATATCCCTTTACAAAAGTGAATTGATGCTAATTCATTAAATGATACAACAGCACTAACTACTGGCTGCTAACTTTGGAGAGGACACACTTGAATGGGGATTAAAACCAACAGCATTAGAGAAGACATGCTTCTTCAAGGGAAACCCTATAACTCTGAAGGGTGATGTAGTCAGCCTTGCTCTAAAGGACTGAACTCATCATTGTGAGTGGAAGTTGGGATAAGGATAGTCAGAATTGACATAGGCAATATAACCCAGGGATGGAGCCAAGATGGCAGTGTAGAAGCAGGAAAACTCCTTGAGCTCCACCCAGAACCACCTCAAATACCTATAAAATATACAGAACCCAAAAAGTGACAGAGAGAAACAAATCTCCAGCTGAAGGCAGCCCAGCAGGTGGACTCCCAGCAGCTCCACAGTGTGCTGGGAGTAGCACCTAGCCCTGAGCCCATAGTTTTAGCTTCAAGGTGGCCCCAACCAGCAGTGGCAGGAGCTGATTTCAGGAGAGTGGATCACCAGCAGCTATGGCAGTTTCCAGAATTATCAACCCATTAATGCAAAAGACAAAGTAAAAGGTCAGTGTGGAACTCTGTTGGGAGGTGTGGGGGACTGAGGAGCTGGTCTGGCCCCTGTACTCTGGGGTGAGAAGTAGCAGAGGAGTGGTGGCCCTCCAGCCACCACAGCCTGGCTGCCTCAGGAGCTCCTGGCCTGCAGATTGTAGAGGGACCAAGTGACCAGTCTGAGAGTAGTCACTCTTGCTTTAACCTGCTTGTATCTGGATCACTATCTCGGGTGGAGGTCCTAGGGTGTGTGACCAGGTTTCAGAGCTTTTGGGGGCTGCAGAGAGGGTACCCAACTAATAGCTCCAGCAGCTTTGAAAACCCCAGCTATTTGGGACAAAGCTTTCCTCTCTGGAAGCAGAGTTCTACTGTGTCAAAAAGCTCAAAAATCAAGTAATTGAGTGGAAACATGAGCAAGCAAAGGAAGCAAAGCAAGCACAGCAATCAAACCTTAGATTATTTTTTTGGGGACAAAAAAGATCAAAGCATGGAACAGGAGGAAGGCAACAAAGTCAGAACTCCTGCACCAAAAGCTTCCAAGAAAAATATAAACTGGTTATAGGCCATGGAGGAGCTCAAGAAGGATTTTGAAAATCAAGTAAGAGAAGTGGAGGAAAAATTGAGAATGATGCAAGAAAATCATGAAAAGAGAGTCAACAACCTGACTGAAGAAAATAACACCTTAAAAATATGGTAATTCAAAAAAAAGAAGAAAAAAAAAGAAAAAATAGACTAATTTAAATGGCAAAAGAGGCCCAAAAAGCCAAGGAGGAGAAGAATGCCTTAAAAAAGCCAAATTTGCCAGATGGAAAAAGAATCTCAAAAATTCACTGAAGAGAATCATTCCTTCAGAATTAGATTGGAGCAAATGGAATTTAGTGACTTTATGAGAAATCAAGATACTATAAAACAGATCCAAAAAAAATGAAAAAATAGAAGGCAATGTGAAATATCTCATTGGAAAACCACTGACCTGGAAAATAGATCCAGAAGAGATAATTTAAAAATTATTGGACTACCAGAAAGCCATGATCAAAAAAAAAAGAACCTAGAAATCATCTTTCAAGAAATTCTCAAGGAAAATTGCCCTGATATTTTAAAACCAGAGGGCAAAACAGAAATTGAAGGAATTCACTGATGACCTCTTAAAAAAGATCCCAAAAAGAAAACTCCTAGGAATATTATAGCCAGGTTCTAGAGTTCCCAGATCAAGGAGAAAATATTACAAGCAGCCCAAGAAGAAACAATTTGAATATTGTGGAAATACATTCAGGATAACACAAGATCTAGCAGCTTCTACATTAAGGGATCAAAGGTCTTGGAATATGGTATTCCAGAGGTCAAAGGAGCTGGGATTAAAACCAAGAATCACCTACCCAGCAAAACTGAGTACAATGTTTCAGGGGAAAATATGGTCATTCAAAGAGGACTTTCAAGCATTCTTGATAAAAAAAAACAAAGTTGAATAGAAAATTTGACTTTCAAATACAAGAAGCAAGAAAAACACAAGAAGGTAAACAGGGAAAAGAAATCATAAGGAACTAATCAAAGTTGAACTATTATATATATATATATATATATATATATATATATATATATATATATATATATATATATGTACACATACATATATGTCTATATAGGAGGGTATGTGTGCATATGAATACATATGTGAGTTTGTGTATATATGTGTACAGGTATACATAGACAGAGGGTACAGAATCAAGTGAATAGGAAGGGATGGTATTTTAAAAATAAAATTAAGAGGTGAGAGAAGAATATAATGAGAGGAGATAGGGAGAGACAGAATAGGGTAAATTATCTCAAAAGAGGCAAAGGAAAACTGTTAAAATGGAGAGGAAGAACAGGGAGGCAAAAGGGAATGGGTCAACCTTACTCTCAATGAATTTGGCTTAAGGAATAATATACACATTAAATTAGGTATCTTACACTACAGGAAAGTAGGAGAGAAGAGGATAAAAGGGGGGATGATAGAAGGGAGGACAGATTCGGGGGAGAGGGTGGTTAGAAGCATACACTTTTGAAAAGGGACAGGGTCAAAGTAGAAAATAGGACAAGTGGGGTTGGCAGGATAGGATGGATGGAAATACAGTCTGCCTTTTACAATATATCCACTATGAAAATGTTTTATGTAACTATACATGTACAACCTATATTGAACTGCTTATCTTCCCAGTAAGGGTGGGCAACGAGGGGAAAAGGAAAAGAATCTGGAATTCAAAGTTTTAAAATCAAATGTTTAAAAAATATTATTATTATTATTATTTACATGCAACTGGGAAATAAAATATACAGGCACTGGGGCATGGAGATCCATCTTGCCCTACCAGAAAGTCGGAGGGGGGAATGGGAGGGATATAGGAGAGAGCAGATTGGGGGAGGGGGTATTCAGTGGGATCACTGTTTTGGGGTGGGGGGTAGGGGAAAGCCAGGGAGAAAATTTGTAACTCAAAATCTTGTGGAAATGAATGTTGTAAACTAAAAATAAACATAAAATTTTAAAAATAATAAAAAAAAGAATTGACATAGGCTACCAACTTTACCACGGCCACTAGTAAGTATCCAAAGTGAGATTTTAACTCGATTTCCTGCCTCCAAGTGCTCTACCCCCCACCCACTACTATTGAGCCACTTCTCACAAATTTAAGGCCAACACAAAGCACCTTTCAGACTTTACCCTTTATAGGCCTGGAATGGCTTATTTGCAGCTAATAAACAGTGTGAAGATTAAGTATCGCCACCTCAGAAATGACAGCTACAGAGAGGGTAAGCATGTGGCCAAGCACTAGGGCCCAGCCTTCTACCAGTAGAAACAGGGTAAGATGGCAAGAGAACCTGTACTCAAGCTTCTTGGCGGGAAGAGCGTTGAGCATTCAGTTCTGGAGTGGAGGAATCACCAGGACTGAGCCATGATATGGCTAAGTAAATCTGGTTCTCCCTGACTGCCTTAGTTTTCAGATTGAAGAGAGTTAAAGGTCATTTTCCTTTCAGTGAACATCAAACAACCAATTAGTTAACAAGCATTTATGAAATGCTTCCTGTGTCACACAAACCTAGCTAAGTGATAGGGATACAAAGAAAAAGCAAAACTAGCCCCTGACTTCAAGGTTATATTCTATTTGGGTATTCACCATATATATAAACTGGTTATATAAGACATAGGAGGATTAGATGGAAGATAATCTTAAAGGAGAGGAGGGGTGGCAGTGGAGAGGGACTAGGAAAGGCCTCCTGCAGAAAATGAAGTTTGATTTGAATACTAAAGGAAACCAGAAATTCTAAATGGAAAAGGTGGGAAGGGAATAGCCAGTGTAAAGGTACAGAGAAGGGAGATGGAGTGTTGTGAAGAGCAAATAGAACAGTGTGATGAGAGTGGAGGAGAATAGTATATAAGAAGACTGAGAAGTTCCACCGAACTAGATGCTGTGGACACAAAGTCCAGATCTTTTGAGTAGTACAAGGAGGCTGGAAGTTCCAGGAGGGCAAAAAGCACATTTCCTCTAAATGTTTTTGCCCCCAAGCACCCAGAATAGAAAATACACATAGTAGGCTTTTACTAAGTGTTTATTGACTAGAATTATTCCAGGGCACCTCTTTTCAGTCTTCTCTTTGACTTTTCTATAGCATTTAACATAGTCATCTATCCCTTCCTTCTAGATTCTTCCTCCTTCCTTGGTTTTCATGACACTGATATTTCCTAATTCTCCTACCATTCTGTTCATTGCTTTTTAGTTTCATTTTTCCTTCTGCAATCCCATAAATGTAAGTATCCCTAAGGAAGGTAGTGCTCTCATTTTGTTCTCCCTATTCTCTTGGATAACTTACCTACTTCATGACTTTTTGAACTATCCAAATTACCTCTAAGATTTAACAGGCTTAACTTTTAAAGGCTTCCAAGGATGGGGTAAATTGTCTTCTAGCCAATGGGAAGCTGCCTTTTCGATTCACTAAGAGAACTCCACACTTCATGAAAGGATGACAAGGCACTTCTTTACCCTTCATTAGCATACTGATGCTTGGTTACCTTGGTTATCTGTTCCTTATTTTCTAGATTACATCAACTAGCTGGTATGTATATGTAAAGGGGGCCACACACACACACACACACACACACACACACACACACACACACACACACACATACACACTATAGTCCCTAGAAAATCAGCTATTTGGAGGCAAAGAACATATTCCCAATCCTGAAGAGCCCTCTATTGACTTCAGGAGGTTCAAGTATTATCCTTTCCATTATTTTCTCCATTGTCTTGTACTAAAGAGTCTCAACAGAGTCCATGTGGCACAGTTTTAAAAGAATCTAGAAATTAGCACTCTTCTATAAGGATCCAGGCCTGTAATAGATTTCCAACTATATGGTTGTATAATTTAACAAACAAATCATGTACAAAATCCTTAGAGTTTACACTTGTCTTGGTACTGACAAAGTTCTGCTTAAACCCAAAGACCATAAAAAAAAAGAAAAAAAAATTTAATTCCCCTCAGAGGAAAAATCTGATCCCAGTAGAGTTCCCATCAAGCACAGCAAACCTAGAATTAACTGAAACTCACTCCCTTACCTTCAGGTGAGAAATCAAGCTCTCCTAGATAAAAATTCCTCTGGACCCTTGCAATATATAAGATATCTGAAATTTCCTTTAGGGAACTCTATAACACAAAAACATTCCAAATAGAAGTCTACACAAAAGTTTCTAGTAGTTCCCTTGTAATACATAATATATAATACCTGAAATTTCCTCAGTGGACCCCTGTAACACATGGGCAATCCCAATTATGATCTGAACTTGCTCCTCACTAGGACAAGCAGACTAGTTCAAAATCAAACTCAGAAAAATCCCATAGAAGTTTTGGGCTTCCCAAAAGGAATTAAGTAATTGGGATTGATTACTCAGGGCTTCTAGGCCATCAATCAAAGCTCATCCTATGGATATGTAGTTTATAAGGTACTCAGATAAGCTCTCTGGACCCGTGCTACAATAAAGTAAGAAGTAGAGCTATGTTTAAAACTAAAATAAGAGAAGATGAACAAAGCTTAGCTCCCACAGAGTGTTCTAGGAAAACTGTTCATCACTAATGCTCTAGGGACATAGCAAGCATACTGCTCACATCATCTTCCATACTAGGCATAGCAATACTGTGTCACAGTTATCAGTATCTAAGAATTCAACCATAAAAATGTTATCTCAAAGAAACTTACCTGACTTGTAAAGGAAAAGCAACAGAAAACGGACTATCCAATTACAGTCTAAAACAAAGACACCCCCCTGCTAATTTTGGGGAAACCAAATACACACACACACACACACACACACACACACACACACACACACACACCCCATATATACTCTACATGGTAGTCAAACTGGAACTAATGATAATTTCCTGATCTTATCCTACCTCTCCAACCTCTGTGGATTTGAGTAGGCCATATCACATGCCAGAACTATCTCTTCCTCCCTACTCTACTAATTCACTCTATTAAAATCCTTCGTTTCATTCAAGTCCCAGTTCAGGTCCTATGAATGACTTCCATGATTTCCCTTGCACATAAAAGAGGTAATCATAATCATATAATAATTTTCTAATCTGTATTATAGTTATTTGTTTGTGTGCCTCATCCCTTAACTAAATTGCAAGCTACAGATGGACAGAATGTTTATACCTCCAGCCCTGAACATAGTGCCTTACACACAGTAGGAATTTAAATGTTTAATGAATTGAGTGTTACTTTGATAAAATTACCAGTATTCACTATTGTCAGGAAAGAAAAAACAAAGTGGACCTGATGGATCACTGACTTGATTTGTAACCATAGCCACTACTCTTTTTTAAAATGAACATACAGGAAATTTTAAAACTCTAGTTTGTTTCAGGCTAGATTAAAATTCTTAGACTCATCTTCCAAAGGAATCAGTCCTAGAGTTAAAAGAAACCTTAAAGATCTTCTAATCCAATAATCTTCCCAATGGACTACTTGCCCTTTACAAAATTCCAAAGAAATGGTCTTCCAAATTTACACTGAACACCTCTGGAGCTGAGGTCCCTGATGATGCAGCTATTCCATCTTTTGATATTCTCCTTTAGGAACATTTTCCTACATTAAGCTTAAACTTCCCTATAACTCATTCTATAACTTCAACACACTGGTTCTAATTCTTCTTTCCACATCTCTGCCTGCACACAAGTGTTCAGTGTTTCCCTATTTCCTTCAGAATCAAGTCCAGACTTGGGATTCAGGTCTCTCTGTGACCTGGCACCACACTACCTCTACTCTGGGCATACCTCACACTGCTCTCCTATACCAACTTTCTACTCCACTCTTTGCAGATTCCAATTCCCAGTCCTCCTTCAGCCTATAATCACTTCCCATAGATCTTACTCATCCTTCAAGATCCAGGTCAAGTATTATCTTCTCCACAAAAGCTCCCTGGACCCTCCACCCCTGTCCATGGTAGTTTTTCCCTCCTCAGAAAGTCAAAGGCACTAAGTTGACAGGTATCTAACCTATTACTAATCATTATCTTTACATTGATTAAGCTCCAACTCAAATCTCTAAGGAACTTTATAATCATAGTAATAGCTCACATGTTGAAGTGCTTTGTGGTCTACAACATGCTTTCTTTACAGTAGCCCCATGAAGAAGGCAGGATACATATTATCATAATTACATATAAATTTAAGTTATAATCACCATCCCTATTTTATAGATTTTGATTCATCAAATATATATTAATTGTCTCCCGTGAACCAAGTTCATCACTAAAGTCCTCATACTACTTCAAGGTAACCCTACATGACTGAAGGTTATGATCACAGAATAGAGTCAAGTTGCAGGTATGGACCTGGTGATAGACTGTGTGTCTGTTGTCTGAAGTACAGCCAAGACAAGATTGGAAAGGTGTGTTACCACAATATTGACCATGAAGATCAAATTTTTTTTTCTGACCCAGCAACTCACAGAACTATCTACCAAGGTATTGAAGGGCTAAGAACAAATATACCAATGAAATCATGGATCTCTAGAGCGTTGAAGTATACAAAAGTGTCTGTGATTAGTGCTGGGGAAACAAAGATATAAAATGTAAAATAACAAAGTCCATATCCTCAAGGAGCTCAAAATCTAATAGGAAAATGAGGCTCAGAAATGGCACGTTCTTTCACATTTGTCATCTCTCATCACCAGCTGCTAGGTCAATTCCCTCACTGACTCCAGACCATTCCAAGCTCTATCACGTGTTGCCCCCTGACTCAAATGCCTGTCTTATTCCCTTCTTCCTCTTCACAGTTTTGAGAATTGGTATCCCTCAACAACCAGAAATGCCAGGAAGCACAAGAGGGGAAAGAAATGAGAGGCTAGTAAGAGGCCCAAACATACTCTGATAGTCAATTACAATAAAAAAGCTATTGATTTGCACTTTAGTTTACTTCAGCATTTCAGGAATCCATGGTTTCATTGATGTGGGCATTTTCTTTACCTAAGCAGAGCAAATCCTCCAAAATTCCTCACTTGGTGCCAGCCTTTTGATGATGAGTATCCTTAAAAGCAGGGTAGCCATCCAGGCCCATGTGTGAAGCCTTTCCCTCTTGGTGGAACCTACCAATGTTTGCATTTCATGGACACAGTCTTTGAAAATTCAGAATCATCTTCATACCATGTTGAGACATTTGGTAAAGACCTGAGTGGAAATGACAAGTTCTTCCATTTAGCTGTAACACCTTTTTAGAACTGAAGCTGGAGTTGCCAATTATCCCAAAAGGCAGTGACTTGTTTTAGAATTAAACGTTTTTGTTTTCTTGTCTCCACTGTAAATTACAGCTTTCCCAGCAACCTATGTACCTCTCTTCTAATTATAAAACTATGTGCTATTTTGTAAATAAGGCAGGGGTCTGCTGTATCTGAAAATGTGGCTTAGAACATAATTCTGGATCATTTAGTTTCTGAAATGGAATCTTCAGTGCTTGCCAAAATGAATCCTTGTCAGTCCTATGCAGCAGGTGTTGGAATTACACCAAGCTCCTACAAACCACATCTGGGAACATTTAAGAGTTTAAAGAAAGTTCTGTAAAAACTGCTTATACAGTATATAAAAACTATTCATCAGTCAAATCCATGAGCCATATTCAGTTAGCCCTTGCATGCCACAGAGTTGAGTGGGTTTTTTAAAATATAATCTACAAAAATAGGAATTCAACCCTTCACAAAATCCCAGGAATTTCAGGCACTTTCTAGCAATGTAGTTTGTTCAGATATATGACAGTAAACACTTAATAAATGCTTGTTGATGGATGAGCATGATTCTGTGGAATGGTAGTAGTAAGAGGTAGGTATTTCTCTTCTAAAGTAAAGGATTTAATGATAATAGCTAACATTTATAGAGAGTTTTTCACTGAAACATATTTTATAAATAATATCTCATTTCATCCTCACAATAATCCTATTAAGGGAAATGGTGAAAATTATTATCCCCATTTTGCTTATGAGAAAATTGTAGGCTCAGTCACAGAATTACTACTACATCATGAATACCATATGAGAAGTCAAAAGTATAATTTGGGTTCTGAGAAAAGAGGGATCACTTTTGCTTCTGGGGATCAGAAAATATTTCATGAAGTAGGGTAGCACATTTGATCTGGGCCATGAAGGATAAGTAAGACGAAAACTGGTGGATAGGATAGGGAGGGAAATCCGGGTCTAGGGAATACCACGACAAAATACATAGAAGCAGGAAAGTGAGGGAGATATTTGGGGAACGATGAGCAATCTGGTTGTGCTGGAAAATGAAAGGGAATAGTGGAGGTGAAGTCTGGAAAGGTAGGAAGGCACTGGATTTTGAGTGTCCTGGAGAGACTGAGCAGCTAGGTGGTGCACTGGATAGAGTGCCAGTTGGAGTCAGGAAGACTCAAGATCCAATCCAGCCTCAGAAACTTATTAGCTGTATCATCCTGCGTAAGTCATCTGACTTCTCTTTGCCTCAGTTTTTTTCATCTATAAATGGGAATGATTATAATAGGACTCACCTTTCAGGCCTATTGTGAGTATCAAACAAAATATTTGTAATTTTCTTAGTACAGTGCTTGGTACAGAGCAGGGACTATATAAATGTTAGCTAATATAATTATTAATATTTCATTCAACAGGTAAAAGGAAGACATTGCCTAAAATTATTATTTCTTATAAACAATCTCAAAACATGCAAACAAAAACAATAAGGAAAGTGGGCAGCTAGGTGGCACAGTGAATAGAGCACTGGCCCTGGAGTCAGGAGGACCTGAGTTCAAATCCGGCCTCAGACACTTAACACTTATTAGCCATGTAACCTTGGGCAAGTCACTTAACCCCAATTGCCCCCTCCAAAAAGCAAAAATTTAAAACAATTTTTAATGTAAAAATTCCCACTACGAAAACTTTCCCAGCCACCAGGGGTTGGCATCTCGTCTATAACTTATACTCTTAAAAAACTGCCTAGGGCACAGAGAAGTTAAATTACTTATGCATGGTCACATAGATGGACGTGTCTATGGAGAGGAGCAGGGAAGAGGAGCATTTGGAAGGCAATTACAGGAGCATCAGCAAGAAGTAATGAGGGCCTGAAATAAAGGGACAGGCAAGTGGTTGAGAAGAAGACAATACCAATACTAATCCAATACTAGATGCAATGCCAGTAGAGGTTATAACAGTGGTGCCAAAAAGACCTGGCAAAGATTGGATACAGGAAGGTACAAGAGTCAAAAGTGACTCCAGAGTCACATGCATGGGTGATCTGATCACAGATCACAGATTTGGAGTTGGAAGGAACCTTAGGAGTCATCTTACAAATGAAGAAAGTGAGGTTACATGACTTATCTAAATTTATATAGGAACATAACATATGTTATGTTACACAAGTTACATAGGTGATAAGTAGAAGGGACAGAGGTGACCTAGGAAGAATAGGGAAGTTTGGAAACTGGAAAGGTGGTGGGGATGAAGATCTTGAGTTGTTTTGGAGATGCTCAATCTGAGATACCTAAGGAGCATCCAGGAGATGTCCAACAGGAAGCTGAATATATATGTGTGTGTGTGTGTGTGTGTGTGTGTGTGTGTGTCTGTGTGTATGAATGTATATACATACACACATATGTTCAGAAGGATGATTAAGACTAGATAGAATTTGGAGTCATATTCATAGAGATAACAATTGAACCTATATAACTCTTGAAATCCTCAAGGAAGGCAGAAGCAGGAAAACTCTGTGCTCCCCCCATAACCACCTTAAATACCTATAAAAAATGACTCTAAACAAACTTTAGGGCTACAGAACCCACAAAGTGACAGAGAAAAACAAATCTCCCACTGAAGGAAGCCCAGCAGGCTGGCAGGAAGGATCCATTGCAGCACACTAGAAGCAGCACCCAGCCCTACATGAGCCCATGGTTTTAGCTTCAGGGCAGCCCAGACCAGCCTCAGCTGGAGGGACTCCAGGAGAGTGGATCACCAGCAGCTGTGGCAGTTTCCAGAATTATCAACCCATAAATGACAAAGACAAAGTGAGAAGTCAGTGTGGACTTTGTGGGAACAGGGGGTCCAGAAGAGTGGTCTGGCCTCTGCCCCTTGGAGGGAGAAGTGGCTGAGGCACAGTGGCTGCTGCCACATGGCTGCTTCAGAGCTCCTGGACTACAGATTGTAGGGGGACCAAGTAACCAGTCTGAGGGTACTCTTGCTTTAACCTGCTTGGATCTGGATTGCTGTCTAGGTTGGGGGTCCCAGAGTGTGTGACCAAGTGCCAGAGCCAGTGGAGGCTTCAGAGAGGTCACCTATTAGCTCCAGCAGCTGTGAAAACCCCAGCTATTTGGGACAAAGCTCTTCTCTCTGGAGCCAGTGTTCTACTGTGGCAAAAAGCTCAAAAGTCAAGTAATTGACTGGCAACATAAGCAAGCAAAGGAAGCAAAGCAAGCACAGCAACCTGACTCTATATTCCTTCTTTGGGAACAAAAAGGATCAAAGCATGGAACAGGAGAAACACAACAAAGTCAGAACTCCTGCATCAAAAGCTTCCAAGAAAAATATGAATTGGTTACAGGCCATGGAGGAGCTCAAGGATTTTGAAAATCAAGTAAGAGAAGTGGAAGAAAAATTGGGAAGAGAAATGAGAATGATGCAAGAAAATCATGAAAAGAGAGTCAACAACCTGACTGAAGAAAATAACACCTTAAAAAATAGACTAACTCACTCCATGTCGCCCAGCTCTGGTTCTTGCTTCAACAGTGTTTGGATGGAATGGATCCGCGGTGCCCCCCAGCTCCCCTCGCTTTTTAGCTTCAGCTTTCTGCAGCCCACCAGTTCGTAAGACCAGCCGCTCCCTGCCAGCCCCTGGGACCAGCCCCCGCCTCGGGGACCAGCCACCTCCTCACTCAGCCATCGGTGCCATGAGCTGTAGCTCCCAGATCCGCCAAAACTTCTCCTCCGAGGTCGAGGCCACTGTCAACCGCCTGGCCAACCTGTTCCTTCAGGCATCCTACTCCTACCTGTCCCTGGGTTTCTATTTCGATCGGGACGATGTCGCCCTGCCTAGGGTGTCGCTTTTTTTTCGTGAGCTGGCGAAGGACAAACTCGAGGGCGCTGAGCGCTTTATGCGGCTCCAGAACCAGTGTGGGGGCCGTGTCCTCCTCCAGGCTGTGCAGAAACCTGCCCAAGATGAGTGGGGTCGCAGCTTGGATGCCATGCAGGCAGCCCTGAACCTGGAGAAGGGCCTGAACGAGGCCCTCCCGAAGCTGCATGCCCTGGGCTCCAGCCAAGGTGATCCACACCTCTGCGAATTCCTGGAGAGCCACTACCTAAGTGCGGAGGTGAAGCTGCTGAAGCGTCTGGGCGACCACCTGACCACACTGCACCACGTGCAGGCAGATCCCCAGCCTGGGCTGGGCAAGTACCTGTTTGAGAGGCTGAGCCTGAAGCAGGACTAGGGGAGCAGCCCAGGCAGACAGCCCCAGGGCCCAACCAAGACAGCCCTCAATAAAGCTTGCTGCTCTCAAAAAAAAAAAAAAATAGACTAACTCAAATGGCAAAAGAGGCCCAAAAAGCCAATGAGGAAAAGAATGCCTTAAAAAAAGCCAAATTTGCCAGATGGAAAAAGAATCTCAAAAACTCACTGAAGAGAATCATTCCTTCAGAATTAGATTGGAGCAAATGGAAGCTAATGACTTTATGAGAAATCAAGATACTATTAAACAGACCAAACACATGAAAAAATAGAAGGCAATGTGAAATATCTCATTGGAAAAGCCACTGACCTGGAAAATAGATCCAGGAGAGATAATTAAAAAATTATTGGACTACCTGAAAGCCATGATCAAAGAAAGAACCTAGAAATCAACCTTCAAGAAATTCTCAAGGAAAATTGCCCTGATGTTTTAGACTCAGAGGGCAAAACAGAGGTTGAAAGAATCCACCAAACACCTCCTGAAAAAGATCCCAAAAAGAAAACTCCTAGGCATACTACAGCCAGGTTCTGGAATTCCCAGATCAAAGAGAAAATATTACAAACAGCCAAGAAGAAACAATTTGAATATTGTGGAAACACAATCAGGATAACACAAGATCTAGTAACTTCTACATTAAGGGATCGAAGGGCCTGGAATTTGATATTCCAGAGGTCAAAGGAGCTGGGATTAAAACCAAGAATCACCTACCCAGCAAAACTGAGTATCATGTTTCAGGGGAAAATATGGTCGTTCAATGGAATAGAGGACTTTCAAGCATTCTCGATGAAAAAAACAAGAGTTGAATAGAAAATTAGACATTCAGATATAAGAAGCAAGCATGAGAAGGTAAAAAGGGAAAAGAAATCATAAGGAACTTATCAAAGTTGAACTATTTACATTCCTACATGGAAAAATGATAATTGTAACTTATGAAACTTTTCTCAGTATGAGAATAGTTGAAGGGAATATAAATATATGTTTGTATATATATATATACACATATATGTATATATACATATATATACATATATATGCACATATATATGTGTATACAGGAGGATATATGGGCATATGAATACATATTTGAGTGTGTGTGTATATATGTGTACAGGTATACATAGACAGAGGGCACAGGACCAATTGAATAGAAAGGGATGATACTTAAAAGGTGAAATTGAGAGGTGAGAGGAATATAATGAGAGGAGATGGGGAGAGACAGAATGGGGTAAATTATCTCATAAAGGAGAGGCAAGGGAAAACTGTTACAATGGAGGGGAAGAACAGGAAGGTAAAAGGGAATGGGTCAACCTTACTCTCACTGAATTTGGCTTAGGGAGGGAATGACATACACACTAAATAGGGTATTTCACCCTACAGGAGAGTAGGAGGGAAGGGGATGAGATGGCAGATGATAGAGGGGAGGACAGGTAGGGGGGTAGGGAAGTTGGAAGCACACACTTTTGAAAAGGGACACGGTCAAAGTAGAGAATAGAACAAGGCAGGGGCAGGATAGGATGGAGGGAAATATAGTCAGTCTTTCACAATATATCCACTATGGAAATATTTTGCATATCTACACATGTATAACCTATATTGAATTGCTTATCTTCCCAGTATAAGGGTAGGTGACAAGGGAGGAAGGGAGGGAATCTGGAATTCAAAGTTTGGAATCAAATGTTTAAAATATATATATATATATTAATATTACTTATTTTTGCATGCAACTGGGAAGTAAGATGTACAGGCACTGAGGTATGGGGATCCATCTTACCCTACTGGAAAGTCAGAGGGGAGATGGGGGAAGATATAGGAGAGAGCAGATTGGGGGAGGGGGTATACAATGGATTGTTCATTTGGGGTGGTGGATAGGGGAGGGACAGGGAGAAAATTTGTAACCCAAAATCTTGTGGAAATAAATGATGTAAACTAAAACTAAACATAAAATTTAATTTAAAAACAAAAACAAAAAAATCCTCAAGGAAGAGAATACAGAGAAAGAAGAGATGAGGGCCCAGGACAGAGCACCAACACAAGAAAAACAAACAGAAGATAAATTCAGGAAAGGAGAATGGGAGTTCCCAGACAGGGAGGAGGAAAACCACCAGAGAGCAGTATCTCTGAAAGCCAAGAGAGGAGCAAATGGAGAATAAGAGGGGCTCACCAATAGTGTCAAAAGCTGAGAAAGAGCAAGAATTATGCATTTGGATGACTTCACATTTATACATTAATAGATTGCTAGTAACCTTGGAGATGTTGATAAACTTGGAGAAAGTACTTTCTATATTAAAAGTAATATTTCGGGGCGGCTAGGTGGCACAGTGAGTAAGAGCACCGGCCTCCGAGTTTGGATGACCCGAGATCAGATCCGGCCTCAGAAAATGAGCACCCACGCATAAATCAAATGACTAGCCATGTAACCTTGAGCAAGTTACTTAACCCCAATTGCTTATTTAAAAAAAAAAATTAAAAAAAAAAAGTAATATTTCAATTTAGCAAACATTTACCTAGTACCTAACTGCTAGGCCCTATGTTTAGTATAGGAGTTATAAAGACAAAAATAAAACAGACCCTGTCCTCAAGGAGATTTCATTCTATTGGTGGAAAACAACACCCACATTGAAAACAAAATAGAGAATAGATACAAAATAATTTCTGGGGAAAGAGCTCTAGAAACTGGGAAAATCAGGATAGCCTTCCTGTGGGTGAGGACACCTGAGCTGAGCTTTGAAGGAAGCAAGGAATTCTATGAGTCAGAAGTAAGGAGGGAAGACATTTCAGGCATGGGGAGGAAGATGGAATATCTTAAAAATACAGGGAATCCAAAGCAGGCTAATGTGGCTGGAATGTAGGAAGCACACAGGGTACCTACAATGGGCACAGAGAGGTAGAGCCTGCAGTCATGCTGTGAAGGACTTGAAAAGCCAAATTGAGAAGCTTCTCTTTTATCTGACAGACAAAAAGGCAGCCACTCAAGCTCCTAAACAGAGGAATGATAATAAGAGCTATGTTTTAGGGATAACTGTTTGGCAGTTGTATGGAATGTGGGTTAGAGACAGGAAACACTAAGGGGCAGGGAGAATGAGGAGCCACTGCCATAGTCCAGGGAAGAAATCATGAGGTCCTCAATCAGGCTTTCAAGTTTGCAAAGGACAGGTATCATAGCTATTATTATCATTTCACACATGAGAAAACTGAGGATCAGAGAGGGTAAGTGATTTGTCCATGATCACACAGCTAATAAATATCAGAGATAGGATTTAGAAGTCACATTCTCCTGACTACCTCTCCGTGGAAAGGTATAGTCCAAAGCCAGGCTGCAAGAGAACTTGCAAGTATTTGGGGGATAAGGAAGCACAGGCAATGAGAGTTGGTCATTCTTTCCAAGAGGAGAGAAATAAGATCACAGATTAAGGAGAAGTTAGGGTCAAGTTAAGGCTTTTAACAGAGAAAAGGGCATGGGGAGGAAAGCTAGAAGAGGAAGAAGGGAAGAAGGGAGAGAGCAAATGATCAATGGGATATGCTCCCAGAGGAGACAGGGAAGGGATTGAGGGGACAGATAAAAGGGTTTGGCCTTGACAAGGAGGACAAGGTTTTCCTCAGAGCACAGAGTAAATGAGGAAATAGTAGATAAATATAGAAGAGGTTTTTTGTTTTGTTTTGTTTTTTTTGCTTTTTGGAGGGCAGTTGGGGTTAAGTAACTTGCCCAAGGTCACACGGCTAGGTTTTTGTTTGTGTGTGCGTTAAGTGTCTGAGGCCGGATCCGAACTCAGGTCCTTCTGACTCCGGGGCCGACGCTCTACTCACTGCACCACCTAGCCGCCCCTAGAAGAGGGTTTTAAGGTATGGCATGGGAAGGATGACTAGGGCAGCTAGGTGGTGTCATAGTGTACAGAGTGCTGGGCCTGGAGTCAGGAAGACACATCATTTTGAATTCAAATCTGGCCTCAGACACTTACTAGCTGTGTGCCCCTAGGCAAGTCATTTAACCCTGTTTACGTCCATTTCCTCATCTATAAAATGAGATGAGAAGGAAATGGCAAATTACTCCAATATCTTTGCCAAGAAAATCCCAAATGGGGTCATGAAGAATTGGACACGACTGAACGCTGAACAACTACCTCACAAAATTGTTTTGAGGCTCAAATGAGATTAAAGGACTTTGTAAACTTGAAATGCTATATAAATGTCATTTATTAGGAAGGGTGAGATGGAATACCAGATAAAGGGTTGGTTTTGGAATCAGGAGACCTGGATTTAAGCACCACTTCTAACACATACTGGTTTTGTGATCTTCAGAAGACCACATAACCTTTCAGTGTCCCCAGACTGCTCTCTAAGATGATATAAATCACAGAATAATTGCAATCTGCATTAATATGTGTTCCATACTCTGATAAAATGACAAGGATGGAAGACCCTTGGGTGTGTGTTATATGAAGATCAGAAAAGAAGAATTGAGGAGAATGTGATGATAGCTGTTTTCAAGTACTTGAAGGGCTGTCATGGGGACGTGGCTTAGACTTGTTCTGTTTGACCCCAAAAGTCAGAACTAGGAGCAACGAGTGGAAATTGTCAAGAGGCCAATTTGGGCTGTATGTCAGGAACACCTTTTAACAATTAGAGTTATTCCAAAGTGAAGTGGCGTGTCTTTGGAATGAATGATTTCTCCCTCCCCTCGATCCCTACCTCCTGCCAGCCCCCATTGGAGACGGTCAAGCAGAGGCTAGATGACCACTTGTTGGATGTGTTGCAGTAGAGGTTCTTTTGGGGTATGAACTGTATTAGATGATTACAGAGTTACCCAGTGTTTAATACCATGCCTGGAACACAGTAAATGCTTGTGCTGACTGACTGAAATTCTGTGATTCTCAAGGCATTCAGCACGTGGTTCCTAGCCTTCTTTTCTACTCCGATCCATGTCCTCATCCCTGGAGTATTCAATACATACCTTGATATCCCCCCTTCAGACTCTGGCATCCTACTGCATCCACCACCTACATATCCACTGCCTCTCAGCCACCTGAAGGAATAATCATCTAAGGTGCCATCAACACCCAAACTGTGTCTCTTCCATGATTCTGAACTCTGAGCTTTGCCTCTTTGTTCTTGCATCTCTCCCTCTGCCTCACCCCTCCTATTGTCTTCACTGTAACCTCTAGCTATTTCTT
The DNA here is from genome assembly GCA_011680675.1 of Gymnobelideus leadbeateri. Classification (NCBI taxonomy): domain Eukaryota; kingdom Metazoa; phylum Chordata; class Mammalia; order Diprotodontia; family Petauridae; genus Gymnobelideus; species Gymnobelideus leadbeateri. Next base: position 1,745,358 of record WOXC01012182.1, on the reverse strand, counting down.
CTCTCTCTCTCTCTCTCTCTTCTCACAGTCCAGCACCTCTGCTCTGGCCTTACTTTCTTCTTGAATCTATAGTTAAGGAACTCTGTAAATCTCCTCTACCCTCAAATCCTTCACCTGGAGGGCGTACTGCTGCTCATACCCTGCCAAACCCCAACCCTGAGTTATCCCATCCACCATTTCTACTCTCATGCTATGGAATACTGCCATAGGAAATGATAACAACTGTGTGCACTGTCTAGAATAAATCCACTTCATCAACTAGGTACTCACTTTGTGTCACCATTCTTCTGTTCTTTCTCCATTGATTTTCCTGCTTTTCACTTGAGTCTCATGTCTCAGGTCTTTTCAGACCAAGGCCAGTTCAGTACTGCAAACCTCTGTTTCAGACCCATGGTCCATTCTGCTTTGTAATGCCACTATTCATCTTCAATAGCATTTTGAGTAGAGGATTGATGTGGGCAGTTTTAGTCTAGGAAGATGATCCTAGTGTCCTATACAGGAGAAATTAGGAGAAGAAAGAATGGGCATACAAAAATGGTTAGGAGGAAAAAGTCCATGAAATGGAAATAACAGCTCACAAGAACAGTTCATATTTTTATAGTATTTTTCAGTATATAAATAAATGTGTAGAAAAAAATTATATGTATAATTTCAGTGTATATATTTTTCAGTAATAATATATAAGATTTCAGTATGCAAATAAATATAAACCAAACATTTTCCTCACAGCTATCCTGGTAATGGGGAGGGGTAGCCAGGTGGTGCAGCCAATAGAGTACCAGTCCTGGAGTCAGGAGTACCTGAGTTCAAATTCAGCCTCAGACACTTAACACTTACCAGCCTTGTGACCTTGGGCAAGTCACTTAACCCCAACTGACCTGCATTCCTCCCTCAAAAAAAAAAAAAGGAGGTAATGGGGAGCTAAAACAGGATGATAACAGTAGATTGTCAACAGATAAATTATATTGGGGAGGTATTTACAACATTGTCTCTGCTGGATCTTCATCTAGACCATAGCCATTAACGCTGGGTGTCTCATAGGTCTCTGTCCTGGCTCTCTTCTCTTCTACTTGGTAATCTCATTAACCCCAGGATTTAATTATCTTTATGCTGATTATTCTCAAATCTACTTATCTAGTCCTAACCTCTCTTCTCACCTACAGTCTTGCATCTCCAACAACCTATTAAATATCTCAAACTGGATGTCCCATAGACACCTTAAACTCACATCCAAAACTGACCTCATTACTACTTTTGCCCCAAACCCTGCCCTCTTCCCAACATCGCTGCTACTGTTGTGAGCCACCCTGGCTCACAACCTAGGGTCCATCCTCAATTACTCTATTCAGTCCTGTCAATTCCACTGTTACAAAATCTCTAGTGCATGACCCCTTATTTCCTCTGATACTGCCACCATCATAGTGCAAATGCTCATTTCCTCAAACCTGAACTACTAAAGGAGGCTGCTGGTTAATCTGACTACCATAAGTCTTTCCCTACTCCACTTCATCCTCCACTCAGCTCTCAAGATGATCTTCCTAAAACTCGGATCTGAACCAGTCATTCCCTATCACCTCCAGGATCAAATGTAAAATTCTATTTGGTATTCACAGTCCTTCAGCTACCTTCCCAACTTTCCAGTCTTCTCACACCTTCTACCCTACCACGCCCCACCTTACCCACCACCACTGGCCTCCTTGCTGTTCCTTAAACACAACTCTGGGCATTTTCACTACCGGACTCCCATGCATGAAACTTTCTCCTCACTTCCATCACTGGTTTTCTTCAAGCCCCAGCTAAAATCTCACCTCATATTCCCCTTAATTCTAGTACCTTCCCTCTGTTGTTTCCAATTTATTTTGCTTATAGCCTGCTTATATATAGGTGTTTGAATATTGTCTCCCCCATTAGACTGTAAATTCCCTAAGGGCAGAAACTATATTTTGCCTCTCTTGGTATACTCGGTGCTTAGCACAATGCCCGGAACACAGTAGGTACTTGATAAATGTTTACTGACTGAGTTTCACAAATGAACATTTGCTTTATATAGATTGCTCAAAAAACCTCTTTCCACCTCATTCTGTTTCTGCTTAGTTTTTCCATATATGATCAGGATCACTCTCTCTGTCCCCTGTGATGTCCTTCTCTTGCTCAACAGCTCTCTTCCCAACAGGCTGTTCAAGGCCCTGACCACATCTGACTCCCCTGAGCTCTCCAGAACCAGGATGAGTCCTGTGCTGCTTCATTTGTCATTGACAGAATTGTTTGATAAGATCTGAATAAAGAATCTTAATGCATGATGATGTAAGCAGCAGAAAGATCACAGCTGGGTTCATAACTCCCAAGAGGAATATTCGGTGCTGACAGAGAAGTAGTTTTGTTTTGTTTTGTTTTTGCTTGTTAAGCTGAGCGAACCCTGCTGGGGAAGTCCCTGAAGGAAGTTAAGGATGGAGATACCACACTGTCATTTGATGGTGTCATTATCTGATGACAGTATAGTATGGTTTCCTGTTGCCTGCTGAATAACACACAAATTCCTTAGCCTGGCATTCAAGACACAATCTGTCACTTCTCTACATTTTTAACCACACCTCACATTACGCCCCCAGGCAAACTGGAATACTTGTCCTGCCTAGACACATCCCACACTTTTACCTCTTTGCCATTATCTTCATTCTAGAATATCCTTCCCTAATATCTCTGCTGGTTAAAATCCTACCCATTCTTTCAGGACCACTGAAAAACTACCTCCTTATGGGGCAGCTAGGTGGTACAGTGAATACAGAACCAGCCCTGGGGTCAGGAGGTCCTGAGTTCAAATATGGCCTCAGACACTTAACACAAAAACTAGTCAGGTGAACTTGGGCAAGTCACTTAACCTCAATTGCCCTCCAAAAAAGCAACAAAACAAAAAGAAAAAAGGAAAACTACCTCCTTAACATAAGGATGGCTACTCACTGGATCTCATCATTACCCACAAGTGTTCCACTTCCTTAAGTAGAAATTGATATTCCTCATAATCTCCTATCACTCCATCTCTCTCCATACCTCTGCCCTTCTAAATCTATTCTGCACCTCTTTTGAGCTCTCTAATCATTTTAACCCTCTGTACTTGATCAGGTCATAAGCCCTGCTCTAACTTCATTTTCCTCCCTTCCCAATCCCACTCTTATTGCTTAGTCACTTAAACTCTACACTGTGTTCTGCTCTGGAATCCCTCACCTTCTTTCACTATCTCCATTCATTTATTACCAAACTTCAGCCCTGGTGTTAGGGGCTGGCCTGACACTAGTACCCTGTTACTTCAGGTTCAAAGTTGGGATTAAATGAAGCATTCATAGGCAATTGAACAGTTAACAAAGGGAATTTACTTAGCCCTAAGATAGCAAAGATATGTAGTAGCACTTAGCTCAGGTAGATACAGTCCCACCTTGAATCAGAGCCCTTTCCTTTCCTGGGATGGTATTGATTTGTCACAGATAATGGTTACTGAGACATTGGACATCTAATGTAGGCAGTCAGTTGCATAATGACGTAGCTGTTGATTAACAGGGTAAAAACTCTTGTCCTGAGATGAGAGGAAGCCATTTTGCCAGATGGAGGCAGGTTGAGGGCCATTTAGGCTAGATGGGTGCTCTGATTGGCCCAAGCAGCCCAGTTGGGCAGGAATAGCTGCCTGTCCTTAAGGAATCATATGATTTCATGCCCAGAACAATATAGCATCACCAACCACAATGTCCATATTGTCAATGGATCCTCTCCCCAACCTCTGTTGTTCTTGTAAACAACCCAACTGTTTAGCATATGATGTCTCAAATGGATCCTAACATATGCCACAAACAACTGTATGCAGTGGGAAGCATCACCAAAATTTTTCTTTTGGTCTTAACCTCATGAGGAAGAGTCTTCGATTGTCTTGTGCTCTCCAGGCCACAAACCACTTAGCCAAACCCATCGTCATGGGCCAGGAATCAGTGGAGATTATGATTTTCTCTGACCCATACCTCAAAGTTCTCTTATCTGCCAGCCATGTAGCCTGAAGCTCAATCCATTAAAAGAACTTTCCAGGACCCTCATTCCCTGGGAAGATTAGCACTACTGAAGTTCAGTTGCATCTCTCTCTCTCTCTCTCTCTCTCTCTCTCTCTCACACACACACACACACACACACACACACACACACACACACTCATTGGTAAATGAAACAAAAACATCATTCCTCAGGAACCAGGTCCTTATAGATTTGGGCCAACTGGGCTAACAGAGAAGGCAGGATTCTAAGACCTAGAATAGTGGCCTCAGGCTCTGGCATGGTCACAAAAAATTGTTTGTTAAGGGCACTAACACTGGAGGGACTCAGGCAAGTATGATTTTGAATTATGATATCCATTTAGCAAAAGAAGTATTCTTGTAAACCCAATCTTATGAGAGGGACCATCTTGTATCACCAAACTCAATAATAAACAACTCTGGACAAAGGTTGACTGTATGACTATTTAGCAGCAACTAAGGCCCAGGAATAATAAGCACTGATTTTCAAATATCGTGCAGAGTGGCCCCTTTGAAAAACCTATAGTTTTAGAAGCCTAACAGTTGCTTATTTGACCTGGCCTTTGTGGACAGAGACTGAAAGAAACTTTGCAGGATCTTGCAGGATCAGGAGGGCCTAAGGGAAGAGACTGCTGCATAGCCTACTTTAGCTCTTCTAGGGCTGTAGCCTATTCTGAGCCCCACCTAAAAGAGGCAGATTTGAGGGTAATTTGGTTAATGGGGCCCATCATAATACCCAAGTGAGAAAGGTGGCTTCTTCATAACCTGAAGAGGCCAATAAGTTTCTGTGCTTCCTTCTTAGAGTATAAAGAAGCTAGTAGCTTATTCTGTACTGTGCCTAGAATCTTCTGGGGTTCTCCCATTCACTGTATTCCCCAAAACTTGACTGACTGGGCTTGACCATGAATTTTCTTACCATTGATTTCTTCCTTTTTGTCCCACATGTGGGCCATAATCTTATCCAGGGCCTCTTGTCATCATAGCCTCATCTGGCCTGGTCAACATTACATCATCAATGTAGTGATTCACATCAATGCCCCCAGGAATGGAGGCCCTTTTCAGGTCTCTGTCCACCAAAATGAGCCAGGATGAGGGAAAGTTTAGGTAGCTCTGGGGAAGGACAGTGCGGTGTTTTGTTTTGTTTTTTAAATAAACTTGTTTGTATAATTTTTGATACAAGACGGCTAAATCTTAGATAAACAGTGAGTTGATTCTATTAGGAACAAAGTTTGGCACAGATTCCAGATACAATATCCTATCTGTTTTGTTTTGCATTCACATACTTCCCACTCTATGCAACGATTACCAATTCACCAAATATAGTTTAACAGTCTGGTAGAGACTGAAGAAAAAGATTTGAAAAATACTTATCATTTCTCTTAAAGAGGTAAAAAAAATCAATGATTCTTATAGTTCTCTTCACTTGTAAGATATTTAAAACTCTGTTTCCTCAAAGCACATGCCATCTTTAAAAAATCAGCAAAGCATATATGCACTCAAACAACTCCATGTTTATGGAGCTCCATTTTCTCCTAAAATATTTGCATAAAAAATTAAAGACTTTCTGCAAAACTGCTCCCCTTGTATCATTCCAGAACCTCAAACCACAAATAAGCACTTAGTGCAATTCTATTGTAGGAAACAGAGCAGAAGATGCCTCTGACCACAACTATCTCCTGATGATTCGAGTGACAGCTTCTCTCTGCTTTATTTAAAATATTCCTTTTTCAACCTGTTTCAGCATAGTACAAATAGAATTCAGTAGAACATAAGGATCACAGGGCAGAAGAGAAAGATTTAATTTCTATCCTGTGCCATATACTTATAAAAAAGGTTAGACAAAAAATTTTTGAGATTTTATCAATTCACCCTTTTAAGTTACTGATTTCAGAAAACACCTCTTAATGAAAATCAAAAGCAGTTCCTGAGTAACTGCAGTAAATAGTATATTTTAAATGTGTGTGTGTGTGTGTGTGTGTGTGTGTATTTTTTGCAATTCAGCTCATTTTGGTTCTGCCTTAATTTACCTTCCAGGTTTCAAGTTTAACCACGATTCCTTTCACTCTAGAATGTTAAAGTTCAATAGCCTCAGCTCCCAAGTCTTGAAGCTGCAGACGTCCCTGCAACATCCTCTAGGTGATGTGTTCCCACAACTGCAGCAGAGTATCCGGGGAACAAAGCCTCCAATTCCCCAGTCTCCACAGCTTTTTCAGCAGAGCCCTTGGCTACCACATTCAGGATTTATTATAGGCCATCAGCAGCATTTCTTCTATGTGACTTACCAAATTTTTGCTTAAATACTCTCTCTGAATCTTTTCATGGAATGGGCAGAACTCAGTAGCTTGTAATCTTTCCAAACTAGTCTTCATCTTCACTACTTTTTCTTCTATGAATAGTAGTATGAAAAACAGGACCAGAAATGCCTAAGCAGCTCCTCCATAGCCACATACAAGTATTTTAGTTCTAACTGAGTCATTTGGCATCATCTGGGTTATGAATTGCTGTGGTCCTCCCTGCATAAGTCCTCTTCCAGGGGATAGGGCTATAATGGTACTACTTATAAAGTACCCCTTGAAAGAAACTGAGTTAGCTTGGGTGTATAAGTTTCCATCTTTTGCTTAATACTCTGAAAATAATTGATAATGTCATGACTCATTGCATGTTGGAGGAAATGAATTGGAGTTGGGCCATGATAATACCTGACTTCTTCAGGCTTAGTGCAATTGTTTCTATACTATTATTCCCCCCCACCCCCACTCCAGTCTCTATATTTAATGGATTCCTGTAACTTCACCCTTTTGACTGGTGGCTGAAAGAAGACTGAATGCTGCTGTTATGATTATTTTGAGTTTCTGGTTTCCTGAGACCTGCTGCCAGAACCAAGGCACTATGGTGATCATCTCCTGATGATCACAGTATTGCTATTCTCCTTTATGGATTTTGAAGGGTCAAGTAGATAGCACAGGGGAAACCCCAAAGCTCTCATCTAATGCGTTACCCTCCAGTGCTCTCAAATCAAGTAGCCAATTTTTCCTTTCTAGTGATACCATTGCTTTAAACTCTTACTCATTTTGGCACATTCTGAAAAGAAATCTGACCTGTGTCAAGCCAAACCCTATGAAAATAATGGGATTGAGAAAAATCGTGTCCGGACCTCTTTTTCTGTCATGTTCTGTGGAATTTTTCTGCCCATTTCATTTTTACTGGTGGGTAGGTCCTAAGTAGGGACTCAGTATCACAAGTTAAGTTATACCTCGGGCCATTAAAGCCAAAGGTCTGGGGGGCGGACACCGGCCAGAAATGCCCACAGACTGCTTGCAATGGATGCTGCAGGGCTCTCCATAGGGCTCATGCTTAAACAATCCCTAGGCCCTGATCCCCTGCCCCACAACCAGGTCTTCACGTGGGCAGAACAAAACAGGGCCTGGTTGCGGCATTCCCGTCTTCTCCGGCCTTTCACTGAATCGCCATCCTTCGTGGCTGCGCTTTCACTGGAAAAGTGGGAGTCAGTTCTGTCTCCTGCACACAGGCCCGGCCTTCCCGACTAATTTTCCGACATTTCAGGCCCGCACACTTGGAAACCTGTCTTCGCCTTCAGGGGCCCACACCACCCTTTCTGTCAAGAGGTACAGGGCCCCAAGCTGCTTCTTCTGACGCTTTTTCTTTGCCCTCAGTAAAACTTGGGATGGAGGTGCCATGCTGGCTGAAAGGTGCGCGCGGGAGCCCAACTCCCGGAAAGCTCTGGGAAGCGCGCTCCTCTCTTCCTCTGCCCCTCCCTTCACTAGGCTTTGCTGAGTCTGCACTCCCCTGGCTCAGGGTAATCGCGCGCCGAGGCCACGTGACCGGAAGTGACGAGGAGTGGAGAGGCCATGTGACAAGGGTGCCTTCCGCCATGACATTTCCCGTTCTCCCGCCCTTGCGTGCATTGTCTCCTTCACTGGCACCTCTCTCCAACTTCAGATAGTACTGAGCCCCCGCAGACAACCCCACTCCACTATGCCCCTCAGGCCGCAGCCCGTGCCAGTCCCCCTACCCAGGGCCATCATCAGCTTCAGGCGGGGAAGTGTTAGGGCCCCAGGCCGGAGGGAGAGGGTCCAGGATAGTGATAATTAGTGGAATCCTTTCTAGGTGAAAGGGAAGTGGCCCGGCCTAGTTTCCCCGAAGCAGTGGAGGGGATTGGTTTGGTCAGCAGCTTACTATGGCTCCCAGAACCGGGTCACCTGGTCTGTGGGTTGACTATCTTTGACAGCTGTAGTGACTAGCGATTACCAGCTGGGTGCAGGCCTTGGCCAGGGGGAAATGCCTCCCTCCCCGATAAAGAAGAACTGTTGAAGTCTAGGGGTTTGGGAACCCCGAAATTCAAGGGGTCTTACCCCCAGTGAATTTGACCCCAGCTCTTCAGTCAAAAATCCTCAGATTCAAGAATCCTCACTGTGACACTTGATACAAGCAGGCCAGACTGATTCTGAGCAATTGGGGGGTGGGGGGGGCGGGTGCAAGATGAACCTTAAATATAGTGGTCAAGGAGTGGGTCTAGATGGAATCAAGCCTGGTGGTCTAGGCTGGGGCCATGTGCAGAGCCATAGTGAAAGGGCAGTTAAAAAGATTATACTGAAAATGAGCCCCAGGCAAGTGCCAGGGTCATGTGGGAAAGTTCAGGGGGGTTAGGGTTTTCAGGGCCTATACCCCCTCAGAACTATCTTTGATCAATCCTGTGTACCCAGTATTGTTTGGTGTCAACTATATGAGATGGTTTGCTTCAAACAATTCTAAAGGTTTTCATTTAGCCCTACCTACAGACCCTACCACTTACCACTGATTCAGAAGCACTCAGAATACCCATTCCTTCCAAGGTCTGCCTTCTGTAGTTTTGCCCTGATTTATCCAAATGGATGGGTTTTTAGCAGATACCTTGGCCTTGGGTAGGGCTGAAAAACTTTTAGTGCCCTGATGCTGAACTCTTCCTATACAGTTGTACTGGCACACCCATCGGCTGGTTATCAGTTGCTTTCCTATGAATTTAGAAGCCATATTAATAGCCCCCTCCAGGTGAGGGTGCCATTGCCCTCTATCTACCTAGCAAAGGTGGTAGCCTCTGTGATTTCTCCCCCCATTTGCAAGGCACCTGACAACACTATAAACCCAAGGCATGACTTTCCCAGCCTCTTGCTCAAATTTCACCAGTTGGTCAGACCACACCTGTATGGTTATGTGGCAGAGGAATGTAACTGAAAGTCATGGGGAGTCTTAAACTATTCTGATGGAATTCTTTGCCCCGGACTGATCATAGGTTGTGGCAGGCCATTTCTTTTAGGAACTTCATGCTCTCTCTTGTAGACCACTTTTCAGGAGCTGACTGAAACAGGAAATCATCTTTAAAGAACCAGGCACAAATAGCTCCACATCTCAGTCAACTAAAAAGTGACAAAAGAACCTATCATCTTGAAGCTCTAATTGGTTAAGGATTCTGTAACAATAAGTCCTTAGCTCCCCAAACCTTTGTTACTCAGCTATAGAGAGTGTCAGAATCGGCTCCATAAGGCTACTCTCAGAAGCCATTATTCCAGTGACTTACCAGATTTCTATTTGAATTTTTCATGCATCTGCCCAGTTCCTTGCTGGTGAAGACCCATCTGCTCCTTGCTCCCTCAGGGCAGAACATCACCATTCTCCCAAGAGCAGTCATTCAAACTTATTGGGTCTTTTTTTTTTAAAACCATTAGTGGGAGCTCCCAAGTCTCTTCTTTGCTTCCACTCTCATTATCCTGTCTCATGGCTTTGATCTCAGCAGGATGTCATAGAATTAGAACTTCTGGATTGGAGATCATAAAGTAGGTTCCAGTCTATGACTTGTCAGTCCCCACGCTGATCAGAGGAGATTTCTTCATTGCATGGTCACAGCTCCATTAGCTTCCTCTCTGACTTCCCTGCCTGCTCCCTAAGAGCTGGGGTCTCTAGAATTGCTGAATGCCCTGGGTCAGTTCACATTCAGCCTTATTATGCTGGCAGTTAAACCTCTGCAGGTTGGTTAACAACTTGTCTCTTTTTTTACCCTCCCTGAAAGCTTTCTTCCAGCCCTCACTGAGCTAATGATTCCTCCATGTGAATAGGGGCCTGCTCCCTGTTCAATTCAGAGGACTCCCCAAAAACCACTAGAAGAGCTCCTGCAAGTGGATGCCAAAGTGTACTTCCCCAGTGCCTTCTCCCCAACTCAACCACAGTATGAGCCATAAATCCATGCCTTCCCAAGGCATACTATGCCAGATGTTAGGAGCAGGCCTGAAGCCAGCACCCTGTTACTTCAGGTTCACTTATGCAATAAAACTAGGCATTCATGAGTCATTGAAAGGCTTAGGTGGCCCAAATGATGAGGATGGGAAAAGAGGATACAGGGTCACTTAGCTTCTCTGATATAGCCTCAATCATCCCTAAAGAGGAACATGTTCAGGGCGGCTAGGTGGCACAGTGAATAGAGCACCAGCCCTGGAGTCAGGAGGACCTGGGTTCAGATCCGGCATCAGACACAACACAAAAACCTTGGGCAAGTCACTTAACCCCAATTGCCCTCCAAAAAAAAAAGCAAAAAAAAAAAAGAATAACATGTTCAGGTTTTGGTTTTTGCAAGGTAATTAGTGTTAAGTGAGTTGCCCAGGGTCACATAGCTAGTAAGTGTCAAGTGTCTGGGCTAGATTTGAACTCAAGTTGTCCTGACTCCAGGGTCAGTGCTCAGTGCTCTGTTCACTGTGCCCCATGTTCAGCAGGTCAGGGAGTACTGACTGACATGGTCTTTAAGCATCCACCAAGTCAGAGGGCCCTTGATTCCGCTGTCTCAAGAGAGGCAGGGGCGAATCAGGGATTTTTTTTTGTTGGTTGTTTTTGTTTTTTTTAACAATGGTGGGAGTTCCCAAATCTCTTTCTCATTTCCCCTCTCCTTCTACTGACTCATGACTTTGATCTCTGTGGCATGCAACAGAATTTCTCTGTTGAAGACCATACAGTGGGGTACTCTCTGTGGTGTGATAGTCTCCACCCTGCTCAGGAGAGAGCCTTTCACTTGTAACTAGCTCTATCAGCTGCCAGTGTTTAAAAGTTGAGAGCTTTGTCTCTAGATGCTGAATGTCCTGGGCCAGTTCACTCAGGCTTAGTATGCTGTCAATTGAACTTTTGCAGGATGGTTAATAACAATCAGGGAATGCTGTACTTGTTTCTTTCTTAACCCTTCCTAGAAACCTCTTTCAGCATCCACTTAGGGAAGGGAATAAACATTTATATAGTGCCTAATACGTGCCAAGTGCTAAGCACATTTTTAAACAAATATTATCTCATTTGATCTGAGCTAACTCTCTAACATTGAGCTAACAATACTCTGTGCAAGCAGGAGTCAACTTAATGTCCTATGAAGAGGACTCACCAATATCATACTTCTTTACTTTCTCAGTGGGTAGGGAAGAAGATAGAGAGGAGAGGATTTAAAACAAAAAAAAAAAAATTAAAAACAAAACAAAAGGAATTCAGAGACAGACAAATAGGGTGACAGAGGACTAACCCCAAGAGAAAGAGCCTTGCCCTGAGAGCTACCATACCATAACTAGCCATCCTGTCACTTTACCCTCTGGATTTGTAATGCCCTCTGCAACTACAATGTGAGCCATAAAACCATCTCATCTCAATTACCACACCACCAAATGTTGGGGAGCAAGAATGACTCAGCTGCCCTATTAGTTCAGGTTCAATGTTGGGAGAAAATAAAGCACTTGAATATTCAACTATTAACAAAAGGTCTACTTAGTCCTAACATACCAAAGATATACAGTAGCTTTTAGTTGAAGTTTCCACATGGAAACACATCTGTTCAGCAAGATAGGGTGTGATAACTCCTATGGTCTTTGGATATTCACCAGATAGGAAAGGCACAGTCAAGTGGGAGAGGCCTTCTATGACCCTAAGGAACCAGGAAGTCACATCAACACAGCCAGAGATAACTAAGAAGCTTTGTCAAGGGGGGCATAGATTGATCCATGTGAGCCCTGGCTTTGTTGTCTGTTAAAGCCTACCCATGCTTCAGGGTTGTAGGACAAAGGGGGCAAAGAAAGAAGAGAACCCTCACATGCAGATATTGAGTTCTTTCACATGTGGATTACTCCCATCACACATCTCCCTCCTATGCATGTGCTCTCACCTGAGCTGAAAGAATAAAACAACTAAGGCTTTTCTATAAAGTTGAACTAAAAAAAAAAATTAGTACTCTTCCACCTAGATATATGAAAAACTGAGAGAAGTCACCAAATCTCCCTGAGCCTCATGTTTCTCATTTAAAATTGGGAGGAGATGGACTGAACCCTAAGTTTCCTTCTAACTCTAAAGTTCCATTAATAAGCACCTACTATGGGCAAGACATTGTATCCCTGCAAAGATTTTCAAGAATATAAAAGTTCATCAATCAGCTGATTTAATGTTGGTTCATCTTTTCTGGTCTTTGAGCACAGATATTTGAGTGTTAATATATGATACCATTAAAATGACTCAACTTGATAAAGTGTATAAAACTGTGTTTCACATTCAGTATAGCTCTTAACTTGCTAGTTTATGTGCTTCAATTATAGGCTTATCTCCCTCCTACAAGAGAAGATGAAGAAACTCAAGAAACCCTTCTCCCCACCAAGGTTATCAGGGACAATGACTGTTTTTAGTAGAGGTGGGGTTTTAATGGGAAAAAAGGATCTGACTTGACAGAGGGAAAATCTCTTCCTTGTCAGGAGGTTTCAGGGTGGAAGAATGTCACACAGAGAATGAAAGGAAGAAAAAAAGGACAAGTGTACAGTTAGAGATAAAATAACAAATTGGAGGTTTTCCTGAAGAGAAAAGAGAATTATGCTCTGAGGAGGAAGCAGCTGTTTGTCTTCCCAAAAAAATGGTAAAGTCAAGCCACAGCAGCAGTATATTCAGTAAGGGTGGGGGGGGGGGGAAAGAAGAGTGGTGGAGGTTAGTAACTCCCTGATCAGGGGCACTGAGACAGCTATTTGTTGACCGATGACAACAGCTGAGAGGTCTGCTGGCTTCTCAAGACACCTCCAAAGACTTATCAAAACAGATGACTACTACCCACATCTTGAATGAGTTGGGGGAGGAGGAGGAAGGGAAAGGTGGGTAGTAACACTGACATAATGAACCTAGAGAGTATTACCAAGATTTATGAAGTTTTGGGCAAAAAACTGAAAACAACTGGGGCGCAGGCTGTTTTTTCTTACTGTTCTTTATTAAAAGCAAAGGAGATAGAAGACAAAAATTGATTTGTGAAGTGAATAATTGGCTAATAAGGTGATATCAGAGAATCGGATTTTAATTTCTGGACCACAGTTTAAAAAATATGGAATGGGACACATTCTTAGCCAAAATTGGAGTGAACCTGACAGAGATTGGTAAGAATATAATTGCTTGTTGTCTTACAAATGTAATCAAATGGCTTAAATTTTTAAGGATGGGAGAGGGAGAAATTCACCAAACTAGATACCACAGAGGCTAGTTACTATGAAAAAAGTATAGCAATTGAACCCCCAGCATTTCACAGGAGACAAAAATCTAAGACAAGAACCATTAGGAAAACCCATGACTTATTGTTTTTGTCATTCAGTCATTCGGTTGTGTCCAACTTTTTGTGACCCTGTGAACCATACACCAGTACTATCCATGGGATTTTTCTTGGCAAAAATATTGGAGTAGTTTGCCATTTCCTGCTTCAGTGACTTCACATGCCTGTATACAAATGCCCAAAGTTTATGCAACAAACCAGAGGAAGTAAAGGTTCCAACACAAGAAGGCAAAAATATAGATATCACTGAGACTTGCTAGGGTGAAATCCATGAACTATGGCTCTAGATGGAAATACCTTATTTTTAAAAGGGATAAATATAAGGGGACAGAGTAGCATTGTATAATAATAAGGTACACTCGTGAGAAAATCCAAGACTAGAGTAGGGAAATATGATGTAGAACAGTGATATAAAACTCAATTAGAAACATATCCCTGTGCACCACATGATGATTTAGAAAACCATAAATTAGCATTATCATTGTTTTATTGCATTTTCATTTATTTTATTTTGACATTTTGTTTATTTTGCCAATCATACTTTAATCTGGCTCTAACTGGGGAGTTTTGGAGGTCTCATGTGAACAGCAGGTTTGACACCTCTGATGTAGAACATTTAGATGAAGATCAATTGAGGGAGAAACAGAAGTAATTTTTCCATCAGAGTATAGAACACTTAGACAAAGAAGATATAGATGAAAAGCTCAGGATATAAAGCATAAACCTGGCACAGAGGAATGACAGTGCTGTGGGACTTCAATTATTCATACATATGCTGGAATTCCCTGCTGAGAAGCTAATAATTTCATTTTATTCTGGATCTAATTCTCATTAACAGAAAGTACTTAGATGATAGGAACTTTGGAGGGAAGTAACCATTCTTTGCTGGGCTTCATGATGCAGAAAGGAAAGCTAAGCATCATCCAACATAAACCCTAGATTTTGAGAGACCAGATTGTAAAGGATAGGTAGGATTCAATGGACTAAAATTTGGTAGGAGAAGGCAGCTTATGGGAGGGATGGAGTAAGGAGGATTTAATTAACCTTTTAGAGTTCAGTTTCTCAGGATCCATGGCCACTCCAATGTCTAATTTCCAGGTATTAGATAATAACTCCCAGAATAGCCCCAAGGATTGTAGATAGTAACTCCTAGAATCATAATGATAAGCAGTCCTACTGAGGCTGCACTGTGAGATATAGGGTGACATAATTGATATTTGCTACACTCACAGAGAATGACAATATTGCTAAAGTTAACCTGTCAGCTTAATGTTGGCAAAATGCCTTCTTTGTCTGTTGCCCTATAAAGTTAGTGAGCACTGGTTGGCAGCGGGGGGAGGTGGGCGGGAGGCAGGAATCCATAGGGGAAGCCACAGGGAACCTATAGGGGAAACCATGGGGAACCCAGAGTGGAATCTGTGTGTGTCTTGACCAGCCCCCATCAAGGCTTGAAGGGATTTAGGGGAGTGCACAAGCTGTGCCTGTCTCAATTGACTCCATCAAGATGTAGGGGTGGGGCGGCTAGGTGGCACAGTGAGTAAGAGTGCTGGCCTCGGAGTTTGGATGACCCGGGATCAGATCTGGCCTCAGAAAATGAGCACCCACATATAAATAACGACTAGCTGTGTAACCTTGAGCAAGTTACTTAACCCCAATTGCTTTAAAAAAAAAAAAAAAAGTAAAAAAAAAGATGTAGGGGCAGTTGCCCCTACTTCTTTCCAGTCTCTGCAAAAAGGGTAATTAAGGAATGCTATAGGAGTTATGCTCCCATTATTAGCAACCCTTTGAGAAGACTAGACTAGAATAAAACTGATTATTAACCCCTCTGAAGGTGTCTGCCTGTATGACCAGATCAAGAGTGAACCTGTTAGAGGCTGGAATCCAAAACCTCCAGTGCCTCCTGTGTGTTATCTGTGAAACAGATGGGAAGTTCCTAATAATTAAATTCTGAAGGCATGAAGACAAAAAATTTCTGATGCAGAGAAGAAAGTAATTTAAAGAGACTGATATAGATATATAGGGAATTCACCAACCACCTTAGATTTTTAAAATATATGTAAAATTGTATATACTGCCAGGCTCAGTTAAGTTCAGTTACTGAACTGTTTTTTTGTTTTTTTAATTCTTTGTTGCAAGGGATGGGCTACTGGGAAGAGAAGGAGATATATTTAGAAATGAAGGTTATGTAAAAAACAAAATGTATCAAAAATATTTCAAGTTAAGTATAGAAGATAGAAGCAAAGGCAAGATAGTGAAGGATGGATATAAGAGTGTAGCAGGGACCTATAAAAATAGGATCAGGAGGGCTAAAGCAGGCAATGACATATGTGTATGTATATGTGTGTGTGTGTGTGTGTGTGTGTGTGTGTGTGTGTTGGACACCAAACCCTTATCAAAGATTATTTTCCATTCAAACGCTTCCCTTCTTATTCTATGTACATCAATGTTCTCTGTGCAGAAACTTTTTAGTTCCAAGTAATCAAAGTTATCTATTTTATCTTTTGTAACTGCCTCTATCTCTTGTTTGGTTAATCCTGTATCTCATCTGTCCTTTGTGGCCAAACTCCTTAAAAGGCTATCTATAATAGCTGCCTCCATTTTCTCTCCTCTTACTGACTTCTTAACTTTAGACCATATCATACCACCAAAATTACTCTGAAAAATCACCAGTGATCTCTTAATTGCCAAATACAATGGCCTTTTCTCAATCCTCAATCTTCTTGACCTCTCCACAGGTTTTAACACTTGCTCTCTCTCCTCTCCTTGATACTCTCTTCTCTCTAGATTTACAGGACACTGCTCTCTCCTGGTTCTCCTACCTATTAAACCGTTCTCAGTCTCCTTTGCTGGCTGGCTCCTCATCTAGGTCGCACCTTCTGTCTTCTCTTCTCCTTCTAAACTACTTGACTTGATTATCTCATCCACTGCCATGGATTTAATAACCTATCCTAATAGGTTATTAATATATAATAATATATGATATAATATTATAATACATGACGTGACATAACATAATAATATTAAACCTAATAATTCCATGCTGATAATTCTCTGATGTACCTATCCTGCCCTACCCTCTCTGCTGATTTCTGTCTTACATCTCCAACTGCCTTTCAGACATCTTGAACTATATATCTAGTAGACAAATTAAACTCAGCATGTCCAAAACATGTCATCATCTTTCCCCTTAAAGTAGGGGTTTAAGGGGAATCCAGACTTTTTGTTCTGTTTAGCTTGGATTCAGTCAAAGGGCCTCACTTGAGGACCTAGAGAGCCCCATGTGGCCTTTGCCCCTGTAAAACCCTCCTCCCCTGTACTTTCCCTATTATTGTTGAGGTCACCACCATCCTCCTAGAACCTCATGCCTAAGAGTCATCTTGGATCCTTCATTATCTTGTGCCCTCTTTATCCAATCTGTTTCCAAGGCCTGTCAGTTTCACTTTTGCAACATCTCTTGAATATACTGCCCCCTTCTCTCCTCTAACAGGACTACCCGTCTTGTACAGACCTCTATCAACCTCATTCCTGGATTATTATAATAGCTGCTGGTGGGTCTTCGTGCCTCCCTACTCCAATCCACCCCCCATCCAGTCACCTAACTGATTTTCCTAAAGCTCAGATATCTTCATGTCACCCTACTACTCAGTAAAGTCTAGCATCTCCCTATGGTCTCCAGGATCAAATATAAAATTCTCTGGTGTTTGTTTAAAGCCCTATGTAAGCTAGCTTCCCACCCCTGCCTTTCTAGTCTTTTTGCATCTCACTCCCTGACAAGTACTCTTTAATTTACTGACCTTGGTCTCCTTGCTGTTCCACAAACAAACTCAATCTCTCAATTCTGCACATTTTCTCTAGCTGTCCCCTATGCCTGGGATGCTCTCTCTCTCTTTTTATATCCACCTCCTGACTTTGCTGGCTCCTTTCAAATCTCAACTAAAATCCCTTCTTCTACAGGAAGACTTGCCCAACCCCTCTTAATTCTAGTGTCTTCCCTCTGTTAATTAATTTCTATTTATCCTGTATGTAGCCTGTACATATTTATTTGCATGTTATCTCCTTCATTAGATTGTAAGCCTCCTAGAAAAAAAAGTCTGTTGACAAGATTGTAAGACCCCTGAGGGAAGGAACTTTTTGTCTCTTTGTATCCCCAACACTTAGTGCAGTGCCTGGCACATAACAGACACTATAAATGCTTACTGACTGACTGAATAACAGTTATATTGGGGAAAAGAGAAATAAATGGTACTGCTTGGGGGGCAGGGAGAGGACATGAATGAAACAATGATAACTGGCCACAAAAAGAAGGTAGCAAAACAGCTCAATTCTTATTATGTTTCTGTTTTCTTTGTTAGGGAGAATGACCATTACATTAGGAATGGCAAAATCAAAATGCCTAACCACAAGTTTGTAGCAAGACAGCCCTTAGCTGCCCTTCATGAGCTCACCTGGCCTAAAGGAATTCTTTGTCAGGTATGGACAGAACTGGTGGCCAGGCTTTCTGGGTCAATGTGGCAAGGGGGCATTTGCAAGCTTAGGAAGAAGGGGAAAAGGCACCAAAGGACAGAAAGAAAGGTAACTCTTATCTTGATTTTTCAGAAAAGGGAAGAGTCTCTAAACTGTGTGCCAAACGAGTTTGACTTCTGTTCCTAAAAAAAAAAAAAATTCTAGATTAGATCATTAAAGATATGATTTGTGAGCACTGAGGAGAAGAACTGGGGATTACAAAGAGCCAGCACTGCTTCACCACAGGGGAAGGCCATGCCAGACTGGTCTTATTTCCTTTTTTTGACAGGTAGTTCAGGGGGATTCTGTAGATATAGCTTGTGTACATTTTAGCAAAGCACTGGAAAACTATGTGATAATATTCTTGTGAGAAAATGACAAGGCATAATCTGGATGATAACACAGTTGGATGATTTAGAGCTGGTTGAATGATCAAACTCAAGGAGTTACAGTGCGGATTCCTTTTAGGATATGAGTTGAAATAGATGGCAGCTGAAGTCTCTATCAACTGGAAAATTCTGATGCAATGATTCTGGCCTTTAGTATTTGTTACTATTTGCTGCCAGTCACTTAGCTCAAGTATAGACAATACTGGGTTAAGAGAATGGGAGAAAAACATTTTCAAGGAATTTTAGATTTTTCTCCTTGAAGACAGTACAATGTGATAGAAAAGTCACTATATTTAGAGGACCAGGAAACAAATCCCAGCTCTGCTGCTCATTACTTCTTTTTTTTTTTTTTTTTGCCTTTTGGAGGGCAATTGGGGTTAAGTAGCCTGCCCAAGGTCACATGGCTAGGTTTTTGTTTGTGTGTGCGTTAAGTGTCTGAGGTCGGATCTGAACTCAGGTTCTTCTGACTCCAGGGCTGGCGCTCTACTCACTGTGCCACCTAGCTGCCCCCTGCTTATTACTTTTATGATCTGGGGAAGTAAGTTTAATTTTCTGGGTCTCAACTTCCCCAGCTCTAAAAGGAGGAAGTTGGTGTAGGTGAGCTCTGAGGTACCTTCTACCTTTAAATTCTATGATTCTATTGTTTTGCTTGCATAAACAGATTACAGGTAACTAATGGAAAAATAAAAGCATTTTAGAATGGTTGTATAGCAAAAAAAATTCTTTCTAGATGAGGATAAATATTTCCCCCAAAAAAATTTAAACTGAAAGGAAAACTCCATTGTAGTAAAAACAAGACTGAATATGCTTAGGGAAAATTCAAGTAATTCAGGAACAAAATTACAAGGACAGGGTAATTAGAGAGTAAGTTTAAAATAGAGGGGGTAATTTAAGTCAGATATAATATTAAAATGCCATTATTATGCTATCTTGCAATATTTATGACCATTAATCATGATCCCTGCATTGAAATTCTCCTCTCATGGCTGATCATGATATGGAGGTGACCCCTTAAAGTAGACCACATGCTCTACTGGGCCCTACAAAGCAGAAAGGTTTTGAATAAAATGTGGTTGGCATACAGTGGGCTTGCTTTCTGAGAAATGAATGAAAAAAAGCTTCATGATATTTATCATCATCTCTCTCCTCTCTGAAAAATAGGTCTATTCCACATTCTAAATATTCCCTTGTCCTTTTTCCCTTCCTTCACTCTGTCACATTCTTCTGTCCTCCAACCTCTTAATATGGGGCAGGATTCTCTTGTTCCTTTTCAGATTCTTGTATTTCTTTTGCTTCAACTCCTGGAATATTTCATTTGATCTAAGTTTTTATACAAAGTTTGATCCAGGTACTTTTACAGGAAAAAAAAAAACAACTGGATAAAGAAAGCCTATTGTCCAGATTATGATGTACAGTTGATGGGTAATGCATAGAGTTGGTCCATATATACATATATCTCAGGGAGACACTACAGATGGACAGTGTATCAGGCACAGATTTAAGTTGAAGGAAGACTGGCTAGAGGACTTTTGGGAAACTGAATATTGCTTTTTTAAAAACAAACAAACCTGTTTTTTTTATTGATAGCTTTCCTTTTTACACTACCTAAAGATCTCATTGTATCCCTCCCCTTCCCATCTCCCAGAGTCATCTCAAATGACAAAGAATATTTTTATAAGAAAAAAAGGAAGAGAAAAAAAATCAACAAAACCAGACAACACATTGAAAACAAAAACACCTGAAAATATATGTGATGCGCCACACCACTGGGCCGCTTGCTTCTGCAAAGGAATGGGGAAAGGTTTCTTTTCATATCTCTGCTTTGAAGTGAGGCTTGTTCTTTGCTCTTTCCCAACATTCACTTTCAATTATTTTGTGGTTGCTGCTCTCTTTATTTACATTGTTGTAGTCACAGTGTATACTGTTTCCTTGGTTCTGCTTAACTTCACTCCGTTATCAGATCACGTAAAACTATCCATGCTTCTTCATATTCATTGTTTCTTATAGCAGAGTGATAATTCTGTTACATTCATGGATCACAATTTGTTTAGCCATTCCCCAATCAATGGACACCTATTTTGTTTCCAGTTCTCTGCTATCACAAAAAGTGCTGCTATAAATATTTTGGTTTAGATGGGAGCTTTGTTTTTTATCAAAGACTTTCTTGGCATATAAGCCTAATGGTAGAATCTCTGGGTCAAAGTATATATTTTAGTCACTTTATTTTGCACAGTATATTAAAAAAAAAACACTCAGGCTTGTCCTTGGGGGAAAAAAGACTCATTTTTAAAATATCAATAGTATTCTGGTGTATGATTTTTAAAAATTGAGAGGATTCCTTTCTTTGCTTCTCCAATGAGTACCTGTGGGTCATTCTTTGAGCCTGCAATTTCCTTCCTTTTTCAGCTTAATTTATGGCATTCATGTCAAGACTGATATGATTCAACAAGTCTAGCAGTATTTCCATTCACAGGGATTAAGGATCTCACATTTAGGGTCAATAGCCAAGTTAAAGTTTGAGCAATTTCAAAGATTGGAAGCCAGATTGCAGAGAGTTAAGGGCAAGGGGAAAAGAAATGGAGGCATTGATTGTAGATAACCTCAAGGAGTTTAACCAGGAAAGCAGGGGAGAGTATAAAATGATATTAGAGATGGATGGATTAAGTGAGGGTTTTTTGAAGTTGAGAGAGGGAATATTTTGTAGGCAGCAGGGAAGCAGCCAGTAGACCAAGAGAGATTGAAGATGAGTGAGAGAATGGGGATGATAGATGGGGCAACTTGCTAGAGAAGATAAGATGGAATAGGATTAATTGCAAAAGTAAAGGAGTTTGCCTTTGCAAGAAGGGCCGCTGATAGTAGTAGAAAGCTATCTGAGTGATGCATATTGAGGAGGAGGGTAGAAGAGGGAGCCATGGGAAATTTTAAGGAGGTATGAAAAGATTTAGGAAAGCCACTGTGTTTAAAAAAAAAAAAAAGTAAGCTCCTTGAGGACAAGGACTCTAACTTTGGGGGCAGCTAGGTGGCGCAGTGAGTAGAGCGTCGGCCCTGGAGTCAGAAGGACCTGAGTTCGGATCTGGCCTCAGACACTTAATGCACACACAAACAAAAACCTAGCTAGCTGTGTGACCTCGGGCAAGTTACTTAATCCCAATTGCCCTCAAAAAAAAAAAAAAAAAAGGAAAGCCACTGTGATGAGTGGGATCCTGAGTGGATTGTTGTTCAGTCATTTTCAGTCATGTCCAACTCCTGGTGACCCCATGTGGTGTCTTATTGGCAAAGATGCTGGAGTAGTTTGCCAATTCCTTCTCCAGGGATAAGTGCCTTGCTGTCATGAAGTTCCCATTGATATTATGTAACATAATTTGTAGTGGACCATAATTTGTAGTGGACCAAGTCATCTTGGTTTCATGATTTTCTCTAACTTTGTTCAGCCACATGGGAATAGGAGTGAAAGTGGCATATGATGGGAGTAATCCAAAGCTGATGTTTGGCTGGGCAAGATCTTCAACAGGATAAGGGGGCAAGGGACTCAAGAGGAGACAATACAGATAGAATTGAACTGGTTCACCAATGGGTCAAGATAGAGAAAGGAGGAGGGTATAGCAGGAATGATGGTATGAGAAAGAATTGAGAAATGGAGGGTACAGAGGCCACAGTGAAGACATAGAACAGAATTAGAGAGGGTGAGCCAGAGGGAATGGTGGAATGAAAACAGATTATGATCAGATAAAGAATTGCAGAGTTTATGAACATGGAAGTGGAACAGTTGTGGGTGATGGCAAAATTAAGCATATGATAATTTCTGTGTGCAGCTGAGGTGACGTGGGGGAGCAGATCATGAGAAATAAATAGGTTGAGGAATTGGGAAGTAAAGGAGTTTGAGGGAGTATGAATATGTATATTGAGATCCCTTAGTATAAGGTCAAGAGTTGGGGGGAAGATAGACTGCTCAGGGTCACACAGCTAGTAAGTGTCTAAGGCTATATTTGAACTGAGGAAGGTGAGTTTTCCTGACTCCAGGCCTGGAATTCCATATTGTGCCACCTAGTTGCCCTTCCTGAGCCAATTAAGGAGATATAAAATGATTGCCTTGTTTAAGAGGGATATTTGTATTTTGTTTTTACTATACCTTTGAAGTAAATATTCCTTTGTAAAAAAAATTAATATGATTCTTAAGTGTTTAATTTAGGGCTTTAGGGGAAGGGTTTTCAATTCAATTCAAAACTTTTTCCCACTTAATTACATGTAAAAATAGTTCTCACAATTCACTTTTATAAGATTTTGAGTTCCAAATTTGTCTCCCTCCTTCTCTTCCCTCCCGCTTCTCCAAGAGAGCAAGCAATCTGATATAGGTTATACATGTACAATCATATAAATCATAGTTCCACATTATTCATGCTGTGAAAGATTAAGTGGTTCATTTGACCTGGGGGGATGGGTACCCACAAAACTTGAAGGAACACAATTGATGGGGGCTTGAACCAATGGAAGAGACTAGACACCTTCAAACCCCTTAAGGGTACCAGAGAACTCTGTCGGAGGAGTAAAATGTAACCTACATGTTACAACATACAATATAACATGTCTTAGAGCACTGAGAGTCTGGGTAATCACTGTTATAAGAAGTAATAGATTTTCCATCACTGGAGGCATTCAAGATGGTTCTGGATGATCATTTATTGATGTTGTTGTTAGAGATTCCTGTTCAGATAGAGCTTAGACCAAATGGCCTTTGAGGCTTCTTCTAACTGTAAGATTCTGTGATCACTGAATGGTTGGCCACTATGTGATGAATTTTTAAATCCAGAACAACTAATGAATCCTACCAGGTAGGTTGTGGTTGAATTGTAACCTGCTTTGTTGGAGACAGGATCCACATGAATGAAATGATGGATCCTTGAAATACTGAAGTAACTAATCTTTCCCAAATGATAAAAGATAATTATGTAGCAAAATACTATGATGAAAAATCTTTCTTCTACTGTGAACTTTAACAACAAATAAGATGCACTGAAATTTGACAAGAATCTCGTGGAGGCATTTTTCTGCATTATTCATTCATTCAACAAATGTTGAATAAATACTTATTATGTCCAGTGTACTGCATTTCAATAGGTAATTCTGATCAGTTCGACTCTGTCTATAAAAGTACAACCGTGTATTTATTCTACTAAATAAGTTAAATTATAATAGCACTACAATATTTACAGATATTGCCTACATTGTGATATAAGCAGTGTATACATAATGCAATTTATTTTGCGACAGGAGACAATGTGGTGTTATGGTCTGAGATGCAGGTGCCCTGGGTTCTAGCCCCCAGCATATTGTTATAAATATTTAACTCATTAGGAATCTCAGTATCTGCCCTTATAAAATGAGAGGATGGAATTAGATGATCTCTAAGATTCCCTCTGACTCTATGATGCTATCCACTCTAGAGGTATCATTCCACCATCTGGATTTAAAAAAAAAATTTAAAAGAAGAATTAGTTAAATAATACACTATTTTATAATGACTTTGAGGAATTGGGAAGAAAAAAGAGATAAGGACAATGCTCACTTCTCTCCTTGGTCCATTCCTCACTCTCTGGACTTTCCATTTCTTCCTTAGCTACTTTCTCACCTAGGAGAGACTTCTATCCTTTCAGTCCCCTTCTTTGATTGGTCAGTTCTTGCCTGGGACCTCCACTTAGGGAAGTGATCAGTCCAACCCCACTCCCCTCTCTTCTAGCTCTGCTCCTAACTTTCACTCCTTCCCTCCCTTACAGGTACCTTCCTCTTCCACTACCCTGTCATCCCTAGAGTTGAGCTCTCTTTTATATGTTATCTTCCCCTATTAGAATGTAAGCTCCTTGAGGGCAAAGGTTGTCTTTCTTTTTGCTTGTATTTGTATTACCAGGACTTAGCACAGTGGCTGGCACATAATTAATCACTTAATAAATATATTATTTATTTATCCATCTGTCTGTCTAATTTTTAGAGGTGGGGGACTGTGGGTATGGAATATTGCATCTACTGTTAAACTTGGCTGGTGTGTGAGTTATTTTTTCTAAACTTATTTTTTCCTTTATTATAAAGGATGGCTCTGTGGGTGGAGTAAGGGAAAGGATATATCTGGATAGGAAGATGAAATAAAAATAAAATATATCAATAATTGTTTAAAGTAAAAAATAATTAAGTATCTAAATAAATACAGAGAGAGGATTCTTTAAAATATGTCAAGAACTTAACATCTACAGTACAAGTTATTTTACGTCCTGACCATTTTTTATTCATGTATTTATATGAATTTATCAGTGTTCCACATAATCATAGTGTCTCTCTCAGATTCAGAAGGAATCAGTACATATACCCAACAAGTTGTCAGCCAGACTCTGCTTAAATATCTCCACAGAGGTGGACCTATGATCTATCACAGAAAAATATAGTTCTTTATTCTAATTCTTAAAAACTCTTGAGGAGGTGGCGAGGTGGCACAGTGAATAGAGCACTGGCCCTGGAGTCAGGAGGACCTGAGTTCAAATCCAGCCTCACACACTTAACACAAAAACTAGCCGTGTGACCTTGAGCAAGTCTCTTAACCCCAATTGCCCTCCAAAAAACAAAAACAAAAACAAAAAAAACTCTTGAGACACAGATAAATCCATGACCTACATTTACTTGTGAAGTTTCTCACATGTCATTAAGGAGTTCATGTAAAAAAAAAAAAGAAATGCCCTAATGGAGTAATCTAAAAATATGAACAAATCCTCAAAATAATTTCAATCATGTGAAATGTTGCTCCAAATCACTAATAATATGAGAAATGTAAATCAAAATAATAACATTGAGGTTTCACCTCATGTCCAGCAAAGACAGGCTAAGATAACAAAAGGTAGAAATAGTCAATATTAGACAACTTCCCTCCTGGGTTCTGTTCTGTTTCTACACTATCTCAATGATCTCACCAGTTCACATTGGTCCAGATATTATCTGTTAAAAATAGTATTAACATTGTTCACTCCATTGGTTATGATTCTTCTTTACAACTTGACTAATGTTTAATGAGAAGATGGGGAAGAAAGGGGATAAAAGGAAGGGGGAGAAAAATTGAAACAAGGGATTGTGGAACTGAATGTTGTAAACTGAAACTAAACAAATAAAATTTTTTAAATAGTATTAACCATTATAAACAGAAAACTTCAACATTTATATACTCAGCCCTCATCTCTCTCCAAAGTCTCTAAGATATTTCCACCTTGAAGTCTAATAGGCACCTCAAACTCAACATCTCTAAAACATAACTTTTTATCTTCCTCATAAAAATCTCCTCATTTTCCTAACTTTCTCATTTCTATCCAAGGCATCATCGTCCTTTCAATTACCTGTTTATAACCTCAGAGTCATGTTCAACTATTCACTTTCCCTTACCCTCCCTCTGCTCATCCAGTCAGGTCCAGACAGGTCCTGTCAATTCTACCTATACAACACTTCTCCTATTCATTTCCTTCTTCCACTCACATAGCCACCACCATGGTTCAGGTACTATTTCAATGATCTTCTAGTTCTCTCTGCTTCTTGTCTCTCCAATCCATCTATCACATAGTTCACCAAAAATTATATTTCCAAAGTTGAGTTCTAAGCATGTCAATCTTCTGCTCAAGAAGTTTCAGTAGCTCTATATTCTTGCTAGGACAAAGTACAAGCTCCAATGTCTGGCATTTAAAGCCCTTCACAATCTGACTCCAATTGGTCTTTTCAGATTGAACAGATTACTCTCTACCACACGTTAGGCATTCAAACTCTTCATACAAAATTCAATCTCCTACCTCTGTAACTTTCATAGGTTACCCCTTACTCCAGTAATGCTGGCCCTCCTCACCTTCACCTCACATAAGGTCCAACTTCCTTCAGAACACAGCTTGGGTGCCACCCCCTCCAGAAGGCCTTTCCTGATCTCCTAGTTACTAGTGCTCTCTGAAATCACTTTATATTAATTTACTCTGTATGTATTTTACATGTATTCTTCTCAATAGATGTTACTTTGCCCCAATAAAACAGAAACTCCTTGAAGGTAGAGACTATTTCCTGTTTGTCCCAACACACAGCACAATGCCTGGCACAGCAGAGGCATTCCAGAAATGCTTGGGGAATTGAAATAAAGAAATTCCTCAATATTATACTGGCCAGCAAGAGAATGGGCAGAATACAGAGGGCCTGCCATTTTACTGCTCCTTGAATTATGCCTTCTTAATGTCACCGAGATTGTATTAGCTTTCTCTGCTGCCACATCACACTGTTTATGAACACTGAGCTTGCAAATCCACCAAAACTCCCAGTTTTCTTCAGATGAACTTCTGTGTAGCCATATATTTCTTATCTTAACTTGTAAAGTGGACTCTCTTCAATCCCAGTGCAAGACATTAGATATCTCTCTACTAAATGTCATTCTGATGATTCGGTTAACCATCCAACAAGCATTTATTAAGCACCTAATATGAGTTGAGCAATGAGGATACAAAGACAAATAGGAAACAGCTTCTGTGCTAAAGGGGCCCATATTTTTATCAAGGGATTCAGCCTATGCACACATAAGTATATGCAAATACAAATTTCTGGAGAGGAGGTGCTAGCAGCTGGGGGAAAAGGAAAGGATTCTTGTAGGAGGTAGAATGAACTGAGTTCTAAAGACAGCTGGACAGCTAAAAGGTGCAGATGGGAGAGATTCCAAGAATAGGACACAGCCTAGACAAAGGTATAGAGATGGGAGATGGAACATCATGAGTGAAAGATAGTTAGAAGGTCAGTTTAGCTGTGCCTGGGGGTAGGTGAAGAAGAGTAATGTGTAAAAAGACTGGAATCAACCAGACTGGAGCCAAGTTATAGATAGAGATTCTGCCTGATGGCAAGGTCTTTTTATATCCTGAATTTGTAATCCAACTAATCAAGTTTTGTATCATCTGCAATTAGGATGAGCAAGTCATCTATGCTTTATCCAAGTCATAAATAAAAAACTGAAACAACACAGAGCCATGCAGATTCCTAGGCTACTCACTGAAGACATTCCATAGCAAGCTAATTATGATTATTTAACAAGGCCCCCAAACCACTTTCTTATACTATTGGCTACATCTTGTCAACTTAAAAAAAAAGACTCTGTCAAAAGCTTTCTTAAATCTAGGCAAATGTGAACAGGACTAAATAAACAAGACCCCTAAGCAATTGAATACAGG
The DNA here is from genome assembly GCA_011680675.1 of Gymnobelideus leadbeateri. Lineage (NCBI taxonomy): Eukaryota > Metazoa > Chordata > Mammalia > Diprotodontia > Petauridae > Gymnobelideus > Gymnobelideus leadbeateri. The sequence goes on along the minus strand of WOXC01012182.1, from coordinate 1,717,613 downwards.
AGCCCAGTGTCTGACAAATCCAAGAACACAAGCTGTTGGGGAAAGGCCTCTCCATTAAACAAAAACTTCTAAGAAATGGAAAGCAAATTAGGCAGAAAGCAGGTTTAGGCCAGAGTCTTATGTAACATACCAAAGTAAATTTCAAATGAATAAGAAATCAAAACATGCAAATTAGAAAAGAGGAAATTCCCAACCATCACTAGAGAGATTTTTATCCAAAAATGGATAGAGGTGATTATAAAAAAAATAGACAATTTAAACTACATAAAATTTTTTGAAAGCTTTGGGATGAGCAATATCAATGCAGCCAGAGTCAGAATAGAAACTTTTATTTTATTTTATTTTATTTTATTTTAATTTTAACCAACGCTCTATTAACTTCTGGTTTACATCATTCATTTCAGCCAGATTTTGAGTTACAATTTTTTCCCCATTTTCCCCCTACCCACTACCCTAGAAAAGCAGCCCCACAAGATATCCCCTCATCCAATCTGCTCTCTCCCATATCTTCTCCCATACCTCCTTAGACTTTGCCTTTAGGGCAAGGTGAATCTCTGTGCCCCAATGCCTGCACATCTTATCTCCCAATTACATGCAAAATAGTATTAATGATAGTATTTATATACATTTGAAACATTTAATTTTAAAACTTTGAATTTCAGATCCATTCCCTTCCTCCCTTGTCACCCACTCTCTCTGGGAAGATAAACAATTCAGTATCTGTTGTACATGTCTAGCTATGCAAAACATTACCATAGTAGATATATTGTAAAAGACTGCTTATATTTCCCTCCCACCCACCCCACCCCCCACCTGGTCCATTCCCTACTTTGATCCTGTCCCTCTTCAAAAGTGGGTACTTCCAACCTCCCCTGCCCCCAAAATGCCCTCCCCTCCATCATCTCCCCTCTCATCCTCCTTCCCCCTACTCACCTGCAGGGTGAGATATCCCATTTAGTATGTATGTCATTCTCTGAGCCAAATTCAATGAGAATATGGTTTTGCCTTTTTGCCTTCCTGTTCTTCCCCTCCCCTGCAACTACTTCCCCTTGCCTCTTCTACATGAGATAGTTTACCCTACCCTGTCTCTCCCTATCTCCTCTTGCCACTTTCCTCTCTTACCTCTTAACTTCACCCCTTAAGTATCATCCCTTCCTACCAAATTCAACCTGTGCTCTCTATCCATGTATACCTGTAAACATGTATACACACATTCACATATGTATTCATATGCCCATATACCCTTCTTTAATTATTTTCATAATGAGGAAGGTTTCATCAGTCACAGTTATTGTTTTTCCATGTAGGAATGTAAATAGTTCAACTTTGATAAGTTCCTTTTGATTTCTTTTCCCTGATTACCTTCTCAAGAATCTCTTGCTTTTGTGTCTGAATGTCAAATTTTCTATTCAACTCTGGTTTTTTCATCAAGAATGCTTGAAAGTCCTCTATTCCACTGAATGACCATATTTTCCCTGAAACAAAATACTCAGTTTTGCTGGGTAGGTGATTCTTGGTTTTATTCCCAGCTCTTTTGACCTCTGGAAAATCATATTCCATGCCCTTCTATCCCTCAGTGTAGAAGCTGCCAGGTCCTGGGCTATTCTGATTGTGTTTCCACAATATTGAAATTGTTTCTTCCTAGGTGCTTGTAGTATTTTCTCCTTGATATGGGAATTCTGGAACCTGGCTATAATATTCCTGGGAGTTTTCTTTTTGGGATCTTTTTCAGGAGGTGATCGGTGGATTCTTTCAACCTCTATTTCCCCTCTGGGTCTAAAACATCAGGGCAATTTTCCTTGAGAATTTCTTGAAGGATGATTTCTAGGTTCTTTCTTTGATCATGGCTTTCAGGTAGTCCAATAATTTTTAAATTATCTCTCCTGGATCTATTTTCCAGGTCAGTGGTTTTTCCCATGAGACATTTCACATTGCCTTCTATTCTTTCATTTGTTTGGATCTGCTTAATAGTGTCTTGATTTCTCATAAAGTCATTAGCTTCCATTTGCTCCAGTCTAATTCTGAAGGAATGAATCTCCTCAGTGAGCTTTTGAGATTCTTTTTCCATCTGGCAAATTCGGCTTTTTAAGGCATTCTTCTCCTCGTTGCCCTTTTGGGCCTCCTTTGCCATTTGAGTTAGTCTATTTTTTAAGGTGTTGTTTTCCTCAGTCAGGCTGTTGACTCTCATTTCATACTTTTCCTGCATCCTTCTCATTTCTCTTCCCAATTTTTCCTCCACTTCTCTTATTTGGTTTTTAAAATCCTTCTTAAGGTCCTCTATGGCCTGTAACCCACTCATATTTTCATTTGGGGCTTTTGGTGCAGGAGTTCTGACCTCACAGACCTCCTCCTGTTCCATGCTTCAATCCTCTTTGCCCCCAAAATAGGAGTCTAATGTTGCATTTTTCTGTTTATTTTGTTTCCTTTGCCTAGGCATGTTGCCACTTAATTACTTGACTTTTGGGCTTGTTGCCACAGTAGGACTCTGCCACCAGACAGGGGAGCTTCCGTCCCAAATGTTGGGGTCTTCACAACTTCTGGAGGTATTAGTTGGGTGGCCTCTGTAAAGCCTCCATATGCTCTAGCAAACTGGATACCCACCCCAGACCTCCCTCCCAGACCACAATCCAGATCCAAGCAGGTTAAAGCAAGAGCGATTAACCCCCAGGCTGATTGATGGATCTCCCTACAGTTTACAAACCAGGAGCTGAAGCTGCCACTGAAGCTGCAAAATGGCTTCTGTGCCATGGCTCCTCAGCTGCTTCTTGCCCCCAGGGGAAGAAGCCGACGCATTCCCCAAATACTGGTCCCAAAGTCCATAGGGCACTAACCTCTCACTTTGTCCTAGGCATTTCTGTGTTGATAATTCTGGAATCACCATAGCTGCTGGTATTCTGGGGTCCCTCCAGCCAGCTGCTGGCCTGGCCATCCTGGGGCTAAAACCGCAACTCATGTGGGCCTGGGCTCGGCTCCCAGAGCGTTGTGCTGGCCGCTCCCTGCAGGCCTGCTGGACTGTCCTCAGCGGGAGGTTAGCTTCTCTGTGTCGTTCTGTGGGTGCTAGAGCTCCAGAAGTTGTTCAGAGTCCACCTTTTACATTGTTTGGAAGTGGTGTGGGGGAGAGCACCTTGGAAGTGCTGTTTCTACTCCGCCATCGTGGCTCCACCCCCCAGAATAGAAACTTTTAAGAAGGAAAAATATATTTGTTCCATATATCTCTTATAAAAGTCTAATATCCAACATATAGAAGGAACTGCCACAAATATATAAGACCAAGAGCCATCTACTAATAGGTGAGTGGTCAAAAGATATGAACAAGTAGTTTTCAACAAACAACTGCAAACTTCAAAAAACCATTCAAAATATTTCTCCTAATCACTAATAATAGAAAAAATGAAAGTCAAGACAACTCTGAGGTTTGATCTCATACTTCTCAATATGGGAGATGTGATAAAGGATATAAACAAGTCAGAGTTGGAGTTTTCCTTCAGAGAGGAACAGCCCATCAAGGTAGGTGCTATTAATATCCCCATTTTACAGTTTAAAAAACTAACAGAAGTTAAATGACTTGCCCAAGGTCACACAGCTAAGAAATTTCTGAGACCAAGATTTGGCTTCAAGTCTCCCTGACTCCAGGCCCAGCACTCTATTCACTGAGCCACCAGCTAGCTGCCTCTACTTCAGAAGTTGAATCAATAAGACTTAGTCACTGATTGGCTATGAAAGGTGAAGAAGAAGGGAAAGATAAATTAGAGCAGGGGTGGGGAACCTGTGACCTTGAGGCCACATGTGACCCTCTGGGTCCTTCGGTATGGCCTTTTGACTGAGTTCAAGTTTTACAGACAAATCCTTTAATTAAGGGAATTTGTTCTGTGAAGTTTGGATTCAGTCAAGGAGCTCACTTGAGGACCTAGAGGGCCACAGGTTCCCCACCCTTGAACTAGAGTTTCAAACTTGCTGGTACCATGAACTAGAAAAATAAGGCTGTCATATTGAGAAGCATGTTTGGGGAAACAGAATAGTTGCTTGCATAGCTGATTTTGCAGTATTTGCGAGATTTCCTGGTAGAGCTAGATGTCTTATAGTCACATGGAAATTCAAGAGCTGGAGCTCAAGAGAAAGACCAGAGCTAGAGATGTAGATTTTGGAGTCATATGTGCAGGAGTGATAGTTGAGGCCATGGAAATACATGAGATGGTTAAAGCAGAGAGTGCAGAGAATAGAAAGCCAAAGGCAGAAATATATAGGCCACATAACCCGCCATACTTGGGTCATGAATTGATTTTTGGTTAGTGATCAATTTACAGAAAACCATCCATACTCTTGTAAATAATTACATTTATATCCGTAATGGCTGGCCAGGGTGAACAATGCAGTTCATGTTTATATCTGTGCTAGGCTAACTGGACAAGATAGGAAGTCAATCTGTAACTATTAACCTCATTATCATCATGTTTTATCAGTTGAACAAATTGAAGACCTAGATGATATACTGTCAAGAAAAGAGGCAACAATAAAAGAAATCTTTAAATCCTCAACAATTAGGTTACTGAAGAATTAGTTACCAAATAAGATGTAAAAAAAAGCAAAGCTCAGACAAACAAGAATTCAGTTAATTCTTGTGGGTATATGGGGAGGTTATAAAAAGGTAGTAAATAATAATTAACAGATTATTCTAGAAAAGGTCATTATATCTAGGACAGGGGTGGGGAACCTTCAGACTTGAGGCCACATGTGATCTTCTAGATCCTTAAGTAAGGCCTTTTGACTGAATGATGCAGTACTTAAGGATCTAGAAGGTCATATGTGACCTCAAGGTGGAAGGTTCCCCACCCCTGATCTAGGACTTATGGTAGATTGATAAGAATGGACTTTTTAATTAAGTAACTTGTTTTCGTGTATTGGATATGTGTAGAATGCCCTACCACATAGAGGATCTAACAAATATCATGAATACCATCAGCAAATGTGGAAAGACAAAGAACTAATTTGAGGGAGTGGAAAAGCAGAGAGGGGTGTTCTGGTATTTTCTGGGGTTAAAAACCTGAGGGGAGTAGAGTCTTCAAATACTGCACAGGATAAAGGAAGAAAGAACATTTACATAGTAAGAGAAAGACTAATTGGGGTGTGATTCTACTTCTGACAGGAAATTAGCTGAGCAACACTATAAATAGCTCATAAGTCAAACCTTATTTGTGTGTTTGCTCTTAAAATACAGTCAGCAAAGAGGTAACCTGTAATTATTTCTACTCGGGTTGGGCAGGCATGCTCTCACAAAGTCATTGGAAATGCACTTAATTGGAAAGACTTAGTGGTTCTGTGAATTAAAGCCTTGGTCACTAACAGTCTCTGTTATAGCTGAGTATGTACTTCCTTCCGGAACTGCTAACAGAGTCCTTGTTCTCCAAGGAGGGGGACATACTGTAATCCAATCAATTCCCATTAGCCTAAAAGGGAGAGACATTTGTTGAAGCCATGAGCAGCTTATTGGCTAGTCATCAGCAGGAGACCAAGCCAATTACCAACTGCCATTACAAAGGATGATGGAGAGGAAGAGTTACAGGGTAAAGGAAAAAGAACTAGGATTAGGGTTAAGTAGGGGAAGGGGAAGGGAAGGAGGACAAGGAAAAGGAAAAAAGGGAAGAATAATGGATAGAGCATTGGACTTGACACCCGTAAGACCTAAGTTTGAGGCACTCTCACACTTGCTAGATTTGTGACCCTGGGCAGGTCCCTTAACCTCATAGTGCCTTATTTTCCTGGTCTCTAAAAAGAAGGAATTACACTCAATGGCCAGTTTTTTCAACCAATTCTCCTGTCATGGAAACAAGACCCTTCATCATCCTAGATGCCCTGCCACCCTACCCTCCTTTCTGTGAGTTGGGCTCTTCCTTTCCAGATATTTCCTCAGGTCCTTGCCTTTGGAAAGGACCTTCCTCTTGAACCAAGTCAGGGGGAAATGGCGACTGCCACTATCTCAGCACCAGCATAGCTATTCACAGCTTCTTCCCCTCCACCACCACCATCCCACCCACCCCCACCCCCAATCCAGCCACTAATGACTCATTAATTATGTAGAAGGATCCTAGTAAAAATATTCTTTCTCTCTCCTGGGAAGTGGTAAAAATTTTCTTTTTCAGCTTTGAGCCCCCAGAACCAGAAAACAAAACTGGTGGCAAATAGTGTGCAGCTTCAAAATTCTCTTCTTCCTCCTCTTCCTGTGTCTGTCTTTCTCTGTTTCTCTATCTCTCACTCTGTTTCTTTCTGTCTCTCTTCTACCCAGCAAAGTTACCCAGTTGCCTCCTCCCAACTGACTTTCCAATAATGCACCTAGATTACCAATGCTTATAATGAACAGTTTGTTAAAATTTCTGACTTCAGAGACAACATAAACATTTAAAGAAAAATAAACAAGGCAAAATGAAGATAAACTTAAAAGAAGCAGACTTTCCAGTAACAAATGAAAAAAAAAGTCAATTCTAATTCTGTCCTTGGAGAGGGAAGCCAGGGAGCCTAAGAGGAAAAGAGAATGGAAGAATTACCACCTTATGATCTACAATGAGATTTTCAGTGATGGAAAATCCACCACTAAGGTGTATGCACCAGCCAATCACACAGCTTTGCTCCTAGGAGTTCTGATGGCCACTCCTCTTGGTGGCCACGTCACCATGCTTTCTGCTCTGATTGTTCTCTGGTCTCCACAGTTCCTCTTGGTTTCTCCACTCACTTATCCCCTTAGGATAAGAAAGGCTAGCTTGTCAGCTGAAGTCTGGTCTGGCATAGGGCAAAATCCTTAGGGGTCAAGGAGGGGAGTGCTAGACAGACATCTGGCCAATCAATGAGAATGCATCTCTGTCATCTCAATCCCTTTGTCAGCATAAAGACAATGCTACATATGAAATAGCACTGAACTGAGGCAAAAGACCTACATCCTGTTCTCTGATGTACCATCAATCAGATGCGGGGTCTACTTTCTGAAATGTGCCTTCCCATCCACCTGCTAAAATCTCACCCTTGAAAAGTCCCTGTTCATATCTTTCCTCCTCCATGAACCCAACCCCCAAGCTAAAGGCAACCACTTTCAGATTTAGCTGTGGTCTAGGGGAACCACTGGATCTAGAATCAAGAGACCTGGGTTTGAATTCTGAGTCAGTCACTTCCTACCTATGTGAACTTGGTCAAGTTGCTTAAGGACTTTGTGCTTCAGTTTTCTCATCTGTTAAATGGGAGTGGTAATATCCACTATCTATCTCATGGAACTATTGTTAGAATCAATTGCAATAGTGAATGTAATGTACTTTATAAACTGCAAAGTACCATATAAATGTTAGGGTTCTTTTTTCTTTCTATAAAATTAAGGAATTGGACTAGATGGGTCTAAGGATCCCCTCCAGATTTAAAATTCTTTGAATCTATGACTAAATGAGTATAATATGACAAGTGAGATCAAAAATGGACATATTATCCAATGAAATGTAGGACAGTAATTTGGTATATGTGAAAATGAATTACTAAAGCACATTTCAAAATTATATAATATAAGTTGTTAGAAATATGCACACACACACAACACTGAGAGTGTCAAAATCCAATGTTCTTTCTAGGTGAGTTACAGTCTATCCTCTTCTCTCAACCACAATCTAAAAATTGCCTCAAGAGAAGCCTCTCAGTAAGAAGCCTTGAGAAAACTGCTGTTTTCTCTGTCCCTCCACCCTTCAAGCAACAGTGTGGGCTGTAAAACCTAAAAAGTCGAACAAAGCAAGACCCCTCTTCTGGGCCTCTGTTTCTGGGATGCTGGACTTAGAGTCTGCACAGTATGGTCCTCTTTGGCTTAATACTGATAATACTGGGCAGGAAATGATTGCTTATCAACTCCTTAATTCGTTTAATAAGTGTTTATTGAATATACTATGTGTAAGGTGCTGCGGATAGAAAGATGAAAATTAAAATGGTCCCTGGCCTCAAGGATCTTAGATTCTACCAGTATGTTAGTGCTGGTCACCAGTAGAACAAGCAGATAATACGCTCTGCCACTAAAAAGGACATGGAAAGGAATAAGCTTAAACTCCTACAACCCCAAGCACAGAATAAGGGAGGCACAGCTAAGTGAGAGTTTGTATGAAAAAGATCTGGAGGGTAAAGTGAACTGCAAACTCCCTGTTAATCAGCAGTATGACATGGCAGCCAAAAATCATGGGTGTCAGGCTCTATTAGTAGAGGCCAAGAGTGGAGATTAAGGGAGATGTTAGTCCCATAAATACTTTGGATCTGAATATATATATGCAGGACTGTGCTTGGTTCTGGAGGCTAGTTTAGAAAAGATGAAAAAAAAACTAGAAGAAGGTGACCATTCATTCTAACTAAGAACCATGTGGAGAACCTGGGGGTGTTTAGGCTAGAAAAGACAAGGGAAACATGATGGCTGTTTTCCAGTTTCTGAAGGGCTGTCATGTGGAAGAAGGATTAAGTTTCTTCAGAACTAACAACAATGGATGGAAACTGCATGTAGATAGATTTCAGCTTAATGTAAGGGAACTATTCCTAACGATAGGAATTATCTGAAAGAGGAATAAACTGCTTCAGGAAGTAGTGGGTCCTTCATCACTAGCAGTCTTTCATCAGATACTGGATAACCACTGTCAGGGATATTGTAAAAGAAATTCCTGATGATGAATTCTGAGGTCCCGTCCAACTCTGAGATTCTATCATTCTGCTTTAGGCAGGAGCTCTAAAGTCAGTTTTGGAGACATGAAAAAGCAATAGCTGTAGACTGAGAATGGGGAGTCCTAGGAACTTGTTATAGCTCTGCCACTAACTCTCTGTATGACCTTGGGAAAGTCATTTACTTTTCTTTCTAGGTGCTAACATAAATATGAAGGCAGAGCAGTTGCAGCCTGGAAGAAGATGAGAACTATTGACAATAAACCTAATGGGATAGCATCCTCTCTCCCATTTTGAGATTGCTCTCAGGGCAGTCACTCAGGAATGTTAGATCAGTCTTCCTAAATGGATACTTATCCCAAGGCTGGAACTGAAAGTGTTGGTGGGAGAATAAGAGAAGCAGGTGAGACCACTTTCTGGAAAAGCATTATGGGGGGAGGAGGAGGAAGCTTATGCTCCCATGGGTCTGTATTTCTTTATGTTAGTATGTATGTCTGGGTGTATGAGAAAGAACATTGGACTTGGAGTCAAAGGACATGAATTTGAATCCCAGTTATGCTATTTGCATAACTTGGGCTAGCTCCTTAATCTCTCTAGGCCTCAGTTTCCTCAAATATAAAATAGACTGAATTAAATTGATCTCAAATTTCCTTCAAAGCATAGTTCAAGTGCCACTTCTTACACAGGACCTTTACTGATCCACCCACCCCTAGTTATTAACACTTTTTTTCTTTAAATTACTTTTAATTATTTTGTTGTGTATGCATTGTAATCTCCAGGAGAATGTAAGCTCCTTAAAGGAGGGACTTTTTCATTTTTATCTTTGTATCTCCAGGACCTAGCACACAGTGCTTAATACATGTTTATTGAATTGAATTTCAGTTCTAAATCTTATGATCCCATAAGTCTTAACACTGAACTGTTCTTCACATTGGTCTTGGACACAGAGAACCCCAAAGGCCTGGGCAATGGTGACTACATGGCATGAGGCCGGTGACAGCTGCATCTTTGACGGTACCTTCTGAGCCCTTCCCTGTTTTCTCTGTAAGAAATAGAAATGCCAGCAAAAGGGTAATAGTTGTCTGACCAGGACAAATGGCTCTCTTCAGCCAATAATTATCCCTCTGGTGTATTTAGGAATGGCAAAACATAGCCCTTGATACCGGTGATCAAATGGACATGGAAGCAGAGATGAGATCCTGAGTGTTTGGAGTCAATTAAATATTGTCAGTGGTACGAATGACAAGGAGAGAGGGAATGTAGAGTAGCTGTAAGTCAATGAAATCTGTATGAGGAAGAGTAATTGTATATGTGAGAAAGAAAATGAAGGAGCATTTGGGAGTTTAGAATCCTAGCAGTTTGTTTAAGAGTCTTACAATAGGGACAATAGACCTTGACCAGGTACCAAGGAGATAGTGAGTAGTGAGGCAAGCATGGTAGTTGATCCTTCACTTACTGGTCAAGGTCTTCATACTGAAGCTCAGATCTGACCATGTTGTATCCCTATTGGCAGCTAAGTAGCCCAATGGATAGAGAACTGGGCCTGGAGTCAGGAAAAACTGAGTTCAAATGAGGCCTCAGACACTTACTAGTTGTGTGACCCTGGGCAAGTCACTTAAAAACCTGTTTGTCTCAATTTCTTCAACTATAAGATAATAATAGTATTTATGTCACAGTGCTGTTGTAAGGATCAAATGACATATCTGTAAAGTGTTTATCACAGTGCCTGAAATGAACATAGCAGTCATTTAATAAATTAATAAATGTTTGTTCCCTTCTCTCCTATTCAATAAATTCCAATGGCTGGCTCCCTGTTTCTTCTAGGACCAAATATAAAATCCTCTGTTTGGCTTTCAAAGGCCATCATAACCTGGCCCTTCTTCATTTCCAATCTCCTTATACCTCACTTCCCTCTGTATTCTGTGATCCAGTGACACTGGCCTCTTTGTTATTCCTTACATAAGACATCACCTCCAGCTCAAGCATTTTCACTGGCTGTCATCCCTGTGTGTGAAATTCTTTCCTCATCCTCTCCATCTCCTGGCTTCCTTCAAGTTCTAGCTTAAGAAGCCTTTCTCAATCCCCCTAGAAAGCTAGGGATTTCCGTCTGCTGATTATCCCCAATTTATTCCTAACTCTGACATTTGGATGTTAGAACTTTGGCAGTCAAAGACCATCTGCAGGACTCCAATACTGGGCTTCAATTATTTTGCCTATAAAATGAGGCTACTGGATTAGATAACCTCCAGGGCTATTTTCAGTTCTAATATTTTGTGTTCTAAGGACCCTCAACTCTGATATTTTATGTTCTATGTTCTAATGACCCTTACAGCTCTAATAATCTATGGATATCATAGGTCTCATTTTTAGCATAAGTTTCTATAGCATGCTAGCAAATGTCAGAAATAGGTTAGTTCAATCGACACCATCACTTGTACCCAATAGTTTTAAAATACATAGCTTTTTGAAGATAGTAAAAAAAATTAAATATGAAATTTTTCTTACTGTTAAGGAATATATACTGATGGTTAAATCATGTTGAGTTGAAAGTACTACAGAAGCATACAGAATTTCTTCTAATGTTTAATTTTTTTAAAGCAATTGGGGTTAAGTAACTTGCTCCAGGTTACATGGTCAGTCATTATTTATATGTGGGTGCTCATTTTCTGAGGCCGGAACCAATCCCAGGTCCTCCCGACTCCAGGGCCAGCACTCTTACTCACTGTGCCACCTAGCCACCCCTCTAATGTTAAATTTTAATTTTATTTTCTTCTCAATTACATACAAACATAAATTTTTAACTTTTAAAAAATTTTGAGTTGCCTATTTTTTCCATTCCTCCCTTCTTTTCCCCTTCCTTGAGAAGGCAAGCAACTTGATGTAGATTATACATGTCCAGTCATACAAAACATTTTCACATTAGCCATGTCATAAAAGAAAATTAGATCAAAAAACTCAAGAATAAAAATTTTAAAGTATACTTCAATTGGCATTCAGACACCATCAGTTCTTTCTCTAGAGGTGGATAGCATTTTTCATCAGTCCTTCTGAATTGTCTTGGATTACTGTATTGATCAGAATAGCTAAGTCATTCACAACTGATCTTCGCACAATATTGCTGTTACTGTATACAACATTCTCCTGGTTCTTTTCACTTTGCATCAGTTCATGTAATTCTTCCCAGGTTTTTCTGAAACCTCCTACTTATCATTTCTTATAGCACAATACTATTCCAACACAATCATATACTACAATTTGTTCAGTCATTCCCCAGTTGATGGGCATCCCTTCAATTTCCAGTTCTTTGCCACCACAAAAAGAGCTGCTATAAATATTTCTATACATATAGATCCTTTTTCTTTTCCTTTGATCTCTTTGGAGTACAAAACTAGTAGTAGTAGTATTGCTGGGTCAAGGGGGATGAGCAGTTTTACAGCCTTTTTGAAATAGTTCCAAGTTGCTCTCCAGAATGGTTCACAACTCCACCAACAGTACATTAATGTCCCTATTTTTCCACATCCCCTCCAATATTTGTCATTTTCCTTTTCTGTCATATTAGTCATTCTGATAGCTATGAGATAGTATCTGAGTTGTTTTAATGTGCATTTCTCTAGTCAATAGCAATTCAGAGCATTTTTTCATATGACTACAGATGCTTTGATTTCTTAGTCTGAAAACTGCCTCTTCATATCCTTTGACCATTTATCAATTTGGGAATGACTTGTATTCTTATAAGTCTGACTCAGTTCTCAATATATTTGAGAAATGAGGTCTTTGTCAGATGAACTTACTATAGAAATTTTCCCCCAGTTTCCTGCTTTCCTTCTAATCTTGGATGCATTGGTTTTGTTTGTGCAAAAAAATTTAATTTGACATAATCAAAATTATCTGTTTTCCATCCTGTAATCCACCTTACCCCTTGTTTGGTCATAAATCCTTACCTTGTCCATACATCTTACAAGTAAAATATTTCGTTCTCTCCTAGTTTGCTTATGCTATCACCCTTTATATTTAAATCATATACCCATTTTGACCTCATCTTGGCATATAGTGTGAGCTGTTAATCTATATCTAGCTTCTGCCAAACTGCTTTCCAATTTTCCTGGCAATTTTTGTCAAATAATGATTTCTTGACCCCAAATCTTAAACCTTTGGATTTGTCAGACACTAGATTATTATGGTCATTTACTATTGTGTCTTGTGTACCTAATCTATTCCACTGACTCACCTATTTTTTAGCCAGTACCAGATTGTCTCAATGATTAATGCATTATGATGCAGTTTATGATCTGGTACCACTAAGCCACCTTCCTCCACATTTTATTTTCGTTGATTCTCTCCATATTCTTGACCTTTTGTTCTTCCAAATGAATTTTATTATTACTTTATCTAGCTCTATAAAATAATTCTTTGGTAGTTTGATTAGTATGGTACTGAATAAGTAAATTAATTTAGGTAGAACTGTCATTTTTATTATATTGGCTTGGCCTACCCATAAGTAACTAATATTTCTCCAATTGTTTATATGTGACTTTATTTGTGTGAAAAGTATCTTATAATTTTGTTCATATAGTTGCTGGGTTTGTCTTGGCAGATAGACTCCCAAGTATTTTATATTGTCTGCAATTGTTTTAAATGGGACTTCTCTTTCTATCTCTTCCTGCTGGACTTGGTAACATATAGGAATTTTGATGATTTATGTAGATTCATTTTACATCCTACAACAGCATAGAAGCTATAGAAGATTCAGTGATTCCTGATATTTTGACTAGAGCCAATAACGTCAAGATTTCTCTGTCATAAGAACTCAGAATATGTTAAAAAAAAAAAAGACGACTATAAGATAGAAAGAAGAATGGAAGGGAGGAAGAGAAGGAGGAAGAAAGGTAAAAGAGGAAAAAGAAAGGAAAGGAGAAAGTTGATTGCAATAACTCATCATGACTAATTCACAGCTTGTGACTTTATCAAGTGAACCAGGCCAAAGATTCCATAAAAAACATCACAGAAATAATTATATAAGGCCAGGTGCAATGATCCCTTTTCAACTATTATAACATATATGTAAAGGCAAGCCATGGGTCAAATTCACATACAATACTGTTGTATGATTGGTGACTGCCCCCTGCAGGTCCAAGAAAAAATACTTTTGGAAGAAAGAAATCAAGTCAAGCATTTATTAAGCACCTACTATGTATCAGGCAGTATGATAAGCAATAGGGATACAAAGAGACAAAAGACAGTCCCTACTTTCAAGGAGCTCACAGTCTAATGGGGGAGACAACATACAAATAAGTATACATAAACCGACTATAGAAAGGTGAGAAAAGTGATTATTTTCTTATTATATTAGTAACCAATTTTCTATACTGGACCCAAAGATCCTCTTTCTGATTATTAATAACCAACTGTTAGGGTTAGGTAGGTTTTTTCTTTTTTATCTTTTTACTTCTTCGTTTAAAGACTAATACTTCTAGGTCAAAGCAGCCTCTGAAGGACAGGACTAATGATGGGATTGGGTTAACATTCTCCTCAATCTTTCTTTTTACATTTATTTGTTTGTTTATTTATTTATTTGTTTGTTTGTTTGTTTATTTATTTATAGTTTTCAATACTCAATTCCACAAGTTATAATGAGTTATAATTTTTCTCCCTGTCTTTCCCCTACTCCCCACCCCCAGAATAACAAGCCTTTTGAATATCCCTTCCCCCAGTCTGTTCTCTCTTATGTTCTCCCCCATAATCCACCTAACTTTTTAGTAGGGCAAGGTGGATTTCTATACCCCAGTGCCCGTATATCTTATTTTTTTATACATATTTGTTTTTAAAACTTTTAATTCCATATTTTTCCCTTCTTCCCTCCTCACCCACCCCAACTGATAAGATAAGCGATTCAATATAGGTTGTACATGTGTAGTTAACGCAAAACATTTCCATAGTAGGTATATTGTGAAAGACTAATTATATTTCCCTCCATCCTATCCTGCCCCTCACTTATTCTATTGTCTCCTTTGACCCTGTCCCTTTCAAAAGTCTTTGCTTCTAACTACCTTCTCCCCCAATCTGCCCTCCCTTCTATTATCACCCTTATTATCCCCCTCCCCCATTTTCCTGTAGAGTAAGATACCCAATTGAGTGTGCATGTTATTCCCTCCTTAAGCCAAATTCAATGAGAATTACATTCCTGATCTTCCCCTCCATTTTAATGGTTTTCTCTTGCTTCTTTTATATGAGATAATTTACCATAATCTATCTCTCCTTTTCTCCTTCTTCCAATATATTCCTCTCTCACCTCTTGATTTTATTTTTTTAGATATCATCCCTTAATATTCAACTCATCCTGTGCCTTCTGTCTATGTATATATGAACATACATATGCCCACACTCACATATATATTTATACACACCTGCACCCTCCTATACATACATATATATATATATATATATATATATATATATATATATATATATATATATATACACATATATATTCCCTCCAACTGTCCTCATACTGAGAAAAGTCTTATGAGTTACAATTATCATTTTTCCATGTAGGAATGTAAATAGTTCAACTCTGATAAGTTCCTTATGATTTCTTTTCCCTGTTTACCTTCTTATGCTTCTCTTGGCTTCTTGTATTTGAAAGTAAAATTTTCTGTTCAGCTCTGGTTTTTTCATCAAGAATGCTTGAAAATCCTCTATTTCATTGAATAGCCATATTTTCCCCTGAAGCATTATACTCAGTAGGTGACTCTTGGTTTTAATCCTAGCTCCTTTGACCTCCAGAATATCATATTCCAAGCCCTTTGATCCCTTAGTGTAGAAGCTGCTAGGTCTTGTGTTATCCTGATTGTGTTTCCACAGTACTCAAATTGTTTCTTCCTGACTGCTTGCAGTATTTTCTCCTTGACCTGGGAACTCTGGAATTTGACTATAACATTCCTAGGAATTTTCTTTTTAGGACCTTTTTCAAGAGGTGATCAGTGAATTCTTTCAATTTATATTTTGCCCTCTGGTTCTAGAATATCAGAGCAATTTTGCTTGATAATTTCTTGAAAGATGGTGTCTAGGCTCTTTTTTTTATCATGGCTTTCAGGTAGTCCAATAATTTTTAAGTTATCTTAAAAAAAAAAAAAGCAATTGGGGTTAAGTAACTTGCTCAAGGTTACATGGCCAGTCATTATTTATGTGTGAGTGCTCATTTTCTAAGGCCGGGATCGATCCTGGATCATCCCGACGCCAGGGCCAGTGCTCTTATTCACTGTGCCACCTAGCCGCCCCTAAATTATCTCTCCTGGATCTATTTTCCAGGTGAGTAGTTTTTCCAATGAGACATTTCATATTGCCTTCTATTCTTTTATTTGTTTGGATCTGTTTTATAGTATCTTGATTTCTCATAAAGTCATTAGCTTCCATTTGCTCCAATCTAATTTTGAAGGAATTATTCTCTTCAGTGAGTTTTTGAAATTCCTTTTCCATCTTGCAAATTCAACTTTTTAAGGCATTCTTCTCCTCATTGGCTTTTTGGGCCTCTTTTGCCATTTGAGTTAGCTCTCCCCATTCTCCTCAAGAAGATGTTATTTTCTTCAGTCAAGCTGTTGCCCAGCTTTTCTTGATTTACTTGCATCATTCTCATTTCTCTTCCCAATTTTTCTTCCACCTCTCTTACTTGATTTTCAAAATCTTTCTTGAGCTCCTCCATGGCCTGTAATGAATTCATATTTTTCTTGGGAGCTTTTGATGCAGGAGTTCTGACTTTGTTGTCTTCTTCCCATTCCATGCTTTGTCCTTTTTGTCCCCAAAAAAGGAATCTATGGTAGGATTGCATTCCCTATGCTTGCTCATGTTGCCAGCCCCCACAGGCTCTGGCACCTGGCTACACACACCAGGACCTCCACCCAAGACAGTGATCTAGATCCAAGCAGGTTAAAGCAAAAGTGATTATCCTCTGAATTGTCTCTTGGTCACCCTACAATCCATAGGCCAGGAGCTCCTGAGGCAGCCACATGGCATAGCCACCATGCCTATGCCACTTCTTGAGCTGGGGGCAGGGGCCAGACCACACTCTTCTGTCCATCCCTGTTCCAACAGAGTTCCACACTAGCTTTTTACTTTGTCTTTGGAGTTTATGGGTTGGAAACCACCACAGCTGCAGGTGCTTCACTCTCCTGAAGTCTCCTCTGGCCACTCTTGTTTGGGGCCACCCTGGGGCTAAAACTGCAGGCTCACTTGGGGCTGGGCTTGGCTCCCAGCTTGGTGCAATAGACCTTTCCTGCTGGCCTTCTGGCCTGCTGGGCTGCCTTCAGCCACTTTGTGAGTACTGTAGCTCTAAAATTTGTTTAGAGTCATTTTTTACATGTATTGGAGAAGGTGGAAGCCAGAGCCTCAGGGAAGTCCTGTTTCTACTCCACCATCTTGGCTCTGCCTCCTAGCTCTCCCCATTCTCCTCAATCTTGAAATAGGAGAGTTTATTTCTCATTAAAGGGTAAAGAGAATCTAATCTAGGTGAATATGGCCAATTGTTCAACAATTTAAGTGGTCTGGGTAGAGATGGACTGTCTGCTAGATCCAGATAGTTGGAGGCAGCTAAGTCTCATCTCAAGCCAAGTCCTCAGCAGGGGAAGCTGAAGACTTTCTGACTACCTCCTCATTAGCATATCTACAACCTCATTGATTGTTAACCAATCAGAGTTGATTTTCACCCTCAGGGACATGCCCTTTTCAAAAGTATTTCAACGTTCAACCAGGAGAGGGAGTGGGGCACTGACCTAAATTTATTATTTTCTAGCATATTTTTTTTTCCTTTTTGGAGGGCAATTGGGGTTAAGTGACTTGTCCAAAGTCACACGGCTAGTTTTTGTGTTAAGTGTGTGAGGCTGGATTTGAACTCAGGTCCTCCTGACTCCAGGGCAGGTGCTCTATTCACTGTGCCACCTACCTGCCCCATTTGCTAGCATAATTAATGAATTGATTATTAATTACCCAGAAGCTGTCTCTCAGAATTTTCATTCATCTCAAAGGATAAATTTGAGATAATCAGAGAGGGGAGGCAGTAGCATTAAGTAGGATTAGGAGAGGCTTCTTGTGGAAACCTTTAAGCTAGATTTGAACTAGAACTTGAAGGAAGTTACTAGTATCCTCTCACTGGAGATTACTTTATATATTAATTCACTTTATATGCTAATTACATTTAATTCACTGTGTGCATGGTCTCTCCTAAGAGAATGTAAACTTCTTGAAGGTAGCAGGGATTATTTTTGTCTTTGTATCAAGGTCTAGCACATAATAGGTGCTCTGTAAGTGCTTAATGAATTTAAATGAATGAATGACTTCTATTCAGTAGCAATTCTATTCTCTGGAACTATGCACAATAAGTCTAATCTTTCTTATAAATCAGGCCTACACAACCAGTGGCCCATGGGTTGCTTATGGAGCATGCCAAAAGATTTCCTCTACATAGAAAGGATGTTTTCCTCTGCATTTTTCGCAGGCACCTGAAATCCTTTGGTGTGCTGCAAGCAGCCCATGGACTGTAAGCAGATCTGTGGGCTGCAGGTTATGCAGGCCCATATTCTAAATAGTCTTCTTTTATCCAGTGATATCTATCCATCTCTATTTTTTTTCACATGATCCTCCTGTGACATGGTTTCAAGCCCCCAGTAATCCTGTTCAGTCTCCTCTGGATATACTCTAACTTGTTAATGTTGTTCCTAAAATGTAGTGCTCAGTTCTACATATAACACTCCTTGACTCTTAATGTGATGTGCCAGGGCAGAAAACAGGATAATGATCACCAACCTCTCTCTGTATACCAGACCATAATATTTCAAGTATCATTGATTTTATTGGGGTATGTGCTCCTTCCAACTGATGCAAATTGCAATAACCTCCACACCTTAGTGGGGAGTCTTCATGAGTTGATATGGCTAAAAATTCTTGGTTTGTTGTTGGTTTTTTTTTCCACTTCTTGTGGCCAATATTCTAATAAGTCTTATATCCTACAGTTAGCTAAGCTGTTCTTCAGATAATTAATGCACAGTCCACCACAAAGCCTGAACTTGTAACATTTTCATCTTATAGGACCTATCAAAGATGGTATTATGCTACCATAGCCTTTGGAAACCAGGGTTATTTCTATGCCACAATACGATGCTAAAAACTTGATAGATATTCTGCTCCATTATCATGAATAATTGAGTATTGAAGTAAGAAGATTTCTAATAAACTCATGTATAAGTTCCTTCTTCTGTTTCTTCCTTCAAGGCACAACTCAAATGTCTCCAAATCTAATACTTTTCTCAGGCCTCATCTTTCCTGATCTCTCTGCAGCCTCTGATACTGTTGATCAGCCTCTTCTCCTTGATACTCTGGGTTTCCAAGGCACTCTTTTCTCCTTGTTCCCCTCCTACCTATCTGACCACCCTGCTCTGTCTCCCTTGCTGGATCTTTATCCACATCATACTCATTAACCATGAATGTCCCATAGGACTCTTTCTTAGTTCTTTCCTTCTCTCTCTATACTATTTCATTTGGTGATCTTATCAGCTACCATGGATTCAATTATCATCTCTGTGTTGATGATTCTCAAATCTATTTGTTCAGCCCTAACCTCTCTGCTGGCTTCCAGTCTTACATCTCCAATTGCCTACTGAACATCTTGAACTAGATGTCCTGTAGACATCTTAAACTCAACATGTACACAACTGAACTCATCTAAAAGATGTTTCATCTAAAGCCATCCCCATTACCATTGAGTGCACCACAACACTACCAGTCCTGGAGGCTCTCAACATAGATGCCATCCTTGACTCCTTACTCTCTCTCACTCCCTGTATCCAACCTGTTGCCAAAATGTTGTCCAATTTACCTCTGTAGCATCTCTTGTATGTGTCCCCTTCTGACCTCTGACATTACCACCACCCCTTATCACCTCACACCTGAAACACTCCAGTAATTTGCTGATTGATCGCCCTCTAAATACCAGATACCAAAGTAACCTTCCTAAAGTACGTCTGACCCTGTTGTCTCCCCAAAACTTTAGTGGCTCCTTATCACTACCAATATCAAATATCTATTTGTCATTCAAAACACTTAATAAGCTTCCCCTCTCCTACTTTTCTAGTCTTCTTACACCTTATATTCCGCCTCCCCCCACCCCCTTGCTCTTCCTCACACAAGATATTCCATTTCCTGATTCCAGGCACTTTCACTGGTTGTCCCCCATGAACAGAATGATCTCCCTCCTCATCTCCACCTCCTGACTTCCCTGGTTTCCTTCAACTCCCAGCTAAAATCCTACTTTCTATAAGAAGCCTTTCCTGACCCCCCCTAATGATAGTGCCTTTCCTCCATTGATTATTTCTGTATCTATAGCTTCTTTGTACTTAGTTGTTGGTATATTGTCTCCCCCACTCAATGGTGAGCTTCTCCTGAAGGGTGGGGACTACCTTTTGCCTCTTTGTATCCCCATCACAGCAGGCCATCTCCAGCCATCCTGATCTATTATATCTTGCCACTGGACCCAAATGACTCCGGAAGAAAAAGTGAGGTTGGTGACCTAGGACAGCCCTCCCTCATTTAAATTCAATTCACTTACAAGTCATACTGTCTGGTCTCCCTGCTTTAAGTCTCCTTGTCCCTGTCCATTTTCCATATACCTGTAAAATTGAATTTCTAAAAGTGCAATTAGGACCACGCCACCTTCCATTTTGTGAAACTTCAATAGCTACCTATCACCTCCAGGATCAAATATAACATCCTCTGTTTCTATTATAAAGCCCTCTGTGACCTAGTTCTTTCCTAACTTTCCAGTTTTCTCATGTCCCACACCTCCTTCTCTCACCACTTATATAACTTTGCAAACTGGTGAAGCCAGCTTCCTTACTGTTCTTCAGACAGTATTTTGTCTCTTGACTATAGGCATTTTTATTGGCTGTCCAGCATGCTGGAATGCTCTCTCTCCTAATCTCTCCACTTCTCCACTTCCTGGCTAATCCTTTTCCTTCAAGTTTCAGTTAACATCCCATCGCTGCAAGAAGCCATTCCCAATTCCCCTTAATGCCAACATACCTTATCTCCATTTCGTTTGCACATAGTTATTTGCTTGTTGTGTCTCTCATTGGATGGTAAGTTCCTTGACAGCCTTGCCTTTCTTTGTATCTTCAGTGTATTTATCTTCTTCATATTTTTTCTATATATTTATATATATCACCTCATCTCTCATTAAAGCATGTAAGCTCCTTGAGAAAAGGGCTTGTCTTGCTCTCTATATCTGTATCCCCAAAGTATAGTACAATGCCTGGCTCATTGCTGTTAATAAATACTTAACGACTGACTGGTCAAGAAAGTACAGATATTTTTTAAGCTGGAAGAGATTTTAGAGATAATCTAATGCAACCTTCTAACTATGGACCAGTTGTTATTGTAATGTTAAACAATAATAGATGGAAATCTGGAATACCTAATATTTGGGAGGAAAATGTTCATTTTAAAATGCCTTGTGCATCGTGAGTGCTCACTAAATATTTGCTGGCTAAATGAATGAATAAGAAAAGAAGCAAACTGCCTGTGAGGAAGCAAGAAAACTTTAAGTTTTAAGAATGTCACAAATAATAAAATATTCTCTTACATGCTGGAAACTTCAAATCTTTATGAAAGATATTTACATAAAAATAAGCAAAACATAATGCAACATGGAAAATATTCCCACCCTCACACCTTTAGTTCTAGCTCCTATGCTGATGATACCCAAATCCACATCCTTAGCCCTGACCACTCTTCTAGCCCCAGTTGTTTCTCTCATACTGTGTGTCTTCAACTGCCTACTAGACATTTCCATTTGCTTTCCTGTCATCGCAAGCTAAATATAAAATAAAATTAATCATCCTCTTCCCCCCCCCCCAAATAAATGGCTTTCCCCATTAAATTCCTGATTTTGGTCAGTGTGATTAGTCAGAAAACCTAGATTCCAGTCCTGGCTCCTATGCCACTTATTATTTGTAAGACTTTGGGCAAATGATGCCATCTGAAGAACCTTAGTCTCTTCTAATCTAAAATGGAGATGATATTGTTGTAGGGGTCAAATGAAATAATACACGTGAAAGAACTTTGTACATGTGTAAAGTGCTATATCAGTATTGGCTAATTCTCTGAGTGACCTGATCCAAAACTTTGGGGACAAAGAATCACAAAACTTAAGAACTGGAAAGAAAAACTTAGATCTTTTATAACGTTCCACCACCTTTTCTTTGATGAAGTGCCTTCTTCTTGTCCATCATATCTAATTAGTCTCAGGTCCTATAAAGTCTTCCTTTGATTATATCCATACCTTCCTTTCCAGTTCTACCCTTGTCTAGGCCTTTTAAATATCTCCCAACTGAATTTTTAAATATTCTATTAAACTGGGCTCTCTACCTCCAGTCTCTATCTCCTTCAACCCACCCTGCATGCTGTTGCAAGATTAATTTTACAAAAACACCATTTTTATTATGTCATTTCACTGATGAAGGACCTTCCATGACTCCTCATAACCATGTAGGATTTAAATCACTTAGCCTAGTTTTTCTAAATCTCTCATAATTTATCTTCAACTGAGTTTTACAAACTTACCTCCCACTTTTCCCCAACATGACCTTCCACTCCAGCCAAATGGTCTAATTACCATCCCAGGTATACATCATGCTCAGCTCACTTCGCCATTGGAATGCCTTCCTCTCTACCTATCCTAATGACAAATTGCAAATCCCATTCAACCCATGTGTTGACCACTTATTGTATCCAAGGAACTCTTTTAGGTGATGTGAGAGATCAAAAGGAAGGTTTTATTGGTGATATGTTGCAGCTTGCCCACACTCACTGCCCACCTCACCATTGCCCACCATGTGATACTCATTTTAGTTCTTCAGAGGCAGTTATACTCTGTGTCTTGCTGCTATGTAGTAACACCAATAGAAAACTAATGTTAAAAAGAAGTCTTTTTGTTTCATGGGAAGCATGGGGTCCATGAAGAAATTTTTAAGTTTCTGAAAGCAATGCAGCCTACTCTCCTCCTGTTCAATTCTGTCTCTAATTTGTGCACCAATACTATTTTTCCCAAATAACTCTATTGATGATGGACACTCCCTAAAGGGTAGTGATCCAAATGCTTCTCTCTGCTCATAATCATCTATCATCTTTTTTCATAAGATTTTATAAACAGGTTTATATTCTAATCCAGTGCTGCCTTTAACAACCATCTCTCTCTTTTTGACAAGTAAATTTGTTGACTAAGAAGTTTTCTGAGCTCTTTTGATCTCCTTGTCATTAAAATTTATTCACAATTATTAAACTTCTGGATAAAGTTTTTATAGGAGGTGTTAATTTCAGTTTTGTTGCACACTTTTCCTCTTTCTCTTCTTTTTCCTCCACAAGTTTTTGGTTTCCTTATACACAGACAACTAGCTCAGAGATAACTCCCATATCAGTAACAAAACTTTTCCTATCTAACATACAATCTATTTCATTCTTTATGGTGTTATTTGGGACTAATATCTACCAATTATTTTTAAAATATATTTTATTTCATTAAATATTTCCCAATGACAATCATTTTAACAATCATTTTAAAATATTGAGTTCCAAATTCTCTCCCTCCTGTCCACTCCTCCCCCTTCTTTGAGAATACATGCAATTACATATTGATTATTCCTGTGAAGTCATGAAAAACGTATTTCCACATTAGCCATATTTCAAAAGAAAATACAGAAAAACAAAGAAAGTTGGTTTTTTTTTAAGTATACTTCAATTTGCACCCAAAGGTCATCAATTCTCTCTCTCTGGAGGTGGATAGCATTTTTTGTCATGGGTCCTTTGGAATTGTCTTGGATAATTGCCAATTTTTTTCTTAAAGAAAGAGTTAATAATATAAAGGTTCAAGGCTTCTGTGTAATCTAAAAAGCTTCTCATTCCTTCTTCCTTGAACCATGATTTCTCATATATTTATCCCCATCTTCATCTTTTACCACCTTCATTGAAGTGACCAAGAATCAGGGTGTGAGATTTAATTTAGAGTTTTTTGAGTTCTTCATAGATTTCTCTATCACTGCATCCTCAACAACCAATATTAGTACATATGATGCAATTATTTTCCTGGTAGTCTTTTTGCAAATATTCATCATTACTGCTGTAAAATGTGATGGCCAAATATCCCATAAAATGATGCTTCTTGTTGTTTTTGGATGTATAATAAAACCTACTCCAACAACTCCTTTCTTTGCCTCTTCAAAAAATACTTGTATGTTATCCTTCCATTTATCTGTAATTTCTTTCTCCTTGTTTCACTTAGAGCAAGAATGTCAAAAGTGTTATGATTCAGCTCCTCCAGTAAAATGTCTACTTGTTGGTCTTGGACAAGGAGCTTGAATTTACCAATAATAAAATTCAAGTTTACAAAGGATCTAAATAGTGTGTGATTCTTAGTACCTTCTGCTCCTTTTTCTGTGACTATGCCACTGTCCTTGCAGAAGTGGAAGGATAGGGGTGCTCAGGACTAAGGGCCACCCCCATTTTTCTTTGTTGCATTGATCGCCATCATAAAAAAAAAAAAATCATTACCCCTAATGACCTTTCTCTCTGCTATAAGGTAGGTTGGTCCTTGGGGGGAAAAAAAGATTCAGTCTAATGCTAGCACCACACTTAAAGCCTTGCTAAAATTATGAAATCTGACAGAGCTTACATGATGCTGGCACAGCCTTCAAGAACCACCAGAATAAAGCACTAGAGCAAAGGTATCCCAAATCACCTATCATAATACTATCAATTCAGCAGTTTGTCAATCACTTTTTGGAATGAATAAATGAAAGATGGTCTGCAAGAGTTATGCTCTTCTCAAAACTTCAAAAACTCCTTACTGCTTATTCATATTCTTTATACACACTATGCTACAGCCAATAGGTCTATTAATTTCTCGTACACATATACCCCATTGTCCCACTTCTGTTCTTTTGTTAACTATTCCTAGTGCCTGAAATATTTCCCTTTCCCAACTCACCCCTACTTCCACTCCTCTGCCTATGGGAGTTCTAGCCATCCTATAAGATCCAATTCAAATGCCATCTCCTTCCATAAAGTCCTCCCTGATTTCTCAGTCAGGGAAGATACTTTCCACCTTGCCCTACTCCAGACACTGCATATAGTTAGTTTGAACCAATCTTGCATTTACCATATATCATTTTGTATTCATTATTTTTAGGTGCTACAGTCAATTCCTTCCACAAAAGCTTAGGAATACAGGGAGTAGGTTGTATTTATCTTTATATCCCCCTCAGAATCAAGCACAGTGCTCTGCATATAGTAAAGCAGTTAATATTTGCTGTAGCTGAAGTTAATAAATAAACAAGTTTTAAAGTCTGTCTTTCTTTTTCAAATGTTGTGCCACAAGCAGAAATTTAAAGTTTGATATCTAAATTATACATCAAAATTGACTAACTGTGTGGTGTCCTGCAATAGTTAAAAACACAGAACTGCCCAAGAAAAGCTATTTTTCTGAGATCTTATACACAAATGCCAACTTCCTTTGACATAGAAACTAACATTTGGTTTGGATCATTGGTTTTGAAAGTCAGCATTAAAGCTTTATTTTCATGCTGGGAATCAAATCATAGCAATTTCTCTGACCTATTTCAAATGGAACAGTCAAGATGGGTATATTTGTGTGATAAGGTAATCAGATTCTTTTCCTTGTTGAAATGACATGCTAATCTTATTTATGGACTTGGGCTTAAACAGTTATGTAAAGACTAGCTTCCGATGCGTGCATTCCTGAAAATAAAGCTCAAACTGCTTAGTGACCACTGACATCTCCACCCTTTTTTTCTAAACTTGATTTAAATCTAAAAACATTGTTACCAGAATTAGCTTTCTCTCTTACATGTTCAGAGCAGAATGTTGTTCTTCTGATGATGAAAGTATTCTTTTTATTCCCTTTTTTTATTAATTTGTTTGTTTATTTTTAGTTTACAAGATTCAATTCCATAATTCCTTGAGTTTCAAATTTTCCTTCCCTCCCTCCCCCCACCCCCTACAACAGCATATAATCCAGTATAGGATCTGCAAATACTTTCACATGATGAAAGTATTCTTGCAAGGTCTTCTCTGTTTCAATATAGTGTTCAGTTCCACTATAGGACTAGCTCATAAGATTGAATGAGATGAAGAGTCAACTTTTATTACCAATAGATACTTGGATGATGCTTCTTGTTCCTAAAAAAAAAAATAAAAATCAGTTGAGAAAGAGTGACAGTCTCATTTCCAGGGTAAGAATCTCTTTTCCATGTCAGTGTTTATAATTAATATTGAGTACCCAGTGGTCAGGTGATGTTACAGAGGCACAAAAACAAATTCTGAGGGTTTAATTTGTATTCAGAGGATTTTTGGCTTCACATTATTTATTCCTAGATTACCTTATGATGCACTACTTGTACACACGTTGGTTCCCCTACACCAAAGTAAAAATCTTTGGTAGTGTTTCTTTGTTGACTATTTCCCTCCTTTTGCATAGATATTTCTTCCCCATTATTTTTGTTGACCATAGAATATTAGGGTTAGAAGGTACTCTAGAACAAAGACCCTGTAATGTCAGAGATGGGAGCTACTTTAGGACTTAAAATATAGAAAATAGAATTGTAAGGGACCTCAGAACATAATGCCTATAATTCCAGTGCCAAGAGAAACCACAGAACATAAAATATTGCAGATCTGAGCCGGAAGTAACCTTGGAACATATAATGTTTATCTTGGGATATAATCAACCCCTTTCTTTTATAGCTGAGAAACCTGAGAGCTAAAGAAGTAAAGTGACTTGCTCAGGGTCACACAGTCAATCATCTTGTTGGATAGCTGAGTAGTTAATGATCCCCTGTCAATGTGGCACGTTTCAAGGGGAGTACCCAAAGGTTCTGTGCTTGGCTCCCTGATGCCTAACATTTTTATCAGAGATTTGGATAAAAGGCATAGATTATATGCTCATATATACAGATGATACTAAGATGGTAACAGAGTGAATAAGAAAGTCAGGATACAAAAGGATCTCTACAGGCGAGAGAACCGGGAGAATCTAATAAGATAAAATTCAATAGGGATAAATGTGAAGTCCTCCACTTTGGTGAAAAAGCAAACAAACGAAAAACTTGACAAATACAAGTTAGGGGAGGCACAGATAGAGAGAAGAGGTATTGAAAAGGATCCTTTGGTTTGAGTGGACCTGACCTCATTCTGAGCCAACAGGTTGATGTAGCAGACAAAAATGCCAATGCAGCCCTGAGCTACATCAGGAAGGGCACAGTCCCCAGGAATAGGGGGGTCATGATCCCCTTGTACTCTGCCCTTGTTAGACTTTATATGGACTGTTGTGTTTAGTTCTGGGCACAATTTTAGAAGGATATCGATAAACTGGAGAGAGGAAGGCAACCAGGCCAGTGAAAGGCCTTAAATTCAGATACAAGGATTAGTTAAAGGAACTGGGCATGTTTAGGCTAGAAAAAAGAAGACCCAGGGAGGACAGAACTGTCTTACAGTGTTTGAAGGGTTCTCATATAGAGGAGAGATTACACTGGGTACCTTCCCTTCTAGTCAAATTATCTTGTTTGCCACCCCTGAGTGAACTTGACCCTCCCCAGCTCCTGCACATTCCATTTCCTTGAGGTGGAACAAGCCCTCTTTTCCATCTATTCAATGTATGTTTGTTGGACTGAATTCAATAAACTTTTATTAAATGCCTGTGGCAGAGGCTGGGGAGATACACAAAGCTTTGAGAAGTCCTTTCTTCAGTCTAGTACAAAAATAAGACATAAACAAATAACTATAATTCATTATAGAGGTGCAAAGTACTGAGGTTGAAGCACAAAGGTCATTACAGACATCAGGGATGGAATCCGGGAAGGCTTTACTGATCTGTGTTGGTAGAAATTCAATAGGCAAAAGGGTAGGGGGGGGGCACTCTAGACCCAAAACCATGTGTGAGGAAAGGCACAAAAGCAGGAGTGTATAAAGCTTGTTCAGGAAGTAGCTCTGTTTGGCTGAAGTATAAAGTCTGTGGATAAGGAACTTCTGGATCATATCATTGACCAGAGACATGACTAGATATTTTCTCTGATCTTCATGATCTCTCAAACCTCTCTGGAACAGAAATTACCAAATTGCCAAAGATAAAGCAGCTTTTGCTGTCACCATGATCTAGGACACCCAGAACACTCTTCCCACACCACAAGAGGTTAAAAAACCAAACAACTCATGCAGCATCCCCTTCTCCATTACCCACCACACTCCAGTGTGGGATTTATACTGGGGATGGTTCAATATTAAGAAAACAATCAACATAATTAATCATATTAAAAACCAAAATGTCTAAAATTATATGATTACCTCGATAGATGCAAAAATGATTTTTGACAAAGTACAGCATGCATTTATGCTAAAAAAAAAACAAAAACAAAAAAACTCAACCCTAAAAATATATGTATATCAACATTTAAAAAAATATATAAAAAGCATCTATCTAAAACCAAAAGTGAGCATCATATGCAATGGAGATATACTAGAACTTTTTTCTAATTAAGTGCAGGAGTAAGAAAAGGATGCCCTCTTTCCCCACCATTATTTGATATAGTTCTGGAAGTGCTAGTAACAGTAATAAGATGAGAAAGAAATTAAATAAAGATAAGTAAAAATGTGATAAAACTATCCTGTTCACTGATAATGACATACTCATCTTATGGAAAAATCATGAAGCCAATTTCTTGTAATCAAGTGTAAGATTTTATATTTAATCCTTTATTATTAAGAATTTAGATGTCTTTATTTTGTTACATTAAAGATTTTTAAAAATATTTTTATTCTGAACTTAAACACCAAAAAAGAGTAATGCCAATATACAATATATAACACAAAAAGATTACATATGAAACCATGAATCTCTATTCTATACCACTTGTTTTTAAATATATATATATGTGAGTATATGTGTGTATGTATGTATGTATATATATATATATATATAAAATAAATTTGACTTTTAAGAACTCTCCTGCTTATCTATACTTCCATTTTGTGGCATTTAGGAAATACGGTGAATAGATCTCTGGGCCCAGAGTCAGGAAGATCTGAGTTCAAATTCAGCCTCATATACTAGCTGTGTGATCCTATATACAAATTAGTTAACTTCCATCTGCCTTAGTTTCCTCAACTGTAAAATGAGATAGATGATAATAGCAACTACCTCAAAAGGATACTTTGAGGATTAAATGAGATATTTGTAAAGTAGTTAATTAACACCATAATTAATGTGACCCATAATAAGTACTTATTTTCTTCCCTTCCCCTCCTTCTGAATATATTGATGTAACATACTATCGTTGTGCTATAAGAAAGATTGAAGAAATATGAGGAATCAAAAAGAGCATGGCATGATTTGAATGAAATGATACAAAATGAAACAAGTAATACCAGGACAGTTTACATATATATATGACTACAACGTACAAAGCAACACCAAAAGATAGCTGAATTCAGAAAAGATGCAATGAATAATATTGAATATAGAGGTTCGATGACTATAGGAGCCAAATATGGACAGCCACAAAATTGGTTGGTTTGTTCAATTCTTTTTGTTAAAAGGGAGTCTGGGGAGAGAAGAAATATAAAAGAATTGGGAGATGATTGTGATATAAAAACAGACATTCATTTTTTAAATGTCTTTAAATTTAAAAAGAAGCTGGACAGTGAAGAGGGGGGAGATGGGACAAGGACTGGTCGCTGTAGAAAGGTCGAGGTTGTTTTTTTGTCCTTTGAAACCTGATTCAAAACCCGCCTCCTCTAAAAGTTTTCCTTGATTATTTCCATATGACAGTTCTTTGCTCTACTTAGCATATCTTTGTACTCATTTTTTCTTGTTTTTAATGCTTCACACTTCTATTTGATGCTGCAAAGGATCTGTGATCTCATCCAAGAGGCCCCTCCCTTCAAGGGGCAGCTCATCCTCTAAGACTAGCCCTGGCCCTTCTAAAGATCCTTCAAAGTGCCTGGAGCCTTCCTCTAGGTCTCTTGACATTACAAAGGTACTAATGGGATGAATGTTGTCTGTTTTCCCTTGCTCTTGCAACACAAACAGCCTCCTTTCCCAGGCATGCTCTCTTCGATCATGTTTTATGCTACCTCTGATGCACAATCAATAGATCAGCAATAATCTTGGGTTCAGCACAAAGTCACCCCCAAACAGGAAATCTGGGAAATATCCCGATTTACAGGGAATCCTTCTTGTAGCCTGAACTGAACACACAATGGCAAATATCTTAAGTGAACATGTCTTTTTGTTTCATGCCTCACTTGATTTAAAATCAGATGGTTAACAGAATTAGTTCTCTTGGTGTCTTTCAAGCAATCTTGTACTATTTTAACAAACATGTGCCACTTTGTTGGGGAATTGTCTTTATGGTGCATGGTGCCCTATTAAATCCAATGCCTTTTTATGGTCACTGAACTATTGTTCAGTGGAGGCACGGTGGAATCTGGTATTCCCTGTTCCTTTCCATCGGATGTGTGACTTTGTGAAAGCCTGTTTTTGTTAGCTTTGTAATGTTTTCCAAACTCCTTATCTGTTTTTTCTTTCAGTCTAAGTGACCTGCATTATACTTTGAAGACAATACTCTTTTCTCTTCTGCCCCTGCTGACCTTCACCCAGATGCCACAATTTCCCCTCTGGTCCCTGTCCTTCCTCTAGAGTTAACTCCAATTAATCTAGCAAAAATATATTAAGCACCTACTATGCAGCCACTGTGGCAGGTGCTGAGGGTATGAAGACAAGAGCCAAACAGTTGATGTTCTCAAGCAGCTTATATTCTCCTAGGAGAGGGATAGCTACACAATATGGTACAGAAGAAATGGAACTGGTTCTGCAGTCAGAGGAACTGGGTTTAAATTCTACCCCTGACCCTTATTGCCTGTGTGGCTCTGGGCAAGTCAATTAATTTTCTGGGACCTCAGTTTCCTCACCTGTGAAATAAGGGAGTTGGGCTAGATGGCTTCTGAGGTCTCTTCTAGTCACAGATGTATAATCTGATCATCCTATGACCCCCAGTAAGTCAAAACAAGTTTGGAAGGGAGTGCTAAAAACTGGGGAGATCAATAAAGGTCTCTATAAGAGGTGGCCCTAGAGCTGAGCCTCTTTCTCCCCACAACCTCCCACCTATAACCATGTTTCTTTTTCAGTGGCATATTCCAGTCAAGGGTCCCACCCCACTCAATTTCAATGACTGATGTCTATGCTTGCATTAAACCTTCAAGTTCAGCTTGCCTGTTACCTCCATTTTGTGCTTTTGTGTTTAGATGGGTATGGATCTTATGAATGGTTCTTTTGCAGGATCTACTTTTGTGAGCTCCTGGATATTTCTACTGCTCTCTCTGCCCCACTGTTGCTCCCTTTGGTATCTAGCTTGGATAGAGGTTTGCAGTTTTCTGCAAATTTCTGATCAGGAGCCTCACTGGTAGGCTTGTCCTTAGTCTATGACTAGAAGCACCAGCATGGTGGACCATCAGAACCTATCCTTTGCCTCTGGAAATCAGGGCTATCTCTACACCATGATATAGGAGTTTCCTGAGGGCAGGGCCTAATTTCTGCCTTTCTTTGAAGCCCCAGCACTTCACATAGTGCCAGGTATGTAGCAGGAGCTTAAAAAATGCTTGTTGACTTAACTTGCTGCCTTTTAAGTTAAGCAGTCACTTTATTTGTTAAAAACTTCTTTCTTATAAAGGTTATATAATAGTAATATCTTTTCCCAAAAGGGAACATGTAGTCGAAAGAGTCTTAACTAAGACTCAGGAAACCTAGGTTCCAGGTCTGGCTTTCTGTTATTCACTACTACATGACTCTGGTCAAGTCATTTCTGTTGGGAGGGCTTCTGCAGTCTCCCTATCTGTAAAAAGAAGCTGAGGGGTGGCTAGGTGGCGCAGTAAGTAAGAGTGCCGGCCCGGAGTAGGGAGGCCTCAATTACTTAGCACCCACACATAAATAACTAGCCGTGTAACCTTGAGCAAGTTACTTAACCCCAATTGCTTTAAAAAAAAAAAAAGCTGACCCAGATAACTTCCTAACTCCAAATTCTATGAATTCTAAGAAATATAATATTTCTTTTAAAACTTAAATTTTTAAAACTAAAACAATTTAAGACAGGTGTCTTTGGATTATGCATTTCATAGGTTCCCAAAGTGGGAGATACCTCCCCCTGGGTGCCTGGAATGATTGGGGGGCTAGTAGTAGCTTTGGATGCAACTGGGGGGCACTGAATAAAAATAAGGGGGTGATGGAATAAGGAAAGAGAAGAAAATTTGAAAAACCATTTGTACATGTTTCATCTGTTATGTAACAAAGTTAAAGTCATAGTGATTGCATCATTTTTCAAATAAAAACACAAAATATAGGTTATCACCAATCAGTGGTCAAGTCTGTAGACAAGTCTTAAAAAGCAAGTGCTGGAAGGCAAGAACACCTCAGCTCACACTGTCAGGAAGTCAAGCACGCATCAGCAGGATTATGTGTGTGTAATGATATGTTTACAATACGATACTATATGGTTATATGATGCACTATAGCATCATCAAAATTTCAATGCAGGGAAAAAAACCACAAATTTGTAATAAATTATTAAATTCAAGGTGTGTCATTTTTATTTTTACAAATATATATTTTATATTTTTTTGAAATGATGTAAATTTAATAAAAAACTGTTATAAAGAAAATAAATTTCCAGGGGGGCACTGAGTAATTTTTTTTTTGAAAGTGGGGTAGTAGGCCAAATGAGTTTGGGAAGGTCTGTACTTAACCATCAAAAGGTGAGTGAAGTTCTCCCTCCAGTGGCAGCAATCTGCAAAAGCAGCTAAATGAAACTACCAAAAACTACATTTAGTTCACACATGGAGAAATGGTAGTTTAAAGAATAGACTCATGTCTATTTGAGCAGTAAGAGCCATTAAAACAGAATGTGGGAACCAGAGGGGGCTCCTAGAGTTATTTTGGCTCAGAAGTTCTTAACCTGGGGCCTGTGAATTTGTTTTTTAAAATATTAACAGTATTTCAATATACTTGGTTTCCTTTGTAATTCTATATATATATTTTATCCATTTGAAACCTTATTCACCAGACTGCCAAAGGGTATGGCCACAAAACAGGTTAAGAGTCTTTGCTCTTGTTGAACCCCTTCATTTTACAAATGAAAAATCTGAAGCCCTGAGGTGATCTGCTCAAGAAAAAACACCTATAGGGGATTCCTTTCAATGCAACAAAAAGGACATTTCTTCAGACTTATTTACAAATTTTAAAATGACTTGGCCTTTTCAGATTGCCTAAACGGTGAAAATTAAATGTACCCACTTGAAAATGAACAAAATTTTATGTCAGTAATCTTTTATTTTTGATATCCCAAATCTCTCACATAGTAGAATGCAAATACATTTAATAAACATTGATTTAAAGTGCTAAGTGTTCTGAATGTCATAAAGACAAAAATGTGTTCTCTACAGTACTCAAATATTTATGCACATGTAGAAAAAATATAAGAAAACCAACCAGTAAAAATATGTCAGAGACAACTTGTTGATGTGATAAACCTAAAAATATAAGCACCTATTAGGCCTTCAGTTGTCTTTTGGAGTATCCTCTAAACGTTCTCGATTAAAATACCATTGGCTTAGGTTTTGTGTTCCTTGAGTCTCTTCCCAGACATCTTGGTTAGTTAAAGCAGCTTCTTTACTGACTTCAGAGGATAAGTTAAGCACATGAACAAAGCTCCTGCAAACAAATCAGAAAAAAAATTGGCATTTCCTTTGTCCAAAGACATGAGTTGGATAACCACAGCAATGTCAATATTAGTAACAAAATGGTATAAATATAAAGGTCTGTTTGGTTAAAGGAACTGGAAACATTTAGCCTAGAGAAGATTTAAAGTGAACATGTTCACTGACTTAAAAAATGGAAGAGCTATCACTAGGTTCTAGAGAAAATAACAAGGACTAATTGTTGTTCATCTTTTCAATTATGTCCAACTTTTTGTGATTCCATTTGAGATTTTCTTGGCAAAGATACCAGAATGGTTTGCCATTCCCTTCTCCTGCTCATTTTACAGATGAGAAAACTGAAGGGTACAGGGTTAAGTGACTTATCAAGGGTCATACAGCTGGTAAGTGTCTGAGGCCAGATCTGAACTCTTCCTCACTCCAGGCCACTAGCTCTATCCACTGAGTCACCTAGCTACCCTAAGGACCAATCAAAGACAGTTAAAAGGTGGAAGACTTCAAATCAACATGAGGAAGAACTACCTAACACTCTGAACAACAGTAAAACATAATGTCTTTGGGGGTGGCTAGGTGGTGCAGTGAATAGAGCACTGGCTTTGGAGTCAGAAGGACTTGAGTTCAAATATGACCTCAGACACTTAACACCTATTAGCTGTGTAACCTTGGGCAAGTCACTTAACACCAACTGCCCTGCCTTCCCCCCTCAAAAAAAAAAAAAAAAAAAAAAAAAAAAAAGGAAAAAAACCAGA
The DNA here is from genome assembly GCA_011680675.1 of Gymnobelideus leadbeateri. Lineage (NCBI taxonomy): Eukaryota > Metazoa > Chordata > Mammalia > Diprotodontia > Petauridae > Gymnobelideus > Gymnobelideus leadbeateri. The sequence continues at coordinate 1,683,390 of WOXC01012182.1, read as the reverse complement.
ATGTTTCATGAGATAGTGAGCTCTCTATTACTGGACATAGCCAAACAAAGACTGGATGATCACTTGTTAGGAATATTGTGTGGAAAATTCATGCTTTTGATATGGGCTGGCTTATATACCACAAAGATCTTTCCAACTCTGGGATTTTATGTTTTGAGGGATACATGCTTTCCCGAGTATGCAATGAAATAATTATACCCCCCTCTTGCCCTCAAATAAGAGATCACACAGTGTATAGCGTAAGGAGGCCCTGAAAAAAGAAAAGTGATTCCAGAATATGTATCTATTCTTCGCTGAGTATTTATTTTTCTTTCATTCTTGGTCTTTTTGCGCTTTTATTTCTGATGATTACAACAGCCCCCTATTTGTTCTATGATTTCATCAGTAGTAGAACTGATATGAAACTTAATAAATTCTAATAAACTAATCAAAGTGATTTGTCTAGCATCACACAGCCGGAAAAATGTCAGGAGAAGGTCTGAACCCAAGTCTTCTTGACCCCTAGCCCAGTACAAACTCTATAGCCACTATACCATGTTTTTTGTTCATTAACAGTTTCTATAGTATTTACTATAGTTGGTATAATATATAGTTGGTATAGTAGTTGGTAGAAGTTTAAAAATAAGGAATTTATGGAATGGAGAATAATACTTTAGTCAAATGTTATCAAGAAATGGAAGCAAAACTTCTCTTTGGAAGACAATGAAAATAGAATACAACAAATCAAAGTGAAATAAGATTGGAACACTATTTTATTAAGGGATCACTTTGAGCCAGAAGACCAAGGATTGAAACTGTTTTACCACTTACTAACCATGTTACCATTAAGCTAATCATTTCACCTCTGGGAGACCTGTCCTACAGACCTCCCCAGGTCTAAGTATGAAAGCTAGGATCAGAATCCACATATTGTGAGTCCAGTGTGTTTTCCATTCCAGGTCACACCACTAACTCTTACTAGAGAGCCATTCTGAGTTTCTTGGGATTGCTGGATACCCCAAGCCATGAGAGTCTCCCTGAGGGAAAATGAAATAGGGCGGCTTCAACAAGTGCAGAGAGCCCCATCTTGGGCAGAAAGCTAAAAAATCACAAAGGGCTTAGCCCTGGAGCCTAGAATTAGATTCCTATTGCCCTAGAACTTGGAGTGGTTTCTCTGGCTTGAATTTCATTTCTAAGTTGTTGTTTTTTTCCCCCATTTTATGTTTCAACTTCCCGACTTGGCTGTAAGAGCCTGTACAAGGAGAATATAAAGGACTTTGTCTCATTTTCTGTCCTCACATCTCCAAAGCCAACCCTTGGGCCTTGCACACAGTCAGCCAGAACTAAATAAGCATCACTGTTGAAGTGTATTGTGTAGGCCACACAACATTTAGCACAATAAAAGGGACTCATTATGCATTTCCTGCTGATTCAGAAAAAAGAACAGAAGGAGGCCCTGGTGCATAACTGGGGTAGCAGGCGCAGGTCCCTGTGGCTCAGTGGAGCTCTAGAGCAGCAAGGAGATCCAGAGAGAGGGCAGGAAGAGAAGGCCTCAGACTCCAGGCTCTCAGTTCTGCCCCTTCACTACACTGACCTGGAAGTCATATTCCCTTCTGGGGCCTTGGCTTCCTCACATGCAAAAAAACAGGGGGCTGGTTACATGTGAAGAATGGCAAAGGGAATGGAAGGGCAGATCTGAGGGATATCACAGAGGCAGAGTGGCTGGTACTATATGACTAAATGGATATTTCAGAGAAGGAACGGGAAAACAGAAGCAGGAACACAAGGATAGACAGGCAAGCAGAGACATATAGAAAGACAGGGAGATTAAGAGACAGAGACAGAAAGCCTGAGGTTGGAACTAGATCCTTCTTTGTCTCTAGTTCTTGGCTTCCCAGGAGCTTCTTCAAGTCTCAGTTTAAGTCCTACCTTCTGCAAGAAGCTATTCCCAGTCCTCCTTACTGTTAGTGCCTTCTCTCTGAGATTACCTCCAGTTTATCTTGTATATATCTTGTTTGTACATAGCTGTTTTTGTTATCTTCCCCATTAGACAAACTTTTAGAGATCAAGGTTTGTTTTTTGCTTTTCTTTACATTCCCAGGGTTTAGCATAGGGCCTAGCATAGAGTAGATGTCTAAGAAAGGTTTAATGGCAGACATTTTTTAGGGGCACCTAGATGGTACAATGGATGGAATGCTGGGCCTGGACTCAGGCAGACTCCTCTTCCCAAGTTCAAATCTGGCCTTAGACACTTACTAGATGTGTGATCCTGGGCAAGTCACTTGATCCTGTTTGCCTCAGTTTCCTCATTTATAAAGTGAGCTGGAAAAGGAAATGGTAAATCTTCCCTTCCCTCCAGCATGTTTGCCAAGAAAACCTCAAATGGGGTCAACAGAGAATCAGACACAACTGAAATGACTGAAAAACAACACTGACTGACTTTCTTCCTAACTAAATTATTTGATTCTAATTAACATTTATCTTACCTTATTTTCATCATACAAATAAAGCCCAGATACAACTTGAATGTAGCTCATTTTGCCATAATGCTAGCAAAAAAATTATAGTGGCATCTTATTTATAGAAATTTTCCAGATGAATAAACCATATTTCTTTTAATATACAAACTACATTTGATGTATTTTATACAGAAATCCTGCAAAAGAGTATGACATTTTCCTGCCTTCTTAGAGTACACAAAACATAATTTCAACTTTTCCCAATGGTTAAGGGACATTATTAGAAACTCTTATGGCACTTTAATAAACATAACATGACAATTTAGATATAGAAGGCATTTGCTCCTAGACCAGATGGCTTCAAACTGCTTTTACAATTCTTGCATCTATTCTTTAATAGTTCTTCTAATTCAGACAACTTGTATGTATTAAGTGCCTACTATGTGCCAGGTACTCCCACGTTTTGAAGTAAATTACATGTGCTCTTCAACACATTTTCAGCAAAGGCCTTTTTCCCCACTTCCTCTGCCAGCATAGTTGTGTTTCACACTTTAAAACTGACAGAAGTCTGATTTCTGGACAAATAAAGCATTACGACATTTTTTAGCAAGTTTATGTAGGAAATACCTTTTGAGTTCTGTATCCTTTTTCCGTACAACTTCTTTAAATTCACCCAATACATCAAGTACTTTAGCATTCTGTCCTAAGTGGTCAGTTGTAACTTCTGCCAACAAGTTTTGTGTGATAGACAGCTGGTGCTGTAACTCATCTACAAAGGAAAAATAACATTTAAAAACCTGCTTTTAATTATCAGGTCTCTAGAATATTTTTAAGTCTAAAAAGAGGTTCATTAATGAAGCAAGGAATCTTCTTCAAGGAATCAGTCTTATATAATAAAAATGATTCACATTTGTATAACATTTTCTAGTACACAAAGTGCTATCCCTACAGTAACACTATGTTGACAGTTCAAATAGGGTAGGGAGGGAAGGGACTAAGCATGTGCCAGGCTCCATGCTAATATTATCTCATTTGGTTCTCACAACAACCCTGTAATATAGGTGCTGTTATTATCCCTATTTTACTGAGGAAACTGAGCCAAACAGACGTTAAGTGACTTGCCTACAGTCACACAGCTTAGTAATAAGTATGTGAAGCTGGATTTAAACTCAGGTCATCTTCTTTTTTCTTAAACTCAGGTCTTCTTGACTCCAGGTCAGTGATCAACCCACTACACTACCCCACTGCCTGCTAAATAGTATTATCTCCATTTTGGATATGAAGAAACTGAGGTTCAGGGATATGGACTACCTTGCCCATAATCAAACAGAGAGTAAATGTCTCTACCAGTATTAAAACATAGGTCTCCTGACTCCAAGTCCAAAGTTCCTTTTGTTACCCCAAGGGAAGATATTTGCATAATGGCTCTATAATATACTAAGCAGAATGGCTATGATACCCATACCTAAAAACTTGTCTCTATCTCCTTCCATGTGAATGGATTTCATAGGTAGTTCATGCCTTGTAGAGTCCAGTGCAGTGGCAAAAGTTTTATAATCCTTCTTAAAATCCTCAGACATTGCCACAAAGGGAGTAAGCAATTCACTCTGCAAGCCAAAAGAAAAGGCATTACTATAAACTAAAAACTGCAATCAATAATCTAGTATCTCCTAGTGTGCCACTCTGAAACATCAACCATACTGTTATATTACTGTACTTGCAGAAAGCTGCTATTACTGGTATGTCTTAGTGATTAGGAAATTCACTGTAAATAAGGTTCTTTGCACAAAACAAGGGACAGGTTTCTGGGGTTTCATGCTACTTCCTCTTCATTACAGAGCCAGAAGGCAGAAGTATCCAAACAGAAAATGACCTCTGGATTGTTTAGTACAATATTATAAATGTTGCCACTTAGTGAGAAGCCCCCACATTTCTGCCTAAAAATGCACATTCTCTAGTGTTGGGGTGGCACAAGTGAGGGTTACACTAACCTGGGTGGCAAGGATGTCCACCATTTCCTGCTCTTTCTGACGAAACAGAACCTTGCGTTTCAATTCCTGCACTTTTTTTTGCAGTTTGTCCTTTTCTTCACATAACAGGATTAGATTTCTTTCTTCCTTTTCTTCCATTACAGCAATACGCTTTTTCATCTGTGAAATCCAAGAGAGTCCCAGCAACTTGACCTTAACTCTTTACCAAAGTATTCTTTACAAGGGGCTGCTGCAGAAGGATTCCCTCTCCTGAGGAAGAGGCAGCCCAGATATGGAGGCAGAAGATCTGGGTTCAAAGTCTGCCTCTGACAGCTACAGTCCATGTGACTTCAGGCAAGGAAGTCAGTCAAAGGACATTTATTAAGCTCCTGCTAAGTGCCAGACACAGTGCTAACAGACTAGGGATACAGATACAAATAAAAACAAAGACAGTCCCTTCTCTCAAGGAGCTTACAATCTGATAGGCAAGTTACTTACACTCCACAAAATGAGGGGCTGGCCTCTCTGATTCTTCTTAACTCTAATCTATGGGTCTATGAGATCTGCAATCTGTCTGAGCTTCAGTCCTAACAGTGTTGCCTGGGGTCACACAGCCAGCATGTGACAGACATGGCATGGGGCCACCCATGGAGCCAGTTCTCCATCCTTGACGTCATACTCCCTCAGACTCTGCTACAAGAGGTGACATTCCAGGGAAGCCCAGCTACCTCCATCACCTCAACACTCCCTTCCCTAAAACTCATGAGCCCAGGAAGAATGATACCCTCCAGACTGCTTCCAGCCTCACCACTAGAAGCTGTCTTTGGTGGAGAATGGACCCACAATCCTCACCACCACTAACACCTTCCTTAAACTGCCATGGATAGGCAGGCATACACAAGAGCTCCCTGCCCCAAGACTTGGCTTGTCCCCCAGAGCCTCATCCAGGGGATCAACCCCCCATGAAGAAGGGGCGAGCTAGTCTCAACACAACTGCCACCCATGGGGCATGCAAGGTACCTTAAGAAAGACAGGAATCCTGCATGTGTTGGGCGAATTAAACTACCATCACCTTTTCTCCTTCTGCAAACTTTTTTTTGGCAAACTATTTCTTTTTTCACAACATGACTAATATGGAAATAAGTTTTATGTGATTGCATATATATATAACCTATATCAAATTGCTAACCATCTTAGAAAGGGGGGAGAGAAACGAGGGAGGGAGAAAAATTGGAATTTTATAAAAAATGAATATTAGAAATTGTCTTTACATGTTATTGGAAAAAATAAAATACTATTTAACCCCCCCCCCCCCCCGAATTAAGATACACAGGCACTGGGGCATGGAGATCCATCTTGCCCTACTGGAAAGTCGGAGGGGGAATGGGGGAGGATATAGGAGACAGTAGATTGGGGGATGGGGGTATCTAGTGGGGTGGCTGTTTTGAGGTGGTGGGGAGGGGACAGATGAGGAGAAAATTTATAACTCAAAATCTTGTGGAAATGAATGTTGTAAACTAAAAATAAACATACAATTTATTAAAAACAAAACAAACCCCACCACCACTTTGACCATCGTTTCTCAGAGACAGAGACAGATAAAGACACTTAGTCCAGTAGCCTCACAGATAGCAGCACCACTTACCCAGAGACTTGCTTCTAGCCCAGACCAGGCAAATATCAATCAGGAAATCAACCCTGGAAGATGACCTGGCAACTGCCTCAGCACAAGCTATTGCCCCTGCTGTCCCAATGACATGAGAGACCCTGAAAAGATCTCTCTCACCTCAAATGTCCTTGGTAGTATCAAATGGTTCTACTGAACATGTGGGTATGGTTTTATCATTGGAAATAATATTAAAGAAGATGCATTATCATATGCTTTGCCACTGTACTGTCAGGACCAAGGAACCTTTCCATCTGACTAGCAGCTGAAGTATATTGTCTCCTTCTATTAGAATATAAGATCCTAGGGGTGGCTAGGTGGCACAGTGAATAGAGCACCGGCCATGGAGTCAGGAGGACTTGAGTTCAAATCTGGCCTCAGACACTTAACACAAAAATTAGCCATGTGACCTTGAGCAAGTCACTTAACCCCAACTGCCCTCCAAAAAGCAAAAAAAAAAGAATATAAGGTCCTAGAGAGCAAGGACTGTCCTTCAGCACAGTGTTCTGCACAGATAAAGTAGTTCATGTTTTTCACTCATTCACTGTTCTTTAAATACATTTGAGTGTCTTTAATCTTACCTTCACTGCCAGAAGGGTTAGAAGTAACGTCTGTGACTCCATCATCTTCATATCTTCTGGGGAAACCTAAAAAACAAGCATAAAAAATCCATAATGTGTGCTTTGATTTCAAATTAGTTTATGCACATCAGTGTCCTCCCAGGATTGGACATTCTAATTCAAAATTCAAAAAAATATTTTTTGTAGGATTATAAACTATCCTCATCTCCTTTAAGGTTACCAGACCTCTCTTCTGGGCCTCAGTTCCTTCATCCGCAAAATGAAGGACGTGGCCTAGACGATCTCTAAAGTCCCTTCTCATTCTAAACCCTATAAGCCTCCCTCTTTGTCCTTTATCTTTACTCTGGGTATTTGTTATAAAGGGTGTAAATCAGAGGTTCCCAAACGTATTTGGCCTACCACCCCTTCAAAAAAAAAAAAATTACTCAGCACCTCCTGGAAATCTTACAAGCAAGAAAAGAAGTCTCAGATTAAATGTACAATTGTACCTGAGGCTACTATCGCCCCCCTGTAAATGAAACTTCCCCTGCTTAGGAAAACATGTGGACCTGATACATGCTGGGTAATCCTCAGACCTAAATATTTCCAGTCTATTTAAAACCCCTGGAATGAAAAGTGAATAAATTCATCCTGGGAGACCATCACTGGAGCAACTGGGAAAGTAGGAGACCAGAGAAGGAAAAATAAGTAGAAAAAGACTGAAAAATGAGCTCAACAAAGACTGGAGTTAAGCGGGCAATGTCCCCTTTGTGCACTTTCTGTCTTTATCCCAGAACTGTATGAAAGATCTATATGCTGTAAGCAGGGATCAGCAAATCTGGACCTCAGTCTGTTTCTATACATAAGATATCAATTGGTCTTTCCAATTTTAAATATGATAAAGTGGAATTTTGAAATGCAAAAACCAGGTGGCAGCTGGATTTGATCCAAAGGCCATATTTTGCTGACCCCTGCTGTAAAATAGACAACTGAGCATCTTAACTATTCCATTAAACATTAAGAACCTATATGTAAGAGGCCCCAAGAGATACGTGGTCAAAGGATAAGGACGGGACGCACTCCCAAAAGAAGTCTGTAAACTATTAATCATATAAAAGTTGTTCCACACAACTGTGAAGAGATGTGCAAATCAAAAACAACCCCGAGATATCACCTCACACTGAGCAAACTGGCAATGATGACAAAACGTGGGAACAGTTCATGTTAGAGAGGTCATGGAAAAGACAGGCACACTAATGCATTGTTGGTGGAGCTGTGAACTTGTGTAGCCAATCTGGAAAGCAATGCATAATCTGCTCCAGATATTCTACAGCGAGGCATATTCCCCAAGGAAGTCAATGGTAAAAAGATCCCATATATACCAAAATATTTATAGCAATGGTTTTTTGTAGTAGTAAAAAACTGTAAACAAAGCAGATACCCACTGACTGAAAAATGGCTAAATAAATTGTGGTACATAAATGGAATGGAAAATCCTATGCTATAAGAAATTAGAAACATGAAAAGGCTTACATGAACTGATGCAAAGTGAAAGCAGACACAGAAAAAGAATATCCACAATGATTCTTTTTTTTGGGAGGGCAATTGGGGCCAAGTGACTTGCCCAAGGTCACACGGCTAGCCCTTGTGTTAAGTGTCCAAGGCTGGATCTGAACTCAGGTCCTCCTGATTCCAGGGCTGGAGCTCCATTCACTGCACCACCTAGCCGCCCAACAATGATTCTTAACATAAAAAGAATGATAGTATAGCACTTAAAATAAGGAGAACTGAGGCACAAAGTTCTGAGCATGATCAATTTATTAGTAAAGCACAAATTTACCAATAAATAGGATCTCTGCTTCTTTAGTAAAGCTAAGAGCCCAAATGGGGGATGGTTTTCTTTTATAGGTTTTGGGGAACATAGAACAAAGAACAGAGCAGTGAAGCTGACATCATGGGATTGAGGACAATATAACTGGTAATAAAACTGAGGCAAGGGGAACAATGGTTGGAAAATTGGTAATGATAATAACAACCCTCCTCCCTTCCCTTGAATGAGGGAAGAAGTGCTCATTGTTTGAATCCACCTGCAAAATTGTGGCCCAGGCTTCTTTGGAGAGCCAATCAGATATCCTAGCCTAGTGATGTAAAGATACTAGGCCCAGGGTCGGCTAAATGGCACAGTGAGTAGAGCGTCGGCCCTGGAGTCAGAAGGACCTGAGTTTGGTTCCAGCCTCAGACACTTAACGCACACACAAACAAAAGCCTAGCCATGTGACCTTGGGCAAGTTACTTAACCCCAACTGCCCTCCAAAAAAGCAAAAAAAAAAAAAGATACTAGGCCCAACTCCCTTATGACAAGCCACATCCCCCAAGGTTAGCAGAATTTCTTAAGCCAAGAATAGAACAGTGATTAGCAAAGAGAACAGGATTTCTGAGCTTAACTCATTACAAGCCAGGTGAATTAATTTTAATTATTTTTTTTTTTGCAGAGGGGAAGACAGAGCAATTGGGGTTAAGTATCTTGCCCAAGGTCACACAGCTAGGTTTTTGTTTGTGTGTGTTAAGTGTCTGAGGCTGGATTTGAACTCAGGTCCTTCTGACTCTAGGGCCAGTGCTCTATTCACTGCATCACCTAGCTGTCCCACCAGGTGAATTTCTGCACTAAGTTCAGAGACCAAAAACGATGATTTAGGCAGTTACAGGACAAAATCAATTAACTATAAATAAAATCAGTGAAAAATGAGACAGAACCAATCTCAATCATTTCAATACAAAAGAAATAGAATTTTGTAAAATTATGAGGTCTAAAGCTTGGCTCAAAAGAGATATAAGAAAATATCTCTCTTTGCTCCTCTGCAGAGGTGGGAGGAGTTCACTCACTAGGGGCAGAATACTGCATATAACAGACTCTTTTGAGGGTCTGAGGGGTTTTCCTAAACTTATTTTCCTTTTCAAAAACTTACTTGTTATAAGGAATGGCTCTCTGGGAGGAGGTAGAAGTTCCCAAGGGAAGAAAAAGAGGTAATGTAAAAACAATATATCAATAAAAATCTATTTATATGCTAGGTGCTTTGGAAACAAAGGTAAAAAGGAAAAAGTCTCTGCCTTCAAGGAACTTTTCTTTTCCAAGTATAATTCTAAATCATTACTAAAAAAAGGATTCTTATTCTACATGGAAAACAATGGTCTCTACCGAAATAAAAGTGCCACCACATCAAGAACAACGAAGTGCACAGTGGGTGAGCAGCCCGAAACATAAACAATGAGGAGTTCAGAGGTCATCAAAGAACTGTAGGACAGAAGAGGGGGTGGTAGGGAGGCAAGAGAAAAAGAGATGAGTGCAGAGTCAGAGGGCTCCCCTCAGACCCTGCTATGCCTCCAACACCCTGCATGGACAACACATATACAAAATAAGCAGGAATAGAGGCATCACAGCCTGTGTTGTTGGAGGGAACTTCCAGGTCAATGACATCACAGATCTGTCTGGCTGTCTTATACGTGACAGTTCAAGCACACTGTCTGAATGCTAAAGAAATGCTAGTGACTTTATAAAAAATTCTAGAAAATGGTGCTTCAGAGAACAAGAACTAAGCACCCACAAAGCTGGGGTAAGAATAAGTTAGTGTAGCACTAGAAGTGGTAGAGTCTGTTCTTTCTGTTCCACTATTGGACAGGGAATAAGGGTCTCCCTCCAGTTACTGAGGAGGAAAGGGATCTATCATCTTGAGTTGCATTCTATCAAAAGATGGAGAACAGGGCTTCCCTGGTGAAATAAGGCAGGCTAGGAAAAGGATGCAGAAGTGAGGACAGCAATGCTACAAGCTTCAGGCAGAAGGTTAGGACACCTGTGTTAATATACCATGGTATACCGAAGCCAAAAATTCGGAATTCAATGGTCAGTAGGAATTCCTCTGCTAGCAAGCATTTATTATAGTGAAGAGATGTGCAATAGTGGAGAGAGTGCTAGACTCAGAGTCATAAAGACCTGTACTCTCTAGGATTAAAATACTATCTATAAGACTTAGAAGCTGAGTGACCCTTGGCAAGTCAATTTACCTTTCAGAGCTAGCTTCAGTCTTCTTATCTGTAAATAGGGATTATAATAGCATCTGCTTCAAAGGGTTGTGACGCTCAAATGAGATAATGCATGAAAGTGGTTTCCAAACCTTCTAGCACTATATAAGCTATTCAAGCTATTGTTACATTATTACGGAAGAGAAAAAGCAAATATGAGGTAGAAAATTAGTCAGCATCAATAACAAATAACAGCTGTCATTTACATAGCACAATACATATATCTTCTCATTTGATTTTCACACCAACACTGTATAGGCATTATTATCCTCATTTTTAAAGGTAGGGAAACTGAGACTCAAAAAACATTAAAAAATTTACCAAAGGTCACACGTAAGAAGAGGTGGAGTATGAACTCAGGTCTCTCCTGACTGCAAGGCCAGAATTCTTTCTACTTCAACATGTGCCTCTGAAGCATATGCTAGGTAACTCTGGGATTCTCTAAAAAATACTAGCTGAGGGGCGGCTAGGTGGTGCAGTGAATAGAGCACCAGCCCTGGAATCAGGAGGACCTGAGTTCAAATCCGGCCTCAAACACTTGACACACTTACTAGCCATGTGACTTTCAGCAAGTCACTTAACCCCAATTGCCCTCAAAAAAAAAAAAAATACCTGCTAGAAAAAACTAAGTCAAGCTAGTTTACCATCAGAATAATGGTTCTATGTCAAAAGCACATTATTAACCCTGAAGGACCCAAGAGATTCCACTGTGGCCCACTTGGCTAACTTTGAAGGATTATGAAAATCCCCAAGCTATCCTATAACAGCAATTCAGCGAAAGATGGTGATGCATGTTGAATATGTTCCCTTAAACATATACAGTCTGACTCCTGGAAGCCCAATTTAATGAGAAAGAATGACCGATTCTACTACCCCACAGATTAAGGTAAAGCACCAATAAGTCAAGAGCTGAGAGAGAATGAGATGTCATTGTGGCTTGGCTAGATAAATCCCATGGGTCTGAGATTCTACGAAACAGAAAATAAGATCTAGGTCCTACTCCTTTTTCCCTAGTTATCTCTTTACCTAATAACAACATCAACGTTTGCTTTAAATAAAATGTGTGAGTCTCTGAATGGCAGTTTGGAGTCAGGAATTCTGACTAGGGGAAACAAGCGTCCTAATGTTTTGTAGAACTTGAGGGTTGAATTTACTGGTTAGGGAGACAAGTACGAACATGGATATCACGGGCTAAATGCATTACTCTAGGACACCAAGTATAATTGTATCTGTCTGAGAAACTGGTACTCAAACAAATAATTTTAAAATTATTTCTTAAGAAATCCAGCAATTAAATGGGCTTGAGCCCCATTCCTCCAGTGTTCTCACTGAAAACTGCTGCCAGCAAATACAAAATACAAATAATGTATTTGCTTTAGAGAAGCTTCTTCTATTTGTTTACAGTGTGAGAATTTATGCTTATAAACATATAGATCACAGGCATGAACTATTTGTAGATATACAGATTTCTTAAATGTGTTACATATTTCCCTAATATAATTCCTAATACAGCACTTGGTTCAGGAAAAATAGTTGATTGTTTTTTTTCTACATTAAGTTGGCAAAACTGGAGTCAGTTATTTTTGTCTTATAGCCACTTATGCCTTCTCACGCCTCATCTACAAACTCACTGCTGACACCCAGAAGAAGAGAGGAGGAAGAAAAAAATGAGGCAGACATTGAGTAGTCAAGAGTTCCTGGATTTTGTAAAGCATTGGATCACAAAGCTCAAGTTGCAGTTATTTTTATTTCTTACCAAAATAAAACTGCCGGGCTTGGCTTCAGCCTCCAATTTTTTAGGTACAGTATCTTCTACTTTGACAAAGGTGGCAATGATGCTGACATACCCAAGGCCTTTTGAGTGAAGGGCAAATTATGCCAGGTCCAGCAAAGCTAGGAAAGCTCAAGTACAGGTCTAGTGAGAACAGTACATCTACTGTCACAAGATTAACGTAGTTAAGTTTAGAGAGGACCTTTTCCAAAAAGCTGGTCATTAGACTATAATTTTTTTTGGACACAGCAACTCATAAAACCAACTAGTATGAAGGGGTTTATAGCCTGCATTTGTAGAGTATCCTCATGGATGGAATCACAGATCCTATACTTAGAGAAGTATAAAGACATAAGAATTTGATAAATTTGTACATTATTATAGTTCTAGGCCAGGGGTGAGGAACCTGCAGCCTTCAGGTCACATTCCTAGATCCTAAAGCGTGGCCTAAATCCTAACAGATTTGTTCCATAAAATTTGGATTCAATCAAAAGGCCACACTTAATTTGTTCTATAAAATTTGGATTCAGTCAAACGGCCACACTTAAAGATCTAGAAGGCTACAAGTTCCCCACTCCTGATCTAGGTACAAGGTTCTTAGGAGTCTTCCCTATAGGAATATGGATTCTCAATATCTTTTGTTTTTCTGCTTAGGCCTGATTAATCTGAATTCTTCTTATACTAATATTTGAACATTTGGAAATAAATAGGGCTGGACTAATTTTAACTGGAAGTACTCCATTTTTATATCCCCAGTTCTATTATTCTAGTATTCTTTCCACTTGAGCCGGCAGCAGTTTTCAGTGAGAAGAACACTGGAGGAACGGCGCTCAAGGCCCAATTCTGCCACTTATAAGTCACTTCACCTCTCAGTTTCTTCAACTACAAAACAGATGTCCCTAAAACTGCTGCCTTTCAGGGTTAGGACCAAACAACAACATTTATGTAAAATGCTTTGTAAGCCCTAGGTACTATGTAAAAAACAGGTATTGTTATTATTACTTAAAGGTAAAAATGAAAAACCTATCCTTAAGCCCTGTAAAAACCCTGCTGATCCTTCACAGTCCTTGACCCCTACTTCTCTTTCCCATTATGTGTCTCCTGTCTCTAATTCCTGCTCCATTTACATTCTATGTCATTCAACCAAGGGGTCGGAGTACAAATAGCAATTGTTTTTGATCTGGCCAAAAAATCTGAGGGTCTGCCCCCCCAGACTGATTTTTCTGTGAAGATAAACTAGGCCGTCCTTTGCCTCCAATCTTACCTAGCCTTTAACCACTGAAAGGGTGTTGCCTCAAACAAACTGAAACCTGGGAAAGATCTTAGCTTAAAAAAGCCAAGGTCTCCTACTGCCTCAGAGGTCATCTCCAGTCACCTGACCTTTGTCTTATCAGTGGACTCCAAAGACTCTAGAGAGTGAGGCTGCCTCACTTAAATCCAATTTGCTTGCAAGTCAAGACATCCCCCTCCTGATACCATTGGTCCTCTCCTCTTCAAAACAAAGGATGAACAACAACATTTAGCTAACACTCAGTCATATACTGAACTTGACTAAAAAAGGCCTCCTGCTTCACTGCTGAGGGTGTGGCAAGGCCCTACTCCTGTGTCAGTCTGTGGGCCCTTCTTAGAGGTCTCAGCACCTACTGGTCCCTTCTCATGGCAGAACCCAGTGGCAGGTACTATTAAGGTGATCTCTCTGCCATGAGGCAAACACAAACCCTGCTTTGCATACTATCTGTCCCTCTGGAATGCAACCTCCTTATGACAAGGGAGGTCCTCAATCCTGTCTGTATCTTCAGCCCTTAGAACAGTGCTCAACAAATGGTTTCCCATTGCATTAGAGGGTTCATTTAATTGGCTGAAGATCTTCATCTGATTCTCTAAATATCTAAGTGGCAACAACCTCAGGGCCCCTGCCCAGTGTCTTTCTGGTCTAATGTCTTTGCTCAAAAGCACAGGTTGTGGTTCCTTCTGTGCTATGGCCACTCCACCAGTCATTCTGCTCTCAATTGCCCCATGGGTTACCTTGTGTTCAGAGTGCTTCGTGTTCTGTAGTTGCACACTGCATCCTGAACTCTGCCTTATAAGTTTTCTTTCATATGTATGTCTTCCCAATTCTTTGAGAACATGAATAATTTTCTTATGTTATTCAGTGTCCAACATAGTCCTAAGCACACACTGATACTCAAATGTTTGTTGAATTAGTGACAAAGATACTTTATCTCCTCATAGCAGGAGTCTGAAACCTTTTCTGTGTCTTGAATAGTTTTAGCAAGTTGGTGAAGTCTATAGACCTTTCTCAGAATAATGTTTTTTAAATAAGTGAAGAAAATGCTTTGTTTAAGGAAATGCAAAAGAATACTGAAAATAGAGATCTCATTTTTTCCCATCCAAATTCACATGGACCCAAGGTTAAGACTCCCCTCCCTAAGAGTATTTTTTTCTCTTCAAAACACTTACTGTGTTGTGTTTTTTTGGTGTTTTGGAATTCTGTGCTGTATCGGCTTTCCTGGCTAATTGTGGAGTCCTTTTCTTGATACTTTTACCTAAATCAAAGAAAGAATAGTATTTTAACATGATTTTACAAAATGCAGAGAATGCATATTTTATTTCAAACTAAGGCAATAAAGTAGCTCTGAAGAGAATTGTTTACCATTAATAGCAGAAAGATCCAAATCAGGAGGTGCAGTTCTGTGCCCTTCTAACAGAGTTGACTGTAAATCATTTTTTTCAATTTTATTATTATCTAATGACAAAGCAGAAATACCTAAAAGTTAGCTCGTAAAATGGCAATGAGGAGAAACTTAATTTAGGTAAGGAAGTCTAACATCACTTTATTCAAAATAAACATACAAAACTCCCCACAAAAACAAAACCTTTTTTCCCCTACATTCTTGGACTTTGTAAATACCTGCTTGGCCTAGTAAAATTCTCAGCAATTGTCTTTTAGATTTTCAAGTAGAACAGAAATATTTTGGATAAATAGCAACTAAAAGGATGAAAATCCAATCCTAGTATGACCCCTTTATATTATTTAGTTTGAGGGAAGTTCTCTAAGACTTAGGAATTTCTAATATACTTTTTCAGTTTCACATCCAAACAATTTTTTCACCCTTCATTCTATTTTTATCCTTTATAGTATGTAGCTCCTGCCTTCCCATTCAGTCAACATGTTCTTTTGAAGCTGCCCCTTATCAATCTCATTTTCACTTCCCTTTACCCTACTGTCACATTGACCATGCTAATTTTCACTCAATACTGTTTTAATTTTGGAAAACCACACATTAAAGACATGTAGAAAATGCCTAAAACTGCACTCCATTGCCAGGGGAGGGGGACTGGAGGATGAGTAATTCTCTTAAGAGCAATCTTTCTGCCTTATGGATATATCTACAAAAACATTCTCATCTCTCTACCTTTTCTCACAGGGACACTGAGTTAACGCTCAAAGGGACTTAGTCTAATACCCGTCTTTTACAGACGAGGAACCTGAATCACAAAGAGAAGAACTGACTTGCCCAGAGTCACCCAGCTATTATATAAGGCAATATGTGAACCTAGGTCTTCCTACCTCCAAGCCTCGAACTCTTCCCACCACACTCAGCCACCTCAAACGTCTTACTTCACCTCCCCTGCCTAAAATGGGCTGTAGTCTTCTACCCCATAGATGAATAGGAATTAAGAGTTAGAAGGGACCTTGGAGAGAGTTGGAAGGGGCCTTGGAGATCATATAATTCAATCTCACTCATCTTCAAAGGAGGAGATCAGGTCTAGAGGTGCAAGGTCACAAAGGTCACCTGGTTATTTTCACTCCGTCACTTGCCTCCCTGACACTATTCATTGTGAATAATCAGAGTAGGGTGAGGGTTAGAGAAAGCTTCCTAGAGAACTATCCCCTTCAATCTTAGCAGATATTGGAAAAAAACATTCACAAAGCACAAAAACCCACAACTCTTCTGTACCATAAATCTGAACTAAAGACAACAACTATAATGATCATTAGCCTTTTAACAATTTACTTTATCCTAATAAAATTTAGATGAGCTTTAAGAATAACATTTCTTAAAACTATACAAGGTTGAACAAAATTATCACTTCTTCTGCTCTTGACACATTTCAATACAACAAAAATTATTAAATGTCCCTTTAAGTGAGCAAATGCATTAAAAATCATCCCATTGATTTTAAAACTAAAATTTAATTCTGGGCTTTAAATTCAGCATCATATTTTTTAAAAACTCAAAAACATAGAAGTTCTAACTAAAGAACTTCAGTTGCAGAAGTTTAGAAACCAGAAGTCATTTAACTACAGTCATGTTTGTCACCTTAATTCCTCTTATGCTCTACCACAATATCAGATAGCCTTGAAGGACAGGTGAAAGATATATCAGGGAGGAGAGACCCAAGCCTTATAGATTCAAGTCTTATTTTAATTGACATTTGATTGTATTATGTGCCGGGGGCAACATGAAGAAATAAGATAGTGTCACTACTCTCAAAGAACTTGGTGCTGTCTTAAGAGTATTTATGGGTTCAATTTAGACATATCAGCCTAAGGACATAAAAGAAAACAGTTAGGTAACCTTGCTGAATTAATGCTGAGTGTCACCCTGCCATATAAATTTCCAATGAGGAGGCAGAGGACCTGAGAAGTAAAGTGTAGCAGTAAACTGCAAAGTCTAAAAAACAGAGAAAAGACATGCATAGTTCCTGCCCTTCAGGAGCTTACAACAGTTGGAGAGAAAACTAGTGTATATAGTGAACCAAGTGCGGTTCTAAGCGCATTAAGAATTTAAGGAGATGGATTTGGTGTGAGATAAAGTAGTTGTAAAAAAAAGGGATTTGAAAGAAGAGGTATAAAAGATGGTTAAGACTCAACTTAGTCTGCTAGGAGAGGAGAGAGGGTATTTAGGGCTAAGGGAGGAAAAAAGTATTAGCTGCAGCTTAGAAATGGCAGTATCATGGCTCGTATGAGGGAAAATGAACAGGTATGGAAAGAAACAAGGATATGTTTGGGGTGTTGTGGGAGAAGGAGGGGCCACAAAGGCAGAAGAGCTTAGACTTGTACTAGAACACAAGATGTACCATCCAGACTTATTTAGAGCTTAAAACATGAATTTAGGATTTTTACTTGGCACCACTGGGTGACCTGAAACTTCTCCCCCAATGTTATAAAACTACCTGTGCTGCCCTTCTGAGACACATTAGATTTTTTTCCACTTTCGGTCTGTTTCCCACTGGAACTGCTGACTGAAGTATCAGGTGCAAGCGCCTGTCAATAAGAAAAAAAAATATTTAAAAGTTGCTAAAATACCATCCTTAAAGTGCTGAAATATATTAATCCTGACACGATAAATCCTCTAAAGCCAGTGACCTTCTAGAGCTTCATGTGAAGCCCTTCAAACAAAGGCGATGTAAAACACTGCTATTACAAAGTGAATCAGTCTAATCAAAAGCATTATCATGTCCTTTGAACAGTCTAAAATAATGAAAGTATTTTCAAAGCAACAAAGTTTTTTTCCAAAATTCTAATTGCTGCAATTGATTGATAAGATAAAATCTGACTTGTTCCGTTGACTATTTCCATTTCAATACTTAATTTCAATGTTCTGTTTTAAAAAAATACAGAGAATTAAAACTATCTCCACACAAAGGTTTAATTCCAAAATTTCGTAAGTAGAAGCCTACTCTATCAATAGAGGGTGAACTTATTTCAATATAAGACGAGTTGGGAAGTAATAAGATTAAAAATAAAGTCCATCTCTTTTAAGAAGCTATAAAAGAATCAACTACAACAATGGACATTAAAAACATTTAAGTAAAGAATAAAATTTGGCAGAAAATGTAAGATTCTCTCATTCAGAATAATAGAATCTTGGATTTAAATGGCTCATAGTCCAAATTCCTCTTTGAAAAGTAAATGTCTTCTCTGATTCTGTTTAAACACTTCAAGTGATGGGAAACGTACTTCCTCACAAAGCAACTTAGTCCATTCTCTGACAGCTCTGTTTTGAAGTATTCTTATATCGAACCAAAGCCTATCTCCTTTTAACTTCCCTTTTAGATGTCATTTTAAGATAAGGTCAATGTTGAAATTCACATTAATTAGAGCTCATGCCATAGAATCTGCTACCAGGATATCTATAGCAACTTTCTGAACAAGAATTACAGAAATAAATAACATTATCACCTTCACAACTTTTTTCTTCTCACATTGCAAATACCGAGACTCTACTATTCTTCCTGCTGTGGAGACAAAGAATACTGTGATTCTCAAAATATTTCCATCTGTAGCACTTCATACTGGACAATAATTTTTTACTTCTAGAAAAAAAAACATCTATCATACTAAAGCAGCAATACTTTAATTTGCCATACCCTTCTTCCTCAAATCACCCCACTACCTCTTTAGACATTTAGCTATTTGGCTAGCTGTCTTTCTCCAGAATAGTTCTCTAATGTTCATATCAGAAACTTACCTTAGTATCATCAAACATTTACTAAGAAAGAGGTAGTGTATGGCATACTGGATACAATGCTGGCCCTGGAGTCTGGAGAACTCAGTTTCAAAACCTACCTCTAACACTTACTGGTGTGTGATGAGGATGTCATTTAAATATGAATGTTATTTAAATCCTTCTCAGTCTCAGAGTCCTGGCTTGTAAAGTGGGAATAAAACTATGTGTACTGAGTTGTTCTGCGGAAAAATCTTTGCAAGCCTTAAAATGCTATACAAATATGATTTATTAATAATTTTGGGGTAAATAAAGCTTAGAGGCCACCATATATTTTTATCCCTGCAGCCAATTGAAGACAAGGGTTTCAAAGAGAAAGGCAGATTTGGGAAGTGAACTATTTATTCAGAAGATGGTAACAGAGATGTCATCAATTGGTGGATGACTGAACAAGGTGCTGTACATGATTGTGATGGAATACTATTGTGCTACAAGATAGGACAAGCAGAATGCTCTCAGAGAAACCTGAAAAGACTTATATGAACGGACATAAAAAGAAATAAGCAGAACCAGGAGAACACTGTATACAGTAACAATAATATTATATGATGACCAACTGTGAATAACTTTGCTATTCTCAGCAATACAATGATCCAAGACAATTATGAAGGCTTATGATGAAAAATGCTATCCATCTCCAGAGAAAGAACTGATGGAATATGAATACAGATCATAAGCCTACTTTTTCTTTATTTGTTTTGGTCTGTATTTTCTTTCACAACATGATTTACATAGAAATACATAACTATACATGTATAACCCACATCAAATTGTTTGTCTTCTCAATGAGTGGGGAAGAGAATTTGGAACTCAAAATTTGAAAAAAGAATGTAAAAATTGTTTTTACATGTAATTGGGAGAAAAATATTAAAAGAAAGAGTGTTTTCTTTAACAAAAAAGAAAAGGATTATCTGAGAAAGAGATTTGGACTGCTCAACCACAGAATAAAATATAGAAATGATCAATTTCTGGGCAAAAGGATGCCCACTCCAAGGATGGGGCACTACTAACAGAAGCTGGTAACAATGTATTTTCCTGGACTTTTACAAATCTAACATAAAGGGAATAAAATAAAAAAGATGAGAGAAAAGTTGCCTAGGTGTATTTTCCAAGCTGAACACTGTAGAGTTTCTAAAATATAGGAATAGCAAACCAACCAACCAACAACACAATGAAATTCATAAGAGAAAAAAGAATCTAAGAAAAGAACAAATACTAAAGCCCATGGCTTCAGAGGGCTGTACACAACTGCATAAAGTAGGTGTAAAAACAACATCAACTAAAGATAGTGATTCAAAGGGGCAAATCTGATCTCCATAGAATTAGCAGGCTGGAGTACTGATCTGGGCCTTTTTCAAAAGGCAAAAGGTTGACTAAAAAAGAAGGAGTAAAAAAGGCGCAGCTACCTACCCTTGATGACTTCAAGTCCTTGGACTCAAGGAATTAGTAATTCAAAGGACAGGCAAATATGATTACTAAGCCTCTAACAGACCTATGAAAGACCATAAACGAGATGGGCATCACAGGATTGAAAAAGGGCAAATTTGTTCCAATTTTCCAGACTGGAAATAGTCTGCAAACTACAGGTCAGTGAGCTTGACTCCAAAGCCTAGCAAAATTCTAGAATGTACTTTTAAAGGGATGGTGCTCACCATGTTGGCATGTTCTACCAGAAGTGGGTTATGCCCAGCTAGCTACATTTCCCTTTTTGACAGTTACCAGATATTAAATCAGGGGAATGCTGTAGACAATTCACACAGTTCTGAATAAAGCACTTGACAAAAATCTCATAGGCTACTGACAGTAATTATGTAGATCCGAAACTGGTTAACACTTAGACCCGAAAAGTAGTCAAATAATCAGTCTAAGCTGATTCAGCTTAGAAAGAGGTCTCTAGATTAGTGTTCCAGGTGTCCTTTGCCATGAACCGTTTTAATATTTTATACAATGATCTAGATGACATCAGAGATGATATATGATTATCAAATTTGCATGACACATGTGAAAGGCATAGCTAACATACTAAATGACAGGACTGAAGTTCTCATAGGCTAGAACACTGGGTCCAATTTAATAGGGATAAAGGTAAATTTTTACACAGGTTCAAAAAATCAACTTCACAAGTACAGCACAGGTGAGGCTAGGCTAGACAACAATTCAACTCAAGATGAATAATTCATCAAGGGATTTTAGTTGATCATCAGTCCAATAAAAGTCAATATTGTGACATGTCAAAACACTAACACAATCTTAAGCAGCATTAAGAGATGTTTAGTGACAAGCAGGATGAATTCAGAAAAACTTGCATTTACATGAATTGATGCAAAATGAAGTGAGCAGAACCAGGAAAATGTACACAGAAACAGCAAGATTGTATGAAGAAAAATTACTAATGACTTAGCTAGTCTTAGCAATACAATGATCCAAGACAATCTGAAAGGTCTCATGATGAAGCATGCTATCTGCCTCCAGAGAAAGAATTGATACTATCTGAATATAGACCAAAGCATGCTATTTTTCACTTTCTTTTTAAATGGGTCTTCTTGATTGTTCATGTATAACCCATATAGGACTGCTTACTATCTAAGGGGGGGAAGAAAAGGAGGGAGGGATAGATTTTGAAACTCAAAATTTCAAAAAAAAAGTTTAAAAATTGTTTTAACATACAATTGGGAGAAATATATTCTATTTAAAAAAGATAGTTAGTGCCTAGGATTACAAAAATTATAGTACCACTGTACTCTGTTGTGGTCAAGGTATTTGGAATATTGTGCTCAGTTTTGGTTGCCACATTTTAGGAAGAACACTGACAAAATGGAGTATCCAAAGCAGCTTGGGAGGCCTGGGAAAAGTCTCCTACAGAAGGTGAAATTTGAGTTAAATTTGAAGGAAGTCAGAAAAACTAAGAAGGGAAGGGGAAGTCCAGGCACAAGGGATAGCTAGTGAAAAAGCAAAGAGACAAGAAATGGGGTATCCTGCGTAAGAAACAGCAAACAGGTGAGGGTAGCTGAATTGTACACTGTAAAGAACAGAGTCAAGTTTTAGAAGACTGGAAAGTTAGGCTCTAAATGCCAGAAGACTTTATATCTGATCCGGGGAATAATGGGGAGCTACTGGACCTTGTTGAGCAGGGGAGATTGACATAATCAGGCCTATACTGAAAAAAATCATCTTGGTAGCCAAGTGGAGGATGAAATGGAGCCTGGAGAGATTTGAAGACCATTACTAATGTTACAGGTCAGTGAAGAAATGGGCACTTGAACTAGAGTTGTGGCTATGTCAAAGGATGTTTACAAGTGATGTTGTGAAAGCAGAAATTATAAGATTTCTTAAAAGACTGGATATATGTAGTAAAACTGAGGAATCAAGGATAACACTAAGGCTATGCGCCTAAATGACTGAGGGGAAAAGAAAGGGGTCAGGGGAAGGAAGGAGAAGGAAACACCCTTGACAGTAGCAGTAAAGTTTGAGAAAAGGAAAGGTTTAGGGGGAAAGGATGAGGAGATCTGTTTTGGACATGTTGAGTTTGAGATACCTGTGGGATGTACAGTTCAAGGTGTCCAAAAGGGAGTTGATAACACATCACTGAAGCTCAGGAGAGAGACTTCTCTCCACCTCAGTGGAGATCTGGGAATCATTTACATAGAGATAACTAAACTCAAAGCAGTGAATGAGAACACTAAATAAGACAGTATAGAGTAGAGGTACTAAACTGAAGGTTCATGAGCTTATTTTAAAAATATTTTGATAACTGTAATTTAATGTAATTGTAATTAATCCATTATGATCTATGGATTTTATTTAATGCATTTAAAAACATTATGCATAAAGGGACCAAAGCTTTACTAGACTACAGAAAAGGTCTAAGACACAAAAAAGCTATGAACCTCTAGTAGAAAAGGAAAAGAGAAAAGGGTCCAAGACAGAACCTTGGAGGACATTCGTGGTCAGTGAGTATAACGTGAAGAGCCAGCAAAACAGCCTAAGCTGACAAGATCAACTAAATTTCAGTATCACAATCATATCACATGAGGAACAGGAAAAGGAACTGAGAAGATTTAAGGGGGTATGACGGTTGTAATGAGTATCTGAAGACTTGCCACGTGAAAGAGATGGCTGTACTGTCTGGCCCCAGAAAGCAGAACAGGTGAAAAAGGGTAAAGTTGAAAAGTCAGATTTAGGATTGACCTAAAATAAAACTTCCCCAAAGTGGAATGGAGTGCCTTGGCAAGTAGTAAACTATTTCTTGCTGGAAGTCTTCGAGCAAAATGCTAAATATCCTTGTTATTGTCATTATAGAAAGGATTATCAGATATGAGTTTGACTAAAGAGATTCTGAAGTTCCCTTCCTAATTTCAGGTTCTAGGATTCTTTAAGATCTAGAAGAGCCCACCTAACCTACATTATGATCCAGAAGGACCCTAGAACACAGAATCCAATAACAGCTCACAATTATGTAAGGCTTTGAAGTCAATGAGATCACAAGGCTTAAAGTAGCAAAGACTTTTATAACTCATCTAATCCAGTTAAGTACAGATTAGGAAACTGAGGCTCAGAGTGATTAAATGACTTGCTCAAGGTAACACAAACAGCAGGAAACTGTAAGGTTTCCAGCCTCTGGCTCCAAATAATCACTTTATTCACGATCCCGGGTTAGAGGTAGGTGGCAAAAGCATCACTTCCATTACTATTATTATTGTTGTTATTGTTTTTACAAAGGAGAAGCGACTCGTGCACGGTTACCCCCACCCCATTGGGGGCTCAAGCCCACAGTTCCTCCCACTGCACCACCTTGCCCTTCTGGCTCACCTGGCACTCTTCTCCCTTTAGCCTTACGGTTCCCTGAGTCGCTAGGTCCGGCTTCGGAGACAGACGTCCTGAAACAGCACAAACAACACTGGCTTCACGGGACTAAAGAGCCTCAGAGGAGGAATTTCAAAGACAACAGCGTCACTTGACTGTTAAGTGAGTTACCTGAGGCTCGGGGAGGTTAAGTAACTTGCCCCGGGTCACACTGCTAGCAAATTAAGGCAGTTAGGTGTTAAAATGTGTTAGCGAAGACCTGGGTTCTAACCTGATCTCAGATATTTAGTAGCTTGGTGAGCCTGGGAACCACTCAGACCCTCAGTTTCTTCCTCTGCAAAATCAGGGTTAATAATAGCACCCATCTCCCAGATTGTTGTGAGGTTCAAATAATATTTGGAAAGCGCTGCGCAAACGCTACATAAATAAAAGTTACCACTATTATCAGCAAGTGTCAGGCAGAATTCGAACCCAGGTCTTCCTGGGTTCTTCCAGCCCCGCATTCCGTCAATTTAGTGAGGCTCGCCTTTTCCTTGAGAGGAGTAAACTGAGGCTGGGAGAAAAGGAAGGCGTGGGCCAGGGCACCCCGTGGCCTGCCCTAAGCAACAGCGTTGGGGGTCCAGGGGCTCAGGGCTGGGGGCAGGAGGATGCGGGATTGGAGGTTTCAGAGATAGCAGCAGGGCGGCCCTCCAGGGGCCCACCTCAGGCCTCGTCCTCCACGCTTCCGCCACGGCCCGCGCAAACAGTCGCCTCCATGGCGCGGGGTCCGCCTCTTTCTCCTCGGTAGATCAGTCAGTCAGTCAGTCACCCACTCACCCCAAAGGCCTGGAACGATACTCCGCCATTTTCCCGCGTCACCGTTGAACAGTCGGGGAACTGAGTGGAGCCGGGTAGAGCTTCAGCCCCACCCCGCGGTGTGGGCGAGACCATTCCCCAAGGGGGAACCAGGAATTCACCCAGAGTATGAGGCCGACTGTTTTTGTGCAGATACTAGATCAATAGAGAAGAATAGGAATATCTTTTTAAAGGCTCAGAATAGGTTCAGAACAGAGATTCAACTGGCTCTAGAAGGGCTCATTTTTCCCCTTGAGGATTGCTCTCCCCCTACTTTCACATTTGGTATCTCCCGGGGGGGTGCAGCGTCCCCAGGCCGCCAGGCCACGCCCGCGGGCGACACTTCCTTCCCTTTCCTCGCCTGAGGCGCCCTCCCTCCTCCCCCCCCACCCCCAGCGCGCCCCGCCCCTCCCTTCCCCCTCCCCTCCTTTGCGCTCACACTCCCCCTCCTCCCCAGAAACCCGGAAGTGAGTCTCTGAGTGGGGGCTGCGAGCCTAGCGGCCGGGAGGAGCCCGAGCCTCTGGGGGGCGGGCGGGCGGACCAGGGGATGGCGGGGGGACAGGCCCCCGCTGCTGCTGCTGCCGCCGCCACCGCCGCTGCTGCTACTACTCCTCACATCCCGCTCGGGTTCGGCCGCTGCTGAGGTGAGTTTGCCGGTGACAACGCGCCGATCCGGGACCGTGGAGAGGGGCCGGGGGCCGCGGGGGCAGCGGCGCGCGGGGCCGAGCGGGGCTGCGAGCCCGGAGGAGCGGCGGGGGAGAGCTTGGGGCCCGGGCCGAGTGCTGAGCTGGGGAGGGGGCGGCGGGGATTGAGGAAGAGGGGGAGAGTGAGGAGGGGCGAGCGGGATAGGGGGACTGCTGAGAAGGGGGAGGGGGAGTGAGTGAGGAGGGGTGGGCGGGATGGGGGGACTGCTGAGAAGGGGGAGGAACGAGAAGAGGGGGCGCCGGGGATGGGGAAGAAGGAGAAGGGGAGGGCGGGATGGGGGTGCTGAGCATATGGGGGAGGGGAAGGGGAGTCCGAAAGGAAAGGAACGGGGGAATGGGGAGTGAGGGGGGCTTCTGAGAGGCGAAGAGGGGGCTTCACTTCGGAATTGGGGAGGGGGATCCCCTGAGAGGGAGCCGAGGAGAGGATGGAGAAATCCTAAGAAGGAAATGAGCAGCGGGTGGCTACGAGTGGGGGCCTCAAGAGAAGGAAGGGGCTGGGCGGTGAGCCGGGGAGCCTTCGGAAAGGCTGGGGATGGGGGAAGTCCAGGCTGGGGGACGGGGCTGTAAAGAGAAATGTAGAAGGGAACTGGGGGAGCCCTGAAAGAGAAATCACTCCTTCCTCCCCAAGAGGCAGTTGGGGTGCAGTTAAGGGGAAAGTGTATGTGAGGAAGATGGAGTTGAGTGGGGAGGGAGCGGCTGAGACTACGTTCTTGTCTTTGTATCCCCAAAGCAGCGCTGTACCTGACTCGCAGAGTTGGAAGTTAATAGCTGCTTTTGGATTGATTGCTCCGGGACACAAATCAGAGTGTCTCTGATTGTCAGCTTCTTCTAGGGTTCCAGTGCTTGGGGTGTAGGGACCTTATTTTTGCCAGGGTGTATTCGCGGGGGGGCGGGGGGGGGGGCGGCAATGCTATGCCTTGGGTTTAGGATCCTTTTCTTGCTGGAAACTTGTTTTACAAGTGATAATTTGGTGAAAGGGGATGGGAGGCGGTGAGAGTGTTGTGGCTGTCTGAAAGCTTTGTCTTTTAGTCAGTATAATTGAGCCAATGGCCTGGAGTCACAGGAAATCTGTCATTCAGGCTACCTCCCAACCCTGAATGAGGTCAGTCTTCTTCAACCTATATTGAAACACAATTGGCAGGCACTTTCCATTCACTCTCTTTTTCCCTAGCCTGTTAATAATCCAGGCCCCTCTCAGTAAATATGACTTGCTAAGTAAAAGGACTATACTACCTAAATGTGGTATGTACAAGTGCCTTAGAAATAGTACCAGAGTAGCTCCAATATTCCTCTGCCACAGAGTTTGACTCTACTTAACTGCTGGATGGTCTTTCCGGTTATAGCTAGACTGGTTTTTTTGCTCAGGATTGTCATGCAACTAACTCCTGCTCTCAGTGGGTAAGATGAAGTGTGTCAATAACAATTTTAAAATAGTTTCTTTGTATAATTAACTTAGATCTTTAAAAATCTTAGCCTGAACAGTGGACCGAGTCTAATGAAGATAAATAAAGTCCTACACTTAAAAAAATCTGCTTCATAAGTCCAATATAAGGAAGGCATGGTTTGATGAAAGTTGTGAGAAAAAAAATCTGGGAATTTTAGTAGACTGCATAGTCAGTTTGAGTCAACTGTCTGGCATGGCAGCCAAAAAAGGATAACTTGGACTGCATAGTGTCATAGTCATAGTGGCCAGGCCTGGGGAGATGGTGGGCCTGTTCTACTCTGTGATCAGGCCACATCTGGAGTATTTGATTCAATTCTCTGTGCCACATTTTAAGATTGACACTGATAACAAAGACAGCTAGGATGATGAGAGGACTAAAGACCATGGCATAGGGAGATTTTTAGTCTAGAGAAAAGAGGACTTGGGCCTTAGGGGGTGGGGTGGGGGAAGAGGATGGTTACAGGATTTCATTCTTGAAGTTTGCAATTCAGGCTTCATGTAAGGGAAAAGGGCCTACCTCGAAAGGTAATGGATTTTCCCTCACTAGAACAGGCCATGATGACACTTGATGGGTTAGTTGTAGGGGAGGCTTCCTGTTGTGGTACAAGTTGGATTAGATATCCTCTGAGTTTCTTTCTAATTCTGAAATTCATTGATTGAGTAATAATTCTTCATTTCTTCTATTTTCTCTCATTTTAAATGGGCATGGTCATTTTGTGGGGGCAGGGGGGAGGAGTTTCTTTTTTAGCTTCATCTAGTAGTCCTTATGTAGCCAACTTCCTACTTGCTTCTGCAGATTTTTATCTTTGATTTTGGTAGAAGAGTTAGAGGATCCTAATTTTATAGATAGAAAATAGAGGGATTATTGAAAGCTTTTATTTGGTTTTTATGAATATGTAGCAATTCACATTAGGATCAGAAAATTTGGGTTTTGTTTTCTGTTCTCTGATTTTGCTGTAGGATCTTGATTTTGTAGTTAATAATCATACTTAGTGCTTCTTCAGAGAACTGTCCTCATAACAAATGTGTGAGATAGGTGTTGTAAATATCATTATCCTCATTTTACACCGGGAAAAATGAGACTCAGAGAAGCTATATCTTTCTCATGTTTATACAGCTAATAAGTTTTTAAGGTTCGATCCAGTACACTTCCCATTGCTCTGTGCTATTACTCCTAAATGGTCAAGAAGCACTTATTTTGTGCCTACTATATACCAGGGACGGGGTTTGGGTCAAAGTGAGTGTGCAAAGACAAAAAAGCCTGGAATTCTTTCCCTCCTCATCTTTGCTTTCTGTCTTCCTTCAAGTCGAAGTTAAAATCCCACCTTCTGCAAGAAGCCCTCCCCAGTTTCCCTTAATGCCTTTCCTCTGAGATTATCTCCAATTTATCTAATATGTATCTGGTTTTTACAAAGCTGTTTGCAAGTTTTCTCCCTCCATTAGATTTCAAGCTCCTTGACAGGGATTATTTTTATCTTTTTATCTTTCTTTTTTATATCCAGGATTTAGTACATTGCCTAGCACATAGTAGATGCTTAATAAATTCTTGTTGACTTGATTTGACTCGAAATATTCCCTTCCCTCAAGGAGCTTGCAGTCTGATGGAGATAACATGTGCCTATATGAATGTGTATATAGAAAATATATATATAATGAATAGTAGGCAGTTTTTGTCTTGAAGGAAGACAGAAACTTCAGGAGATAGAGATGATGAAGGAGTACATACCAGATCTGAAGATCACCTGATACAAAGACATGGAAAGGGGAAATGGAGTGGCAGAAAAGTAGGTAGACTAGAATATATGGTAAAGACTGGAAAGGTAGGAAGGGACCTTGCTGTGAAGAGTTTTAAATGCCAAGCAGGAATTTATATTTGATTGCTATTAGGGAGTTCTCTTAAGTAAAACTTGTTTCTCCATTGTTCTCTTTTGCATTTAAAAATAATGGAGAAAAATTAATATAGCTAATTTGGAAAGCAGGGACAAAAGCTGCATTTTTTAAATTTGATGAAATTTTAAGTGAAATAATTTTAATTTTAATTTTAAAACTGATTTGTATATCTTATGAAACTACTTTGAAAGTATGTTGAGTTCAGTTGTTTCCTTCTCTCTAAAATTAGGATTTTTCCAATTTTATTTTCTCTGAAAGACTAAAATCACTATCACTTTATATTATATTGCAGTGAACTTTCTTTTAGGCAGCGATTGTTCTTTACTTTTTGGCTCCAGGTATTCAAGAGTACTCCAGTCCTTTATGTTTTATATGTTTTATTTTATTCTTCCAACTTCTTGACCCTACTTCTCATTCTTATCTCTTCTTTCATTAAGGATCACTATTGTACTTTACCTTGATATTGAATAACAGTACATTCTAGGTTTTTCCCTTACAAACGAGATCGTCTCTGAGGTTGTGGTTTTTTTTGCCTCTCTAGATCTATGATCCTATATTAAAATAAGTTTGGTCTGCCTCCCCATTTCTTACTTTCCATCTTTATAAAGACAGTGATACTCTGTGTGCAAACATTTTCAAACCTTCCTGTACCAGGCAGCCCTTTCTCACAGTGATGAACATTGATTGAGCTTTTACAGTCAGCTTCTTAGCCATACCAAGAAAAGCCCTACTCTTCGGTCTGAGAATGCTGAACAAATTTAACAAAGAGCTTTGTCTGGGGCCTTACTTGGTTGTAATGTGTGCCACTCAAATTCAGCAGCCCACAGCTTTCCAGAAACAGCTTTGAACCATAATTGAAGGCATCTTATTTCCTCTCCTATTTTTATTTTGGCGTGTAAATGACCTCAGTAATTTAGACATGGTTTTTTAAAAAGTGATTTTTGTGTTTTACTCATATCCTACTTGGGACTATTCAGACAGAGTTTCATGATAAACATAGTGATTCAAGTACTAGACCTGTTGGTTAATATGATGTGTTAATAAATTGGCTTGTTATGACTCAGTTATATCTCAACTCTGCCCAGCTCAATTTTTTTTTTGTTTCATGGGATCATAGATTTTAAAACTAAACAGTGATTGTGTTTTATATTTTAAAGGAAGTTTGCAAGAATGATTTGCTTACTTATAATTAGTCATTTAATTTATGACTTTTGCATGGGATTATACAAAACATTTTTAGATTTTAAAAACTAATTTAAAGTATTGACATGTAGTCTCTTTTTGACTTTTTGTATTTAAAAATCTGTAGTAGGTTTTTCATTTTATAGCCCTGGTTTCTGAGTGTAGCAAATTCACATATTTTAGGTGTGCTTTTTTTTTTACATATAAAAATTATTTTATATGTGAAATTCTCTATAAAATAATTTGGAAAGAAGAAACAACATTTCTTAGCTTGATTTCTGAAAACTAATATTAAAGAAATGGTGTCTAAGGATACAGACCTCTGATTCTTAACACTTTTTATCATGCTTAAGTTTTATCAGTTTCCTCATCAGCAGTTTTAAAATGAAGAGGTTGTAATAGATGGTCTCTAAACTAAACTCTAAAATTCCCTAATCTAGTGTAAAGAACTTTGGGTGTTAAAATTAGCAATGATGAACAGATTGTGGTATATAAGAGTAACTGACATTGCTAGAATTACAAAGAGATCATCAGTCAAACCTACCTTCTGTGGACCAGACATTATGGGCATATAAAGAAAAAAACAGCCCCTCTGCCAAGAAACTGGTATTCAGTAGGGAGAAACCACATGTACACATTTAAGTAGTTAAGTCAACAAGCATTTATTAAATACCTACTATGTGCTAAGCACTGGGGATATAAAGAAAGGCAAAAAACCAGCCCCTGCTTTCAAAGAGCTCAGTTTCTTGGAGGAAACAACACGAAAATAACCATGTAAATAAGCTAAACCTAGGATAAATTGAAGATCAACAGAGAGAAGGTACTAGAATTAAGGGAGATTGAAAAGGCTTCCTGTAGAAAGTGGTATTTTAGCAGACTTTAAGTATGGGGAGTGAGAGAATTCCAGGCACTGGGGACAGCCAGTAAAAAAGCATGGGAGTTTGTAGATAGAGAGGGTCTTGTGGTAGAAAGAGCTGGGAGGCCAGTGTCACTGAATCACAGAGGACACAGAAGGGACTAAGGTATAAGAATATTGGAAAGGTAGGAAGTGGGATAAAGTTATAAAGGATTTTAAAAGCCTAACAGAAGATTTTTATATTTGATCCTGGAGGTGATAGGGAGCAACTGGGGTTTATTGAATAGTTTGGGGCTGGGGTGTTATGATATGGTCAGATCTGTGCTTAAGGAAGATTGATTTGATTGAATGTACAATGAATGGCTTGGGATGGAAAGAGACTTGTTACAGGGAGATCAACCAGCAGGCTATTTCAGCAGTCCAGGTGTGAGGTGATGAAGACCATTACCAAAGTGGTGGCAGTGTCCTAGAGAAGGAGGTGTGCATGAGAGATATTTCGAAGGTAGAATGGAAAAGACTTAACCACTGGTTGGGTGGGGGAGGGGTGCAGACATAAGACAGAGTAAGGAGTCAAGAATGCCACCTAGATTTTAAGCCTGGATGTCAGGGAAGATGACCCATAGCAAAATTAGGAAGTGGGAGGGTTTGGTGGCAAAGATAATGAGGTCAGTTTTGAACATGTTGATATCCATGGGACATCCAGTTTGAGAAGCCCAATAGGCAGTTTTGAGACTGGAAGTCAAGTAAAGATAGAGCTGTATAGACAGATATGAGAATTATCTGTATAGAAATAATTGAATTGGTGGGAGCTGATGAAATGAGCAAGCAAAATAATATAAAGGGAGAAGAGAAGAGGGCCCAGAACAGTGATTTTGAGGACACCTGTGTTTAGCGGGCAGAACAAAATAGATATAAACTAATGGGTGAAGGAGGGTGGTAGTTAGAGGGAGTATCAGAAAAGGCTTCAAATATGTCATGTCACTTGACCCCTATTTTGAAAGGTGCTAGGAATTCTGAGGTGTAGAAGGGAGGAGGGATAGCATTTCCAGCCAGGGAACCAGCCCAATGCCAGCAAAAGCACAAGGAAGAGGAAGAGAATGTTGCATGTGGACACAAAGTAAACCAAGCCGACTGGGCCATAGAGTGTCTGAATAGGAGTCAGATGTAGTAAATTTGGTAAGGCTGGACAGCAAAGGTAGGTTTTGGACAAATGTAAATATCATACCAAGGACTTGATGTTTGATTCTCAAGGCAATAGAGATCCACTTGGACAGACTAAACAGAAGAGCAAAATGTAAGAGCTGTGTTTCAAGAACGTTACTTTAGCAGTTATGGTGACTGCAGATTGGAGAGAGTAGAGAACACCTGGAGGCAGAGAGACCAGTCAGGGGGCTATGGCATTAGCAAGGGGGAGAGTTGAGGGTTTGGATTTGATGGAGCCTTTGTGAAGGGAGAAAAAGGGACAAGTGTGAAAGGGAATATATGTAGGGGAAATTTAGGAAAACTATAAAAACTGATTCAAAGGGAAGTAAGGAGAACCAGGAGCAAACATACCCGACAACCTAAATAATATAAAGATAAACAATGAAAGACTTCATAATTCTGGTCAATGCTGTGACCCATAGTGAGTTCTGATGATAGGGGTGAAGCATGCCTCTTGCCTCTCAGGAGAGAGGTGGTGGACTGTAGGTGTGGAATAAGGCATACACTTTCAGATATTACCAGTTGCTTTGCCACATATTGTTACAAGGGAGAGTTATAATGGGGGCAGAAGTTCATGTGTAGGGGAATAGTAAGGTCTAGTGAAGATTTTTTTTTTTTATGAAGGCTTAGACTCCTGTAAAAGCATTTGGGCATTTTCGGTGGCACCAATAGCTAGGGAGAAGTTGAAGCCAAGCCAGGACATTTTGATGGGGAGCAACATGGCCCCCATGGAGGATGTTTAGTAGAAGATCCATTGTGGAAGCTGTATAGAAAGAAGGGTGGTGAATTTTAAGAGAGTTCCTCATGGAACCTATACTTGTCTTCTAGGCCCAGAATTATAGTTTTTAAGTGAGGGGACCTTAAAGATCCTCTAGTTCAGCCTCCTTTTACAGATGAGGAAGGAAACCGAGACCTAGAAAGCTTATATGATGGTACACATGGAGTAATTAGGAAGGCGAGGGTTTGATTGCAGGCCTCAGATGCCAAGTCTAGCACTTTTCTTTGCCCCACTCTCCTAAACTTCAGACACACCAATACATTGGTATGTTGGATGTCATAATAAATCTTTTTAAGTCACTTAACCCCAATTGCCCTACCTTCCCCCCTCCAAAAAGAAAAAAAAATCAATCTTTTTAAAATAGTCCCTTAAACAGCTTAACACAGTTACTAAGCTTTAATTTGTATGTTAAAAGGAAGATTAGGGCAGCTAGGTGGTGAAGTTAGACTGCCAGGCCTGGAATTACAGATACCGTAGTTCAGATTGGTCTCTGACACTTATTAGCTGTGAGACCCTTGGCAAATCACTTAACTTTTCTCTGCCTCAGTTTCCTCATCTGTCAAATGGAGATAATAACAGCACCTACCTTGCAGGGTTACTGTTGAGGATCAAGTGAGATAAGTAATATGCCTAGCACAACGTGTAGCACATAGTAGGTGCTATGTCAATGGTATTGATTATTATTATTAAGATACTTGGTATAAAAGGCTTTTGAACCTATTAGAAAGTCTTCTACCGTCCTTAATCTGAATTGTTATCAGTCCTCTTCTAAAGATTCATTTGCACCTACAAGTGTACCCATTGTTACAAATAAAAATTTGACAGACTTTTGCTTGCGTTTTTTCCCATTACTGTTTTAAGATTAACTTTATCCCTTTGCTCGTAATCTAGCACATTTTGAATAAAATGATCATTGCTATTACAAGAACAAATCCAAGTTCAACAATGCACTTCCATTGCTCTCTTCATAGTAGCAACTTTTTTTTCTCTTTTTTGGAGGGAGGAAAGCAGGGCAATTGGGGTTAAGTGATTTGCCCAAGGTCACATGGCTAGTAAGTGTTAAGTGTCTGAGGCCAGATTTGAATTTAGGTCCTCCTGACTCCAGGGCACCACCAGCCCTATTCACCTCTGTTCGCTGCACCACTAGCCACCCAGGCAACTTTCTTAGTAAACAAACTTGTAAAACATTATCGATGTGGGATACCAGAATATCAGAAATATTATTAACTTTTGATGAGGTTTCCTGGGAGCATAAGCATGGTGGGCGTCCATCAGGTTTTTTCCCCTAGCTGTTCTCTTTAGACTTGACTCCACCATGATCATGCTCCCAGAAAACCTCTTCACCAGAGACTTATCCTATGAGATCTCACCAGTTTTGGTACTTATACCTCATCAGTATCCTCACTGCCTTGTGCCCCTCTAATTAATTGGAGGACTGCAGGATAAAGCAAAGAACTCCTCTTAAAACCTCCCAGACCAGCCAACTTTTCATTTCCCACTGAGTTAATTCCAAGTTGTATTTAAAACCAGAGCAGAGCCAGTAAAATCTTTGTTACTGAATTTGATAGATAACATGGTTTAAATCTTTGTTTCCCTTCTAAGCAACAATTACAAAGCGTAGCTTTCATGTTTTTCCTCAGTTCTTAAACCAAAGATTATTTAATCAACAAAATAATTTTGAAGGCAAGGGGAATGGAGTAAGTATTTATTAAGCACCTACTGTATGCCAAGAAAATCCGGTATGTGACCCACAGGGATTCATGTGTACATTGCCCTCCCCCCCTTTTGTATTTGAGTTTGACAGAAACAATTGTTACAGAAGGAATAAAGAGTAATTGCAGTTGGAGTGATTAGAGTATTGTGAGCAGGAGGAGAGAGTTGAACTGGGTCTGAAATGGTAGGGAGGATATGGTTAGGGTGTTCTAGACGGGAATGGCCTCAGTCCATCAACATTTAAACATTTATGTGCAGGATGGAGACTAGAAAATATAAGGTGTTTTCTCAAGGAAAGTATGACCTTTTCACGTCTCAGTTGTATGTTGAAGTCCTTTCTGAATATCAGATTCTATGATTTTGTGTAGTAAACCCTATGGACATAGGAAAATGTAAGGTATTTTCCTGTGATAAGTATGGATTAAGATTTGTATAAGGGATAAGTACAAACTAACTAGGTTGTATAGGTAGAATCTTCAGTTTGTACTAAGAGAACTAGTCAAAAGTGAAATGGGCTGCCTTGAAATGTGAATTATTCCTGTCCTCGGAGGTCTTCAGCAGAAGTAGGATGACCACTTACCCATTATACTACAGTGGAGATTCCTTTTGCATATGGGTTGGACTAGATGGCCACTGAGGCTTAAAAAAAATCTTTTTCAGATGGTTTGTAAATTCTTGAGTTGGCTAAGGACCACCACTTTTGTCAATCTCACTTATACTATGAAGAAGTCTTAAAAAGTTCTAGTAGAATCTTCTTCTCATCATTTCTATTAGTGGGCAATATATTCAATATATGTTTAGGGGGCAAAATTTTGGTATGGTTTACCACATATTTTCTGTTCCAGTTGTGACCCATTGATAGTGGTATCTTTATTTAATCATAAAATTTTAGAACTGAAGCTACTTTAGAGATTATATAGTCTTAGTTTATTATTTTACAGAAGAGATAGGTAAATACTTAAGATGTCCTTTGTATTGCCAAGTTTTTGAATTTTTGACCATGTAAATTAGAGAACGTTTGCGTGAAAAGAGGAATAAGCTTAAATATAAACTGTTCTTCCTGAAAGATTTTGTTGCAGCCCTAGAATTCTCTTTTTATATTTAGTATGATTTCATTGGATAAACATGTGGCTTCCAATTATGGTCTTATATAAACCAAATAGCTAACTCTGCACTGATTGGGGCACTATTTGACTTATTTTCCAGTAAATCCCAGTAGTTCTTCAAACAAGCATATCTAGTCCTGATTTTCAGTTTGAAAGTATATTAAAGTTTTTGTTTACAAAATTTTTTCTACTAAATATTATTCCCTGCTTCCAGGTTTTATGTTCATGTGATCAGCTGTTTATAAAATTCAGGTCAGTCACCTCCTAAACATTTTTTCCTTTCTTTAGGAACAGGGACTGATCCTTTTACTCTGAATTATGGGACTAGACTTTTCTCCAAGGATATTGTAAAGAGGATAATTTTGCTTTTCCACAGACTCCTCTTTCTCAGTGGTCTGCAGTTGATTAGGGTTAAGTACTCATAACTTGCCTTCCACTTAGTGAAGCATGAACGACAGATAATCTTTCAAAAGTCCTCACTTGCTAGACTGATCCTATCAGTTTGGGTGACTTGCTTTGCTTCCTGTTAATGTCATTTAAATAGATAATTGGTAAGGTAAGGGAGAGAGGGATGAAAATTAGAAAAAGTTGGGATTTTCAAACTGTTTTAACTGCTCAGTAAATAGGTTTTTTTTTTTTAAATCATTACTTCACCAAAGTGAAATGTCTATTTTATTTCCAAATTTAGATTAACTTCCTATCCAGCACTTAACTGCTATTGCTCTTTGGCATTTATATATCACATTATGCTGTACTTAGTGTCTTAACTATCGTTTGTATTGTTAATTAGACTTAATTTGCTTAGTGGCACTTTCTCAGATTTGTGCTGAAGCTGACTTTTCTTCTCTCTCTGTACCCTGCTCACCCCAGCCTGTCACTTGTTTTTCCTTTTGACTACTAGACCCTTCTAGGGTGCTTTCCAAAGAAATTAAATGTAAGTGTTGGGGTGCTATAGCCTTAATTCTGAGCAAGTGTGGGGTTCTCATAGTACTGCTGTATTATAGTTTTATGTCCACATGTGACAGAGATTTGAGGCCAGGCAAGTGATCACATTTTGGTTGATTTCCAAGACTCTGGCTTGCTTAGAAAGAGACCTAATGAAAAAGGCCTGTGCTTGCAAAGAACAGGAGAGAGGCCCCTGTGAGCTAAGAGGATGAGAAATGGGTTCCCTTTTGTTATATCCAGGCCCTGATGGGTAATTTTCAGCTTTAGTTTTAAGTACATGTATTTCTTTAAAAGGAAAATTAAAAGCAATGATCTTTTTTTGCTTTCTAATTGAAAAAAATTTAGGAAAATTATATATAGGTGCCATGGTTGTAGCACATTTTGTTGCTGTCACTCTTATGAGTACATAGAACCACTGATGTAGAGCTTGAAAGGACCAGAGAAGCCATCTGGTCCAGACTTCTCATTTTACAAACTTACTTGTGTCGCCCAGTTTCACAGAGGAACCAGGAGGTCTAGGGAGAAGGGGCTGGTCTTGAAGTCAGGCAGAGACTTGGGATCAAGTCTAGTCTCTGTCATATTAGTTATGTGACAATAATCAAGCAATCTACTTAAATTCTCTTAATTTTACTTTTCTTATCAGTAAATTGAGCATATTAATGCCTGCAGTACTGACTTCCCACAGTCTTTGTAAAGCTCAAATAAACATAGAATATCCCAGAAATCTTAGTGCAATTTTAACCTTTAATACATTTAGCAGCTCTTTATGAAAAATGTTTTGCAAATCTGCAAGTCTTCAGAATAAATGTTAGTTGCTTTTACGCTTTAGACATAGAAGCTACTTAATATATATGTATTAAACTTAATTATGTTTTAGGAAACTGTACAAATTATTACTAAAATCAAGTGATGGTTTTTTTACTCTAAACTCTCTTTGAACTTTATTTGGATAAAGTTAAGTTTTTATGTTTCTTTCATAATTTATTTAATTGCTTTAAAGATACAATGTAAGTTGGAGTAGAAGTTTGTTCTATGGACAAAAACAATCTAGTTACTAAAGATTGACATAAATGAATTAAATTGGGTTTGGACATTCTGTTAAATGGAATTACTCTTTTCTCTAAAAACTGATTTTTATAAAAATTAAACCTCTTTATGTTTGTTGAATATGAGAAGCCCATTATGTGTTGATGCTTTTTTGTTTCAGCAAACCAGAATCCTAGAATTATAGGGCTATAAAAAACCCTGCAAGTCATCTAAATCTCTCATTTTACAGGTGAAGAAACTGAGGCCCAAAGAAATGAAGTGAGACTTAGAGAAGGCCAAATTAAGGATAGAACCCAAGTCAGCTGACTTCTGTGTAAACATAGAAATAACATAAATTACCAGATTAACAAAGAATTGTGCTACAAGAAATTCATTATGAGGGCGGCTAGGTGTCCAAGTGAGTGAGAGCACAGGCCCTAGGGTCAGGACAACCTGAGATCCGTTCCGGCCTCAGAAAATGAGCACCCACACATAAATAATGACTGGCCGTGTAACCTTGAGCAAGTTACTTAACCCCAATTGCTTAAAAAAAAAAGAAATTCATTCTGAAGAAGTCTTTTCTGTCTGTTCCATTATCCTTGTAGAAAGGAAGTTAGATAGGAAACTGGGATCATGTTGGTCAGAGTTAATGGTTAATAAACCTGTGCATTCAGGAGTTTGTTTTCTTTATAGAAGGGTTGATTGAACCCAGAATTTACATATTCTGTCTAGGTATGACTGTTTTGTGCATTTCCTAGGGAGGGTTCAAAGATCCTGGATTTCTCTAAATCCATGTAAGTAATAAATAAACCTGTGTGTATGCATGAATGAAGCTAAGACTGGTTAGGTAGTACTTTCTTTCCCCATCCCTTGATTATGCAAGGACCTGACTTTCACAAGAGTAAATGATTCTACTGCCTTACATTGCCAGATAATTTTAAATAGTGTTGATTTTTTAAGCACTTTTGATTTCTTTTTTTAAATTTTCAACTTGACAGACATTATTAAACAAAAACACTTCCATGTCCAAAGACCAGAAAAAGGATTGCATACTGAACTGTGAATCTATTAAATATGTAATAAATTCAACATTTTAGTTTCAAAACTTTCCTGTCTGTTTTTGTTCTAAACTTCCTTCTGTTCTCTTCTGTATGTTTTAAAAAATACTTTAGTGACTCTCCTTTCTTCTTTCTTTCAGGGGTGGGGTTTGGGGCATAATTAGCACTAGGAACCCTCACTCCTTCCCCATTGTCCCCAAAAGACTTTTTCTTTTAACAAATAAGCATAGTCGGGGCGGCTAGGTGGCGCAGTGAGTAGAGTGCTGGCCCTGGAGTCAGAAGGACCCGAGTTCTGATCTGGCCTCAGACGCTTATCGCACACACAAACAAAAAAACCTAGCCATGTGACCTTGGGCAAGTTACTTAACCCCAATTGCCCTCCAAAAAGAAAAAAAAAACAAAAACAAGCATAGTCGAGTAAGCAAATCCACTCGTTGGCCATGTTGAAAAGTTACCAATGTTTTCTGAATTGTAAGGTCCAATGGCCTTTTGTCAGTCCTGTCCTTTTTGACCTGTCTGCTGTTACCACCATCTTCTCCTTAATAGTTTCTTCTCTCTAGGCCTCCATTACACTGTTTTCTCTTCTAGTTCTCTTCCTACCTTTCAAAGTGTTCCTTAATTTCCTTTGTTGGATTTTCGTCCAGATCCCATTTACTAACTATGGGTGTTCCCCAAGTCTCTGTCCTGGGCCTTTTCCCTCATTGTTTTATGCTGTTTAACTTGGTGCTCTCACCAGTTCTCATGGATTCAGTTATATTAATGCAGATGATTCTCAGATTTATTTATCCAGTCCTAATCACTCTCCTGATCTCTAGATTCTTATCACCAGTTGCCTTGTAGATGTCTCAAATTGCTTGTTCTGTAGATATCTGAAATTTAACATATCCAAAACTAAACTCTCTCTATTTTTCCCTAAACCCTCCCCTTTCTAACTTTCCTGTTACTGTCCAGGATGCCAGCATCTTCCCAGTCACCCGTGGCTGGTCTACCATCATAACATTTTTGGTATACATGCTCTTCTCTTTTCTGATATTGCTACCATCCTGATGAAGGCCCTCATTACCTCATACCTGGACTGTTGCAATAGACTTCTGGTTGTTCTCTCTACCACAAGTCTCTCCCCATGCTGGTCCATCTTCCACTCATCTGTCAAATTGATCTTCCTAAAGCACAGGTCTGATCATGTTACCTTCCTACCCCCCTTCAATAAACTCCAGTGGTTCCTCATTACATCAAGGATCAAATATAAATTTCTCTGTTATTCACCACCCTTCATAATCTAACAGTGTTCTTTGCTCTGTTCCTCACATATGACATGCCATTTCTGAACTGGAGATTTTCATTGACTGTCTTTCATGTCTAGAATGTTCTCCCTACTCATCTCCACTTCCTGCCTTTCTTGGCTTCCTTCAGGTCCCAACATCCTATCTTCTATAAGAAGTCTTTCCCAATTCCTCTAAATGGTAGTCTTCTGTCTGAAATTATCTCCAATTTATTCTGTATGTGTTTTGTTTATACATAGTTGTTTTGCATTTTTGTCTTTCCCATTATTAGATTGTGAACTTCTTGAGGGGAGAGACCATTTTTTGACTTGTCTTTATTATCTCCCACTCTTACCACAGTATGTGGCACGTACTTGTTAACAAATGTTTAATAAATAATAAATTATTAAAACACTTAATGCTTAATGAATGTTTCTTGAGTTAACTTGTCTCATTCTTTACCTCTATCAGGAATTGGATCATGCACTTTATTTAGTCATCTGATTATTTCATCCATCAGAGTTCTTAGGTTATTCAAAATTGTTTTTCTTTTCAGGGTTATAATTCTATAAATCATTTGGTTTTGCTCATTTTACTCTGTATCAGTTGATACAAGTTTTCCCAGGTTTCTCTGAAAATTTTCTGAATCTCTTTCCTGTTTTCTTTTGGAAATTTTGGAAATATTACACTCCTGTGTTCCATTTGTTGAGTCACTCCCCAGTTAATGGGCAACTCCTTAATCTTCCTTGACTTCTCGTTCTCACTCACCCCACACATCCAGTCTATTGCCAGGTCTTATAATTTCTAACTTTACCACATATGTGTCATTTTCTCTCATCATACAACTACCACCCTAGTTTAGCCCTTTATTACCTTTTATTGGGACTATTGAAATAATCTGCTTCTGGGCCTCAGGTCTCTCCCTACTTTAGTTCTTCTCCCACTCAGCTGTCAGAGTGATTTTCCCAATTGTAGCTATGACTGTAACACTCTCCCCCTTCCCCCACTCAATAAATTCTAGAGGTTCCCTATTATTTCAGGATCACATATAAGGCCCTGTCTTTGGCATTTAGAACTCTTCATAATCTGGCTCATTCTTACACTTTACTCCTCTCCATAGTCTACAGATGAGCTATACTTGTCCACTCGATGTTCCTTGTAGGAAAAGGGAAAGAAACTTTTATTAAGCACCTACTATGTGCCAAGCACTGTGCTAAGTGTTTTGCAAATATTATCTCATTTGATCTTTACAACAACCCTGGGAAGTAGGTGCTATTATTATTCCCATTATATAGCTGAGGAAACTGAGGCAGAGAGAGGTTAAGTGACTTGCCCCAGATTGAACAGTAAATGTTTGAGGTTGGATTTGAACTCCATTCTCCCTGACACCAAGCCTAGGACCCCATTCACTCTACCACCAAGCTGCTTCTTGCCTTAGACTTCATACCATGCTTGAGATGATCCCTCCCTCTTTATTGGTTTCCCAGGCTTCAGTCAATCTTGGCTCAAATATTATCTTCTGTAGACGACCTTTCCCTCCAGCTATTCCTGCATTCCTCTCTATATATCTTCTAGTACCTAGTTATATTCATGTTGTTTTTCCCATTGGATGTTTGCTCTATGAACAGAGGAATTGTTTTTGTCTTTCTATCCTGAGCTTTTAGAGCAATATAAGCACTTAATAAATACTTGTGGACTTTACTGTGATAGAATTTTTCCCCTTGAGATTGTTTTGGCTGTAGTTTTAGTATTGTTATTTTCTTTGGTAAATGTATCCTTTTCTTTGATTTGTTCATTGATTCACAAATTCTTTAACCATTAAATTATTTAGTCTCCATTTCTACCCACTCCTGCTTTCTTTTTTTTTTTTTTAATTAAACAAATGCTTTATTAACTTCTGGTTTACATCATTCATTTCCACCAGATTATGAGTTACATTTTTCCCCCATTTTTTCCCTACCCACCACCCCAGAATAGCAGTCCCACTGGATATCCCCTCATCCAATCTGCTCTCTCCCATATCTTCTCCCATACCCCCTTCAACTTTGCCATTAGGGCAAGGTGAATCTCTGAGCCCCAGTGCCTGGACATCTTATGAAACATTTAATTTTAAAACTTTGATTTTCAGATCCATTCCCTTCCTCCCTTTTCACCCACTCCCTCTGAGAAGATAAGCAATTCAGTATGTGTTGTACATGTATAGCTATGCAAAACATTACCATAGTAGATATATTGTAAAAGACTGCTTATATTTCCCTCCCACCCATCTCACCTCCCACCTGGTCCATTCCCTACTTTGATCCTGTCCCTCTTTGATAGTGGGTACTTCCAACCCCCCCCCCCAGAATGCCCTCCCCTCCATCATCCCCCCTCTCATCCCCCTTTCCCCTACTCAGGAGAG
Organism: Gymnobelideus leadbeateri; assembly: GCA_011680675.1. Taxonomy (NCBI): domain Eukaryota; kingdom Metazoa; phylum Chordata; class Mammalia; order Diprotodontia; family Petauridae; genus Gymnobelideus; species Gymnobelideus leadbeateri. Next base: position 1,641,188 of record WOXC01012182.1, on the reverse strand, counting down.
TGAGTGAGGGTAAGATATCCCATTTAGTATGTATGTCATTCTCTCCTTGAGCCAACTTCGATGAGAATATGCTTTTGCCTTTTTGCCTTCCTGTTCTTCCCCTCCCCTGCAACTACTTCCCCTTGCCTCTTCTACATGAGATAGTTTACCCTACCCTGTCTCTCTCCATCTCCTTTTGCCACTTTCCTCTCTCACCTCTTGACTTCACCCCTTAAGAATCATCCCTTCCTTGGGGCAGCTAGGTGGCGCAGTGAGCAGGGCCCGGCCCTGGAGCCAGAAGGACCCGAGCTCAGATCTGGCCCCAGACACCCAACACACAAACAAAAACCCAGCCGCGTGACCCAGGGCAAGTCACCCAACCCCAATTGCCCTCCAAAAAAAAAAAAAATCATCCCTTCCCATCAAATTCAACCTGTGCCTTCTATCCATGTATACCTGTGAACATATGCCATGTACCCTTCTTCAATTATTTTCATAATGAGAAAGTTTTCATCAAACACAGTTATTGTTTTTCCATGTAGGAATGTAAATAGTCCAACTTTGATAAGTTCCTTTTGATTTCTTTTCTTTGATTGCCTTCTCAAGCATCTCTTGCTTCTTGTATCTGAATGTCAAATTTTCTATTCAACTCTGGTTTTTTCATCAAGAATGCTTGAAAGTCCTCTATTCCACTGAATGACCATATTTTCCCCTGAAACAAAATACTCAGTTTTGTTGGGCAGGTGACCCTTGGCTTCAATCCTAGCTCTTTTGCTCTCTAGAATATCATATTCCATGCTCTTCGATCCCTCAGTGTAGAAGCTTCCAGGTCCTGGGCTATTCTGATTGTGTTTCCACAGTATTGAAATAGTTTCTTCCTGGCTGCTTTTAGTATTTTCTTCTTGATCTGGGAGCTCTGGAGCCTGGCTGTAATATTCCTAGGAGTTTTCTTTTTGGGATCTTTTTCAGGAGGCGATCGGTAGATTCTTTCAACCTCTATTTCCTGCTCTGGGTCTAAAACATCAGGGCAATTTTCCTTGAGAATTTCTTGAAGGATGATTTCTAGGTTCTTTCTTTGATCATGGCTTTCAGGTAGTCCAATAATTTTTAAATTATCTCTCCTGGATCTATTTCCAGGTCAGTGGTTTTTCCCATGAGATATTTCACATTGCCTTCTATTCTTTCATTTGTTTGGATCTGTTTAATAGTATCTCGATTTCTCATAAAGTCACTAGCTTCCATTTGCTCCAGTCTAACTCTGAAGGAATGAATCTCCTCAGTGAGCTTTTGAGATTCTTTTTCCATCTGGCAAATTCAACTTTTTAAGGCAATCTTCTCATTGCCTTTCTGAGCCTCTTTTGCCATTTGAGTTAGTCTATTTTTTAAGGTGTTATTTTCCTCAGTCAGGCTGTTGACTGTCATTTCATACTTTTCTTGAATCTTTTTCATTTCTCTTCCCAAATTTCCCCCCACTTCTCTTATCTGCTTCTCAAGGTCCTCTGTGGCCTGTAGCCAGCTTGTATTTTCATTTGGGACTCTTGGTGCAGGAGTTCTGACCTCACAGTCCTCCTCCATGCTTTGAGCCTCTTTGCCCCTAAAATAGGAGTCCAATGTTGAACTTTTCTGTTTATTTTGTTTCATTTGCCTAGGCATGTTGGCACTTAATTACTTGATTTTTTGGCTTGTTGCCACAGTAGGACTCTGCCACCAGACAGGGGAGCTTCCTCCCAAATGTGGGGTCTTCACAACTTCCGCCAGTTGGGTGACCTCTGTAAAGCCTCCACCCACTCTGGTAAGTTGGATACCCACCCCAAACTTCCCCCCAGACCACAATCCAGATCCAGGCAGTTTAAAGCAAGAGCGATTAACCCCCAGACTGATTGCTGGATCTCCCTACAGTTCGCAGACCAGGAGCTAGAGCCACTACTGACGCTGCAAAATGGGTTCTGTGCAGCTGTTTCTTCAGCAGCTTTTCGCCCCCAGGGGAGGAAGCCACATGTTCCCCAAATACTGGTCCCAAAGTCCATAGGGCACTAACCTCTCACTTTGTCCTAGGCATATCTATGCTGATAATTCTGGAATCGCCACAGTTGCTGGTGTTCTGGGGTTCCTCCAGCTGGCTGAAGGCCCGGCCGCCCAGGGGCTAAAATCGCGGACCTGGGCTCGCCTCTGCACTGCACTTTCGGTTCCCAGAGTGCTGTGATGCCTGCTCTCAGAGCGCTGTGCTGGCCGCTCCCTGCAGGGCTGCTGGGCTGTCCTCAGTGGGAGGTTAGCTTCTCTGTGTAGTTCTGTGGGTGCTGTGGCTCCAGAAGTTGTTCGGAGTCCCCTTTCACATTGTTTGAAATTTGTGGGGCAGAGCACATTGGAAATGTGTTTCTACTCCGCCATCTTGGCTCCGCCCCCCACTCCTGCTTTCTTGAGTTGGAGTAACTGGGCACCAATCAATGATTTCTTCTTACTCTGGTATGTCTGAACCCAATATTGATTGGTTTCAAGACTGCTTGGATTGTCTTGTGTTGAGAGATCTGCCAAGAGTGTGTACCATTTCGATTTAATGACTGTTGACTCTCAGCCTTCCTATCATCCCACTTTTATCCTCAGAGCTCTAGCAGACTCCCATGGAATTTCTTCCTCTATGAACTCTCATCTTTCTGCCCCCAGCACAGATAGTCTCTGGTGGGTGTTTGCAGGCCTTCAGTTCATTTCCCTAGGCCCAGGGGTGGGGAGCCTGTGGCCTTGAAGCCACATGTAGCCCTCTAGTCCTCAAGTGGGGCCCTTTGACTGAATCTAAACTTTACAGAACAAATCCCTTAGTAAAAGGATTTATTCTGTAAAACTTGCACTCAATCAAAAGGTCATACCTAAGAATCTATAAAGCCTCATATGGCCTGGAGGCCACAGGCTTCCCACCCTGATCTACGGTTTTCTTTAGATCTTTTGCTAGAGTTACGTATGTGAGAACTGGACGCTTTTTTGCCATTTTCTCAGCTTTGAAATCTGTTAGTGTTTAAACAAACTTTTCAAAACCATTACTATTTTAAAATCTTATCCCCCCCCTTTTTTTAATCACAAAATTTAGAATTAGTGAGAAAACAGATGAAAGTTGAAATTCCTCGTCCAAATGAAATGTGAGCAAATGTAGTATCATGACAAGGTCCCTAATGAGGAAACCAAAGATGGTAGCCTTGAGTCAGCCACATAAAAAGCTGGGTACCCTTGTGTAAGCTACCTCTGAGCTTTAGTTTCTTCATGTACATAATATTTGCCTATCTTAACTCACAGGGAGGTTGTGAGGACTCACTGATATTCACAAATAAAAAGCACTTTGCAACCATAAAGCTTGAGTTGGTCAACAAGTATTTATTAAGTATCTGCCATGTACCAGGTACTGTTCAAGGTCCTGGGGGTTATGAACAGATACAATCAATCCTCAACATTCATGGGGGTAACATTCCTAGAAAACAGTATGAAAGTTAAAAAAACAAACTTGAATGTTGATACATTGAAACTATGGAAAATAGGGTGTTACATTCTTGCAACAACCAAAAACTGATCTTTTGTTAGAGATTGCTGAAAATACACTTTTCTTCATACAATACTTATAACAAAACATTAATTCTGATAATATATACTTTTCCTAACCCAGTAACCATGATATAACCTATTAAATTCAGTACATAAAATAAAATTGGTAACATGCAAAACATTTTTCTTCCTAGTAATTCCCTAGAATTCTATGATCTTTTCTGCTAACATCTTGATAACACATGAAATTTATAGTACCATAAATACTTTCTCCTTTTTGCAGATATAACTAATAATTTATTTGTTAACAGCAAACTCAAGGCTGACAGTGGCTACAGACGTTGTGACATGACATTTATCTGATGTCTTTATTTTCTCACTAAACTGCATCACTGACTTTGCACTCTTTGACGTAAGGCACAAAGGACTTGCACTGTGCTTTGGGGGAATAACTGCAGCGTAAAACTTGAGTTTTAAAGGCAAGCAATGAAGATATGCAACAATGGGTGACAATGTTAAGGTGAATAAGACCAGTGAAATGCCTAGTGGGATACCAGTCACTCTGCAGACTTGCATCACACCTTTCATTTTTTTTTCTCTGCTACACGCAGTACAGTTGCTAACACAGAACAGAACATAAGGTTACTAAAAAAAATAATTTGAATGCTTGAAGTCAAGAAAGTTAAACACATAAATGTTAAGGATTGACTGTAAATGAAGTTGACCTTGTGCTTAAGGATCTTAACATTTCACAGGTAAAGGCAATATGTACAGAGATAAATGGGCATAACATTTGTTGAGCGTGGTGGTATATGCCAGTGATCGCTGCTACTGAGGAGACGGAGGATGCTGGATTATTTGAGCTCAGGACTTCTGAACTCCATTAAAGCTACACTTCCTTTGAGTGACTGCACTAAGTCCAGCACCAGTGCGTCAAGCCCCAGGAAGCAAGGAACTACTACATTGCCACAGGAAGGGCAAACTAAATTGACCCAGCTTGGAAATGGAGAAGGTCAAAGCTTCAGTGCTGATCAGTAGTAGGATTGGGGCTGTTAGTATCTATTGTACTTCTTGCTGGGGAGAGATAGGGGGACCAAACTCCCATGAGTGGAGAGAGAGTGTGCGTGCGTGTGTGTGTGCTTGTGTGTGCACATGTGTGCATGCATATAAAGGGTGTGTGTATGTGTGTGTGTGTGTGTGTGTGTGTGTGTATGTATGTATAATGATATACATACACACACTCTCTCTCTAAAAACCAGGTGATTGGGAAGATTAGTGCCTGGGAGGATCTGTAAAGGTCCTCACAATAGGACTTAATGTTTGAGTTAAATTTGGAAAGAAGCTGGAGTTTTTTCAGAGTTCATAAATGTACAATGTTGTTGCTAGTGGGGTCTTAAATATCTATAATACCAGTCTTCATTAACAGAGAGTCTTGACAAGTATCTAATATTGCATAATTACTTAAATTAATATCATTCTATTTATTCATCTATTTAGTTATGTACTCTGCTACTATATTTAAGAAACTTAGATAGTGGGGGCAGGGACTTGCCTTAGCTCTTCCACAAACTCCTTTAAATACCTATAAAAATGATTTTAAACAAGTTCTAGAGCAACATAACCCACAAAAAGACAGAGTGAAACAAATTTCCAGCCCAAGACAATCTGGAAGATCTCTGTGAAAGGTCTATTGCACCAGGCTGAGAGAGGAATACAGTCTAGCATAAGCCAAAGCAACATAGACTCGGCCCCAGCAAACCCGAAGTATGCCCTGGATGATTGAATCTTACAGCTGTGGAAGTTTCTAGTCTTCTCAACCCACAAACACCAAAAACAACTTAGAAGGTCAGTAGGAAAGGTCTGTTAGATCTGGGTGAGAGAGGAGCACAGTCCAGACCCAGAAAACCAGGAGCAGACCTTGGGAGTGACTAAATGGTGGTGGCAGTGACTTTTTCTGAAGCTCTCAGCCCACAGAGGGTAAGGGGATTGAACAGATGGCCAGAAAGAGATTATGGGGGTCTCTTTGCTGTCACTGAGGCAAGATTCTGTTGCTTTGCCCATAATTGGATCTGAGCTGTAGTCCTGGGGCAAGGAGGAGCACAGGCATAGCAGAGCTTGTGGTAGCAGTGGAGGAGGAACCCTCCTCACAGTTCCAGGGCAGAAGAGAGTGCTTGTGGTCATTCACATATCAGAACACAGGCTAGGAAAGGATTAATACCTTTCCTTCGATCATATCACCTTGGAAGAACTGAAAATTTACAAGTCCCTAGAAGTATCTCTGAAAACAGCTGCACAAAACCACTGAAGCTTGGAACAGTACACCCTCCATACTAGAAGCAGAACCCTACCTTAACAAAGAGTTAAAAAGTTATGAAATAGTCTGAGAAAATGAGCAAACAATGGGGGAAGAAAAAACTTCAGACTATAGAAAATTACTTTGGTGACAAAAAAGATCAAAACATACACTCAGAAGAAGACAACAAAATTAAAGCTCCTATATCCAAAGCCTCCAAGTAAAATAGGAATTGGTCTTAGGTTATAGAAGAACCCAAACAGGATTTTGAAAATCCATTAAGAGAAGTAGAGGAAAAATTGGGAAGAGAAATGAGAGTGATGCAAGAAAATTATAAAAAATTATGATAAAATTTACAACTTGGTAAAGAAGACCCCCCCCCCAAAGATACTGAAGAAAATAACACCTTAAAAAATAGAGTAACTTAAATGGCAGAAGAGGTCCAAAAAGCCAATGAGGAGAAGAATGCCTTGAAAAAAAACAGAATTGGCCAAATGGAAAAGGAGCTTCAAAAGCTCACTGAAGGAAATAATTCCTTCAAAATTAGAATGGAGGGTGGCTAGGTGGTGCAGTGAATAGAGCACCAGCCCTGGAGTCAGGAAGACCTGAGTTCAAATCCAGCCTCAGACACTTAACACTTACTAGCTGTGTGACCTTGGGCAAGTCACTTAACTCCAATTGCCCTACCTTCCCTCCTCCAAAAAGGAAAAAAAAACAATTAGAATGGAGCAAATGGAAGCCAATGACTTTATGAGAATTCAAGAAATTATAAAACAGAACCAAAAGAATGAAAAAAATAGAAGATAATATGAAATATTTCATTGATAAAACCTGGAAATAGATCCAGGAGAGATAATTTAAAAATTATTGGACTACCTGAAATCCATGGTCAAAAAAAGAACGTAGGCATCATCTTTCAACAAATTGTCAAGGAAAACTTCCCTGATATTCTAGAACCAGAGGGTAAAATAGAAATTGAAAGAATCCACCAATCACCTCCTGAAAAAGATTCCAAAATGAAAATTCCAAAGAATGTTATAGCCAAATTCCAGAGTTCCCAAGTCAAGGAGAAAATATGGCAAGCAGCCAGAAAGAAACAGTTCAAGTATTGTGGAACCACAATTAGGATAATACAAGTTTTAGCAAATCCTAGCAGCTAGGATTAAAACCAAGAATCACCTACCCAACAAAACTGAGCGTAATCAACGAGGGGAAAATTTATATTCATTGACATAGAGGAATTTAATGCATTCTTGAGAAGAGATCAGAGCTACGTAGAAAAATTAACTTTCAAATACAAGACTCAAAAGAAGCATAAAAAGGTAAACAGGAAAGAGCAATCATAAGGGACTTATTAAAGTTGACTTATTTGCATTCCTACCTGGAAAGATGATGTTTGTAACTTATGAGATCTCATTATTAGGGTAGTTGGAGGGAATATATATATAGACAATGGACATATGGTGAGTTGAATATGAAGGGATGATACCTAAAAAATAAAATTAAGGGGTGAGAGAGGAATTTACTGGGAGAAGAAGAAAGGGAGAGTTAGAATGAGGTAAATTATTTAACATAAAAGAGGCAAAAAAAAAATTTTACAGTGGAGGGGAAGATGGGGAAGGTGAGAGGAAATGAGTGAACCTTACTCTTTTCAGAATTAGCTTAAGAGAGGGAATAACATTAACACTCAATTGGGTATGGAAATCTAACTTGCCCTACAGGAAAGTAGGGAGGACAGATTGGGGGAGGGGGTAATCAGAAGTAGACACTTTTGAAGGGGGACAGGGTGAAAGGAGAGAATAGAATAAATGGAGTATGGGATAGGATGGAGGGAAATATAGTTAGTCTTTCACAACATAACTATTATGGAAGTGTTTTGAATGACTACACATTTATAACCTATATTGAATTGCTTGCCTTCTCAGTAAAGGTGGGAGGGAGGGGAGGGAGGGAGAGAATTTGGAACTCAAAGTTTTAAAAAGAAATGTTAAAAATTATTTTTACATGTAACTGAAAATAAGATACACAGGCAATGGGGTATAGAGATTTATTTTACCCTATGGGAAAATAGAAAGGAAAGGGGATAAGAGAAGGGCAGAGGTGATAGAAGGGAGGGCAGATTGGGGGAAGGGGTAATCAGAAGCAAAAAAACTTTTGAGGAGGGACAGGGTGAAAGGAAAGATAAACTAAATTAAATGGGTGGTGGGGAATAGGATGGAAGAAAATACTGTTAGCAATAGTAACTGTGAAAAAAAATTTTGAAGCAAGCTTCTTTGATAAAGGCCTCATTTCTCTGACATATAGAGAACTATGTCAAATTTGTAAAAATAAGCCATTCCCCAACTGATAAATTATCAAAATATATAATCAGTTTTCAGATACAGTAATTAAAGCCATCTGTAGCCATATAAAAAATATTCTAACTCACTATTTACTGGAGAAACGCAAATTAAAACAAGTCTTAGGCACAACCTCATACCTGTTTGATTTTGGATAGAAAAGTTAAATGACAAATGTTGGAGGGCATGTGGGAAAAATGAGACGCTAATGTACTGTTGTTGGAGTTGTGAGTTGATTAAACCATTCTATAGAACAATTTGGAACTATGCCCAAAGGGCTATAAAGCCATGCATATCTTTTGACATACTAATGTCACTACTGGGTCTGTATCCCAAAAGAGATTTTAAAAAAAGAAAAGGACCTATATGTGTCAGAATATTTATAGCAACTCTTTTCTGAAGGTAAAGAATTAGAAATTGAGGGAATGTGCATCAGTTGAGGAAATGGCTGAATAAGTTATGGTATGTAATTATGATGGAATACTAATCAACTATAAGAAATGATGAGCAGGCTGCTCTCAGAAAAACCTAGAAAAACTCACACAGGTTGAAATGTACTGGGTACAAAGTAATAGTAGTATTTGAAGATGATCAGCTGTGAATGACTTAGCTATTCTCAGCAATACAACAATACATATCAACTCTGAAAAACTTAGGATGAAAAATGCTATCCATTCCCAGAGAAAGTATTGAAGGTGTCTGAATACATATTGAAGCAAATTTTTTTAACTTTATTTTTCTTGAGTTTTTTTTGTCTGTTTTCTTTCATAACATGACTATTCTGGATATGTTTTGCATGATTATACATATATATGGAATTATGGAATTGCTTGCCTTCTCAGTGTGGGAGGAAAGATGGGGAGGGAGGAAGGGAGAGAATTTGGAACTCAAAATTTTAAAAACAAATGTTAATTGTTTTTACATGTAGCTGGGGGAAAATTAAATACTCAACAAAAGTTTACCTACATGGATGAATAAAACAAAATCCATGCCTTCACAGAACTTCAAGGAGGTGGAGAGCAGTGTTCGAAAGATGAGATATTTAAATAAATAATTATACTATATGGCGGCATAAGTATAATACAAAATGTATGAGACAACTTTCACTTGTGGCCTGTATGATTAGAATAGGCTGTATAATTTTTAGGATTTGATGATGGCAAGTTTTAATAGGTAGAAAGGGTGAAGGGATCGGGCATAAGAAAAGGCAATATAAAGGAGTATCCATCATCTTTTTAAGTTTTTGGAGAAGGTGTTTAATGCAATTTGTTTGGAATGCAGGGTACATAGAGGGGGATAGTAAGGATTATGTTAGGCAAATGGAGTTGGATCATATAGGCCCTTTGAATACTGGCATAAGGAGTTTTGGTTTTATTTAGCAATGCTAATCCATTAGATGTTTCTAAGCAGAAAAGTGATTTCATCAGAATGGTTCTTTATGAAGATTAAACTTGTTAACAGTGATGGTGGGTAGGTTGGAGTGAAATAGAGGAGGGAAAACCTGGAGGTGGGAGGTAGCCTTCCAAGTTATTTCTAGTAGTAGTCTTGGCATGAAGTAACAAGGGTCTGAACTTGAGTGGTGGCAGTTGAAATGGAAAGAAAGTAGCAAAGATATAAAAATGAAAGAATCATAATAGAAATAAGGAAGGTGAGAAGTTTTTATTGGGGCGAGGAGAACAAATAGTTAAGTTTTAGATACGATGAGTTTGAGACAAAAGTAGAGCATCAAAGGAGAAATGTCTGAGCAAGGCAACGTTGAATTTGAGGGATAGGTGAGGGCTGAAGAGAGATTTAAGAATTATCTTGAGAGAGTTATAGTTGAAGCTATGGGAGTAGGTGAGATAAGTAAAGGAGAGCATGTTTTGAAAAAAGAGAGATCACCAAGGATGAAATCCTGGAGAACAGATGCATTTAGAGGTTCAAGGCAGGAAGAAGAATCATAGAGCTGGTGGTGAGAAAGGTAGGAGGAGGACCCAAAGTCTGTAGTGTCATCAAAGTCAAAGTGGCGTAGGCAACCAAGTCTCTAGAGAGGCACCAAAGAGAATTCACATTAAGTCAAGGCTCTGTAGAATCCAACAGGTCATTGGTAATCAGATTAAGGGAGTTAAGTAGCTAGTCAGTGCACGATGAAGATGTGGAGACCTAAAATGCACTTAATGACAGTGAAAAAGTTCAAAGAAATCTTTTCAGAAGTTTGAAAAGGAGAGAGAGAGAGAGTGTATTGTCATTCAAGGAAATAATCGGTGCTGTTTTTTTCTGGTTCTGGAATGTGTTTTTGTTTTTAATATAAAGGAGTAGCCATCATCTTGTTAAGGAAAGCAAAAGAAGCCAACAAAGAGGGAAAGGTCAGTGTGATTTATGGACCAAGTTCCAGAGAAGGGAGAAGGAGATGGGATCAAGAGCAGTGATTCTAACTCACCTTGAGATAATCAATTGACAGCCTTCAGCAAGTGCCTTCCTCAGAACCGTTCTGTGAAGTGGATAATGTCGCTATCTCCCCCATTTTGTACATAAAGAAAGTCAAAGCTTTAGTTAAATCACCTGCTAATCACAAAGCCAGTAATTATTTGAGGGGGAATTTGAACCCAGGTCTGATTTTGCTTTGCCAGGGATTAGCCATATCTCTTCTCTAATTCAGGAGTCAAAGGATATATGAGAAATAATATAAGGTTATAAGAGAAATTTTGAAAGGGAGAGGAGACAATCCAAGGTGAACAATTTAACTCTGATCCTCTTGATCTTAAGATATCCTAGATGGTGAAGGGAACAGTGTATAGGACCTAGAATCAGGAATAATCAAGTCTGAATCCTACATTAGATGCTCAGTAGTTTTTGTGACTCTGGGCAAGTCATTTGACCTCCCTAGGCTTCAGTTTCCTCATTTGTAAAATGAAGATAATAATACCTGCCCATGGGGTTGTTGTGACAATCAAATGGATAATACAGGTAGAATGATTTGTTTGCAGACAGTAAAGTGCTCTGTACTTGCTAGGTAGTCATAGTGGTGGTGGTGGTGGTGGTGGTGGTGGTAGTGAAGTCAGAAGTGGAGTCATCATTGGAGAGCAACAAAGGCCTACAAAGAGTGAGTGAAGAGAAACAACCAAAAAGGTAGAAGGAACATATTCTAGAAGGTCTTCAGCATTAGGCCAGGGCATTTGGACATTATCCTGTAGGCAGTAGACAGTCCATAAAGATTTTTCAGTAAAAGAGTGAAATAATCAAAACTGTAAGGTGGGAAATTTAACTGACCTGCTTTATTCTCTTTTGGGAATTTAAGGCAGCCTTTGAAGGAGGATGGTATATACTGACCTTCATTGTCAGTCATGATCAGTTCAACCATAATTTATAACAGTATGTTAATTTATCCCATGTCAGTGTAGGAGCTCCACAGACCAGGGGAGCTCATAACAGTCTGTAGTTTAGTAGATAATCTTGGAGAGTTGTTGAGGCCTTCAAAGGTTAAGTGACTGTCAGGGTCAGGATTTAAATCCAAGGCCTAACTCCCAAATCTAGAATACTAAGCACTATATCAAATTCCTTCTTAACTTGTGACAAACCTTGTTTATAAAGGAAAGAAAAAGGGTCAGCAAGTCATATTTATTTAGCTCTAATCTTTAACTCCTACCTGACAGTAAGAGATAAAACATAACTCCAGGGCAATTGGTTTCTGTGCTAAATAAGAATGATTTTGTATTTGCTTGTTAGTTGTCCTCCAAACTCCCCTGAGTAAATTGTAAGCTCTCTGAGAAGAGGGACTGAGTGTCTCCTTTTTTCCAGCTGTCTTTTACTTTGATATCTCTCCCTTACTCCTCAGGGGAATTTATAAAAAATAGTTTTCTGCTTCAGAAAATTATAAGTACCCAGTAAATAACTTAAATATTTTGGGGGGGCGGAGCCAAGATGGCGGAGTAGAAACAGCGAGTCCAAGCCTCTCTGCCCCCAGATTCTCCACAAACTATGTAAAAAAGGACTCTGAAAAAATTCTGGAGCCCCAGCACCCACAGAACAACACAGAGAAGCTAACCTCCCGCTGAGGACAGCCCAGCACCCTGCAGGAAGGACCAGCGCAGTGGTCTGGGAGCCGGCAGCGCGCAGAGCCCAGGTCCACTTGAGCTGAGGTTTTAGCCCCAGGGCGGCAGGGCCAGCAGCCAGCTGGAGGAACCCCAGAACACCAGGAACTGTGGAGATTCCAGAATTATCAACATAGACTTGCCTAGGACAAAGTAAGAGGTTAGTGTCCTATGGACTTTGGGACCTGTATTTGGGGAATGCGTCAGCTCCCTCCCCTGGGGGCTAGAAGCCGCTGAGGAGACACGCCATTTTGTAGTTTTCAGAGGCATTTCCGGCTCCCAGCCTACAAATCGTGGGGAGATCCAGCGATCAGTCTTGGGGGGTAATCGCTCTTGCTTTAACCTCCCTGGATCTGGATTGTGATCTAGGGTGGAAGTTGTGGGTGGGTTTATAGCTTGCCAGAAACGGAAGTTGCCCCCCACACGTTCGGGACGAAAATTCCTCTATCTGGCCTTAAAGCCATAGTGTGGCAACAAGCCCAAAAGTCAAGTAATTAAGTGGCAACATGCCAAGGCAAAGGAAACAGAAAAATGCAACCCTAGACTCCTATTTTGGGGGCATAGAGCGGGAAAAGGACTGTGAGGTCAGAAGTCCTGCTCCAAAAGCCCCAGGGGAAAACATGAGCGGGTTGCAGGCCATAGAGGACCTTAAGAAGGACTTTAAAAATCAAATAAGAGAAGTGGAGGAAAAATTAGAAAGAGAAATGAGAAGGATGCAGGAAAAGTATGAAATGAGGGTCAACAGCCTGACTGAGGAAAACAACACCTTAAAAAATAGACTAGCTCAAATGGCAAAGGAGGCCCAAAAGGGCAATGAGGAGAAGAATGCCTTAAAAAGTCGAATTTGCCAGATGGAAAAAGAATCTCAAAAGTTCACTGAGGAGATTCATTCCTTCAGAGTTAGACTGGAGCAAATGGAAGCTAGTGACTTTATGAGAAATCAAGATGCTGTTAAGCAGATCCAAACAAATGAAAGATTAGAAGGCAATGTGAAATATCTCATGGGAAAAACCACTGACCTGGAGAATAGATCCAGGAGAGACAATTTAAAAATTATTGGACTACCTGAAAGCCATGATCAAGGAAAGAACCTAGAAATCACCCTTCAAGAAATTCTCAAGGAAAACTGCCCTGATGTTTTAGATCCAGAGGGCAAAATAGAGGTTGAAAGAATCCACCGATCACCTCCTGAAAAAGATCCCAAAAAGAAAACTCCCAGGAATATTATAGCCAGGTTCCAGAATCCCCAGATCAAGGAGAAAATACTACAAGCAGCCAGGAAGAAACAATTTCAATATTGTGGAAACACAATCAGAATAGCCCAGGACCTGGCAGCTTCTACACTGAGGGATCGAAGGGCATGGAATATGATATTCCAGAGGGCAAAAGAACTGGGAATGAACCCAAGGGTCACCTACCCAGCAAAACTGAGTATTTTGTTTCAGGGGAAAATATGGTCATTCAGTGGAATAGAGGACTTTCAAGCATTCTTGAGGAAAAAACCAGAGTTGAATAGAAAATTTGACATCCAGACACAAGAAGGAAGAGATGCCTGAGAAGGTAATCAGGAAAAGAAATCAAAAGGAACTTATCAAAGTTGAACTATTTACATTCCTATATGGAAAAGCAATAACTGTGACTGATGATATCTTTCTCACTATGAAAATAATGGAAGAAGGGTGTGTGGTCATATGAATACATATGTGAATGTGTGTGTATATGGTTACAGTTATATATGGATAGAGGGCATAGGTTGATTTTGTTGGGAAGGGAGAGTACTCAAGGGATGAAATTATGAGGTGAGAGAGGAAAGTGGCAAGAGGAGATGGGGAGAGACATGGTAGGGTAAACTGTCTCATGTAGGGGAAGTGGGTGCAAAGGAGGGGGAGAATAAGGAAGGCTAAAAAGGCAAAACCACATTCACACGGAATTTGGTTCAGGGAGAAAATGACATACATACTAAATGGGATATCTCAACCTGCAGCAGGATAGGGGGAAGGGGGATGAGAGGAGGGATGATGGATGGGAGGGCATCCTTGGGGTGAGGGGAGGCTGGAAGTACCCACTATAGAAGAGGGACAGGATCATGTAGGGAATGGACCAGGTGGGGGTGGGATGAATGGGAGGGAATTATAAGCAGCCTTGTACAATATATCTACTATGATAATGTTTTGCATAGCTAGACATGTACAACATATACTGAATTACTTATATCCCAAGAAGGAATGGGTGACAAGGGAGGAAGGAAATGGATCTGAAATTCAAGGTCGTAACATTAAAGGTTTCAAATATATATATATAAATACTATTATTAATACTCTTTTGCCTATAAATGGGAGATAAGATGTGCAGGCATTGGGACACAAAGATTCATCTTCCTCTAATGGAAAAGTCGATGGGGGTATGGGAGAAGGTATGGGAGAGAGCAGATTGGAGGAAGCGATATCTTGTGGGACTGCGATTCTGGGAGGTTGGGTAGGGGAATAATGGGGGGAAAATGATTGTAACTCAAAATCTGGCGGAAATGAATGATGTAAAACAGAAGTTAATAAAGTATTTGTTTAAAAAAATAAATAACTTAAATATTTTATGATAAAATAAAGTTCCTCATCAAATGTATATTGCTTAGGACCTATTAAATGGGACAGTTAGATTGAAGGCAAAAGCATTTAGCCATACTATTCTCTTTCTTTTTTTAAAGTTTATTTATTTTTAGTTTTCAACTTTCTCCCCTCCTACTTTGCCAAGACAGCATGCAATCCAATGTCCAGCATACAATCTGATGGCTATACTATTCTCATATTCAACATATTCAAAATATGTTGAAATTCCAAGTTTAGAGATGCTTTATGCTGGTTTGTTTGTCACCCTGGACCTGAAAAAATAAGCTATTCACCACAACCCATTTAGGTGGTATCTAGTTGAGATGAGACTCTGGTTATTGTGCTTTGTAGTACTATACATAGGGGTTCCTATTTAAGTACCTTTTTAAAGGTCAGCTTTCCCAAATGATAAATCAGACTGTATCTTGGTAGAATAGTTCATCATTTTTGAAGCTCTGGATAGATTCAGAAGTATAATGTTGGCATAGAGCCAATGCCTAAATTACTGATCACTTGGTATGGCAACTTCCTCCACTAGTTGGGATCATAGCTGGTCCTCACCTCCTCTTATGGAATTTTTGTCTACGTCCTTCCATAAGTCCTCCATAGTGAATCTAACAAAAACCCAGGAGGATGCCTTCTGCATACATCTGGTCAGGATTTTGTGGATGCCAAAGGGATATTCAGGCTTTCTTTGTATTATGCTTCATTTTTCCTATAACAACAACAATAATAATAGCATTTGTATAGCACTTGAAGGTTTGCAAAGCCCTGTATATATGTAGTCTGATTAGATTCTCACCAGAACCCTTATGGAGGGGCTATTATTACACCCATTTTATAGGTGAGAAAACTGAGGTTGAGAGAGGTTTAAGTGCTCACACAGTTTTTGTAAGTGACTGAGGCTGGATTTGAACTCAGGTCCTCCTGACTCTAAGTGAAGTGCTCTTGCCCACTACATCATGGCTTGTAGATGCCTCAAAACTGGCCCACTTCCTTTTCATAGTTGAACTTGATAATATTTTTATGTCACATATAACACACATCATCATTAGCAGTGTGACTACACTCAACAGGTAAATAGTTTTAATTTTTTATTTATTTGAGCCATCTCTTCTTTTCCATTTCCATGGCCACTACTGAAATTTGTGTGGTACATTGGAGAAGGCACTGGACAAAGAACCTGAATGCATACCCTTGCCTCTGTGCTAAGCGCTGAGGATACAGAGGGGAAAAAATAAGTCCCTGACCTCAGGGAAACTGCGGTCTCATGAGCACATACAGAAAGGAAGCTGAGAAGGGGTGAGGAGCATGGTGGAGAAGTGCAGGGTAGTGCAGCTGGGGGGGGCACTCTCCTTCAGTGGGGGTAGTGGGGGGTTCTGGGAGGAATTCTGGGCCCTTTACCCTCTAGTCAGAGGATCCTGAGAAGGTGTGAGTCCTAAGATTGAAGTGAGTTTGCAAGATGAAGAGATTCCAGGGCATATATATGATAGCCATGTCCAGAGGAGTGCTGCTGGGAATGTCACTTAAATACCCCCTTGACTTAGGATGAGTCACTTAACCTCTGAGAGCCCAGGTTTCCTTATTTGTAGCAACTTTATTTGGGTAGCCAGGTGACATATTGAGTTCAAATGTGACCTCAGACACTTACTAGCCATGTGACCTTGGGTAAGTCATTTAATTTGTTTCCTCATCTGTAAAATGGGGATAAATATAACACAAACCTCCCAAGCTTGTTTTGAAGATCAAAGGAGATAATTTTAAAGTGCCCAGCCAAGAAGCACTATATAAATGTTTGCTGTTATTACTACTACTGGAATATAGGTAGCCTAACAGGACCCTCAGCTCTTCTTCTATAGCGCTATGATCCCACATAATTCTGTTCATCTAGATTTTTGTTATAGCCTCCTAGTTCTTCTTATACACTGATACCATAACAGTCTTCTTAAAGCATGGGTCTAATCATGTCACTGCTCAAACACCTTCAGTGGTTCTCTGTTACTTGCAAAATAAAGGCTGAATTTCTTAGCATCTCATGCCAAGTCTGTTGTCATATGGCATTACCCTATAGCACCAGTCTTGCCCTTTTACTCTCCTCAGCAGTCAAGTTTTTATTCTTTGAATACCTTTCACAAAACCACTTCCATGCTTTTGTTCTTATTTTTAATTCCCTTTCATTATTAGTCTTGGTTGAAATTCTGTCATTTAGGCAGAGTTTAGTTGCTCAGTAAAAATTTCCAAGTTCCCCTAGCCAGAAATCATCTCTTTCTTTCCTTACATCATTTTCTTTTTCTTTTTCATTCTTTCTTTCTTTCCTTTTTTTTTCCTCTTGAGGCAGTCAGGGTTAAGTGAATTACCCAGGGTCACACAGCTAGTACATATCAAATGTCTGAGGCCAGATTTGAACTAGGGTAGGCCTGACTGCAGGACCAGCACTCTATCTCTTGTGCCACCTAGCTGTCCCTCCTTGCATCATTTTCTACCTCTCCTCAGGCACTTTCATTCTGCCTTACATTATAGCTATTTGTGTCCATCTCTTAACTCCCCTGCCAAGTTGTAAATTCCATAAGGTCAGGGCCTATGTCTCATCGTCTTTGTATTCCCCCTTACTCGCTCTCATAGTAACCTAGCAAATTTTTGTCGACCTTTATTACTTATCTGGAAAGTTCTGTCTGGAATTAAAGTCTGTTGAAGCAGGTACTTGGAAGGGGAGAAGAGACACAGGGATAAATAACCTCTATAACCTTTTTTTAATCTGCACAGCTAGATTTCGGTGATTTTCTGGGAAATGACACCTAGTACTGGTAAACACTGTGCCTGTCTTTGGAGTTGAAATATAGATAGTTTTGTATGAGAAACAGAAGGAATTAGATTTCCTCAAGCTTAGTTTGTCCCAAGGCTATACGGAATCTCTGGGCAGGTCTCTGTATCCAACATCTTATTAACAGGAAATCTCTGTTAAATGAGGCTTTTGAGCTGTGCCAACACTGTGATAAGTAAAGTTCCTAATGGTGACCCTGAGGCACTACAGCATCCTAAAGTGCCTTCTGAGTCATCAGTTTGAGATAGATTTAGTGCTGTTTTAGTATATTCTATCATGTTAGTTTTATTGTAAAACTTATCATTTATATTACATATTGTAACTGTATTAACTAGCATATTTTATTGCCAGTTATGTCTTTCCCACAGATGGCATATAAAAATGGGTATATTGCAGTGTGACTGTTAAAGTACTCATGGGACATGAATTAAGGGTATGGTGGAAAGACCACAAAGCTTGGAGACCTGAAGTTTAAATCCCAGGTCTTAAATTTGTTAGCTTTGGACTGTGAGCAAGTCATAACTTCTCCAAGCATCAATTTTGGCATCTATAGAATGCAAATAATAATACTTGCTATGCCTATCTCATAAAGTTATTGTGGATTAAGTACTTTTTAACCTCTAGGTGCTTTTAAGAAACATGAGGGTTTTTTTAATATCGTATTCTGAATTTGTTTTATGAATGTGTAGTTTGGGGAGCTCCATATATATGTGGTTCTATAGAGTTGTCTGGAGCACTGAGGGACTAAATGATTTTCCCAGAACATGAGGACATGAGGAGTGGGGGAGTGGGGGGATAGAGAGAAAAAAAAACAAAGGGGGAGAGAGAGAGAGAGAGAGAGAGAGAGAGAGAGAGAGAGAGAGAGAGAGAAAGAGTGTGTGTGTGTGTGTGTGTGTGTGTGTGTGTGTTTATTAAGTTTTAGGAAAAAGTTTTGGTGGGTTTTTATTTTTAAGAAAACATGTATATTTTCTATCAATGTTAGCTCTTTTTTTGGTGTTATTATGGATACCTTGATACTTCTATGTATCAGTCTCATTGTGGATACACCTTCCATCAGGGTGGCTCACAGTCCTTCCATAGCTTCTCATCCTGTGTAATTCTCACCACCCATATCTTCATATTTATCCTTCAGCGGATAACTACCACCAAGCATGCCATTGGCCCTCATCTGAGACTTTTAAGATCTCTAGATTACCAGGGTAGCCCTTACCATGCACTTGATCCACCTTCTTTTCTAGTTACACACATGCTTAATTATGTCTTTCCCCCTCCTTGAATATACATCACTGTTGGCAGTATACCCCGGCATACACCTACCATGCATCTTTCCTTTGCCTTTCACATTACCTGTTATTTTGATTCTTCTGAGATCATGTTGCTTAATGACTGAAGAATTATCATGCTACATAAAAATAATAGCTCACATTTTTACAGTGCTTTACAGTTCACTAGCACTATTTAGAAGACAGTTTTTTCTGTTCCCTGAGTCAGTCAACAAGCATTTAATTGATGGATTTATGATAATAATAATAATAATAGCTACTGTTTATATAGTGCTTTAAAGCTTGCAAAATGCTTTATAAATATTGTTCTTATTGTCACAATAACCATGGGAGGTAGTTGCTATTATACCCATTCTATAAATGAAGAAACTTGAGGCTTAGTTGAGTTTTTTTTTTTTTGGCCCAGGTTACCACTACTAAATGTCTAAAGCTGCACTTGAACTCAGGTCTTCCTGACTATAGGTTCAGTACTCTGTGCAGTGCACCTCCTAGCTCTCTGTGCTTACTGTGTGCCAGGCACTGTGCTAAGTGCGAGAGATACAAATCAAAGCAAAAAAATTCCCTCCACTCAAGGGGCTCATAGTCTAGTTGGTTGTATGCAAACAACCACATATAAACAAGATATAGGGTAAATTGGAGATGATTTCAGAAGAAAAGCACCAAGATTAAGGAGGACCAGAAGATGCTTCTTGCAGAAGGTAGCATTTAGCTGAGAACAAGAGGCAAGGAGGTGGAGATGAGGAAGGAGAGATCCAGATGTGGATGAAAATGCCTGGACATGGAGTGCCTTGTGCAAGGAGCCGAAAGGAGGCTGGTATCAGTGGACTCTAGAGTATGTGGATAAGGTTATGGGAATGATAAGAAGGGACCAAGTTATGCAGGTTTAAAAGCCAAATAGAGGATTGATCCTAGTTTGATCCTAGAAGTCATAGGAAGCCACCAGAGTTCCTTGAATAGTAGGGAGAGTTGTCTGATCAGACTTGCACTTCGGAAATACTTTAGTAACCATGTAGAAGAGACCAGAGTGTAACAGGAGATAGTAATGGAAGCTGAGTTGGGGGGGGCGGGGCGAGAAGGATCTATTGGTAAAAGGTCATTGTGGTAAGTAGGATATAGGGAAGTTAGGGAGACGTAAAAAGATTGCCTTGCCACAGTGAGGACTGGTTGAGATAATGTAACAGATTCATGCTGGATTTAGCATGGTTGCTTAATTTACCCTAGCTTCATTCAGCATGTGAACCAGTAGCAAAAGGCAGTAGATAGGAGGAGTTTTCCAAGGCTGAGACTTGGCAACGCAAAATTGGAAATATGATAAGGGGGAAAGAGACTAATGTAGAGTTGAATTGTCTTATCAAGGGGTCAGGATGGGGAAGGGAGAATAATGTAGCAGTGGATACCTGGGAAAACTGGAAGGTGGAGGGATTGTAGGTCACTCTGAGGTCAAAAAGCAGAATTGGAGTCTTAAGGCAGAGGGAATGATGGAATAATTAAACATAAAAGAGTTTCAGAGTTCATGAACGTAGAAGTAGTTGAGAATGATAGCAAAATAAAGAGTTTGACCATACCTGAAGTGAGGAATATGTCCTGGGGAATAAGTAAATTGAGGACCTAGGAAGTAAACATGTTTAAGAGAGAGTATGTTCTCTGGTACAAAAATTGAACAGGAGGAAGAGGGAAGTGGGGTAGGGGTGGGGAGACAGAGACTGAGAAACACCAGGCACTAAATTCTTTGAGGAAAGAAGGGTTGTCCTGGGAGGAGTGGGGAGTTGGTAGATAGCATCTACCAGAATTTGGATGGGGTGATAAATATGGATTAAATTTTAAAGAAGAAGCAGTTGCTGAGTAGTGGTGCAAGACAGAGAGCCTAGAAGTAGCAGTGGAAGCAAGGGAAGTATTCCAACCCAGTGGGATTGGTGGGTAGGATGTAGGGCACAAAAGGATGCAAAGTGCAGCTGGTTCTGGTAAGGATGGCTAGGGAAGCCGTGTCAGGAGGAAGGAGTCAGGGCTCAGTGAGTGCCAGAAGATGAAGTAACAAAGGAAAACTGGTAAAATAAGAGCAGGTTTGATTTGTGTAAGGAGAATATTCTCTCCATTTCACAGGTGAGGAAACTAAAGCATGGAGAAGCAGGATCAAGATTTGCATCTGAGACTCATGACCTGAGGCATAGCTTGCTTCCCCCATTTGTCTCTTTATGAATGAAGGTTCAGATTTAAGTCTGCACAGTGAATCTGATATGTCATTCATTGAGGATGCTATGGTGACTTTAGCCTTGTAAAAACTGGGACTGTCCCTTGAGAGATTTCTTGTCTTTGGTCTTATGCCCAGTGCTTTGTTTTTTTAAAATAGTTTGTAGTGAACTCAGGTTGTTAATTGGGGAGTTGAATAAGTCTAAACTTGCTGTGCTATGTATACCTCCTGCTCTTTTTAAGTTGTAACTTTTGAAATCTTTTCAGATATACAATACTGCACACAGAGCCAAGGAGGCATGCCGAAGTCCAACTTTGGGCAGAATGAGTTTACAAGATGCTGGCAGTGCTGTTTGCCAGGAGAAGGCAGCCTACCATCTTCATATTTACCCTCAGCTGACTACAGAAAGTGAGGCTTTCTGCAGAGTAACAGCCACTAAAGATACCACCACTTCTGATGTCATCAAGGATGTGATCGCAAACCTGAACTTAGATGTTACCAAGTGTTACGTTCTTGTGGAAGTAAAAGAAACAGGAGGTGAAGAATGGGTACTAGATGCAAACGATTCACCAGTGCACCGAGTATTACTCTGGCCTCGGAGGGCCCAAGATGAACATCCTCAGAAGGATGGGTACTACTTCCTTTTGCAAGAGAGAAACACAGATGGGACCATCAAATATGTTCACATGCAGCTGATCTCTAAAGCAAAGGAAGCTCGAAGTTTGGTTGAAAGGGGCTTTCTTCCTTGGCAACAGGAAGACTTTGATGATCTTTGTAATCTTCCTAATTTAACAGAGACAAACCTTTTGAAGAACTTGAAGCATCGTTTTTTACAGCAGAAAATATATACTTATGCAGGGAGTATCCTTGTTGCAATTAACCCCTTTAAATTCCTACCCATTTACAACCCTAAATATGTCAAGATGTATGAGAATCAGCAGCTTGGAAAGTTGGAGCCTCATATCTTTGCCATTGCGGATGTGGCTTACTACACCATGCTCAAGAAACATATCAACCAATGCATAGTTATTTCAGGGGAAAGTGGGTCTGGGAAAACACAGAGTACAAACTTTTTAATTCACTGTCTGACTGCATTGAGTCAGAAAGGGTACGCAAGTGGAGTAGAAAGGACGATTCTGGGTGCTGGCCCTGTACTAGAGGTACATTTTTTTTCCTTTTAATCCTGTTCTTCTTTTCTGTATGTCTTATACTTTGGATTTCAAACATTTATACCTTTTGGCTTTTCAGAGTTGTGACACATTTATAATTCTTATTTTTAAAAAGTAAGACTTTCTGGAAATAACAAATTATTTTAAGCACCTTTTTTGGTACATAACACTGGGTTAATCCTTAGAGCAGCTAGGTGGGCTGGAGTCAGGAAGACTTGAGTTCAACTCTGGACTCAGACACTTTACTAGCTGCATGATCCTGGGCAAATCACTTCGCCCCTGTTTGCCTCAGTTTCTTATCTGTAAAATGAGCTGGAGAAGGAAATGGGAAACCACTCTAGTATCTTTGCCAAAGAGTCAGATATGACTGACAACAACAATAATCCTTGGCGTTTTTCTTTTTTTCTTTTTCTATACAACCACTGTAAGTGTTGAGTTATGCTGTTTTCTAGTGAGGATTTTGTGTATACGAGGTATTTGAGATACACAGTTTAAATGGACTCTTTATGATGGGCTAATAATCTTTCCCAGCTAAAGCAACCATGCTTCACTAAAAAATGATTTCATCTCAGAGGTACAGTATGCAGACAGAGGGAGACAGAATGTTGGGTCATTAGCTATTGAATTTAGGTAATACACATTTTCATAACCTACATAGCTTTGGCTAGAAGAGCCTTGCTATCATCAGTCTTTTGACTTGTTTTTAGAAACTTAGCTACAACGTTGCTTCTGTGTTATAAAATGTATAAGGTGCAACATTTTATGACTTTTTAAAAAATATGTATCTATATTTATATGTCCAAATAACTTGTCCCCATTGAAGTAGTCATCTTGATATAAATAATGATGTTGCCATTGCTCAAAACTTTTCTTGTTTCCTCTTTTGGAATTGCTTTTAGAGCATGCAATATACAGTCTTTTCATTGCCCTTAGTGGTAAAAAACAAACTTCATCTTTGGGCACAGCTTTGATTTTTGGAAGTAACCTTCCAAAAATTGGTAAATAAATCAATTTTTTGGTTTGTGCCACTTTTAGTCTTACGTTAGGTATAATGATGATGTATACTTTCTTGTTTGTCTTATAAACAGTTTTAGAAGGCAATTCCATATATGTTTTGAGTTTTGGGCATTTTGTTGAAATAAGTGGATAGCCTCCTGAGATGGCTGCTTTGAAGGACAGTGCTCATCTGCATGTATTAGTTCTGGTCAGCTTATTTAAAAAAAAAGGGTTTCATTTTTTTAAAATCCTGCTGTGTAATCCCACCAAAGCCTGTGAGCATTTATTGTCTTTCAGTAATAGGCTTCAAAAATGTTAATTTTTAACCTGACAACAAAATAGTCATAAATTTGGAGTGTTGATGATTTGTTTAAAGGATTCTCTTGAGGACTGAAAAGATGTGTAAAGCAAGAAAGATTTTTGGTTTTGTTTTGCTTTGTTTTTGAACTTGTTTTCTGCTCCTTGAAAGGAGAAGTTCACTTGTTTTGAGGTTTGCTTGACGCTGGATCTCACAGAGCTTGTTGCAGTTTAACTGTGCAATTTTCAACAGAAAACAGGAAGGGGTCACTGTGGAAAGCTTGGTTCAATCAGCTGATCATGCCAGGTTTGAGCAAGTTAACTGTTAACTGTCCCTGGGTGCTAGGCAGGCACACAGGAGAGTGAAATTATTGACTCCATCTTATGCCATATGGGAAATAGGAAACTAATACAAATTGTATTTCAGTGATCTTCAGTGTTCTTAAGACTGTGTAGAACAAACAAAAACAAGTTTGTTCAAAACATCACTGTAATTAATATTTTAACTAGTTGCATGATGAATATTTAGATAGCAGATAACAGTGTGTAATTTTATCTACTGTGTGTGTGTTTTTGGAAATATTAACCTTCATAAACACAATTTAATAGATGTTAGTTTTTTTTACTGTGGGATATTACTGTCAACCCTAGTGACTAAGTATGAAACTGTCTACAGTCTATAATAAGGATTATTAACCTATTTTTATATCATTGACCCCTATGGCAGACAATCTTGTGAAGCCCCTGGACCTCTTCTCAGAGTAACATGTTTAAATGAATAAAATAAAATATATAGTCTCACAGAGGATACCAGTTATATTAAAATACAACTGTCAAAACATTTTTTAAAAAACAAGTTTATGGAACCCAGGTTAAGAACCCCTGCTCCACATTTAGCTGGCTTCTCTCCTACCTCTGCCTCCCTCTTTAAAGTTAAAAAATATTAATTGTGTTTGATTCAGCAAACATTTATCAAGCTTCTTTTATACACGATGCCCTATGCTAGGTGCTGAGGATAAAGAGATAAACATGCCACAAGTGGGGTACAGAATGTACTGAAATACATATAATCGGAGGTAAATTGTAATAGGGACAAAAATAATTTGACTGAGAGTGCTCTTAAGAATATCTGAATGAGAAGATGAACATATTTTTAATTAGAGTCTTGTAAATCAAATCAAAAAGGCTTTAAAATGAAGAGGAAAGAGCAGAAGAAAACCTACTTTTAGTAATCAAATCAGATACTGTCAAGAGGCACTACAGCATAGGAAGATTATTAGTTAATAGCCCAGTAATTCACAGAAGACAAAAATCAAGAAAGAAATCATCAGTAAAATCTGTGGCCTCAGATGTCTATTATGTAAACAGCACAAAGTATGGGTAACAAGCAAGATGAGCTAGAAATTTCAATACAATGAAGCAAATTTGATCTGGCCTAAAGCCCTTAGATTTAACAGGACCAATATTTGAATAGGGGCATCAGAGTGGTATAGTGGATAGTGTTGGGCCTGGAATCAGGAGGACCTGAGTTCAGATCCATCCTCAGACACTATCTGGGCAAGTCACTTAACCTTGTTTGCTTCAGCTTCCTCATCTATCAAATGAGCTAGAGAAGGAAATGGAAAACCACTCCAGTATCTTTGCCAAGAAGACCCCAAATGGGGTCATGAGGAGTGGGACATAACTAAAACAGATAGAACAATTGAATGTAATTGAAAGAGTTTTTTTTTTAATTAGAAGAATAAGCATAAATAATAGGGGAGAGTTGAGAGTAATAATGTTAAGAATATATGTGAGTGTGAAGAAATCTAGAAACTAGAGTAAGGGTAGCATGATGGAGAGCATTTTGGTGAAAAAACAATAAGCAGTATTGTTACTGAATTATACTAAATAACACCTGGACAGAAGGAGGAAGTCGATTAGGAGTATAGGAAACAGATCACAAGTCTGGCATGGAGACAAGATACAGTGATTGGGAACTGTAGCTACCCAGACATGGTTGACCCCTCTCTACCCAGAGTAGAGGAGTTCATAAGTTCTTGGCTTGCCTTAGGAAAATTTCATCTTTCAAAAAAAGGGGAAACAGTGAGGAAAACTGCTCTGGACCTGATTCTTGCCACCCCTTAGCTTCTTTGGGAACAGATTTGTCATAATGAGAAATGACTGAATGGCCAGACCCAAAGAGTTAATGACTTGATAACAGCTTAAAAGGAGGTCTCCTGTTGGAGTGTTCTAAGAATACATGCCTGACTCTAATCTCATCTCCAATTTTATCACTGACTGAGGTAAAAAAAAAAGGTCCATATATAAGATGCTTTTAAAACTTGCAGATGATACAAAACAGGGGAATGACAGCTTCAAAAATACCAGATAGTTTGAAACATTGGGCTGATCTAATAAATGAAATTTAATAGAGATAAATATAAAGTCTTATCCTTAGGCTCAAGAAATCAATTTTACAAGTATGAGATGTGCAGTATAGTGGAACTGAGCTGGATTTGTTTGAATGAGATCTATGGGTTATGGATCAACAAATGTAAGTGGTAGCACTAAAAATGCACTTTTAGGCTGCATTAAGAGAGACATAGTATCCAAGTGCCCTGGTCAGATCATATTCACAGTATTATGTTCAGTTTTGGTTGCCAAAGTGACTGTTATGTTAAATCCATCTAGATGTTAAATAGATTTAGATGGATGTTAAATCCATCTAGAGAGCATCCAAAGGAAAAGTAACCAGGATTGGCCCAGAGATCATGCTATATAAAGATGAGTTGGAGGAAGTAGAGATATTTTGCTTGGAGAAGTAAAGACTTGGGGGGGTGAGGGAGAGGGAGGGGAAATGCATTGTAGCTATCTTCAAGTATTTGAAGGGCTGTCTCAGTTCTACTTGACACCAAAGGACAGAACCAGCAGAAATTGGTGGGAGTTACAGAGAGAAAAGTTTAAGTTTGATGTAAGAAAACGCACTAACATGTAGAGCTATCCAAAATTGGAATGGATTGCCTCAAGTAAGCCCTCCTGGGTCTTCAAGAGGTCTCATTGCAGAGAAGGGAAAGGCTAGATGCCCACTTTTCTGAGATGTCATAGAGGAGATTCTTGTTCAAATGTAGTTCTTTTTCTAACTTCGAGTTTCTATGACCTCAATTCAGATCTCAGTCAAGAGATTAAAGCCTTTCTTCTCCCTAAAACTCTTCTGAGCCCTTTCTATTTTTCTAGCCTTCTTATGATTTATTCGTCCTCCACTCACTATAATACAATGACATGGGCCTTCTTGCTATTCCTTAGATAAAACATGCCATGTCCAATATCTTGAGTTTTTGTACTGTCTTCTGTGCTGGAATGTTTTCCCTCTTCACTTACACCTCTTATCTTCTCTGGCTTCCTTCAACACTGATTTCAGATCTCACCTTTTCTGCAGGAAGCCTTTCTTGGTCCACTCCTCTCTTCTCTCTCAACCTCCCAGTTGCTCTCAGATTACCTTCCATCTTCTCTGTGTATATAATATACATGTTCTCTCTCGCTCTCACTCTTGCTCTCGCTCTCTCTCTCTCCTCCCTATACCTCTTAGAGAGAAATAATTACCTACTGTTGTCTTCCCCATTAGAATGTTCCTTGAAGGCACAGTTTGTTTTTCTTTGTATCCCCAATGCTTAGCAGAGTACCTGGCATAAAGATCTTATTAAATGTGTGTTAACTGTTTATGCTCTATTATAAAGACATACAAATAAACTAAAGGAGGTGGTCCCTACTGTTGATGAACTCCAAATGAGAATCTTACAGTCTAGTTGAAAATAAATATATATCAAAAAAAATCCCAAAATCCAGTTATAATACAGTATTTAATCAGTTCCCTAAAATACATGTGTTGGGAAGAAAAGGTAGGCTCGGGGATACTGAAAATGTTAGTTCTATCAACAAAAATGAGGTTAAGAGGGTGTTGAAGAAAAGTTCTCTACAGCCTAGTCATCTGAAATATTTTTTCTTCTCAAAGAATTACAGCATCCTAAAATAGAGTGGTAAGTAGCCCTCATGCTCAATGTTGACAGTCCTTGGTGTGGAAAATTGTATGAAACAATTTTCCCCCTTCTCCCTTTCAGCCAGCAGATAAGTTGGAGCTGAAATTTTAGGATGAACTTAGTCTCTCAAGCAAGGAAGTATTTTTGGTCAGAAAACTCCCTGTTAGGTGGCTAGGATGAAAGTCAACTACTGTGTCCGGCTTATTCCACATAAACAGAGTCTTGTAATTTGTGACAAATGATTTAGGACTTTTTTTGGTCAATGAAAAATAATCATATTTTGGGGAAATCACTTTCAAGAGAAGAGTGAAATTATAGTATTTTTTAAGGATTAAAAATATCTCTGTGCAGTTTTGAAGTAGTTGATTAAAAGCTACACAGACTTAGAATGATAGACTTTTATAGCTAGAAGAGACCTCTGGAGTAATCTAGTTCATCCATCCTCCTTAATTTTCACATCAATAGAGTGCTGTCCAGAGGTGAGAAGAGACTTGTCCACAGTCCTACATTCTAGAGTCTAGGTCTCCTGGCTCCCAATCTGATGGTTTTTTCTATTACATCAAGCTGCCAAATTCCATTGTTAAGTTTTATATTAGAAAACTAAGTGAATAACTACTGGCCTTCTTAGAATATGCTAGGTGTTTACATTGCACAAAGGCCACTTTTTCATGTATATTTTTGAGGGTAACTGTAGCCTTAAAGGGAAAGGACAGTATTGACATGAGAACCATAGAATCATTCATATAGTTAAGACTTAAAATACTGACTATTTAACATTTCAAAAAATGCTGTCTTAAGTAAAAACCTGACCATACTAATAAACTTTATTGTGATGAGCTGCATTTTGCAGTACTTGACTGTGGTAAGCACTTAGTCTTCAGTAAATTGGCATAACTTTCCCTTCTTTCTATCCATAGTCCTAGCATTGAATGCGGGGAGGGGAGGGGAGAGGAGAGGAGAGGAGAGACCTTTGGTTGCCAACTCTCCCCCTTCTTTCTTATAGACCAGCTGTGCTTGTGGTCTGAGTTGAAGCTTTTGGCATAGGTTTAATGATACCTCATCTCTGGTTTCCATTTACCATGTTACCAATTGCACGTAATATACTTAGATATACTTAGTGGGCGTTAGCAGCAATCTATTTCAAGTAGAAAGTTACTTTAGTAGACTTTCCAAACAAGTCTGGAAAAAAAATAAATTCAATGCCAGAAAGTGGAATTAGCATTCCAATTTTAGTTAAGCTCTCAGAGGTAAATTATGAATGCTTGTTAGTAACTTTTACCCATCTAATGCTGTTTTCCATCCCCACCCCCACTCCCACCCCCTTGCACACAGCTGTATACCCTAGAGAATGTCGTTTCCAGTCTGAAAATATCTATTTAAGTGATATGTTGCTCCAAAATGATTTTATAAAAATGCATTTAAATATAACTAGCTCATGTTTTTCTAGCACTTTCCTCATAGCAGCCTCGTGAGGTTGGGAATACAAGCATTTTGTTCACTTTAGGCATAAGTAGACTGAAGCTTAGAGGGTTAAGAAACTCTGCTTCAGTCTTTGTGGCTTATTCAAGGTATATGACAGGTTCCAAAACCAGCTCTTCAGAAATTAAGGTCCAAACCTACTATGTTTGCAGTGCTTCTGCTTCTCTTCCTTCCTTTTCTCCTCTTCTCCCTATAAAAATATTATTTTTCCCCAGGAAAATGTTTTCTGGTTTTCTTTTTAAAGAATTATGAGCAAAAGTAAATCAAGACTGTAGAACTACTCAAGCTATATTGATTATCACTGTCATCTTTGCAATAAAAGGTACTACTTATTCTATCTAGATATACAACAAAGTTATAAAAAGTCTTTGATTTCATCAAAGCTACCTCTGAGTAAAGCTGAGAAGTAATTTTGTTGACAATCAAGGGACTGCTATAATGACACCAAAGAGCAAGGAGCCATTTATTCTGCACAGAATGATGAGGTAACTGTGATCAGCCAGGCAGGGTTAGAGGAAGAGGAATCATGTGGTAAGAGTTGGTAAGTCCCTGCTGAGAGGTATTGAGGTGTATATTGTCTACTCAGTAATAATGGAAGTGATCTGTTGTCTTCCTAGAATGTGTATCCAAGACATGATAACAAATCTCCCAAGACCTGTCAAACCAGATAACTTCTATCCACTTCTTGTGATTCACATGGGCACAAATGATACTGCTAGCAGGACCCTAGAAAGTGTTCATCAAGATTATGGAGTCTTGGGCAAAAACCATCTTCAAGGGCATAGATGGTATTTTCATCCTTTCTGCTGTTATTTCATCATTTCAAGTGGTGTTTGAGAATTGAATTCAAATTTCTGTTAAATGACAAACTCCTAGCCAGGTATTAATTGTACCAGACAAGAAGTAGTAAGAATATATTAGCCTGTACTCTTACAAATCTAATCAAAAGACTTTTAAACTACAAGGGAAGGGAAAAAATTACTTATAAGCTAGATACCACAAAGAGCAGCTAAAATATAAAATGACTGACAGAGACAACCAAAAATTCACAGGACACAAAATCCAGAAAGGGAATAAAAGTCATGACATCAGATGCATCAAACATAAGTAATAAAATGCACTAAATATCTCAAATGAGGACTCCATTCATTGCATTGCCCATTTCAAAGGTATGAGGGTAGTACATAGAATGTCAGGCATATAGAATAAATACACAGGTTTGGTTGTAATGCAGAGTACCAAAAGGAAATTAATGTGTCATAATCCTAAGAAGATAGGCTATAGCCAGATTACCAAGGGTTTTCAATAACCAACAGATGAATTTGTATTTTGTCTTAGAGGGGAAACAGAGTCCCTGAAGCCTCTTGAGCTCAGGAGTGATATGGACTTGTACTTCAAAAATATCTCTGGCTTCTGTATGAAGGATGATCTAGAGAGGGGAGGGATTAGAGACATTAGGAAATGATTGCAACAGTGGAGGCAAAAGGTCATGAGGATCTGAACTGGGGTGATGGCCCTGTGAATTGAGAAGAAGGGGGGACTTAAGAGATGTGGTGGGTAGAATTGATAGCACTTAGCAACTGTATTTGTCTGATGAGGAAGAGGGAAAAGTTGACTAGGGTTTGAAACCTGAATGACTGGAAAGTTAGTGGTACTCTCAGCAGAAATAGGGAAGTTTGAGAGGGACAGGGTTTAGGAGCACAAGTTCTGTTTTTGACATTCCAAGTTTGAGATATCTATGAAACATCCAGTAGGAAGTACGTGGTAGGCACCTTGGTGGGTGCCATTGGGAGTACAGAAGAGAGACCAAGGCTGGATATTTAGATCTGAGAGTCATCTGCATAAAGACTGTGGTTGAATCTGTGGGAGCCAGTGAGATCATCAGGATAGAGTATGAAAAGGAAAAAATAGGAAAGTCCCAGTACAGAGCGTTGGGTTCCACCCATTCATGGGGGCGGGACATGGAGAATGATAGAGAAAAAAAGACTCAGAAGGAACTGGTAGGAAAATCAGGAGAGAACAGTGTCCCAGATACTAGAAAGGAGAGAATCGTGGGGAATGGGGGTGGTGCAGCAATGTCAAATGCTGAAGGGGTCAAAATGGTGAGGTCTAAGAAAAAGATGTCTGATTTAGCAGTTAAATAACTCATTGACCAACCACTCTAGAAATCAATTTGAAATTAAACGTTTTAGAAGTGTATAAAATATCTTTACATCTTTTTGACTCAAGGAACCCATTGCTAGTCATATCCAAACTATACATAGCAGCATTTTTAGTTCTAGGAAGAAACTGGAGGCAAAGTGGGTACCCACTGATTAGTGAATGGCTAAACAACTTTTGGTACATAAGTTAATAGAATATTACCACACCATTAAAAAAAAATAGCAAAAATGAGTGATTCAGAGAAGCATAAGATTTACATGTATTAGTGGCCAGTGAAATAAACTGATCCAGGAAAGAACAGTAAAATGAAACTGAACACTGTAATTATAATGACAGTTTGATTCTGGAGAAGAGTTGAGAAAATGTGCTTCCCTTTTTTTGAGAAGTAGAGAGCTATGGGTGTAGAATATTGAATATATTACACAGTTCAGTGTGCTAGTTGATTTTGTCAAACTCCTCTTTTTCTTTTACAAGTCTTTGTTATGAGGAATACTTTGTAGATGGAGGAGGGTTGTAAGGAGGTTTATGTTTGGAAATGAATTACTAGAAAAGCAAAGGCAAACAAATTTTTAAGCAAAGTTTTAAAAATCACCGGCCACCTTAGAGTTTAACAGTTTCAGTTTAGTGATGAGGCTGGAAGACAGATTTCAAAGGAAATCTGGGAAATGAGAAAAGAGGCAACAAATATTGACATTTTTCCCCTAGGGATTTGTTTGTGAAAGGGAGACATGTAGAATGGTAGCTTGATGGTGAAATCAAATGAGTGTTTTGTTTTTTAAAGATGGGGAGATGAGCATGTTTGTGGACAGCTAGGAAGGAGCCAGAAAATCTTATTCAATATATTCAGTAACCCAGAGAAAGACTTCCCCCCTTCCCCAGGCCACCTGGAATGAAATTTGGAGAGTCATACACTATGGATAGGCATCATGAATGGATTGCAGTCTTCATCATTGGAGGGAGTACACACATCAATGAGAGCACAGATCCATTGAAATTACCCCCACACAGTGAACAGCATATAGTAGATGTGTAGTAAATATTTGTTGATTAATTATTTTATTCAAGTAAGAAAATTCAGGATCCAGTTGTGGGAAGAGCAGGAGGCAAGAAATAGAAGCAAAAATATTTTATTATACTACAGAACAACTGGATAGAATAAGGAAATAGATGAGGAGTTTGGGAAACCGAAAACAAGCCTGGCATGGAAACATGATAGTAACTGATAGGGGATTTTGGTTAAATGAATACCTTTTGGTGCTCTGTGCCAAAAACGCAGTGGTTAAAAATTTCTTGATATGCCTTAATTATAATTTCATCCTTCAAAAGGTGGAGGAAGAGGTAGAGCCTATTAGCATGATGACAGAATGATAGGGAGTAGTTTGGCTCCCCTCCATAACTCCTCCAAGCATATCTAGAAAATGCCCCATGCCAAATCCTGATGGGGAAATCTGGGCAGGCAGAGAGGTCTTCAGACACTGGGAGAAGTGACCGTTCCATCTTAAAATATATAAAGAGAGGAAGGACAGTCAAGCATCATCTGACATGCACCCCATATTGTTTCAGAGCATATTTCAAAGGATTCAGATGATAGGACAGATGAGATCTCTTGGTCTAAAATTCAGTAGAGGAAGTCAAAGTTTTCATATTGAAATTATAAAGATGCGAGAGAATTCTTATCCGGAGGAAAACAGATCATCTGAAGAGACTGACTTAGATCATAGGGTTAGATTTCAAGGGAGGAGGCAGCTAAGTCTTTCAGTGGTTAGAGTGCTAGGCCTGGAGTCAGGAAAACTTGAATTCAATATTCAGCATCAGACACTTATTAGCTTACTTAGCTCACTAGCAAGTCACTTGACCACCATCTGCTTCAATTCTCTCATCTGTAAAAAATGGGGATAATAATAGCATCTACCTCCCAGGGTTGTTGTGAGAATAAGTGTTTACAAAACAAAAGTGCTATCTCAATGCTAGCTATTAATCATTACTACTATTATTAGAAAGGACAAATATTTTTAAAGATGATGGAAACAAGGATACAGGCTGAGTAATATAAAATTATGGTGTAGTCCTATAACTAGTGTTGAATCCTTAATGCTTAGAGTGAGCTGCAGGTAGTGAGAGAAAAAAAAAAAAACTGTGTTAAGGCTATTTTTTTGGCCATCTTCAGGGAGAGGGGATCAGAAAAGGAATGGGACTGTACTCAGGCTGGGTAGCATGATGGATGACCAACAAAAAAGAGAAGACGACACCTATTTTGCTTATATTTTCTCTGCCAAGGATAGTGATGTTTGGATTGAAAAAGAGAGAACAAAATTGGAGAGATAGTAAGAAAGCACCTAGCCGCAGCTGCCTTTGATGAGTCTGTCAACAGGTCCTGATAAACTATATCTTTTCATACTTAAAGAACTGTCAGATGTGACTGAGCCACTGCCAATGAGCTTCAAAATATGCTGGGAACTCCAAAAAGCTCTGGAGAAGAGCAAATGTCCCTGTTTCCAAAATGGCAACAGAATAAGGACTGAAAACTCTTATGCAAGTAACCTTGACTTTGTTACCTTTGTCAGTGTGGCTCCATCAGGCAGACCAACCTTGAGACTTGGGGTCCTTAGGCTGGTAGTTCAGAATGTTTCATGTTCTTATTGTGCAGAAGAGAGGCACTGCAAGTGGTTGGATTCAGAAGTGATTGGGTGGTTGGGTCCAAGAGGAGTTATTATTGATTTGATGTCAGCTTGGAAGAAGGTGTCCAAGGCAATACCCCAGGGATTGTGCTTGGCCCCTTGCCATTTAGTACTTCTTTCAGTGACTTGGATGAAGGCATAGATAGCATACTTTAGCATGTTTATTAAATCAGCAGATGACATAAAGCTTTCAGGAATGGCTCACACACTTTTCACATTTGGGGTCTAAAAAGATCTTGTAGAAGCCAAGATGGCAGAATAGAAGCAGGTCTTTGCTTGAGCTTGTACCCCAACCACCTCAAATACCTGTAAAAATTGACTCTAAACAAATTTTAGAGCTATAGAACCCTCAAAATGACAGAGTGAAATACATCTCCAGCTGAACTCAGCCTGGCAAGCCAAAAGGAAGGATCTATCAAACCAGGCTGGGAGCAGAGTGCAGTCCCGTGTGGGCTGTGCTGGCACAGACTGGTGGCACAGACAGGGCCAGAGCAGACCTCAGAGGACTGAATCACTGGCAGCTGTGGCGGTTTCCAGACTTCTCGACCCATAAATGCCAAGGAGAAAGTAAAAGGTTAGTGGGGAAGCTGTTGGTCCCGGGTGAGAGAAGAACATGATCTGGCCCCTGCCCCTGGAGTGGCTGAGGCAGTGGGGCAGCTCCTTCCTGAGCTCTAGGCGCTCATATTGTGGGGGGACCAAGTGGCTGACTGGAGAGCAATCACAGGAATCTCTTTGATGGCACAGAGGCAAGATTCTCTTATTTTACCCTGCTTGAATCTGGGTTGCAGTCCGGGTGGCGGTCCTGGGGTGAGGAGAAGTGCTGGCATGGCAGAGCTTGTGGCAGCTGTGAAGAGGTAGTCCTCCTCACAGTTCTGAGGCAGGTGCCCAGAAGTAGCTCTGACAACAGCTGTGCAAAACCCCAGAAATTTGGGACAGAATATTCTTCACTTTGGAAGCAGAGTTCTGCCTTGGCAAAGAGCTCAAAAGTCAAGTGATTGGCTGGCAAAATGATCAAACAGAGGAAGAAAAATCAGACTATAGAATTGTTCTTTGGTGATAAAGAAGATCAAAACATAGAACCAAGGGGCGGCTAGGTGGCGCAGTGAGTAGAGCGCTGGCCCTGGAGTCAGAAGGACCTGAGTTCGGATCCGGCCTCAGACAACCCACACAAACAAAAACCTAGCCGTGTGACCTTGGGCAAGTTACTTAACCCCAATTGCCCTAAAGGGGCGGCTAGGTGGCGCAGTGAGTAAGAGCGCCGGCCTCGGAGTTGGGATGACCCGAGATCAAATCCGGCCTCAGAAAATGAGCACCCACACATAAATAATGACTAGCCGTGTAACCTTGAGCAAGTTACTTAACCCCAATTGCTTAAAAAAAAAAAAACATAGAACCAGAAGAAGACAGTAAAGTCAAAACTCCTGCATCAAAAGCCTCCAAGAAAAATATGAATTGGTTGCAGGCCATATAGGAACTCAAGAAGGATTTTGAAAATCAAGTAAGAGAAGTAGAGGAAAAATTGGGAAGAGAAATGGGAGTGATGCAAGAAAATCATGAAAAATGAGTCAACAGCTTGCTAAAGGAGACCCAAAAAAGTAGTGAAGAAAATAACACCTTAAAAAATAGACTAACTCAAATGGCAAAAGAGGTCC
Organism: Gymnobelideus leadbeateri; assembly: GCA_011680675.1. Taxonomy (NCBI): domain Eukaryota; kingdom Metazoa; phylum Chordata; class Mammalia; order Diprotodontia; family Petauridae; genus Gymnobelideus; species Gymnobelideus leadbeateri. Next base: position 1,605,637 of record WOXC01012182.1, on the reverse strand, counting down.
AAAAAGCCAGTGAGGAGAAGAATGCCTTAAAAAGCAGAATTGGCTGAATGAAAAAGGAAGTCCAAAAGCTCACTGAAGAAACTATTTCCTTCAGAATTAGAATGGAGCAAATGGAAGCTAATGACTTCATGAGAAATCAAGATATTATAAAACATGTCCAAAAGAATGAAAAAAATAGAAGACAATGTAAAACAACTGACCTGAAAAATAGATTCAGGAGAGATAATTTTAAAATTATTGGACTATCTGAAAGCCATGATCAAATAAAGAGCCTAGACATTGTCTTTCAAGAAATTATCAAGGAAAAAACTGCCCTGATATTCTAGAACCAGAAGGTAAAATAGAAATTGAAAGAATCCATCAATTGCATCTTGGAAAAGATCCCAAAAAGAAAACTCCTAGTAATATAATAGCCAAATTCCAGAGTTCCCTGGTCAAGGAGAAAACATTACAAGCGGTGAAGAAACATTAGAGTGTTGTGGAAACACAATCAGGATAACACAAGATCTAGGAGCTTCTACATTAAGGGATTGAAGGGCTTGGAATATGATATTCCAGAGGTCAAAGGAGCTAGGATTAAAACCAAGAATCACCTACCCAGAAAAACTGAGTATAATACTTCAGGGGAAAATATGGTCATTCTATGAAATAGAGGACTTTTAAGAATTGAGAAGAATGAAAAGGTAAACAGGAAAGAGAAATCATAAGGAACTTATTAAAGTTGATCTGTTTATATTCCTACATGCAAAGACGATATTTGTAACTCATGAAACTTTTTTCAGTATTAGGGTAGTTGAAGGGAATATATACATATACATATATATATATATATATAATTAGCATAAATGAGATTTCATAGGAACACATAGGAAATCTCATTAATTTAATTAAATTAATCTCATTAATATGGAAAATAGTCCCCAATAGCTATTGAAAGCTTTTATTCCATATGAAATTGTCATGGATAAAATTTATGCTAATTAAATAAAAATGTTGAAAATGTCATTTCATTTCTTGAAAATATGTATAATGAGATTTCCTATGTGTCCAGACTTCAGGGACACCGTGTGTGTGTGTGTGTGTGTGTGTGTGTGTGTGTGTGTGTGTGTGTGTGTGTGTACACATAGAGGGCACAGGGTGAGTTGAATGTGAAGGGATGATAAGAAATCCGTCTTGCCCTAAGTAAGGGGAAAGGGGGTAGGGGAGGGATAGGGGGAATAGAAGAGAGGGCAGACTGGGGGAAGGGATAATCAGTATGCTTGCCATCTTGGGGTGGGGGTAGGGGAGAGATGGGGAGAAAACTTGGAACTCAATCTTATGGAAATGAATGTTGAAAACTAAGATAAATAAATAAAAAAAATTAAATCTTACATTGGGCCAAATATAATAAGATGAAATGTAATAGAGATAATTGTTTAAGTCTCATATTTGAGTTTTCAGAAAATCAACTGTACAGGTATAAGATGGGGAAGATGTGACTAGATAGCAACTCACCTGAAAAACATCTGGGGTTTTCAATTCACTGCCTGCTTAGTATGAATCAGCAGTGTGATAAGGCTGTCAAGAACATTGATTCACCTTTGAGCTATGTTGACAGACATAGTGTTCAGGATTAGGGAGGTAATAGTCTTCCTGTATGTATCCAGTCTGACCACAAGTGAAGTGTAAGCTTCTGGGTACTAGATTTTAGATAGGATATTGATAAGTTGGTGAGTATCCAAAGGTGGAAACCAGGATGGTTAAGGGCTTTGTGTGTTTATGTCATATGAGGATTGTTTTTAAAACTAGGGATGTTTAGCTTTATGAAGTTAAGACTTAAAGGGAATGTGATAGCTATCTTCAAGTACTTTAAGGCTCTGATATGGAAGAGAAACTCTTGTTCTGCTTTGCCCCACAGGGCAAAAATAGGAACCATGGATAGACGTTGCAAAGTGATATATTTGGCTTTGATAAAAGGAAAAAAAATTCTAACTATTAAAGTTATTCCTAAGTGGAATAGGCTGTCTTTAGAATTAATGGATTCTTCCTCATGGAAGGCCTTTGAGTAAAGGCTAAGCACTTATTGGAGGTAATTTTTCTTTAGGGACAAGTTGAACTAGATGTCTTATGTCTTTTCTAATTCCCGTGTTGCTGTGATTTAGAAATCCTCTAGTTGAACTAAATAAGTCTCTCCACCATGCCCTACAAATGGTAATCTATCAGTGGATCAAATGTAATATAAATAATATGCAGCTTAAGATTTGTGTAGCTTTTCTCCCTTGTAAGAGTTTAATTCTTCTGTGAATTGTCTTGAAAAGTTGAAGTGAAATGTTGTTTAATACAGAGTGTTTAGGCCACTTTTTCTTATCTGAAAGATTTCTGAATGGCATCATATATATGAATTATAACCCACCTATATGTCACTTTCAAGGGTAAATTTCTGGGCCTAACAGTTTTAATCTCTGAAATTGAAAGACTTGCATTAGGTGGGGAAAGATGAATTCAATCTTTTTTTTTTCTTTTTTTTGGAGGGCATTTGGGGTTAAGTGACTTGCCCAAGGTTACATGGCTAGTTTTTGTGTTAAGTATCTGAGGCCAGATTTGAACTCATGTCCTCCAGACTCCAGGGCCAGTGCTTTATTCACTGCGCCACCTAGCTGCCCCTAACATCAGTCTTTAAAATTCTGTTTTCTTTAGCCTAAGACTTCTTCTAGCTTTGACATTATATTCTCCCTTTAGCTCTAAAATCCTGTAACTTGTGACACATGCCAAATTTCCAGATCTTTGTATTGTCTTCATAATTATCGGTGCTTACTAAATGCCTATGGCGTGTTAGAAACATTGAAGAATAATAATGATCATAACTTGAATTTATGATGCAGTAGTCATTTTAAAGGCCTTGCCCTGAAGGAACATAACTCATGATTTTATTGAAATACATCATCTTACCCAGATGAGAGAGACATAATGATGTAGAGAGAGCTGACCTTAGAGTCAGGAAGACCTTGTTTCAAAGCCTTGCCTCTGCTATACTTATTTTGTAACCCTGGGCAAGTCATTCAGCCTCTAATTGCTCAAAGACTATAAATTGCAGAAAAGGTGCTAATCTGCATTGGTAGAGTTTCCTCATTTGGGAACCCATAGCAATGAAATCATAGGTTCAGTCCTTTTTGAATTTATTTTATTATTATTTATCTTACCCTCCCCAGTTGGAGAATAAAAATTAAAACTCTCTAAACAAATATGCATAGTCCGGCAAAACAAATATCCATATAGGCCATGTACAAAAATATCTGTCTCATTCTACGTTTTAAGTCTGTCACTCCTCTAGCAGAAGGTGGGTAGTATGTTTTGTCTTCTGACTTCTTGACTGATGGTTTATTATTGTATTGATAGATACCTAAAGTCTTTTTAAGTTGAACTATGTAACATTGTTATAGTACAAATTGTTTTCCTGGTTCTGCTTGCTTCATTTTTCATTAGTTCATAGAAGCCTTCCCAATTTCCTCTGAAACTGCATTTCTTCATTTCTAAAAATACGATAATATTCTATTATATTTACACACCATAATTTATTTGACCATTCATTAATAGGTGGACATTTCCTTAGTTTCTAGTTTTTGACTACTACAAAAAGAGCTGATGTGAATGTTTTTGAACATATGGGTCCTTTTCCTCTTTCTTAATTTCTTGGGGAACGTGGGACAGTGACTGGCACCTGTCTTGTAGCTGACTTGGCTTCGAGGGCACTGAAAGAGTTCAGTTAGAGCTGAGAGTTGCAAAGGATCACTGTTATGTCAGCTCAGGAGGGGGACTTCATTCCAGGTTTCCTTTATATCCTGGGTCCAGTACCTCTGGAAAATAGGGCAAGTCAAGTTAGCTTCAGGGTCATCTGCATAAGGCCTTCCAAATCGCTTTCCTTTATAACTGGACCAATTCACCACACTGTTGTGCCCATTTTCCTGCAGGCCCTCCATCATTCTCATGTCCCGCTTCTGTCATCTTTTCCAATCAAATGGATGTGAAGTGGAGTTGGTTTGATGTATGTAGCTGAGGCCTTTTCAGGGGTCTTTGTTGTTGAGTCATTTCAGTCGGATCTAAAGTGTCTGAGGTCACCTTTGAGCTCAGGTCTTCCTAGCTCCATGCTAGGATCAGAGTGCTGCTCACTCAGAGCAGAGCTCACGTCTTATGAGTCCTTGACAGCAGGCATCATTCCATCCTTGGCATTGGGCTCTCCAGCCCCTGCCTAGTGCCTGGCGTGCCTGGCCATGCTGGTTGATCTCCTTTTACAAGTGAGGGCTCTCTGATGCATGGAAGAGAAGCAAAGCTATGATCTGAACCCAGTTTTCTGACTCTGGAGCGCCTGCAGCCCCTCTCTCCTGGACCACTCTGCCTCTCAGGCTTAGCCAAAAAAGCTTTTCAGATCTATGCGAGTATAGAAGGTGTGAGTTGTGGCAAAGTTAAGTGGCAGATTCTAAATAATGTGTCAAGGGATAAGCGCTATCCACTGCCTGGAATCACAGGAGAACAAAGCAGTATTAAATGGGACCACGGGCTTCTTGGGGATTTCAAAGAGATGTCATTTCTCTTCCTGGGGGCCTAAGTTACCTCCTCATTAAAATGAGGGATTTGAACTAGATGAGATGTCTAAGGTCCCTTCCAGGACAAAGATGAATTTATGACATTTGCCATTAAAATGAAATTAAGAATTATGAATATCAAACTAGAAGTATTATTCTAATTTAACATTTTATTGGATCTCTATCAATTTTATAGGCATCTTGGGGGGAGTACTATCTTGCTTTTTTATAGGCACTTTGCCATATAATATAAAATTATTGCTTACAGCCCTTAGACCTTTTCCTTCCATCATTCCATTCCATAATATACCCATGTTATTCAAGGCACTTTGTCTTAACCACATTATTATATTTGTGCTTTAAGCCTGTTTGTCATAAAATTTGATGTGGGCCTCTCTTGAAACTCCAGTGATGAGTATAAATGATAACAGTCCCACTCCATATAAGCATTAAGCACATTTCCCACAGCTTGAAATATAGAAATATAAACCAGATATTTTTAGATTGGCTTTTGAAAAGTTGCTCTGTGCTGAGACTGCATACCAGACGTGTGAGATCATTGGAGCTATGGGGCAGGTTTAAGCCATACACATCTCTTAGGAGAGTAATTGCAAAATAAAACATCCTGGTATCTAAAAATCAGGCAAGCCTAGGTTTTTTTTCTCAATAGTTGTTTAACTGTAAATCCACCATTTTCAGAATTAATTTTTTTGTTTTTATTTTTCGCATTAGTCAACAAGTCAAGTCATCCAGCATTTATTAGTTGCCTGCTATATGCCAGGCATTGTGCCGAGTGCTAAAAAAAAAAAAAAAGTCCTGTCCTCAGCAAGCTTACAATCTAATGGAAGATAGAAGAAAATTACTGTGTCCAAATAAGAGATATAGAGAATAAATTGAGATTATCTTGGGGTAAAGCACTAAGATTAAGCAGTATGGAAAAAACTTCTTGCAAAAAGAGAGATTTCAACTGAGATTTGAAGGAAACCAAGGGAAAGAAGAGGTGGAGATAAGGAAGATGACAATTCCAGGGGTGGTAAATAGCCAGTGAAAATACTTAGCCAGGAGGCCAGTATCCTTGGAATGAAGAGAGTGTAGAGGTGAATGAGGTATAAGAAAATTTAAAAGGTAGAAGGTGGCCAGGTTAAGTCAGACACTAAGCATTTATTGGGCAGCTAGATGGTGGTACAGTGGATAGAATACTGGGCTTGGAATCAGGAACCATCTTGAATTCAAATTTGACTTCACACACTTACTAACTCTGTGATCCTGGGCAAGTCACTTAACCACATTTGCCTTACTTTCATCATCTGTAAGGTGTCAGACAGTTGGAAAGGTGGGGAGTCTAGGTCATGGAAAACTTTGAACACCAGAAGATTTTATATTTGAACCTAGAGGTGATAAAGAATGACTGGAGGTTAGTGATAGGAGGGTGACATGAGCTGACCTGTATTTTGGGAAAATTACTAAGTGGAAGATGGACTAGAGTGGGGAGACACTTGTGGCAAGCAGACCAACCAGCAGGTTATTGTATCAGAAGAGAGAAGGGGGTATGTTCTAGATGTTGTAAAGGTGAAATCAGTGGGCCTCAGCAATTGCTGGGATAGAGGGGGTGAGTTCAGTTTTGGACACGTTGAATTTAAGATATTCACTGGACATCCTCTTGGAGATGTTTGTTAGGCAACTGGAGATTCAAGATTGGAGGTGAATTAATAGATTTGAGAACCATCAGCATAGAGATGATGATGATTGAACCCATAGGAGCTGATGAGATCATCCAGTGAAGTAGTATTTCTGTGACACTTGCCATTAAAAGAAGAAGGAAAGAGAGCCCAGAAGAGAGTGGTTAATGGCTGTACCCTGGATAAAGATCCAGCAAAAGAGACTGAGAGGGAATGGTCATATAGGTATGGTGTCCCAAAAACCTAAAGAGCAGAGAGTGCTAAGGAAAAGAGGATGATGGACAGTATCAAAGGCTGCAGAAAGGTCAAGAGGGATGAAGATTGGATAAAGGCCATCGAATTTGTCAGCTAAGAGAACCAGGATAACTTTGGAAAGAACAGCTTTGGTGAAGTGATGAGGCCAAAAGCCCCACAGAAGGCAGGAGAGATAGGGGATAATAGTGGGGAGAGAAAGATTAAGTGGAGGTTTTGGGGGATGGAGGAGACATGATAATGGGGAAAGATAATAGGGAGATGAAATTGGATGGAATGAGATCACTTGTGCAGGTAGAGAAGTTTGCCTTGGTAAGGAAAAGGACTGCCTTTTTGTGCTACATTGAGTGCCCCATTGTCACAAAGAGGGAGAGTCCATTATCCACTAGTGCCCCACAATGGTGGGGGGGAGGAGATTCTCCTTTCCTGTCCCCTCACTTCCTTTCACTTCTTTATGTGAGATAGGTGAAGGAGAAGGTAGTGGCTAAGAAGCATCTGAGTGATATGAAATAAAGAAGTGAGAAGAAGGAGCTTTCAGCACATGACTTTTGAATGAAGGACTTTAAGGACTAAAGAGTATTTTATATCCAATCCAGGAGGTAATAGGAAGCCACTGGAATTTATTGAATGGAAGTGGAGGGGGGCGGGATAATATAATTAGATAAATCTTAAGAGGATCATTTTGATGACTGAGTGCAGGATGGACTGGAGTGGAGAGACCCTTATTAGTGAAACTAATTCATTAATAAGCTGAGATTTGGAAGGTATAAAATGAATTTTCTGTTTGCACCAAATGTATCATTCTTCTTTATTTCATTGTGAAGAGTTGTGAATTGTAGTGGAAAGAGCACTGAACCAGAATTTAGAATGCCATAGGCTTAGCCTCTCTACCTTTGATGTATTCTATGAGTTGGACAGGTCACTACAACAGCAGTAACCTTGAATTAAACATGTACTGTGTACAAGGAATTCTGCTGGGATCTGGGGGTACAAAAGTAAAGAGTCATAGGTTCTCTGCCCTCAATGTGCCTACATTCTACTGGAGAGCCTGGTATTGATCCCATGGGCTCTACCCCCCTACTCCTCTGTCTCCTTGTGTAAAATAAGGGAATTGGACTAAATGTTTCCAGTTCTAACTTTATGCATCAATGATGTCCTCTCCAGAAGAGAGTTTAGCAGCAACTTTGCATGGATAAAGTATGCCCAGGCAGAGACATTATTTGTACCTCCTGCTAATGTAGGTGCAGCTGATATCTTGGTATCCTGTCTCTAAGTGTCGCTCTTCTAGCTATCCAGTGGATAGAGCCCTGGGCCTAGAAGCATTAGGAATACCTGAGTTCAGCTCCAGCCTCAGACATTACTAGGTGTATGACTCTGGGCAAGCCATTTACCCTAGGTCTGCCTCAGTTTCCTCAGCTATAAAATAAGGATAATAATAGCATCTATTTCCCATGGTGGTCGTGAGGATCAGATGAAGCAATATTTGTCAAGGGCTGGCACGCAGTAAGTTCTGTTCAAATGCGTATTCCCTCCATGAAAACAGGTAAGGGCCCTTACAGCTTCCGTGTAATCATTCAAGCTACACAATAAACTTAGCAGCAGCAACAACAAGCAACAAAAGGACTTGCAAGACAACCATAGCCTTCCATCTCTCTGCCCACAGTGTTCATTCCCCACCCCCACCCCACACACAGGGAGAATGCACCGCATGGATAGTCAGAGCACCTTCTTCAGAACCATAGCTCCAAGAACCAGCACAAAGGATAAGGTCCTCATCAGTTCTTCCATGTCATAGCTCTCTCAGTACTCCAATTTGACTCCTACTTCTGGTGTGTCCAGGAATGCTGCCCCCACCAGATCCAGGAGAGGACTTTTCACTCCTCCGCCTGCCTTGTATCTGATGCCATTTCTGGGCTTGTGTGCTTCCCTGGGAACCCAGGATCCCTGGAAGGAGCTAATTCTGTGCATCCACACAGCTACTCTTTAATCTCCCAAGTTTTTATGTCTTCTCTTGGCAGCCTCTCATTCTCTCTCTCTCTCCCTCCCCCTCTCCTCCTCTCCCTCCCTCCCTTCTTCTCTCCCTCTCTCTCTCCTTCCCTCTCTGTCCCTCTCCTTCCTCACTCCTTCTCTCCTTTCTATTTCACCCAAGTTAGAAGTTCAGCAGCCACTCACAGACTCAATCTTACTACCAATTTCCATGACCTTTGATTTGGTCATTCCCATCCTGGACATTTGACCTTTGGCAGCCTGAGTAGCCACCCCCCCACCCACCCCCACCCCCGCCGCAGATGTTTCAAGGGTAGAAGGAAGGAGAAGGGGAGGAAGACCTCACCACATTAGGGCCAGACTTAAAGCCAGTTGGTTTAGCCTACATCTGTGCGGCATTAATATAGTGCATCAAGTACCCAAAGCTAAGCAAGGAATTCGTGTCTCATCAAGGACTTCACCTTTTCCAGGGAATAAATAGCTTGTATTTATGTGGTACTTTAAAGTTAAAGTCCCAGGTCTCTCATCTGATCCTCACATTTTTCGGAGTTAAGTACTACAAGTATTATGGTTTTACAGAGGAAGAAACAGAAGTTGTGAAAAGTAAGTGACTTCTCCATGATCACACAACTTGTATGAATCTGAGTCAAGTTTCAAACCCAGGCCTTCTTAAGCCCTGATCTCCACTGCACTGTTCTGCCACATCATTGGGATAAGAAAAACTCAAAACAGTACTTGGGCACAACTATTGCATGTGCTTGACATGTTAGAGAGGGAAGAGATTCTTCACCTTTTCTGTCATGGACCTACTCTCAGAATAAGTGTTTTTTTGTTTGTTTGGGGTTTTTTTGGGTTTTGTTTTTTTTTGGAGAGGGGAAGGCAGGGTAATTGGAGTTAAGTGACTTGCTCAAGATCATACAGCTAGTAAGTGTTAAGTGTCTGAGGGCAGATTTGAACTCAGGTCCTCCTTTGACTCTGGGGCTTGTGCTCTATTCACTGCACCACCAAGCTGCCCCAGAATAAGATTTTTAAATACATAAAAATAAAAGGTAGAGGATTACAAAGGAAACCAGTTCTATTTAAATAGTCATGAAAATGATTTTTTTTTTTAAGTTCAGACTCAGGTTAAGAACCCCTATTAAAGGAACCTGAATAATTGAAGAAATTAATTAAGATGCATAATTTCACATCATCTATAAACCCTGGGAGTGTCATAGAAAATAGAAATCAGGCTTGAGCATTTGAGAGAGGACTTTGAGATCATCGCCATCATCATGTTAATGAAGCTCAACAAGGGGAGTCACATAGTAGGGAGCACTGTTGTGGGCTGACAGGCTGAGAAGAGCCCTGAACTGAAAGCTTTAAGAACTCTTGTGTTTGATGTGACAGTTAGTATGGCACTCATGTCTCTGAGCTTCGGTTTTCTCGATTCTAAAATGAGGTGCTTGGGCTAAGAATCTTGAGCATTGAGAAATGAACATGTAGCTTTTTCTCTGAGAGTCAACTTCAGTTCATGAAGAACAGGCTCTATATGTAAGGTGGCTCCATGAAGAGTTGTCTGTTCCCTGCTGGCCCCAACATGACCCCTACTGCCCCCCCCCCAAATAGAAAGAAATGCACCAAATAGAGAGATGAGAACCAGAGGAGGAGAGGGTTACGACTCCCCACAAGGTAAATAACATAGGAAAAAGCCAGGCTGTCATCACAGCTTCACCTCCCTCATACTAGATTTGGTGTCAGGACACTTCCTCTTTTTTGAGCCTTAGTTTCCTCATCTGTTAATTAGGGACACCTTCCAAGGGACCTTCCAGCTCTGCATTTATAATCTTGTGATCTCAAAGATAGGAAACCACTCTAAATTTCTGTGAGTCTATGGAATTGATTTGCCCGGTGTGTCACAACTAATACTAGAAGAATATGTCAATGTATTTTCCCCCCAAAAAAGAAAAAGCAAACCTTGGGCTACCACTTTCCTTAGAGCAATGGCTCTTAACCTCTTAACTTGGGGTCTATGAACTTGCTTTTTTTTTTTTTAGCATATTAATAAATTTATTTCAGTATAATTGGTTTTCTTTAATCTTGTGTTTTATTTTATGCATTTAAAAACCTTATTCTGAGAAGGGTTCCATAGGCTTCACCAGATTGCCAGAAAGGGTCTATGACAGGAAAAGGTTTAAGATCCCCTGCCTTAGAGACTACAGAAGGAAGATTCAGTATTGAATTGGTGTTTTTATTGTGAAAGAGAAACAAAAGTTATTTTTCCTTCCCATTTTTTACTTGAGCAAACTGCCTTGTGACAGAAAATCCTAGTCCTTTAGTACCTGTCCCCAAAGTAAAATATGTTGGGTACCTGGGATTTTGTTGATGGCTTTAGGAAAGATCCAGGAATCCCTACAACCCAGAAAACATTCCAGCGTAATTCCCCAAGATGTAAAATCACTCTCAATAGCGCCACCGTGTTCATTTTTACTTTTAGCTCTAACATGGTTAACTCTCAGAATTTGTTTTAGAAGTCAGTTTCATAAGAAGGTTCGTTTTATTTCTGTCTGCTTGAATACAGCTTAGACTGTGGTTTTAAGTGTTCTTGTGCAGACATAGCACTTATTTTTGGAACAGGAAGTTGATCCGTCTTGTGACCCTGATAAAACAGTCACTTCATGATGACTGAAGAAGACTTCCTATTATGAAGATGCTTCCAGACAGTGATCTGCTCTCAAATGCTGCTTGCTTTGCCTTCAGGGGAAGCTTCTCTGCACAATGTATTCATTCTTGTTGACCTAGTTAGGTATTCTAGAACGTTTTGGAAATTGTCCCATATCTTATCCCCTCAGCCTCTCACAGCTCCTCTGTTTCCTTTTTTTTTTTTTTGTTTAAAAGAATAGAATAAATACGAGCAATCCCTGTTTAGTATCACAACCAATATCTTTGTACTGTATTTTGGTAATTGATCATTAAAACATTTAACCAGGGCTTCCAAAAACTTTTCCTTTAGAGTGGTTTGTCTTGGCTATGAGAAGACCAGCTCTGCTAAAAGCTGCCTCTTGAGTCCTAACTTTCTTCCATTTGACTTTCACTCCCAACACACTTGTAGGAATGATCTCCAAATTCTCTCATCCCAATCAAGCCCTTAACTATAAGCATGTCCCAGGGCTCTGTCCTGGTCTTCCTTTTTTATCCTCTCTCCTTGGTGAACCTGTTAGCTTTCCTGGGTTTCATAATTTATGCAAATGACTCCTGCCTCTATTTCTCTAGCCCTGTTCTCTCTCCTGAGCTCCTGTCCTACATCACCAACCACCATTTTAGACTTTTCAAACTGAATGTTCCTAAACTTTTCAAACTCAGTGAGTCCAAGACAGAGCTCATCTCTGCCCCTCCCCCACAGCTTCACAGTTCACAGCCTCAACATTATCCTCAACTCTTTATTCTGCCCTTACCCATATAGCAAATCAGTTCCCAGATACCACTATTTTCCCCTCCACAGCACCCCCTTGGCATTACTTACACAGGCTCCAGGCCTTAGTTCAAGCCTTCATCCCCTATTGCCTGAACTATTACAGTGATCTCCTAATTGGCCACCTTTCCTCAAGTTTCTCCCCACTCCACTCTATCCTCCATACAACTACCAGAGTAATTTTACTAAGATGTGGGTCTGGCCAGGTCAGTCCTCTCCTCAATAAAACTCCAGCTACTCTTACTGCCTCTAGGATCAAATGAACTCCTCTCTATTAGTTTTTAAAACCTTTCATAATCAGGCCTCACATTATCTTTGCAACCTTTTCCATATTCTACCATGCATCCAGGCTGTCCCCCTCTCTGTTCTTCAAACCCAGCCCATCGTCTCCCAACTTCATGCCTTTGTACTGTCTCCCATGTTTGGCATGCACTCCTTTCCCATCTCTGCCTCATTCAGTTGCCCCATTCCTTCACAGAACCTCTACTGCCCAAAGCCTTTCTTGAGTATCCACATGTGTTACGGATCTTGTATCTGTTTTGTACATATTCTGCATATGCTTAGATGCACAAATCTTCTCCCTCCAGTAGGTTGTAAGCACTTTGAGACAGGGGACTGTTGAAATTTTCTTGTCTTTGTATCCTCTAAGGCCTGGCATATTATAGCTAATAAATGCTGGTTGATTGATTGAATCAGAGTAGCATGATTATATCTCCTGTTATTAGGGCCACTGTAAATCTGTGAGAGCCGTAGAGACTTCTAGTAGCTCTTAGGATGCCATTCTCTGTTTTACATCATTTTTGCTCAGTTCTGACCAGAGTCTTGAATTCCAGGCGCAGCTCTACCACTTAGCTAAGCAGTTTGACCTCAGATACATTGTTTAACCCTTTGGAGGGCTGAGTTTCCTTGTTGGAAAAATTGCAGAGCTTTGATGTTCCTGAATGATAACATTCCACAAGCTTATATTTTCATAATGTATTTCACAGCTTCTAAATGCTTAGATCTCAGGTTTCACATGATGAATAATATGCCTTTAAACATGTAATATTTTGGATTTCATCATCTGAAAACTTCCCTTTTCTTCCTTTGTAGGCATTTGGAAATGCCAAAACAGCCCACAACAACAATTCAAGCCGTTTTGGGAAATTCATTCAAGTCAACTATTTGGAGAATGGCATTGTCCGAGGGTATGTACAATAATTTCAGCTTTATTTAAATTCAATTTAACAAGCTTTTTTAAAATGCCTGTTCTCTGCAAGGAACTATGTGTACTAGATAATGGATATATGGAGAGGAACATGAAAGCTGCTTATCATATTCTACTGTAGGGATACAACACAGTAGGCTTCCCAGGAGGAGAGGCCATAGAAGAGGAGACTTGAAAAGAAATGAGAGTTCTGGGGGTGGAGATGAGGAAGGGAAATGCTCCATGGATTGAAAATGTGCCTTCTGTATCATTACATGGGGGGGGGGGGGCAAAAGACCAAATTCTGAGAAGTCTAGTTTTGCTGGAAAGTACCATGTGTGTGAGGGAGAATAATACAAAATAAGCTTAGTAAGGTGTTATTAGAGCCAGGTTGTGCTTCCAAATAGACCTTCAAATGCATAGTTTAGGCAAGAAGTGATGAGGACCTGAAATGGAACATAAGCAATATCATTGGAGAAAAAAAGAATTTCTGTGAAAATAGAATCAATGAGACTTGGGAATTGAGTATATGTGGGAGGTAAGGGGAGAGTTAATAATGTTATTAATTTGGGTGCCTTAGGTTATGAGGATGATCAGAAAAAGGGGAAAGCTTAGAGGTGAGAGAGTACAACCTCAGAAAGCCAGCTACTTGAGGGCTAAGGGGGTTAAAAGTTGGGTAGGGGGGTCAGATAATGGGTGAAGGGGGGTAGTAGAATTGTATTGAAGATAAGCCTTGTAATAAGCTATAGCAGGGAAGGCAGGATGCCACTCATCTTCCCATCCTCCAGTTGGTTACCCTTTGAGTCATGCCATGGCCCATTGGAGGTACTACCTCCCACTTTGAAGTTTCAAAGTATAATAGCCTGTCAATTTATTTGGATCATTACTGCTATACACTGTAAAGTATCCTTGACAGCTTTGTGTCACCTGCACATTTAGTAAACATACTGTCTTCTGTGCCTTATCTAAGTCATTGATGAAAATGTTAAATAGCACAGATCCCTAGGGCATTCCACATTTCAGGTTGAAATCTAACTGTTAATGGCCACTCTTTGAATCAGGCAATTCAACCAGTTCCAAATCCATCTAATTTTACTGTCATCTAGCCTACATCTTGCTGCCTTTCATGAGAGTAGCATGAGGGATTTTGTGAAAGGTGCTGTTAAAATATAGTTAAATTCTATAGCTTTCTCTTAAGGAACTCATTTAGTGACTTTGTCAAAAAAAGCAAATGAGAGGGGCGGCTAGGTGGTGCAGCGAATAGAGCACCAGCCCTAAAGTCAGGAGGACCTGAGTTCAAATCCAACCTCAGACACAACACAAAAACTAGCTGTGTGACTTTGGGCAAGTTACTTAACCCCAGTTGCCCTACCTTCCCCCTCCAAAAAGCAAAAAAAAATTAAAAATTAAAAAAAAAAAACCAACAAATGAGTTTGTCAGGTATAACCTATTCTTTTAAAAAATAATAATAAGGGGTGGCTAGGTGGTGCAGTGAGTAGAGTGTCAGCCCTGGAATCCGAAGGACCTGAGTTCGGATCTGGCCTCAGACATAACGCACAAACTAGCTGTGTGACTTTGGGCAAGTTACTTAACCCCAATTGCCCTCCAAAAAAAAAAAAAAGAAAAGAAAAAAAATAATAATATGCTTATGATACCTTTTGTTTTTTATATAACTCATTTCTTTGTATCTCCCCTGCTCCCTAAACTGAACTGTCCCTTCTAACAAAGAAAAGTTGTCAGAATGATCAAAACAGTTACTGTGTATGATAATGGATGCAACATTCTGTTATCAAAATCCCCAGCCTCTCTTCTTAGAGGAGGGAGATAGTGATCTTTTTTATTTACATTGTTATAGGTATTGTGTAACAGCTTTTTTGGTTCTGTTTTTATTCTGTATCAGTTCTTACAAATTTTCTTTTCTTGTTTCTCTGAATTCCCTAGATATATCCTTTGTTTAGCCTTTCCCTAATTAAGAGATATTCATTTTTCCTCTGATTCTATGCTACCACAAAAGATGTGAATATTTTAGTATATAAAGGAACTTGATTTCTATCTTTTACTTCCTTGTGACAAATGCCATTAGTAGGATTTGCTAGATCAAAAAGTTTCAACAGCTTAGTCAATTTGTGATTGCAGTTATTAAGAATGGTTGGCTTGATTCAGAGTTCCATTTACATCCTTACAGTTTACAATTTACAAGTTAAGTCATCAAGCATTTATTAAGCACTTATTGTGTGCCCCCAAGCACTGTGCTGTTGAGTGCTAAGAATACAAAGGAAGGCAAAAAATATTCCCTGCGTTCAAGAAGCTCAGAGTCTAATGAAGATGACAATATGCAATTCAATATATACAAACAAAATATACAGGATAAATTAGAGAATAATCTCAGAGGGAAGGCACTTATTAAGGAGGGCTCAGGGTGGTTCCTTGCAAACAGTTGAACTTTTGTGGAGGCTTGAAGGAGGACAAGGAAACCAGGAGGTAAATATGAGGAGGAAAAGCATCCAGGCATGGAGAACAGCCAGTGAATATGCCCCCAGTCAGGACATTGGAGTTTCTTGTGCAAAGAACAATACAGAGGTCAGTGTCACTGGATCACAGAGTACTTAGAGGGGAGTAAGATGTAAGAAGGCCAGAAGGGCAGGGTGATGGTCAGTATAGGAAGAGCTTTTATCAGATTTGCCATTCTCTGTATTCTTACCTGTTGGGGAATGGCTCTTAGTCTTATATATTTTTGCCAATTCTATATACGTTTTTGAATATGAGACTTTTGATATTTTCCTGTTTTGTGGTTTCTTTTATTCTATCTGCATTGATTTTCCTCATGCAAAAACTGTACATTATAACTCCAATATTATAAATGAAAGCAGTGTTAAATGGCAGCTGAACTCAGTTTAATTGTCCTTCCCCCTCTTAAAGGGAGGTAGGACAGCATGTTGTTATGTTACATACACTGTCAAAAGATGTCACTTTGTCCCCTAGATTTTGCCCACGTTTACTGGTTTGTTGTTTGTTAATTTGTTTGGTTGTAGCTTGTAAAAATCAAGAGTTTAAAATAAAAATTGTCCCCCTTGATTTTTATGTTTGCTGACTATTATTAAGTTCATAGTAACAATTAACTTTCAGAATGTTGGCTCCAGGGATAATAAGGAACCTATTAACTTTATTTAATAAATTGGTAAGAATCCAGATATATGCCAAGAGATGTTTTTGAGATGCTAACAATATGGTTGTTTAATTGAAATTCTGCCTGCAGTCTTCTTTATGCTGAGGATTTGATTAGCAAACTCTTTGTAGATAATGAAAAGATAAATTTTAATCAAGGCTCCTTCTATAATTTCACAGATTTTCACTGAATGGAGACATTGATTAATGGGATTTTTCTGTTTTTATGTTGACTGAATGCTTTCACATAATTTTTTTCATGTGCATAGAATGAATAGCAGTTATTTTCAAGCAAGTTCCTCTTCTCTTAGCTCCAGAGTGTTATATTTTGCAGGGGAAGCACACAAGGGTCAACTAACATGCCCCTTAAAGACAGGGACTATCATTTTTCATCTTGTATGCCCTGTTTAACATAGTAGGTGCTTCATAAGCCTTTCTTAAATTGAATTTATATTGATCAAGCCAGGTAAGGATCATGTAGGTAACTAGATTTGGTTGGGAGGGCAGGGGAGGGATTGCCTGTGGTCCAGGGGTTCTTTTTACATCAGAAACTTCTTTGACAGGCAATATGGTGAAGTCCATGAATCCCTGCTCAGAATGTTTTTGAATTCATAAAATAAAATACATAGGATTACAAAGAAAACCACTTATACTGAAATAGTTATCAAAATATTTTTTAAAACAAGTTAAGAACCCCTGCTGGTCTCTGAAGTGAAAAGTGGAGACACTGAATCTTGATAGGACCCTGAGTAGAATGAACAAGAAGGCCCAGGTGTCAGTGATGCTCTCACCCTGCCCAGGAGGGCACCCAGCAGGTAATTTTAGGCAGGACAGAGGGGGTAAGTGACCAGGATCTGCTTAGTTGGTTATTCTATACCTCGGTTCCAAGGCCCAGACAAACCACAGCCTCCACCAAGGAATGTGGATTTCCACCTCCCAACTTAGATTTACCCTGCTAGGGGAATGTTTCCTATTTCTCCTTCTGGCTAGTCCATGCCTATGACCACCTTAAAAACTTGATTCAAAATTCATATCATAGAGTTATAGAATTCTAGAGCTGGAAAATCCCAGGTCATCTAATCCAACTCTCTCGTTTTACAGATGAGAAAATTGAGGCCCACAGAAATTGTGACTGAGCAAAGGTTTACCAACTAGTTAATGATAGAGTTTACACCAGAACCTCTGTCTCCTGCTACCTTGTCCAAAGTTCTTTCAAACAAGCAAGCATTTCTTTTTTAAAAAAAATATATTTTTGCTTTTTCCAGATACATGTAAAAACAATTTTTGACATTCCCTTTTTTTTAAATAAAATTTTGAGTTCCAAATTTTCTTCCTCCCCCTACCAAAGATGACAAGCAATTTGATATAGGTTGTATATGCAAGCAAGCATTTCTGAAGCACCAGCTATGTGCCAGATATGAAAACAAAAGTGAGATCGCAATGGAAGAAATGTTCCTGTAGAGGAATATACAAAACAGATATGAGATATTGGGAGTGGAGGCCCACTGGCATCAGGGATCAGGAGAGCTGAGCCTAGGGGGAGGAGGGATGGGTTTTTAAGAGACTGCCTTTAAGAATTGGCCCCCATTTTACTGTAATAGGCTCCAGAGCTTGTGTTCCTCCAGAGAAGAGAATGTGATTCAGTGGAGGGAGTCGGAGAACCTGAGTTCAAATCCCATCCAGGCCACAACCACTAGTGTGACCTTGTACATTTCATTGCTATTCCCTCCTCAGTTTCCTCATCTGTACCATGAGAGAGTTGCTATAGGTGGCTTCTGAATTCCCTTCCATGTCTAAGTATGTGATCTTTTTGTGAGAAAACAAAGACATAAGACATAAAGTTGTCTCATAGGGAAAACCAAACAAGACCCCCAAGATTTAACTTAAGCTTGTCAGCAGAGCAGCACATTAAGTATATTGTAACATGCTGCAGGCTAAATGAACGTGGAAGTGCCAAGAATATACTGACTAAGCTCCAGATTAGGTGGATTGGGCACAGGAGAAGTTTGTTTTGACCCTGGTCTTGACGGTGGTGAAAGCGCTCAGTTGGCAGAGAAGAATGATTTGTACAAAGATGTGGACAGTGAATAAGTTGTATGCAGGGAACCACAAAGAGACTGGCATGACTAGAGCAGAGGAACTATGTTAGAGAATACAAAGAAGGGAAATTTCAGAGTATAAGATGGCACATGGACAGAGTTCCTTCGGTGCTCAATTGAGAAATTTGGACTTAGTGTCCTAGCAAGGGGGCAAGATGTAAAGTCTGGAACAGTGGAAGCTCTGGGCCCTGCTCTCACTGGCCAGCAGCGGGATCCTGAGCAAGGCCTGTGTGCCTGTCACTTCTGCTATACAATGGCGAGAGTGATCATGGTGCCTAGAGGCAGAGCCCTGGATGTGAATCCTGCCTCTGACTCTTCATAGCTACAAATCAGTCTAACAGACTCTGAGCTTCCGTTTCTGCATCTGTAAAAATGGTAATAGTAAAACCTGCACTAGGTTTTACAAGCAGATTGTTGGAGACATGTTTTTCCAGTCTTTTATTGCTTTGTAAGTATCAACTATCCATTATTATTATCAATATCACAGAGTTGTTCAGACCCCCAAAAGGCAATGTACTAAAATACTTTAAAAATTATATGCTACACAGATTCAGAGTGGCCTTGTTATTATCTCTAAAGGTAATGGAATGCCTAGAGCACCAGGCCTGTAGTCAGGAAGACCTGGATTCAGATACTTAATAGTATGGATGACTCTGGGCTTAACCTCTATTTGCTTTACCACTCACTGTAGAGGGAAAAGGCAAGAAAGTCCCCTAGACAGTGTTTGCATGCTATGGCCCATGGGTCATGAAAAGTCAGACACTCCTGAATGACTGAACAACAACCTTGCAGAAGCCAAACACCAGGGTTACAACAGACTAGAGGTCTACAGACCTCCTGTCATCTAGACCAGTGATGAAAACGGGGGCAATCAAATCATACAGGTCACATGCTGACTTAATTTTAAAATGTAATGTTATCTGTGTTTTATTGTATTTTTATTATTATTTTAGTAGGTGCTTAATAAGTCCTTGTTGATTGATTGATCTTTTAGAATTCTACTAGATGAAGCAACTGGATTGCATTTTTAGGGGGATAACCATATTATTATTATTAACATTATTTTGTTAAATATTTCCCAGTTACATTTTGATCTGGTTTGGGGGGAGGTGAGAAGGCTTCCTGTTAATAAAACCTCTGATCTAGACCAAGCCCTGTAGGGATTTAAATAAAAAATAGTGCCTGAACTAGAGTTGTTTTTGTCAAATGGAGAGGAAGGGATTACTCTTAGAAACAAGCTTGAAGGAAGAATAGCAGGACTCGCTGACAAAGTATAGGTACTGAAGGGAAGAGAGGAGTCAAATTCACATTTCCCAGTTGCCAATCTAGGAAGGTGGAGGTCTGCTGACAGAATAATAGAAGAGAAATTTTAGAAGGGCTATCTGTAAGGCCACTGTTTAGATGTTGATGGTGTGTTCTAGTAATGTGAGGGTCATGTAGTCAGCTGAAGAGGAGGAAGTTAGAAGTTCTTGGTTGGAAATCCATGAGAAAAAGAGATTAAATGCCTAAGGAAGTAAACATAGAACGAAAATTCTTTGTGTCATGGAACCCTTTGGCAATGTGGTGAAGCCTATATGGACCCCTTCTCCAAACAATGTTTTTAAATGCGTAAAATAAAATACACTAAATTGTTACAAAGAAAACAAAATATATCAAAATAGTTATCAAAATGTTTTGTAAAAGAAAATAGGAAAAGAAGTGATGAAAGTGGAGAGATTAGAAGGGATAAGAGTGGAGAGTAAAGGTCACAGGACACAGTCAAGAGGAGTTCGTTGTTGATCGTGAGTAACTGTAATGAAATAGTACCAGACTGAAAGTGATTTAAGAAAGGTGTTGAAGAATGGAGTCAAATAAGAAGAGCCCTGGGTGCTGTGAAGATTAGCCATAAAGACAAGAAATAAATGTGGTGGTCAGAGTCACGTAAAAAGGCCTCTGAGAGAAGGCTTAGTCTAAAGTAACATGCTCCAAACTGACTGCGGAACTGCCAGGAATATTCCAGATAAAACCCCACAAAGAACACCAATTTTCCTTTGAGGATTTCCCTGTGAATTTAGAAATTTGCCCCACAAATATGTTTTAGATGTGCCTGGTAGATACCCGTTAGTTGTCACCTTTCTACTCAATAAATTCCAGTACTCCCTTTTATCTGCAGGGTCATTTAAAGCTTTTCATAACCCAGCCCTTCCTACCTTTCCCATCTTCCTCTCTTTCCCATCTTCCTCTCTCCATACTGACCTCCAGGCTGTTTTTCACATGCATGCTATCTCTGTGCCTTTTCATTGGTTGCTCCCCACACTCCCCAGAGTGCTCTGCCTTCTCTTTCACTCCACTTCAGAATCCCTGCTTTCCTTTAAGATTCAGGCACCACCTTCTCACCTGCCCCAGTTTTCCCCATCCTCGCAGTTGCTGGAGCTTCTCCCCTATGGTTACCTTCCATCTATTCTGTGTACCTTGTATGTCGCACCCACTAGAAGGAAAGGCCCTTGACCTTTTGGCCTTTCTTTTTATCCCTAGTGCCTGCCAATACAGTAGGTGCTTAATAAGTCCTTGTTGATTGATTGATCTTTTAGAATTCTACTAGATGAAGCAACTGGATTGCATTTTTAGAGGGATAACCGTGAGAGTCAAAAATCTACTAGATTAGTAATGTTTTACTGTTATTAAATCTTTGCATTAATGATAGTCCTGAGTAATGAATACTTTATCATTTTCTTACAATGACAATCACAGTGGTCTGCTGTGATAAGTTTATTCCTATCATCTATTTAGAAAATGGAGAGTTTTTAAGCCCTCATGAAGATGCATTGCTAATGCAGGAAGAGTTAAAGTCAATTGGTGGTGACTGTAGGGATTTTATTACCATGTCTAATTAAGACCAATTGTTGAAAGCTGCATCTTTGTGCAAGTTCTGCATATTTGAAAGACTGAGTCTTTTCTTTGCCAGGAATCTTAGGATTTCTCACTCAGAGCAGTTCTTCACCATAGCTGAGGAGTGGTTGGTCTCTGCCTTTTTTGAACATGGAGTTCTGCTTTTGGCTACCAGAGAGTATCTTTTTTCTGTCTAGCAGCTGGTGTAGGCTATGTGTCTGGAGAACAATTAAAATATTACCTCCAAGTTTTCCTAAATGGCTCTACTGGCATTTTTTTTAACTTAAAAAAAAAGATTTGGAATCTAAGTATTTTGCTTAAGGCTTATGTGGGTTTTAACTTGTAAAATGAAGGCTCATAATCACAGTGGTGTTGGCAGCAGGGACTTGTGGATTAGGGTCCAGCTTTGGAATCAGAAGGACCTGGATTTAAGTCCTGTTAACACATATTAGCTCATTGAGATGGGAAAATCACTTTATAACTCTTGGAGCTCCTAGCAACTCGATAAAATTAAAAGTTGCAGATGTGCCAGTCAGTGATAGAAACTTACCACTCCCCCCAAAAAATCACATTGTATGAAAAAGACAACATATTTGAAGGATTGATCTAATTTGTAGCTCTTTACAAGTTACTTGTTCTGCTATGGGAAATATTTCTCTTTTTTTTTTTTAATGATAGGGCTGTTGTTGAAAAATATCTGCTTGAAAAATCTCGCCTGGTCTCTCAAGAAAAGGATGAAAGGTAAGACTATTATCCTGAAGTGATGTATGAACAGAGTTTTCATTTATATGCATGGTTGCTCCGCTAATACCTATAAGAGGAAAAGGCCAGTGTTTGAGAATTCAGCAGAATGTCTTCACATGGGGCCCTTTGCAAATTTTCTGTGTTCTGTTACAGATATAGTGAGCTAAAGACTATCTCTCTCCTTATTAGGAAAGTTTTCTGAAGTAACAAGGCACTTGTGGGAAAGAAAAAAACTTCCAAACATCATGCTTGCTAAACTCAGCTCTGAAAACACATTTTTTTCAGTTTGTATTTTCTCCACCCACTAAGGAGGTTTTTAAAGCATAACTGGCATTTTCATAGTTGGTTTACATGAAAAGCCTAAAAGAATACTGGGGTGGGTTTTTTTAAAACTATAAAAATATTTTTCCTAATTTTGATCTATAGAAACTACCATGTGTTCTATTATTTGTTACTTGGAGTCAGTGAGGAAGAGCGCAAAGAATTTAAGCTCAAACAACCTGAAGACTACTTCTACCTCAACCAGGTAAACAGCTTAAATGTGGGACAGCCAAGGTAATTTCTGTTCTGTTCTGTTCTGTTCTGTTCTGTTCTGTTCTGTTCTGTTCTGTTCTGTTCTGTTCTGTGGTGGCTGTTTACGAGTTGTTGGAAGGTCAAAAGCTGCTAGGCCTTTTCCTCTTCTCTTCTGAAACAAGCTTCAAGGAGAGCCGAGGGAAATGACATAAAGGAGCCCATTGATTCACAGTTGCTTGGATAGTCACCCAGTTAGTGCCAGTAGAAATTATTCTCACATGCCAGCCCTACAGCTCCAAAAATGGCAAGTAGTTTGATATCCTTCTTTTACAGCATAACTTGAAGATTGAAGATGGAGAAGATCTGAAACATGACTTTGAAAGATTAAAACAGGCCATGGAAATGGTTGGCTTTCTTCCAGCAACCAAGAAACAGTAAGTTGGATTGCTTTTATAAGCAGCTCAGGTAAATTGCTACAACCTCCCCAATTTACTTTATTATGTTAATGTTCTGGGAGGTTGTATGGTGTCATAGAGAAAGTGTGTCTCAGCTTTGAATGGAATCAGAAGATCAAGCTTCAAGTTACTGCTCTAACCCAAGCTTTGCAACAAAGGACAAAGAATATAACCTCTATGAAGCTCCATGTTCTTATCCATAAAATGAAATATTCTTCATATTGCTTACTTCCCAAGGTTATTGAGATCAAGTAAGATCAAGGATGTCAAGCATTATATAGTTGTAAGGTGCCATCTACACCTGAAGGATGCTCAGTACTTTATTCTTTGCCCGGCCTGTAATTTCATTAGTGTCAGTAGCTCACTGGTGAGGAAATTCCCTCCACCAATACAGATTGCTGCTGCTCTCTACAGAGTTGCCGGGGTAACAAGAGTATGAAGCACTTCGTCTGGGATGCAGCTCATATGTGTCCAAAGCAGGACTGAAACCTGCATCTTCCTGATTTTAGGGGTTATAGTTCTCTATTTATTATATTTTGAGAATCGTTATCATTTTACTGTATATTTATTATGAATATTAAGTGATCTTAATTGTTATTGTGACTAGTTATTCAAACATTAAACTTTTTCTTGTTACATTGTAAAGTAAAGCATTGAATTAAATTTGTCTCACGTCCAGTTGGAATTCACTCAGTAATGATTTCAGTAAAAGTTACTGGGGAATTTTAATGTATGGTTCTGTTGGCAACCTTTTCTTAAAGCTTGAGTTAAAAATTTGTAAAATAAGAATTTATCTTCTTTGTATCCAAGGATTTTTTCAGTGCTGTCAGCGATCTTATACCTGGGTAATGTCACCTATAAAAAAAGAGCTACCGGTCGTGATGAAGGTCTGGAGGTGGGCCCCCCGGAGGTACTAGACACGCTCTCCCAGCTTCTGAAGGTATCTTTCTTTTGTCCCTGCTTTTGTGCTCCAAATCTTACATCTGAAGATGCTGGTGGCTCTCTGAATATAGCCATGACTTCTAGAAAAGTGCAAAATTGAATCTTTGTCTAAAATGTACTGTTTTCCTGTGGACAAATTGTAATATGCTCTTACACATTCATACAGTACCTGCCTTTGCTGAGGCTGATTTCTTAGTTTGTAGTGCTATCTTCCCTATCTCTTGCTAAAATCATACCATTTTTTGAGGCAACCCCTTTCATATATCCTTCCTAACCAGTTGCCCTGTCTTTCCTCCAAACCTCCTTAGCACTTGATTTATATGTCATCTTTGGTACCTAGAATATTCTGTCTTGCACTATAGTTATTTGTATTTTTAGGCCACTCAAAATGTGAATCCAAATCCAGTCTCAGACACTTACTATCTGTGTGATCCTAAGCAAATCACTTAGTCTGTTTCTGCGTCAGGTTCCTCATCTGGAAAATGGAGATAACAAAGCACCTGCCACCCAGGGCTGTTGTTGAGAATAAAATGAGATTTTTTTTTAAAAAGCAATTGGGGTTAAGTAACTTGCTCAAGGTTACACGGCTAGTCATTATTTATGTGTGGGGACTCATTTTCTGAGGCCGGATTCGATCTCAGGTCATCCCAACTCCGAGGCCGGCGCTTTTACTCACTGCGCCACCTAGCCGCCCTGTAAAATGAGATATTAATGAAACATTTTGCAAAGCTACAAATGCTAGTAGTAGTAGTAGTAATGTCGTCATTATCATTAGTTTCTATTCCTACTGGATAGTATACTCCTTGAGGTCTGAGAATGGATTTTACTCGACTTTGTCTTTCTAAAAGGACTTTCATGGGCTAGGTTCTCAATAAAGCCTTGAATTTAATTGAATAAGATAGTGTATATAAAAGCACTTAGAACACTGTAAAGCAGTACAGCACTGTACAGTCATATGGAAGTTAAGTTGATGTTGTTACTATTTGGCCAAACCAGGAAGCATCCTCAATGGTAGCCCACCTCCAGATTCCTTATGCCAGAAGTTAACATGTCCATCTCACAGCACTTTGGGGGACCATCTTTCAGCCATCCCATGCCCCAGGCTTTCCCCCTTCAGAACCAGAGTGTGGCTTAAAGTAGTTAAGAGGAAAATAAGATTTGAAAGACTACCTTTTATTTCCTTTTTTCCATCATACAGGTAAAACGTGAAATTTTAGTGGAAGTTTTGACCAAAAGAAAAACTGTGACAGTCAATGACAAACTTATTCTTCCCTACAGTCTCAGTGAGGTAAGGCCACTGTGTCCTTTGTGAGAGGGTCCTTGAAAACATGCTCTTCTATGATGAAAGTGTTGGATGCAATATCTAAGGTTCCTTCCCATTTTAAAATTCTTATCATTCAGAATAAAATAATAAAAGTCCTACAGTAAAGCATTAGTTGGTAGTCTTTTTTATGCGTCTCATTTAATTAGTGGAGCTCTCTTATGACATTGCTTCTTATTACATGATTACAAAAAGACCATAGATCACATTATGCTCCCAAAAATATAACATAGCTACATGTACTAGCTGTTTGCCCCCCAATAATAACATTATAATTGTTTTAACATGATATCTGTAAAGTATGTTCATTCATATTGTTTTGTAATAAAGGATCTCTGCTGTCATCATCTTTTTCCCATGATAATATTTTAATTGTCTTAATATCTGTTTTGTTTAATTTTTGTTTTTAAACCTCAGAAGACAACATTAGTACACATGCTACTATGTTTGCAGGAGAGGTACCATTTTCCATTTTTTTTTTCTGTCACTGAGTGCCTTGTACTTCTGTCAACAGGCAATAACAGCTCGTGACTCAATGGCAAAATCGTTGTATAGTGCTCTCTTTGACTGGATTGTTCTCCGTATCAATCATGCTCTCCTCAATAAAAAGGACATGGAAGAATCCGTTTCAGTGAGTTCTTTCCTGCTGATAATTTTTGCTTCTTTCCTCACGTGCTCAGTTTGTGCTGATACTGTTTATAATGCTCTGCTTACTCTAGAAGTGCTGAAAGCCCTCAAAATATCTCCATTGCACCAGAAATTTTAAAATATTCACTTGATATATTGAATAAGAAGTTCATTACTTAGCCAAATTTTCTCTAGCCCTGAATAAGCTGATTAGCTGACAGAGGCTTAGTTTTCTCTAATGTTTCATAAGTTGCTGTTTAAAAATAGATCTTTCTGTCCCTGTCAGTGCTTGTCTATTGGGGTTCTGGACATCTTTGGATTTGAAGACTTTGAAAGAAACAGTTTTGAACAATTCTGCATAAATTATGCAAATGAACAACTTCAGTATTACTTCAATCAACACATTTTCAAGCTGGAACAGGTAAGAAATTGAATTCTCTTGGCCTTCTAGTTTCTGGGAGAAGAGGGAAAGAGTTAAAATTCTGGGATGATACTTTATGACCAAGCATTGAAATGGAAATTCTCATTTGCCACAGAATTACCCCTGGGCTGTAACATGTTGTGATCTTAACCCAGAGGAATATTTGGTAAAATCCCATTCAGCTTTATTGGGGAAAAACATCAGGTGCTTTTTTGGCACACGTCATTTTAGGAGTCTTTTGTTGGCTCAAATTTGCAAGTAACTGAATCTCCAGTGGGGACATAAGACTTAGGCTTTAGCTAGCTTTCAGTATCACAGATAAAGCCTTTATAAGGATTTATTTTGAATGAAGATAACAATATCTTCTCTTAAATATTTGATTTCTTTTTGCCATTTGTTCTCTTCACTAATGAGATCCAGTGAGGTAAATCCCATTCAGTGAATAGGCCTCTTTAAGAAGTAAGTCAAGGGATGGCCCCTTTAATTAAAAAAAAAAAAATCAAACTGGAAGGGGAAGACCCTCAGGGTTGCTGGCCAAAAGAGAAACAGTTACTATTCACATTCACTCTGTTCTAGTAGTTATTGTTGTTCAATCTATGAGCTCCAGAGTGAACTGGATTTAAGACTTGGTCTTTGAGAAGGAAATCTAGCCAGTAAAGCCCAAGTTAATGAGGCAGCTTTCAACCAACAAAATATACCTCAGATGAGAACCTGAAAAGGTTTTAGCCTAAAAGGGCCAGGGTCTCCCAATGCATCCTGGGCCATCTCCAGTCATCCTGATGAATATGAGGCCACTGGACCCAGATGGCTCTGGAGGAGAAAGTGAGGCTGGTGACCTTGCACAGTCCCTCCTCACTCAAATCCAAGTCAACAGCAAGTCATGTCATCATTCCCTGATGTCACGGTCCTTGTCAAGAAGGACAAACAAGGTGGCTAGGTGGCGCAGTGAATAGAGCACCAGCCCTGGAGTCAGGAGGACCCAAGTTCAAATTCAGCCTCAGACATTTAACACTTACTAGCCATATGACCTTGGGCAAGTCACTTAACCCCAATTGCCCTCCCCCCCAAAAAATCATAACAAAACCAAGAGAAGGACAAACAAAATAATGAAATCTAAGTGAGTAATTGATGCATTTATGCAAATATCTAGAAATCATTCTGTTAGATTGTATAAAGTTTAACTAATGTTTAACTAAAGTTTAACCTACCATGGTAGGTTCTAGAGCACATGTAGCCTTCAGGTCTTTAGCTAATAAGGCATTTTTTAATTCTATAGGAAGAGTATCAGAGTGAAGGAATCACTTGGCACAATATTGACTACACAGATAATGTGGGGTGTATTCACTTGATCAGCAAGAAGCCCACTGGCCTTTTCTATCTGCTGGACGAAGAAAGCAAGTAAGTCTTCATGCTTTTTGTTGATTGGCTGGTCATCAATAGACAAAAAAAATAGAGAAGTGGATTACTGGTATATGTAGCAAACTGGATAAGTTTTATATTGACTACTCTAGAGCTAAGGGGACAGTTCCTTTTTAAGAAAGCATTTGAGCATAAAGAATATTTATGACTGGTAAACCTAGAAACTCCATTCCTCTATTTAAGCTGCATTTCAGAGATTGTTATCATCCTCCCTCTGCCAGTGTAGACTGTAAATCTTCCACATTTCTTTACAGACAGTCTTCATGAAAAATTTTCCTGGTGATGATTCCCTCCTCACCCAGCTAAGTTTAGGCCTTATTCAGAGCCTTCCTTCCAAAGTTGGTTCTCTCATAAAGCTTTCAAGAAGCCATTAACCTCCAGGCCAGCACTTTAGTAAAGGCTTCAAATCATATTGAAATTACTGGCATTTTGTACCTTACTATGTATTATGTGAATAGGGTTTGCAGTTCTGTTGGTGGCTATAATGGCTTATTAAAGGAAACTGAAATTTTTGTCTCTAGAATTCTCACCCCTCTGTTCATCTGGTGCTACCTAATACATACATAGCTATGCTCACTTTTTGTTATCACATGATAAGTTTTGGCTCATGTCCAGACAGGAAACCGTAACACATGTACAAAACATGAGAATTTTAGTGGGCTACAAGTTCAATATAATTTTCATCAACAGTGTAACATTACAGAATGTTGCATGCCAAATTCAACATGCTAGAAAAAAAGTTAAGGCCTTCCTAGACTGCCTTGAAGGAGGCACATTATCCACAGAGAGGGAATAAAGTTCTTCTATCTACCCTGGTTGCCCTAGTCAGGCCACATCTGCAGTGCTATATTCAGTTCTGCATATCATAGAAGGATTTATTAAAAAGGTTGAGCATGTTTACAATAGAGAAGAAAAGACCAAGAAGGGGTGCTGATAGCTATCTCCTGGCATTTGAAGCGCTGTCATACAAAGTGTGGGTAGGACTCATTCTGCTTGTCCTAAGGGAGTAGAACTTGGAACAACAGGCAGAAGTGACAGGTAGATTTTCAGCTTGATATTAAGGAAAATCTCCCTATCAATTAATCCAGAAGTAAAATAGAATGCCTTAGGAGATGTTGGGTTCCCCTCATTGGAGGACTTCAAGTTCTTTGACAGGGATCTTGGTCAGGCATGAGTTGGCTTGAGTGGCCTCTAATCCTTTCCACATTCTTAGCTGCAGGCATAATTTTAGCACTTTCAGAGCCACTTTCAGAACTTGTAAGAATATGCATCAGAAAGCTAAATCCACCTCTCTGTTATTATTCTAGTGATGTCCCATCTACACTAGACTAGAAGACACCACTAGTCCTTTGAGCTTAATAATAGTAATAAATTACCATCACCTATTGTTACTTTAAGTTTCTTTAGTGAAAGATCTTTGAAAGTCCCTCAAAGTGATATTCTGTCTGTTGAATACTATGAATCTTTTGCTTTGGATCTACTGCCTAGGAATTTCTTTTTGTTCCTTTTGAGTGATTTAGTGACTTCTCAGCTGCCCTGTATATAGTACACAGGTTTCTTTTTCTTTCTAATCACTGATTTGATTTATGGCTAGCTTAGAGAGACCCAAAACTTCTTTTATGGTGCTCACTCTTCTCAAACTTGGCATTTCGATTTCCATTATAGTTTTCCACATGCCACCAGCCAGACTCTGCTGGCGAAGTTCAAACAGCAGCACGAAGAGAACAGGTTCTTTGTTGGGACCCCAGTAATGGAACCTGCATTTATCATCCAGCATTTTGCAGGGAAAGTGAAATACCAGATAAAGGTATGCAACGTGTTTAAGTCCCCGTAGATGATTTCATTGGTCAAGAAATTCCAAGGAAACTCTCCAGCAGCCCAGATCGATAATTGTTCTGCATTGTATAGTATTAGTTACCTGGACCACTGAGAGATTAAGGGATTTTATGTGAGGCAGTGGCCAGTCTGTGTTAGAGGCAGGCCTTGAACGCAGGTTGTCCTCACTTTAATGCCAGCTCTCTGTATGATTTCAGCACATTTAATTTAAAGTTGTCAGTGGTGTCTTTGCCTAGAAATAAAGGCCTGGTTATACTTTTAAGTGTCTAGATAATTTGTGATCTAGCGATCTTCTTACTGTAAATGGTAACTATTTTTCTTACAGCCATTTATCATTGTATGTGTGTATAAATACACATAGAGCTATCTCACACATACACACACTCTCACACATACACATGTACAGCTGTGTGTGAGTGTGTGTGTGTGTGTATGTGTGTAGTAACCATTGTTCTCAACATTTTAACAGAGCATTATTGATGCCAGTCTAGATTATCTTCTTCCAGTAGTGCAGATCTGGAGTCCAAGGAAGATGCTTCTAGTCCCAATTCTTCTATTTACCACCTGGGTTCAACAAGTCTTTTTTCTCTAAGCCTGTTTACTCATAATTACATTGGAGGAATTGAGCTCGAAGACTGACCCCCAGATTGTTCTGAATCTGTGTCCCTCTGAACCTCTTTTCATTCTGACTTAAGGACAGAAATGCATTTAAAAAACTATGACTTTCTGACCATATTTCCCCAGGATTTCCGAGAGAAGAATATGGATTACATGAGACCTGACATCGTGGCTTTGCTCCGAAGTAGTGAGAGTGATTACATTCGGGAATTGATTGGGATGGATCCTGTGGCTGTATTCCGCTGGGCCATTCTCCGAGCCGCCATTCGAGCAATGGCTGTTTTCCGGGAGGCAGGACGACTCCGTGCTGAAAGGGCAGAGAGAGCTTCAGGTACTGAACAGAGCATAAGCCACAGCTGGGAGCTTCGAAAATCCCAGCATCTGCTCGTGGCCACCTAGGAAAAGTTGCTCTATATTGGCAGAACAGGCTGCAGCAGCTGCCCTCTTATGGGGAAGATCTAAAACAAGCTTTTGTTCTCTAGTGATATTTCAATTTCCTAAGCTAAGTCCCTCTCCGGCCTGGGTCCTAGGGATAGCAGCACTTTTTCTGAATATAGTAAATGCCCTGCCAGACTTCTGAGATGGGTAAATAGAATCTCCCCTTTTTATGGTTTCAGCTTACTTCAAATCTCATGTCAGTGCTAAGAATGTGTTTTAGAACAGGAAGTGAAAGTGTGAAGGCAAATTAAGACAGTAGGGTATTAGAATGAAGAGTGAAGTGCTTACTGTGCCTGAAATTTTTCTGCCCTGGTATTATATTTCCCTAGCCCTTGTAGTTCCTCCTTTCCAGGCCCTACCCAGTAAGGTCCTGGCAAGAGTGTTAGGCTTGAGTTTGAGTTCTGACTCTGACACTTGGGCAAGTCATTTAATGCTTGTAAGACTTAGTTTCCCTGTTTACAAAATCGAAATAGTTATATTATCTACCTCCTGGAGTTACTGAAAGGGGAAGTGCTTTGGTTCCTAAAGCACTGTATTCATATGAATTATTATTTTCTTCCCTCTTCAGAATAAAGAAAAGAAAAGCTATATAGGATGTCTGGCTAAGCACTCAAATCCTTAATATATGTAGGACTGGACAGAAATGGTCACTGTACTACTTTTGCTTAAATGTTTTGTTTTTTGGTTTTTTTTTTTTAAGGAAATGTTCAATGCAGGGTCAGGAGTAGGGGTTAAGGAGAAATTACCGTGATATAATCAAAGTCACTAATAACAATTTCAATGAAGTTAAAATAACAGTAAAAGATAATGTGCAAAGTACTGTACTAGGGCAGTACTTTTTGGCTAGGTCAAAGTGCTAACCAGATGACTCCTGAGTGTTATTTCCTGTGGAAGGCAGACAGTTCTTCAGTGTTACCTAGTGACCAATGATTCTCAGTTGTCCTTCTAAATCAAATCTGTCCAAACTGACCAAAGAAAGAGCGAGAGTCACAAGTAACATCAACAAGAGGGAGCAATGTGATAGAGTGGAGAGGATATTGGATTGGGTCAGAAGGCCTGAGTTCCAGGCTGGGCTAGGACAGTCTAGCAGCTGTGTAGCTTAGAGCAAATCTCCATTTCACTCAGCCAGTTTTGTCTAGTTATCGAGCATTTATTAAGTGCCTGTTTTATTCCAGGCACTATGCTAAGTGCTAGGGATACAAAGAAAGCTAAAAATAGGCCCTACTCTCAATCTAAATAAATTGGAAATGTTCTCAGGGGTCAGGCACTAATATTAAGGGCATTTGGGAAAGGCTTCTTGCAGACAGTGTGATATTAACTGAAATTTGGAAGGAATCCAGGAGGCAGAGGTGAGGAGGTAAAGAATATCAGGCCTGGGGGACACCCAACGAAGATGTACAGTGTCAGGAGATGGCAGTGTCTTGTGATGGGGACAATAAAGAGACCAGTGTCACTAGATCACAAAGTACATGGAGGGGAATAAAGTATAAAAAGACTGGAAAGGTAAGAAGGGGCTAGGTTTAAAGGGCTTTAAAAGCCAAACAGGATTTTCTCTTTGATCCTGGAAATGGGGAGCCACTAGTGTTTATTTAATTATGAGAGATATTACAAAGGTAGAATGGATAGGACTTGAATTGAATATGGGGTGGGGAGGAGAGTTAAGTGAGCATGAGGAGTGAAGGATGACACCTAGGTTTTGACCCTGTGTGAATGGAGGGATGTTGGTGTCTTCAGCAGTAACAGAGAATGTAGGTGAAAGGGAGAGTGTAAAGACAATGAGTTTCATGTTGAACGTGTTGAGTTTGGGTTGTCTAAAGGACATTCATTTCAAGTTGATAGGCAGCTAGAGGTTTGAAACTGGAGGTCAAGAGAGTTTTGGATAAATAGATCAGAGAGTTACATATATAATTGGGCCTATGGGAGCAGATGAGATCACTGAACAAAATAGTATAGAAGGAGAAGAGGGCCCAGGACAGAATCTTGTGGGATACTTAGAGCTATTGGACTGAGCTGGGTGAAGATCTGGCCAAAGAGACTGAGATGGCCTGCACAGACAGACAGGAGAAGCAGGAGAGGGCAAGGTTACGAAAATCTAGAGAGAAGAGCATCAGAGAAGGTGATCAATGGGTGTTGGCCGCTGAAGGGTCAAGAACGAGGACTGAGAAAAGGCCATTGGATTTGACATTTAAAAGATCATTAGTAACTTTCCTCAACTGCAATATGAAGATAAAAATACTTCCATTATCTGCCTTACTGGGTTGTTCTGAAGATCAATTAAGATAGTATAAGTCAAAGATTTTGTAACTAGAAAGGACTATAAATGTCATCTGTTGTTACAATTTCTTATAAAGTTTATTTTCAAATTTTTTGGTGATTTAGTAATGTTTTATGTCCCTGAATGAAACTGAATAATATGCATTTTCTATCAAGTTACATGCTAAATTGTTTTGGCCTTTTTAGTGAACAGAATTTTTCCTTTACTGGCAAGTTTGCTTTTTTTTCTGCTTAGTTGTTACATGAGTTCCTCAACAACTACATTCCTGACCCTCAACACCAATCTCTAAAGGTTGAGAAATGATGAACTCATATGAAAACTTGGCTACAATATTTGCATATGTTATTAATGATTGTCTAATAAGTCCTTTGAGACTTAAAACTACCAATTATATGTGTTTAAACAGGGAAATAAAAGTTCATCTTTCATCTGAAGTTCTATTTTTAGAGAATGCAGTTTATTCAACTCAGGTTCACAAAGATTAATATATATCTGTTTTGTTAATGTACACAATTATGTGATTTTGTTTTGTTAATGAAGGAAATAATATGAAACCTTTGTGAAAAGAAATATTTCTTATTTGTGATTCATTAAACATTGTACAAGTATTTCAGAATCTCTTTGTATGATTTTGATTCTTATTTAATCCTTTCCCATTGTATCCCCTCTTCTTTCCTAGCAGATGTGACATCCCCTATGATCAGAACTCCCCCAGGAGAGCTGCCAAAAACCAATACTCCATCAGAAAAAGCTTATCGGTAAGAGAAACCTTTAATTTATCTAAATCAAAGATATTTGAATGTAGCCTTAGCAAAAGCCCAAAATATTAAAGTGAGGATTTATGTAATATGGGAGAATAACTAGAGTTCTCATTTACAAAAATATGGAAATGAAATTAGGGTTACTTTATAACCTGAGATGAAATAAAGCTATTACCATGTCATCTAATCTATTGAAAACCATTTCATCTCAGTTTACAGTAAGTTGTTTTCAGAGTTTGTTTGTTGATATTTGTGTTTGCCAAATGACCTTTTGTTCGTGTAAAACAATATGTTTGATTTAAGAACATTTCTTTTATTCTATTAAAATCATCAAGAGCATAGATGCTTCTTGAATTAATTTGCTTTTGCTAGTTCTCAATTAGTATCTTCAGATTTTTGTTTGAGATACACAAAATATTTTGAAGTCCTATGGCAGAGCTGGGAAAGGCATTTGATGCAGCCTAAGCAAGGTTGGAAAATTGTCCCCCCACTCACTTCCCAGTGAAGGTATGAATGTAATTTTACCTGTGAAAAGAGTAATTTTTTAAAATTTCATAGTGCAACTATAGTTATTAGGGTGGGAGGAGGGAAATCCTTGTTATTTAAGTCTTAGGTACAGTTGCAATATGTGTGGGATTCTGACATTTTATAGAAATTTTCTTGTTTCTTCATTTGTATTAGCCAACATTCAAAAAACAAGAAATTCTAGATAAAGCTTATTTTCCTTCATAATTATGTACCTGCAGATATGTTGCTGTACTCTTTGAGGTTTTGCACCTTCTCTGCAATAGGTGACTTGATGTATCATAGGATAAAATACCAGGGTGTAATGCAGAATAGAATTATATGTATACGTATATTGAGAGTCATATTAAAAACTGTACCTTGGGGCAGCTAGGTGGCACAGTGAATAGAGCACTGGCCCTGGAGTCAGGAGGACCTGAGTTCAAATCCGACCTCAGACATTTAACACTTAACTAGCCATGTGATGTTGGGCAAGTCACTTAACCCCAATTGCCCTGCCTTCCCCCTCCAAAAAGCAGCGAAAAACAAAAAAGCTTCCTTTGGTGCCACCCCCCCCTTCAAGCCACTGCCTACCCAGCTCTGTCCTATCAGGCCTTCCTTCTTCAATTCAAAAAGCAACAATCACCCCAAAACATACCCCTCCCACCATCATTGCATCATCACTGATGTGTGACATATTTCTAGGGAAAATCAGACCACCAAATTACATCACAAAAATCGTTTCTTCAAAGAAAAAGGTACAAGGCAAATAACTCTTAAGTTGAAAAGTATATTAAAATGTAACCCAGTGATCCATCAGATAGCTTCACCCTGTGTTTATAGAACTTTATCTTTGTATATAGTTCAGTGAATCTGTGATGATGTTCCCACCAGTGGCACAAATTGGAAGCCATTTATGCCTTCCTAGTCTGTCTGCTTTCCCATGTTTTAAGTTCTGTTCACAAATAAAGGAGAGACATGATGGTTTCCAAAGCTATACATGTGCTTTTAAAAGAGTGAGGTTGACCATTAACAGCAGTACACTGTGAAATGCAGGTTTCATTGCCGGATAGAGCCCAGGTGATGCTCTCCATATTTAGAATCACCTTTTCCTAATGTATTTAGGTGATGTAAATTTTCCCTTTGCAGCCGTTCAGTGCTTGATTTCTCATTTGATTGCTCTGAGGAATTCGATATTAACGCTTTTGAGGACATCATTGCTTTTTATGAAAGCAAGAAGTAAGTAGGCTTTGTAAGCAAAGACCAGGGAGGCACATTCACAGGAAACTAATCTTCCTGAACGGGCTCAGTGCAGAATTCAAGCCAGGAAAAAAGTGATACCAATTGTTCTGAAGAAAATGGAATGGATTACAGATTACAGATCTGTGAAATGCTAGAGGCTGAGGCGTGGTGACCTTGACGGATTTGGCACTGCCAAAGGCAAAAAAAGATGGTTTTTTAAGAGTTGGGAAAAGCAAATCTTGTTTTATTTTGGAAGCGGCTTTTGCACTGAGAAGCTCAGGAGTATAATAGCATTTCATTCTTAGAAGTGAAACTTAACACTTCTGTTATCTTTGGTTTGTGCCTCTCTGGAGAAGGAGTGAAAGAAGGTAGGTACCTAGCATGGTGCATGGATCGAATTAAGCCCTAATTAGGCCTTATCCCAGGCTAACTTTGAAGAGATTAAACATGTATTTAAAACAACCTGACCCAAAAGAAGTGAAATTCGACTGTTGTGCTTTTAGCTGCTTCATTTCTAAAAATATTGATCACATATCTGAAAGGGCCCTTAGAGGTCAAATCCAAAAGTAACAAATTTAAAGTAATATTTTATTTCGAAGCACTTAATTTGAATCTCCTCAAGCTATTTCAGAGAATGGCCTTTAAATACTACAATTTTGAAAATAAAATCAGATAATAAGACAGCATTTTACTTGCTTTAGTATTATAAAAGAAATAAGTAAAATATGAACCCTGCCCCTGTCAACATAAATCCTAACTCCCGATTCCATATAGAGTCTCCATGAATATCCTCTGGCTAACCTTCTCATGAGCCTCTCATTTTAGCCAGGCTATACCTTGAATAGACAACAAACACATGACCCATTGCCAGATCCTCACTCCTTAGCTTGAGTAGAACCTGCCTGAACTTGTGCTCTACTGGCATAATTTTGGAGAAACCAGCATCACCTATTCACCACCAGGAGATTTCCTAGTAGAACACCAGGAGGAAATAACATTTCAATAACTAAAAAACACCAGACCAAAGTTACTAAATAAGTGAAATTAATAGAAAAATTTCTGTTACAGTTTTTAAGGAAAGATCCTATAAGATTGTTTTGCATATACAGTTGCTACATATTAGTTTGGCAGATTGTTAAAATGGCATTAAACTTAAATTCTTCTGTAATCTTTTAAGGAGATTGGTATTATATCAGAAATAAAAAGCAGAAAATGCAGTTTGCATCTTCCCAAATAAGGCACCTTCTAATTCTGAATCCCATGGCCCCAAGTTAAACATTAATTTGGGGGGTATTAAAAATATATACTGGGGTGGCTAGGTAGCACAGTGAGTAGAGCACCAGCCCTCTCTGAGGAGGACCTGGGTTCGGATCTGGCCTCAGACACTTGACACAAACACACAAAAACTAGCCATGTGACCTTGGGCAAGTCACTTAACCCCAATTGCCCTACCTTTCCCCCCTCCAAAAAAAAAGCAAAAACAAAAACAAAAAACATACATATGTGTGTGTGTTTGTGTGTGTGTATACACACACACACTTATTGGCACTTTTTAACAAGTCCACTAAGGGTCATAAATTTGCTCCTATGAATTGTTATTAAGTGGTTATTTATTTTCTGATTTCCATTGGTGGGAAAACGTATTCAAAGAGTTCATCTATAGATTAATAACTCAGTCCTTGCAAAATTGTTTCCAAGAATCTTGGTTAGAAGGGACGTCAGGGGGCGGCTAGGTGGTGCAGTAAGAGCGCTGGCCCTGGAGTCTGGAGGACCCAGGATTGGTTCCGGCCTCAGAAAATGAGCACCCACACATAAATAATAACTAGCTGTGTAACCTTGAGCAAGTTACTTAACCCCAATTGCTTAAAAAAAAAGAAGAAGAAGAAGGGACATCATCTAGTTCAACAGCTTCCTGAGGCACAGATCTCTCTCCATGATGTCCCTGATAAGCGTTCCCCCAGATTCTGTTGGAAGACCCCAGAAGTTAATACTTTTGGACTACCCTCATTGTTAGAAAGTTCTTCCTTATTTTAAGTGAACATCTGCCTTTCTTTAACTTTGACTTGTTGGTCATAATTTTGTCCCCTTGGACCAAGCAAAATAAGTCTAAAGTATTTGAAGGCCAGGATAAATCATATTCTCCTTATCCCTGTCTTAAAGTAAAGGAGAGCCCATCTCCCCAAGATGAATTGAGCATTGTTGGAGTACATGTTTATGATCGCACAGCCTGAGAAAGCATCCTAATTTTAACTTTGGGGCACATTGGGTAATAGAACTTCCTGTTTCAACTCCTGTGGTGATGGGTCTTACTATTTTAACGCCTTGTTTTCTCTATCTGGGACATCTTCTTCTCTCTGCCTTTCCCTCTGGACCTCTTAGGGATTTGCATGACCAAATCATCAAGACTATAAAAGAACTGCCCTGGCAGGGTGAAGACCCTCGTAGGCTTCTTCAGTCCCTCAGTCGGCTTCAGCAGCCCCGGGCCCACTTCCTGTGAGTTCCTGGTGCTTTGGGTAATACCTCTTTGCAAGTGCAACAATAACTATGCTATTCCTTTAGTGCAGAAGCAGATGCTATCTGCAGAAATGCATTGCCTCTGATAGAAAATAACAGGCCCAAGTAGATTCCTTTCTAGTCAGTGTGGTGGCTACTGAAAATGTTTCTTGTTTAACACTAAGGTTTCTTTCAGCACAGTAAATGAATGTGCTGTAGAAGGCAAACTGGCTTCCTAGACCACAAATGCCTTGAAAACCCCTTCTAGTTAACAAAACCAAACCTTTCTGTTTCACCATGAGAATGGCCTCCTAACTTCTAGTTACTCTTCTCTCCAGTTCATCCTTCACACTACAACCAGAGTAATCTTGCAGCCTGCTTTCTTGATCCTATTCTTGCCCTGCTGACAAACCTCAGTGATATTCCCTTTCTCCTAAAGGTAAAAATACAGACTACGTCACTTGGTGTTTAAGGCCAGTCAGCCTGGCTCCAAACAACCCTTAACTCTTCTGTCCCCCTTCCTGCCCTCTCTTCTTTCGTTGTCTTCTACTGGCACTGACCAGATCTTGACCTGCCCTCTCTCACCTCTCCTCCTTTGTGTAGGGCCATTCAGCAAGATCTTATTAAGTGTCAGCTATTTGATAGGTACTGGAAATCAGTAGACAAAAGCAGTGTATGACCCCATAGAATTTACATTCTGTTATAATGTGTGCATAGAAAAGTCAGTATAAAATATTCATGAAGTAGATATGAAGTCATTTTGGGGCAGGAAAGAGGCTTCTAGTTACAGGGGAGATTAGAATAGACTCGTGGGTAGTACTTGGGCTAGTCTTTGAAAGAAGCCAGGGATTCCATGAGATGGAGCAGAAGGAGTGTATTCTGGTCATGAGGAAGCGCCTCATCCAGGTGCAGAAACAGGAAAGCGAATGTTACAGGGCAGATGGGCCGGCTTCACAGGACACTAGTGTGCCTGTGGAGGCACATTGGAGCCAGATGGTGAAGGGTGTACTGGTCCAACAAAGGAGCTCGTGTCTTAGCCTGGAAGCAAGAGGAAATGAGTGACAGGATCAGACCTGTCTTTTAGGAATATTTGTTTGACAGCTGTGTAAAGGGTGGATTGGAGAGGAGAGTGACTGGAGACAGGGAGCCCTCTCCGGAAGCTGTTTAATCAGTAGTCCAGAGGAGAGATAATGACTAGGCTGAGCTATCTTGGTGGCCCTGTGAGTGAAGAAAAGCAGGCAGATGTGAAGAGACATTGTAGAGGCAGAATTTCAAGTCAGCAGTTAATTGGCTCTAAGGAAGTAAGTAAGAGAAGAGGAAGAGTAGAGCACTGGGGTTGCATGACTAGAAGGATTGTGGTGTCCTCAACAGAAAGAGGAAAGTCAGGGGATAGCAGTGAAAGCCGATGGATCTGAGATGCTTCCAGGACGTCCAATTAGAGATGTCCAGTATACGCTGATGACAAGAGGGGGGCGTTGAGAAGTCAGTTACATAGAGGTGGTCATTGAATTTGCAGGTTCTGATAAAATCACCCAGAGAACATAGGCAGGTCCTAGAATAAAGTCCTGCCATATACCCATGTACAGGGGGTAGAACATAGATAAGACTGGGGACCAAGAGAGGACAGTGTTATGAGAACACAGAGAAGAGAACGTATCTAGAAGGAATGGGAGGGTCAGCAGCATTAAATGCAGAAGTCAAAAAGGATGGAGACTGAGGAAAGGTCATTTGATTTGGCAATTCAATCACTGAGTCACTTAGGAAAAACAGTGTAAGTGGAAGGATGAAGTCAGGAGCCTGACTGCAAGGTGCTAAGAAGTAAGGGGATAGAGTGAGAAAGCAGAGTTGTTGAGTGTAGTTGGATTTTTTAGGAGTTTGGTTGTGAAAAGCAGGGGATCAGGATCCCTTCAGACTTTCATTTGAAGATCAAGTAAAAGATTTTTGTTAAGGATGGAGGAGATCTGGGCATGTTTTTAAGGAGTAGGGAGGGTGTCAGTAGATAAGGAGATGAGGGGGAGAAAAGGGATTGAATGGGT
The DNA here is from genome assembly GCA_011680675.1 of Gymnobelideus leadbeateri. Classification (NCBI taxonomy): domain Eukaryota; kingdom Metazoa; phylum Chordata; class Mammalia; order Diprotodontia; family Petauridae; genus Gymnobelideus; species Gymnobelideus leadbeateri. Next base: position 1,565,747 of record WOXC01012182.1, on the reverse strand, counting down.
GAGCTGCCAGAGGAGATGGGAGGTAATGGGGATCACAGAGGGGTTGGCATGGGCACCCCTCCCTCAAATTGGAGTAAAGGAGGAGAAAGTGTGGAGGGGGTGGAATTGGGAAGAATAGATGGCCTCAGTTTTTTCTTAAGAGTGTAAGGTGAGGTGTTCTGCTGAGTGAGAAAATGGAAGCACACTGTATGTGGCATAAGAGAAAAGAAGATTTAGAACAAAGACTGTGGGGAGAAGGACAGACAGTCCATCAGGGCAGAGTGATTAAAGGTTATCAGGCACTAGTGAGGGCCTTGTTGGGATTACATATCATAAATTTGTAGTGGCCCCAGTCAGCAGAGGTCCTTCTTATTCTGAGGCCTGGTTCAGTAGAATTTTGTTCCCTGATGTCTACCTTGATCCTCCTCAATGAGAAAAGAACCTACCACATTCCTTGAATCTCTCAAGTGATTCTTGTTTGACCTCTCTCAACCTGTATTAGAGTTATTCCTCCATATTTCATTCCATAAACTAGATTGTAAACCCCTGGGGGGAAGGCACTGCGTTGCTTTTATTTCTGTGCTTCCAGTGCTAACCACAGGGCCTTTCTCAGTTTAATAAATGTTTATTGCTATTATGATGTACATATTTAAAGAGGCTTCTGTTTTCTTGCTCTGCTCCTCTCAACCCCACCTCAAACACTCGCCGCCCCCCCCCCAAAAAAGCCCCCACGACAATCTTGAATGCTTATAGAGCTAAATCTCAGCATGCAAAGGGAGCTTCCTTCTTTTGGGTTTCTTATTGTTGGCCCCAAAGAAGCATCTCAAAAATACATGTGGATATCTGTAGTTTCCAAGGACTTTGTAATACTTTCCCTCTTGTGGCCCTCATTTTAATTTTATTTTCAGCTTCTTAGAAGCTTATTTCTACCTTAAACTCATGTGATTAAAAAAAAAAAGTAAGCTTCTGCCCTAATAAAATTTCAGAATTAACACAGAAGTCAAAACTTCATTTTCTAACTAACCCCATGCTGTAGCTTAGGAAAGCCTAAAGACCTTTAGACTAGTTAAGTTTTCCCTGAAAACATTATTATGGCATCTGGTACATCAGTGCCTTAATCACCTGATGCTGTGATCTAGAAGCAGAATCATGAACTCGGAATCCCCACCCTCCAGCCTCTTCATGTTATGTTAGAGCATGTTGTTTCTATTCCTCCTTTACCCTCATCACAGCATACCTTGCTTGATATTCCCATATACAGATGCTCTTTCTGTGTCCTTTTGATCTGTGAATTCTCAGTGTCTAACCAGTATTGCCCTGAACTTAGGAGACATCTCATAAATTTTTTGTTGAATTACTTTGTGATCCTTCAGCAGAATCTTCAGCAAACCACAGTTTTTATAGGTTAGAAATCTATGTTAAGTTAGTCATTGGAACCCCCTCTTGGAACACATGAATGGTCGCTGACCAGATTCCCTTTTCCTTTGTTAGTAGTTCTGCTCTCAAAATCAGAAGTGAACATTTACCTGTGACCACCAAAGTGTGTGCATTATAGCTTGATTAGCTAAATAACATATTCATACATCCCTCCCCGTGTGATTTTTAAAGGATTTCTAAAGTAAGTTGTTGCACTTGTTCTCTTCCTCTCTGGCTTCTTAGCTTAATCTAGCTAACCTGCAAGGCATGGCTTGCTGAACTAACCCAAATATAGAAATCATGTGAATTCAATTTCATGAAAACAATTTTTAATATTTTAACAGGAAAAGTAAAGGTATCAAACAAAAGCAGATCATTCCAAAGGTAAACTTGTTCAACACATTTAAAGATGTCTTATTTTGCAAGTCATGAAAATGCATCTCAGAAGGTGGACATGTCTAAAACAATATTACATAATGTAGTAAATTATTTTCTTGGCTTATAAATTTTTAGCCCACTCCATTTTCTATCACCAGCCCAAGGGGGAAAACATATGTTTTTTTTTTATAGTAATGACTTGTGTCTCACTTGTTTTAAGTTGTTTACATATATAAAATGGTATGAAATCCGTAAAAATTGTACCAAGAGCCCAGTCTGCTAAGTAGAATAAGGGTTACATTATATGTATTAAGGAATTTGATACTGATGAAGTCTTAGATTCTTGAATTGAAATCCCTATAAATATGACCAGACTGTGTCTTGTCACCTTGGACAAGTCACTTAACTTCTGGGCTTCGGTTTCCTCATTTGTAAAATGAGTGATAATATGTTACAATATTACAGAGTTGTTAAACATTAAAGCACCATATTTTTCTTTTTGTTATATCATTAGGGTCAAATGACATAACTTTTATAACCATCAAGTGCTATATGAATTATCAGGCAAGAAACATGAGTATTATTAACCCTCCTGGTCAACCAGCTGAACAGAAAGATTGTCACTGGTAGAACAGAATATTTTACTAGAGTAATTCAGTCTGCCACATAAGTAGAATTTAATGAGATAAATCACTACAGAGACAATAAACTTTGTTTTTGCGTGGAATAGACCATTGTATTCTAGAAACTATATAATTATCAATCTCTGAGTAGCAGAACATCTTGATATAGAAGAAGCAACTGCTTGTTTTTTATCATCTAAAGTAGGCTCTTGGACTTTCATTGGGCTTTCTTGAAATGATTTTCGAGTATGTGCATTGTATCTACTGCTATTTGCAGTATTAGAGATTAAAATATTTTAATATTATAAAAATAGTTTGACCTCATGGACCCCTTAAAAAGATCTCACTCAAGAACCCTGATGCATTTATGGACCATACTTTGAGTAATACCAGTCTAAAGAGAGAGGAAATAATTCCATCCTTTGAACTGAAGAAAAGAATTGAAAAATCCCAGAGGATTTTTAAAAGGTCTTACAAAGTCAAGACCCCATTCAGAATGGAATATAGGTTAAATCTCATTACAACAAATATATAACTGTGAGTTTACAAGCTCTAGTGATACTCAAACATAAGGCCAAACTCTGATTTTACCAGAGAACTCAAATAGTCCTTAATGCTCATTATAATGAGGTCAGACTTGTGTGTGAAGGTGCTGTTCCAGTTGTTATAGCCAACTTTTTCAATCTTTGTGATGACATGTTTCTGTACAAGTGGTCAGGGGGAGATGAGTGCATGTCAGTCTCCATATTTCTGTTTTAGAATTTGCTGGATTCCAAGTCTCTGAAGCTTATTGTCAGCATGACCCTCCATGACCGCACCACCAAATCCCTTCTGCATTTGCATAAAAAGAAAAAGCCTCCTAGCATCAGCGCCCAGTTCCAGGTAAGTAGAAAAGGCAAAGGGATAATGGAAGGGAAGGGTCTAGCTTTTGGGTTGGGGGAACTTCACTGTGATATCTCCTGTAAGTTAAGAGAGGATACACACACACACACACACACACACACACACACACACACACACACACACACAAAAGTGACTTGTCTTTTGGAAGATACAAGTAGGTAGGTCATAGACCCCTACACCTGGGATTTGGAGGTTCCATAAGGGGGCAGCTGGACTAGCTGTCCACTTTGCAGCAGAGGAATGACCAAACTATCCACAATAGGGGGGACTCTTAAAGCTCTCTAGGTTAGTTCTAAAGACTTTATACCCATTTTTCATTAATTACTACTCTAGTTCAGGCCTTTATCACCTTCCCCTGAACTGTTACATTACCTTTCCCACTGGTCTCTCTGCCTCCAGTCTTCTCTCTTCAATCCATCCTCCACATGGCAACCAAAGTTAAAATCCAGCCTCTGATACCAACTAGCTGTGTGACCCTGAGCAAGTTACTTAACCTCTGTTTGCCTCAGTTTCTACAACTATAAAATGGGAATGATGATAGCATCTATCTCACAGAATTGTTTTGAGGGTCAGACGAGTTAATATTTATACAGCACTTTGCACTGGCACATAGTAGACACTATATAAATGTTTTTCCTTTCCCTTCTTTTCCCTTTCATAAAGCATGGGTGTCTGATTCTGCAGTATATAGCACATAGTAGGTGCTTAGTAAATGCTTTTGATTGATCAGCCTCAAGCCTCCAGGAGTGCCTTACCACACCAACATCTGTCTCCAGGCAGCCTCTGCTAGGAGAAAAAAAAAATTTAGGAATTTGGCTCTGGGAAGTTTTATGTGCTCCATGACTTTGGTAGACTCTTAAGTGATAGCTTCACACTGCTGTCATGTATCCCTTGGACTTAATGAAATGAAGGCTATAGGCAGACCCTCCAAAAACAGGGGCATCTTTTACTGGATTCTTAGTCACACACTCAAAGAAAGAAGATGGTATTTGTGGACTGGCTAAAGGATAGGCCCCAGTGGCTACTCTTTGCAGTTTCTTAATAAGCAGCATGATTAGAGATGGAAAGTTATCTCTGCATGTCACTTTGACACAGTAGCCTCTGCCGGTACAGAATTGTTTGCTGCTGTTTCTCTAGCTTTTGTGACAGCCACTGAAGTTAAAATTCAAACCCAGACAGGCTGTGCCAGCATTCAGAGGAAAGCTGCTCTAAAAACTTATTTAAAAGAAGTCCTAAATGCATTTGACAAAGAAGTTGCTCTTTTATGAATGAGACTGATACTGTGTAACATGGTAACATTAGCTTATTTCATGAATTTGCTGGAGAAATGCTTTACGGAGATGTTGTTCCCAAGCCTACAATTGACTGCCAAAGGAAGAATAGCTGCTTGCAAGCATCTGCAATGGGCTCAATAGCTGGGGTGTCTGTGTGATTGTCTCTCATTCTGCTGATTTGATGGTACCTGTTGGAAAAGGCAAAAAGGGCAGGCCTCTTTCACAAGTCCCACTGCCTTCACACCAGGCATCTGCAATTCCAGTCTCCTTCTCTGCCTCAGCCTGGAACTTGGGCTCCCACTCTGAGACCCTGGGCTCCTAATCTTTGGCCTTGCTCTCTCCTTGGCAGCCATCTCCATGACATACAGCCTACAGCTTTGCCCTCCAGTGTAACTCTCTCCTCCCAGCCCCCTGACTTTCCTGCTCTAGAGGGCTCTTTGGGGTGTCTTCCCTTAGCAGAGTGTAAGTTCCTTAAGGGAAGGAACTGGCTTTCTTGCTTGTAACTGTATCTTTGCACTTGGCCCCAATGCCTGGCAACCTAGTTGGCACTTAATAGATCCTTTTTCATTTATTGCAGAGGCTCGGCTTCAGAGGTGTGTGGAAGAGGCTTGTTGCCCATATCAGCATGATTAGTGCCCCAGCTACATTAGGGTAGTTAAACTGTGACTCTCTGAGGCTTTTCCCTCTTCCACCTGAGATGCCAGTGTCCCTAAAGAAGTTTGGTGACTCTGCACTAAAGAAATCAAGACAAATCATGGACTGAATGAATCTACCTTTATATTACTCAGTGCTGAGCAAAATGTAAAAAACACTTTTGTTTTATTTTTGACAGTATAGAAGATTGGTGTAGTTATCAGCTGGGTCCTTGCCTCACGTAAAGATTTCAAAATTTTAACTGTTACAGTAAACCAGCTGTTTGTAGGGGGATTTCTAAAAGTCATGAAATTAATACACAAAAAGAATTTCAATGAAAGGACTTTCTAAGTATTCTAAATAAAAATGTCTTGCTCATTTTTATCATAATAGCTAATAACATTCATATAGCACCTACTACATAACAGATACTGCTACATGCTTTAGAAATATTTCATTTGATCCTCACATCAACCCTGGAAGTAAGATGCTATTATTATCCCCATTTTATGGTTGAGGAAACAGAGGTCAAATGACTTGCTCAGGATCACACAACTCTTGTCTGAGGCCAGATTTGAATCCAATTTTTCTTGATTCCAGACCCAGTGCTCTATTCACTGTATCACCTGTCTATCATGTTTCTTCATCACTTTTCATTGTCATCCTCTTCTTTCTGTCCTTCCCACTGACAGAATTATAGGTCACATTTAAGTTTTAAACAAGCCAAATTTAGAGAAAAAACATGGCCTATATTCAGACTAGTGTGGGTATCTGAAGTCAGTAATCAAGTCAAGAGGCTATAGCAATGCTTAGAGACTGATGTAGCATTCCAAGAAGGGGGCGGGAGCAGTGGGAAGTAACCATCTGTCCCTCTCGCTCTCTCTCCTCCCTTCCCTCACTTCTCTCTTTTGCTTTTTAAAGAGGAAATTTAAACCTAATATCTGAAATACCAGAGATCTCTTGAATTATTCTCTAATTAGATTTACGCTTTTCTAAAAAATTTTCTGAATGACAGACACTGACTTTTTTTCTTAGGCCTCCCTTAATAAGCTGTTGGAGACATTGAGTAAAGCTGAGCCGTTCTTCATTAGATGTATTCGCTCAAATGCTGAGAAGGTAAGTAAAGGCTTCCCAACATTCCTCATATAGGGATAGCCTTGATCAGAAATACTGGGATAACCACCTGTCATTACAAGGCAATGTCACTGTTAAAAGTAAAGTTCTTATACACTTGTTACAGCAACTTGTGGGAAAATTGCCAGTTCCATACACAGGGTACAGTCATAGACTGAATCAAATCAACAAATATTTAATGGGAAGCTATATATGGGATATGTGCTTATAAAATTAAATTACCAGAAGGAAGCTCAAGGTTAGCTGGGCAAGCCCTCTCCTTTCTAGGCTAGTAACAGTCAAAACCATCTGCTCTGTTTGTAAGGATGTCCAGTCATGAAGATTATATAACTTGCCTCAATGAAACCTTTTAAAAGGGTCAGTATCTTCCAATATTCCTTTGACTATCTAAGTACCTGTTATGTACCTTCTTGCTTTTTGCCTACTTTGGGAATTGGTCAAGACTTTGTTTGAAGATGCTTGTTAAATTATCCATTAGTCACTTTTTTCAAAGTTATAAGGGTGTTTTTGAAATTTTATTCCTGGAATTTAGTTGTTCTAGGCTTTTCTCCACCCTTCCATTGCCATTGTCCCCAAAACCCTTACTGCTTAAAAAATAATCTTAAAGGTAAAATGATTTAGTTGAATAGCCACAATTGGCTGCTCCTCTAAGTGATAGCTAGAGGACAAAGAGTATAGTCCTATAATTACCAAAATTAGGGATGTTTATATAGTGTATACCCCTTTCTTTTCTATATCTAAATCTATAAATAGCATCAGGAATTGGAAGAAACTAATGTGGGAAACAGATTGGTAAAGTCCAAGAATCCTGAATTCTTCTGAGTTGTATTGTGTGTTCTTTCCAGAAAGAGCTCTGCTTTGATGAAGAACTGGTTCTGCAGCAGTTAAGGTACACCGGAATGTTAGAAACTGTACGGATCCGGAGATCAGGTTACAGTGCCAAGTACACCTTTCAGGTATTTAAATACACCTGCCACACTGAGCGTTTGCAAACTTAGTTCTTCTTACCAATCAAGGGGCATTTACTGCATACAAACAATACAGTGGGCATATGTTAAGGGTAAGGAGTCTTACCTAACCTTTACTTGTCATAGTTTTGATACTGCACAAATCAAATGATTATTTACAGGAAATTTTCATAGAGTCAAAGACTTTTCTAGTTGGAGAGAAACTCCAAGGTCATTTTGCAGAGGAGGGGCCTGAGACCCAGGCATCTGGTGCAGTCTGCTTCAGGACTCACAGCTTAGTAGCAGAACTATGGCTAGAACCCAGGTCTGCTGAAGTCCAGTCTTCTTATGCACAGGGTCACTGTACTCAGCCAACTTCCTTTGTTTCACTGAGAGAAGTGTTGGCTTTAAAAATGTATCTTGCACTTTGCAGTAGTGTTTTTATTTCAATATTCATTTACTTATACCCGTAAACAAAAAAATGCTTATGTTAGCCCTCTAATTTATTAGTTCTGGGTCTTTGTCCTTGAACAGTATTTGAATCCTAGAGATTCAGTGCTGGAACATCATCTGGTCTAGCTCTCTTAAAGAGGAGGAAACCTAGTCCAAGAGAAGCAAAATGATTTCTCCAGAATTCACACATTCTTCCTGTTATACACTGCCAATTTTTCTAAAATAACAATTTGCTTATAAGTTTTTATATATTGGAATGGTGGTTTAAAGTGTGAATTAAAGTTTGGGGACCAGAATATGCATTTTTCCTTTCAAGCTGATGATTCAGTCCATCACATTCTGGCAAAACGTGTGTGCGATCTGTGAAGGATAGCTTGTCTTGAGGAATCAGTAGATGTGAGTCCTAGGACTGGCTCTACTGGATTAGTCTGACCTGGAGATTCCCTTAACCATTATGTGCCTTAGCTTCTTCATCTCTCACATGAGAATAAGCACTACCAAATCTTTCCATACAACTGGAAAGATGCAATCAGTTCATAAATGGGAAAGGTTTGGAAAATGTTCAGCAAGACTAATACAGGAATAGTAAGAAAGAAATATAGTGGCATAAGCTACTTTTTATTCAAATGTCACATAGTTGCAATGTAATCTTAAAACAGATCTTTTGCATGAGAAAATATTTTAATGATATGCTTTTGTATCTTCTGAATACCTCAGACAGTAACCCTAAAAATGAGATTTTTCTTAACTTTCTTGTAGAGCAAAATGATAGTGTCTGCAAATGGCCCTAAACTAGATGTAAAGACAAAGGAATTATTTATTTGTGCACTTTTCCATTGATGCAAAAACTCAAGTAATTCTCTTTTTCTTGACCTAAATTACTTAGGATTTCACAGATCAGTTCCAAGTATTACTACCCAAAAATACCAAACCTTCAAAGGAGATGATATCTGCTCTACTGGAGAAGATGGGCATGGACAAGAAAAACTACCAAATAGGAAAAACCAAGGTCTGTTTAGTATTTTCTGACTCTTTGTGAATCCAAGGGCCTTCTCTTTTTCCTTTGAATTTGTGAACTCCCTTTCTTTCAAGAGTCTAGGGCACATTTATTCCCAGAAATGTCAAGAGTCAGGTCAAAAGTGTGAATTTATTGTAAAATTAAGTTTTTGGTTAGAAACTTAGTCCCCTAGGATGAAAGCATTTTTATTTTTTCCTTCAAAAAGCTATCCTTGACTTGTGATTTTATCTTTCTTGTTTGTCTGGGGATTTCTTTGAAAGGAATGGGTATTTAGAATATTTACTCAGTACTTGTCTCATTTTTGATATAGGCAAACTGATGATATCTTCAGCTTCCATTGGGCTTTACTTATTGCCCTGCACACTCACTTTTGCATACTTACCCTGTGTAGGGTAAAGCTTGTTGAAATTAGGGCGGAGATTTGGCTCTAAATTTCTTTCCAGTTAACTTGAAAGTAGTACTTCCTAACCCTAGGTCTTGCCTATATAGGAAAATATAACTTCAGGGTAGGTAGCCTTTTCAAGAGGAGAAGCTCAATTTAAACCTTCTCTTCTGGATCAGGTGTTCTTGAAGGAAACTGAGCGACAGACCCTACAGGACACACTTCACAAAGAAGTGATTCGGAAAATCATCCTCCTCCAAAGCTGGACTCGGATGGTCTTAGAAAGAAGACATTTCCTCCAAGTGAAGCAAGCAGCCATCACCATTCAGGTCTGTTCCTTTTGAGATAAGCGCTTGCTGGGCTTGTTACAGGTCTGATCCAGGCCAAGCCAATGGCTACCTCTCACTACATGAATTTTTTAAAAAATATTTTTTAGGCTTTCTGGCGTTCTTACCGAGTTAGGAGGACTCTGGCGAAGGCTGAGGCAGCTGTTTACATTCAGGCAATTTGGAGAGGATACCAGCAGCGGAAAGCTTACCAGAGGCTGAGGCAGAGCACTCTTCTGCTACAGACTGCAGGCAGAGGATACCTGCAGAGACAACGGTGAACACAACTTGAAATTGTGTGTGTATGTGTGTGTGTGTGCACGTGCATGTGTGTGCACACACAGGTCTAAAAAAAGGCCTTGAGAGCACTAAACTTAGTGAAGTTGTATTTTTTCTTGCTATTAACATTAGCCCTTTTATGAGTGAAAAGATTTCCTTATTTCTAGCTCTTCTGACCTGCACTTGGGTACATGAGGTTAGACAGGTCAGAACAGCTGAAAGCCAAGGTAAAGGAGGTCTCAGCATGCATGTCTATGTGTCCACCCTCGTCCTAAGCGGCCCGGAGTCATACAGTGTAGATTTATGCGGCTTAAAGACTGGCTCAAACACCAGCAAGGCAAGTCTTCGGAGACCTCTGTCTTCACATTTTCTGAAGCTCTTGCTTTTTTTTTTAACAGCTTTGGCCAGATGGTTTTAGAAAAGAAGAGGATTGAAGAAAAGAAAAGAGAAATGCAGCAGGCCCTGGAGAAAGAGAAGGAAGAGGCTGGATCCCCCAAAGCAGAAAATAGGGAGCCATTGCCCAAGGAGGAAGCTGCCACAGCAGAGATGGAATTGACTCCTGTTTCTGTTCCAGAGCATCAGCTGCATGAAACACATGCAACAGAAGATGAAAAACAGGATTTACAAAGAGAAAAAGAAAACCAAAATACTGAGAAGACTCTTCCTTCCCAGAAGAGTCTTGTAGAAAGTCATGAAAAGAGCACAAGTAGCCGAGAAAAGCGTGAATCACGGCGGCAAAGGGGTCTTGAACATGTAAAACTACAGAATAAACACATACTGTCCTGCAGGGAAGATGGTAGTGTCAGAGAACCAGCAGGAAAGACAGTCCAGGGACAAAGTGAAATCACTCTGCAAAGTAAAAAAGAAGAGAAAGGCCCTTCAGACGTAAACTCTCTCGATGAAATAAAGGGCAAGGAACATTTACTGGGGAAGAAATCAGCAGAATTAAAGGAGGAATCTTCAGGTAACCAGACTGTCCAGTCTAAGCAAATGGAAGAAAACCAGAAGCTGCAGCAAAAAGGAGATCAGAGTTACAGCCGTCTCGAAAGGCCGTCCACTCTTCCCCTGAACAATGAGGTTACCAAAGGTGCTGCTGAGCAACCCCAAGAGAAACAGAAAGCAAGCACTGGCCAGAAAACGAACGAAGGACCAGACAGTCCTACTGCTTCCCAGATCCAAAGATACCGAGAAACTGATAGCGAGCGGTTGTCAGCTGTAGTAGAGCTATGGAGAGGAAAGAAGATGATGGTTGCTGGCACCGGTACGATGCTGAGCCAGTCCCTGGACCTGAGTGAAAAGCACAGGACTGTTGGGTTACCCCTAACACCAGGAGAGTAAGAAAACTTTTTTTATGTGGTTTTTTTTAATAGTCATGACATCAGTTGATTTTAATTCATAAAGATATGTATGTGTTAAAGCCAAATCTTTGACACATCCAGTTCAATTCAGCAAACATTTATTACTCAGCTACTAAAGAACACCATCTCTAGTGCTAGGGGAGATGGAAGAAATAAGGCAGAATCCCTGCCCTTGTAGAATTTGCTGTCACCCCAAGACCCCTGGGTGGGCTTTGCCATTTGCCCTGCTGCTGAACACTGAAGATGTGTGAGGACTGCCCTTTTTTGTTCTCTTTGTGTCCCTAGTGCTTAGTACATAATCAGAACTTTCTCATTCATTCACTAGAGGACATGGCACATACATAAACAACTGTAATACACAAGAATGCTTGAGAAGTTCAGACAAAATGCTTTATGAATTTCAGGACTAGCAGGGGAGTCAGAAGACTTCATGGAAATGGGGACATTCAAGCTGGGCCTTATTTTTATAGGCTAAGATTATTCCAGCAGCAGGGATGCAAGGGGAGAGCACTCCAGCCTTGGGGATCATGGGAGAAACCTTAGCGGTCCTCTGATCTACTCCTTCATTTTACAGATGGCCCCAAATAATGTGGTAACCCCTCTTCCAGGCTGCCCAGGCAGTAAAGGGCAGAACTAGAACTTGGGCACAGAGCCTGTACCACTTAACTGTTCCTTCCACTGCAGAAATAGAGGGGCCAGTCCCCTCAGGCAGTTCCCAGGGGCAATGAGGAGTCCATTCAGGCCAGAGCATTTACTGTTTGCAGTGAGATTCAAAAGGAAGAGTGGTTTGTGGAGGGCCCTGTAATTTGAGGTAAAGGGATATACATTTAGGGGGTAGACAGCATAGAGAAGCTGAGAAGACATGACCAGAAAGTTAAATTTCAGTTTTACTAATCCAGTAGGAGGCCATAGAATATATCAGTAAAGGGTGAAGGACTGAACAGTCAATGTATAGGTCAGTGATGCCACAGCAATTATTTATTCAATAAAGAAATATTCGTTCTCCACTATGACTAGAGTTCAGTGTAAAGTGTGATCTTCAAGCATGGTCATACTCTCTAAGAGTCACCAATCCAGTGAAACAATCAAAGAAAGCAGAGGGAACAGTGAGAAGATGGGGTGATATTGCCAGAACAAAGTGAGAAACAAAGATCTATATTTGGGAAGTTAAGAAAATCAGCTCAGCAATATAGGAGTTCAAAATCAAGTTTTCAGAGCCTGGTCAGAATTCTAGGAGAGTGGAGTCTGACTTGGAAAGCCAGACTCAGTCAGGAAGGCTAGGAGAAAGAAGGATGCACCTCGATTCAGGATCAAAAGCCTGGGAGAGGGGAGCTGGCAGGGAAGATCAGCAGGACAGGGACGAGACCTTAAATAGCAGCACTTCCCCAAAGTAACTCCTCTATCATCTGTCATTGACCAGTGAACTTCCTGGCTGCCTGCCTTGCCTGCCTCTCTCTCCAGGGCACACACTTAGACATTGCTAGGCTGCATAGGGGATCGAGATCAGGATCTGCTCAAGCCAGCCTCTGCTGCTTCATGGCAGCCTAGTGACCAGCCTGAATTCTCGTTTGTTTGGTTTTTTGGGGGGATAGGGCAAGGCAATTGGGGTTAAGTGACTTGCCCAAGGTCACCTAAGTGTCCTCAGGTACTTGACACTTACTAGCTGCAGGACCTTGGGCAAGTCATTTAACCCTGTTTGCCTAGGTTTCCTCATCTATGAGATGAGCTGGAGAAAGAACTAACAAAGCACTTTAGTATCTCTGCCAAGAAAACCCCAAATGGGGTCACGGAGAGTTGAACATGACTGAACAATAAGAGCATATAAGTACTCTTAAATCACATTCATAACAGTTACCCTTTTGTTATCTTGCAGGGATCGAGGATTTTCTTTATCATTAAGTGATGTTGATAAACTAGTTCCTTCATCTACTAAGAATCAGGTAAGATCTTCATGCGTATCATTAAAAGCCATAATTCTGTTCTCCAGTTATTTCCTGACTATACTGCAGTTGTTTGACTAGTCATAGGTTGCCCACCCTTTCCAAGGCTATAGAGACTGTCACCTTGTCCCCACCAAAAAAAAGTTTAAAGTGTAAATGACATTGTCTTTCAAGTGAGTGATGATTCCTTAGAGTCTAGAGTGACTGAGTGAAAAAGGAGGTGAAGTCTGTGTTGAGGTGCTTCCTTAAAACCTCCTGCTGGACATTCCTCTTTCTCTGCTGCAGGTGTCTGCAGAAGTGGTGGACGGCAGCAAGATCTCCAAAAAGCAGGCCCCCATCCAGAAGAAGAAGCCTGGGGATTTGTCTGCCCACAGCGACGGCCTGTCCCCAAGCCAGCAGGCTGACTCCAAGTATGTGCTTGTGTTCACCAGAAGAGAGGGCAGAGCTGGCGTGGCTGGGGGTCCTGACCCATCTCCCCACTCAGCCTGCTCCAGGGCCCAGCATCCCCGTGATGGGAATCACTCCTTTGAGTTAAGGTTCCTGTTCACATGGACGCATTAACCCTATCCAAGTCGACAGTCAGTCATTCATCTTAGCTTACACCTAGGCAGCTCAGGAAGGTGTGCCAAATACTTCACAATCATCAGCTTGTTTGATCCTCATAAAATAGGTTCTGTTACAATCTCCATCTTACAGAAGAGGAAACTTACTCTCTGAGAAATTCAGTGACTTTCCAAGAGGAATCTGTTCTGTAGTATCTGGCCCAGGATTCATGCCCAGCTCTTCCTGATTCTGAGTCCAGCTCACTTTGTCTGACCCCACAATGCCACAGGGCTAGGCCATAAGGGTTGTCAGGATGAAAAAGAGGGAGGGATCTGCCTTCAGGGAGCTGACAATGATAAAAAATACTAATTCATGTTTCCATAGCACACCTTAAAGTTTATAAAGCACTTTCTTCTAAATAGCTCTACAGTACAGGAAAACTGAGGCCCCTAGCCAGAATTTGTACCTAAGTCTCCTGGCTCCACATCCAGCACTCATGCCACAGTTCTGTGCTATCTTTCCTCTGGCAGCAGGTTGAGGCATGTGTACATATGATTATGCTGTTAAAAGGAGATGAGCTTGGTGATCTGGGAGGGGTCTGAGAGGAATGGGAAGAGGAAGACAAAGGGCCAGCAGTAGCTAGGGTGAAGACAGGAGGCTGTGCACAAAGGCATGGAGGTGAAAAGGAGCAAGAGGAGATGGGGCCTGGGCTGTGACTCCATTGGTAGTGGGGGAGCTCCTAGAGGAGAAGTGCTGTTCTGCCCATGGAGGGCCACTTTGGGTCTGCAGCTTAGGGCCTTAAGGAGGGGACCAGGCCTGCCCATGAGGGGCAACACCGGCTCTAGGAGGATGGTCTAGAACCCCAAGAGGCTGGCACATTTGAAGGCCAAAGCAAGAGCTGAACCCCATCCTTTCTGACCTCTTTGACTAGAACGGAGGATGTAAAAGAGAGTGGGGTTGATTGGAAAAGGGAGAGCCCACATTCTAGAGCAAGCAACTAGACATTAGGAGGTTGCTGTAGTCCAGATGGTGGGAAGGACAGGATCAATACAAGCAGTGTTACAGGGAGAGAATAACAGATTTGACAACCAATGGGTTTGGGGAATGGAGCCAGGCTTTGAGGCCAGTACCTTCAACAGGAACAAGAAGAGGAGGGACAAGCTTCATAGGGCAAAGACTGAATTCATTTTTACACATGTGAAGTTTGATTGTGGTACCAGGCCATTCAGATGGAGAGATTAGTAGACTACTTAATTGAATGAGTTTGAGATTGTGACTAGGGAAATCTCAGAGGAGAAGGTAAAGAGCTGATAATCGACTCTATGGAGGTGAAAGTTAAAATGGATAAGATTATTGAGGGAGAACTTGTAGAAAGAGAAATGAAAAGGGCTGACAGTGGGGATTCCCACATTTACTGGGAGGGAGGAGGAAGAGAAACCAGCAAAAGAGACCAAGAAGGAGTGGTTAGAAAGAAAAGAGATCTTCTTGGTCTCTTTTGCTGGTTTCTGAGGGACGTGGGTGGGGTCAGTGGGGTCAAATGATACAGAAAATTCAGAAGAACTAAGAAAAACCCATTGGTTTGTTGCTTACAGAAGAGTGTATCACAGACATTTTAGAAAGTATGGGTGGTGAGGAAGTAGAGTCCACTAGTGTATGCTACTCTTTAGAATTTTTTTATTTTTCTACTTTTTGGGGGGCATTTGGGGTTAAGTGACTTGCCCAAGGTCACACGGCTAGTTTTTGTGTTAAGTGTCTGAGACCAGATTTGAACTTGGGGCCTCCTGGCTCCAGGGCTGGTACTCTATTCACTGTGCCACCTAGCCGCTCCTACTCTTTAGAATTTTGATAGTGAAAGGATAATGACCACAGATGATAGCTTGCGGGGGTTAGCAGCATCAAGAATAGTAGACTGGGGGTGGCTAGGTGGCGCAGTGCGTAGAGCGTCGGCCCTGGAGTCAGAAGGACCTGAGTTCGGATCTGACGTCAGATACTTAACACACACACAAATAAAAACCTAGCTGTGTGACCTTGGGCAAGTTACTTAACCCCAATAGCCCTCCAAAAAAACAAACAAACAAACAAAAAAGAAAAACAAAAGAATAGTAGACTGGAGAAGCCAGTGGAGAGAGAGGGAAACTGAAGATGAAAAAGTGAGTGATGGCATTTTCTTGGAAGAAATGGAGTACTATGGAGTTAACTTTGCAAGAAAAGTGACCAGAGGAAAGAGAAATAACAGGTTTTGAGATAGGCCGGAGGAGATGAGTGAGCCTCAAATCTCAACAGTGAAGTTAGGAAGCTAGAGCTCCTTTTGTTGTGTGAAAGCAGAGAACCACGAGGGATCTAGGCTGCTGGGGTATGAGATGGGTCAGTTTTGATTAAGAGATTGAGAGCTTTGGAAAGGCCTGAGAGCAAGCTCAAGGTTCACATTAGTACAATACGGGGAGAACCCTCAAGCCAGCTGAAGACCGAGAGAGGCTAACCAGCGGTTTAGCCTAAACACTTCAGTTTGTTTACCACTTTCACAATACTTTTAAAAAGTATTTTCTCCCCGCAGTGAGGTAGGTAAGAAACAGGCTCAAAAGGGGCAGTTGAATTGTCTAAATCATACAGGTAGGAAGACACCGAGCCAGGAGTTCACTCCAGGTTCTCATTCTTAGTCTTACCCTCTTATATCACGCTGTCTCTTAGGCCGACCACGGTTTCATGCTATATTTAAAAACCCCACTCCATGTAGAGAAGATGAAAAATGTATCCTCTTGGATCGAGAAAAATTAGCAAAAAGGAAATTTATGTAAGAACAAGAAGTTTTCCCTTTTTCCAGAAGACTCTTTTTCTCACACTACTTTCTTTAGAAGCTCTCAGAGATTCTTACATAATCATAGGGAAGTTTGAACAGGGTTTATTCCCAAGAGAATCAGCCACTTATATGACAGATTACTTGAGTCAGGGGAAATCTGTGTATGTTGATTAAGATATCAGTGTCCTGGGGTGGCTAGGTGGCGCAGTGAGTGGAGCGTGGGCCCTGGAGTCAGAAGGACCTGAGTTCGGTTCCAGCCTCAGACATTTAACGCACACACAAAGAAAAACCTAGCCGTGTGACCTTGGGCAAGTTACTTAACCCCAATTGCCCTCCAAAAAGGAAAAAAAATATATCAATGTCCCCCCCTTTTCATTTTATACCATCTCTTCAAGGCCTAAAAAATGTAAACATTACTTAGATTCCACACAATTAAACAGAGTTACTCCTGCTTCTTTTAGATCCACATTTAAGTGGCTTTTCATGCCTAAAAACAAAGATAAGAAGTATAACATAGAGGGAACAGAGGAAATGGAGACTGCCGCACCTGTACCTGTGATGCTGGAAGCTGTAGCATCAAAAAGAATCTCAGAAAGTGAGTTGTCTACATAATGATTCCTCTTAAGAATAGGAATACAGCTCAACTCTGTAGCAAAGTAACTGCGTCTGGGCAGCAACAGAGAATACTATTGGGAAGCAAGAAATGATCAGTGTAAGAATTTAAGAGAAAGTAAGGAAAGGTTTACGTGAACCAATGATGACCAGTGTGCACAACAGAAGTGGAAATAGAGTTCCAAGGCATAGGGAAGAGCAGCGAAGGTTCCCCTTCTGGGGGCTCTGAGGGTAGAACACAGTGTTGGGAGGATCACGTGAAGTAACAGATGTAAAATGTTCTGCAAATCAAACTGCTACATAGATGTTGGCTGTTGTGGTTAGATGGAGTTGTGTGTTTTCGGGAGGGTTCAGATGGGCAGGGGTTGAAATGATGAAAACAAAGACAAAAGACGTACCAAAAAGATCTGGTTTTTTAGATGTCACAATGATTTCAAGACCAGAGCTCGTGTGCACACCATTAAACTGTCTGAAGTGATATTTTAGAAGCTTGATGGATTACACTTTAGGCTTATGCTTTATAAATGGCTCCATAAAATGCTGCATTGTTCCATGCACTTAATGCTGTAGAATTGCTCTTTTCCCTAGCATCATCTGGACATCAGAACCGCCCCCACACAGGAGAGCGAGACCGTCCTGTGAAAGAGCCATCGAGCAAAGCAAAGAAGAATCGTAACATTAAAATTAGTAAAATCACAACAGTGTCTGAGAAGTGGCGAGAGTCCGTGTTCCGGAAAATAACAAATGCCAATGAACTAAAATACCTTGATGAGTTCCTTTTGAACAAGGTGAGATGTTCAAGCAGAGGATTTTAGTAACAGCTGTGAAGGGTCCTCTACGCTATGTCCAGTAGGGGAAGAAAATGAACCTTTTCCTGACCATGTGTGAAGTCCTGAAGTCTTTGAAAATTGTACCTGCAAAGCACAAGCCCTTGACAAGTCCTAAAGGCTTCAGGCTTTCTTGTAACCTTTAACTTGATGTAGGAGTGTGCTGTTGGTAAAAGAGGGTGGGAGGGTGTGTTTGTCCTCCCCTGAGGACCAGCTCAGCTCACCCTGACTTTAACTCATTAAACATCCACTAAGATGTCAGGTTGTTAGGATACACATCAGTAAAGAAAGACCCCACAGATGAAATCACAGGTGAAGTCATGTTTCCCTTCTACCTACAAAAGGAAGCAAGGCATCCATCGAGGGACAGGGAGAAAACCTCCTAAGGAGGCCTAGAATTCTCCCTGTCCTAGTATATTACACTGTCTAGGAAGCTTCCCATACCAGCGACCTCTTTAAATTGGTACCTGTTCATTGTCATCTAAAAGGGTAAGAAACTGGAAGAACTGTTTTTCTTGGGGTAGGAATTCACAACATTTCAAGTCCTATAACCTGGGGAGGTGAGTGAGTGGACAGAGAGAAAATGACAGAGCACAGTTGAAGGCCTTACTTAGTTGAGCCAATAAATCTTTATCATGGTCATTTAACTTGCTTTGTAGCCTACTATCCCAGAAAGTTACAAATTTGACATAACCAAATATGTCTTAAAACAAAAAGTAATTATTTTATATATTTTTGCTTGTCAGATAAATGACTTGCGCTCTCAGAAGACTCCCATTGAAAGTTTATTCATTGAAGCCACAGAAAAGTTTAGAAGCAATATAAAGACTATGTATTCTGCTCCGGTAGGTAACTTTTTTTCTTGTAAACTCCAGCTTTAACCTGATGTAAGAGTGTCAGTAAAGGGGTGGGAGAGGAGAATACAGATGTGAAGAAGACCTAGCCCTACCTTCATGGAACTTTCATTCTTGTAGAGGGGATTAAGAGGCTCACAGGAAAAATCATAATGCAAAATACAACATGAAAAAGATGCAAAGTGTGAATGGAAAATGAGATCATTTCCCTTGGGGACCTGCATTGGCTCCCCAAGTGAATGGCATTTGAGATGTGTCCATATAAAGGATGAATGCAGTTTCGGCAGGCAGAGGTGGGGCAGTGGCAGTGTGATGTCGTGAAAAGGACACTGGGCTTGAGTTAAAGTACTTGGGTTTAGGGCCCAGCAACACCTGTGGGTCAGACACCTACCTTTCATCGTTTGTAAAATGAAGGAGGTGGGCCAGATGCTCTCTGAGGTCCCTCCCAGCTCTCAGTGCTGCTCCTGTAGTGAGGGAGAGGGGAGATTGTAGGGGTGAAGAAGAGCGTGCATCTGTGGAGGTGGGAGAACAGAGCATGTTCACAAGCACCTCTCAGACAGGTTTTAATACTTAAAACTTTTGTGTCCATGACCTTAACTTTAACTGATTATTTGTTGTAGAATAATGGAAAATATGGGACATCTTAATGTACTTATTATACTTTAAATTTGACTTTTTAATACCAGAATGGAAAAATTCATGTTGGCTACAAGGATCTGATGGAAAACTACCAGATTGTAGTAAACAACCTGGCAATGGAAAGAGGAGAAAAGGACACCAACCTGGTCCTGAATCTCTTCCAGTCCCTTCTTGATGAGTTCACCAGAGGATACACAAAAAATGATTTTGAGCCACCAAAGGTAGGCTTTGTGACCCGGCCCCTGAGCTAACCTAACCTTCCTATCCTTTTTATTCATTCATAAATCTGAAAACTTAAGAATTCTAGCCCACCTCTGCCAATTCTAACCTCTACCCAAATACAAATGATTGTGTTAGTGTCTCACATCGGTAGCATCTAATGTTTACAGGTTAAAAATGTTCAGACACCAAATTTGTGGGGCTAACTTTTGATGCTGACCAGTGTTCCCTACAAAGAATGAAAGACTGCAGGGATGAATTATCAGTAGCCCTGTGGAGGCCTAGAGGAGAGAAATTCAATTGAATAAAATGTCTTAAGGCCTCATATGCAAGGTATTTTTCTGATAAGCACAGGGAATTCAGTAGTGAAGAATAACATAGTCCCTACAGGCCTGTAGTCTCCTAAAGGGGATATGTAGGAGTATAGTACAGTATTCAGCTTGATTTGAGAGGAAGGAGAGAACAGTTCTGCAAAGAGAAAAGACAAGGCCAAGGGTTTCATTCCTAGCAAGAGACGGAGCAGGGTTCTCTGCTCAGCAGTGATGTTCAGCGAGTGCAGTGTGTTTCTGCTGTGCAAGTGACTGTTACTCATATTCGTGCATGCTTGATTTCTAAGAACAGAGGATAAATTGGCTTAAAGAATGATTCTCTACTCTCCATGTTATCCAAGTTCCTTTTTAAAAGGAACTGTTCCATGTTAAAAAAAAAAAAGTAATGGCTTCAGTGTCGAAACAAAGACAGTAAAGCTGATTAAATAAGTGGGAATCCTGACCTGTGGCAAGAGTTTGCATGTTGGAGGAATGTCAGACAGTGGAGGAAAGGGAGGCCAGCACACGGAACTAAGTAACAGCTTACTCTGGGGTATCCCAAAGAGCAGAGAACTGAACCCTCTGAAGAGAAAATAAGTACTTATCCTCCCAGGAAGAGTGTTGTAAACATGGAGATGTCATTCCATTAAGTGGCAAAATCAAGTGATTATCGGCTAAATGATCTCAAAATAAAAATGGAAAAGTCTTCTGCCTTCCTAGGATAAGCATCCAGAATGCCCTAGGAAAACTATGAAGACAGACTGCTGCCACTTAACATGGGGACAGATGTTACCACCAAAAGGAATCTAGAAAGTGTTTGTGAAAATGACAAAGTGTTAGACTCTTAAGGAAACATATGGTATTTTAATCAACAAAAAAGAGCTTCAGAAGAGACAGATTTGGGAATTGAACAACTGGTAAAGATTTAGATTTATAGACCATAACTTAAAATAGCAGAATTGACAGGCTTCTGGCTAGGATTCTGTCTGAAGAGAGCTGATAAGAATGTATTTGCCCAGAATCTCATAAATCTGATCTAAAAGTCTTTACCTGTAAATGAAGAAGGAAAGATAAAACTGGCTACATATGTGGACCAAACTAAAGACCATAGCGATTAGCTACAATGTAGGAAAAATAGCAATGAACCTAAGCTGAAGTGCATAGAAGGCAGAATCCAAGAAAGAAGTCAGTGATAAAACCCATTTTCATACATCTGTACCCAGAGGTACAAAAGTGTGGATAGCAAGTGAGGCGAACTATAAAACCTTACACAAGGAGGCAAATTTGCCTTCCAGGCTATCACTGAGACTTAGTAGGATGAGGCCTGTCACTAGAATATGGTTCTGGAAGATGGTGTATCCCTATTCACAAAAAAACAGGATAGGTTTTGGTTTTGTTTGTTTGTTTTTAAAGAGAGGCTAGAGATGCGGAGAGAATGGCATTGTATGTTAAGATAGGCCCACATGAGGAAACCTGGGGAATCAGAGAGGGGAAAGGAAGTATGATGTAGAGCATTTGTGTGAAGTTGTACAGAAGCAGTATTATCACTGGGGTATGCTACAGAGCACCTGGGGAGAAGAGCTGTGCAGCAGTGAGGAATTTGGGGAGCAGATCACAAGCCCGACACAGGTATGCTGTAGTTGTGATGGAAGATTTCAATTATCTGGATGTGTGCTGAAGCTCATTCTTTGCCCAAACCAGTTAATAATTTCTTGGCTTTCTTTCATAATAATTTCATCCTTCAAAAAAGTGGAAAAATAAACAAATAAGGACTTGTATTCTGAATTGGATTCTTGCCAAGAAAGAGCATGTAAGTGCTAGGGTGGAAACTGTGGGGGAGAAGGAAGAGAGAATACCATTTCCATCTTAAAATTTGTGATAGAGAAAAAGAGGAAAGCTGATGGGTTTAGTCTGAGCAGATTTCAGAGTGCTCTGGAAAAGGATAGGCAGAATCCTGGGAACAAAAGTTCCCTGGGGGAAGTCAGACCAGGAGGAAAGGTCTCAAGAGTTAAAATTCTGAAGATACAAAGAAATAATTCCAGCAACAAGGAAAAAGAGGAAATTGTCTAAAGAGACTGAATTGGATGCTCAGGAAATTAATTAATGAGCTTCAATTTTAAAAAATAGAAGCAAAAACAGGTTGTGGAGAATGAACATAAAAGAATGAAGGGTCCTAGAAGAATAAATTAAAGCTGTGGGGAAAGTGAGGTGGTGCGAATTGTTAAAGACAACAGAAAAGAGTTTGAGCTCCTTTAGCTGTATCCTGAGAAAAGGGAGACTCAGAGAAAGGACTATTGTTCAGGATGGGTGAGATAGTAATAAGGGACAACAAGAGGAAGAACTGCTAGATTGATTTCTCTTTCAAGAGAAGGAGAATTGGGAAAGAGATTGAAAAGGACAGAGGCAGAATTGCTAACGGGGAATTAATAAGTAAAGAGACAGTAAGGGAACACCTGGCTGCCCTTGATAAGCTGTCACCTGATCCAAATCATCTCTATCCCAGGATACTGGAAGGAATTGACTGGTGTGATTTTCACGCCACTCAGTAATCTTGGAAAGATCTTGGAAAATAGGAAATGTTCCATAAGATTGGAGAAGGGGCAAATATTGTTCCAATATTCAACAAAGGAGGATACTAGAATCAGCTAGCTCTAAGCTACTGAATTTCAGATCTTGGTAAAATTCTAGAACATATTGTTAGGGACATCATAACCAGGTTCCGATATACGAAAGGCTGCCATATAGAGGAAAGACTATATTTGTTCTGTGTGAGTGCAAAGCAGTTGGGGAGGAGGAAGGGGCGGAATTGCTGCAAAGACACAAATTTAGGCTGGATTGGATATCAGGAAAACCTTCCTAGCTGTTAGGAGCTATTCCAAAGTGGAAGGGGCTGGCCCAAAATATGGTAAGTTCTACTTCCCTGAAGATCTTGCAGCAAATATAGGAGAATGACCTCTTGTCAGGTCTGTTGTTATGGGGGTTCTTGTTTCAGTACATGTTGGACCAAATGATATCTAAGATCTGTCCAACTCTAAGATTCTGAGGACGACTTCAGGTGAGCACTTGACTAGTATAAATCAGTAAAATTATTGAAGACTCAAAAATAGGCCTTTTTGTGTCGTTTTTGTTCCCTCACAGCAAAGCAAATCTCAGAAGAAAAAGCGAAAGCAAGATCGTGCCGTGAGTCTGTTTTTTAATTTTCAAATAAAATGATTACATGGGTTTTTATAAATGATCCAATCTTTCCAAGGTTGCCCAAGGGCTGTATTTCTTTATTCTAGGCAGCTCACTGATATAAGAAATAATTATGTTTTTAAGTTGGGTTTGGTTATTCTGTGAGAGGCTTGTGAGAATAGTTTCTTCCCATTTTTTTAAATGTTAACAATGCCTAGAGGTAGTTATAAAGTGCAAATTCTGCAAATTCTCCACTTTACTTCTCTTAGGAAGACTTGTAAAGAAGGAAGCCATTTTCTTCATTTACTTTTTTCCTAATGCTGGGGGTTGGAGGGGTGAGCAGGGCTGCCTTCTGATCTGGCCTGCTGCTCTTTCAGATCCAGGAGCACAATGGGCATGTGTTTGCAAGCTACCAAGTAAGCATCCCCCAGTCCTGTGAGCACTGCCTGTCCTACATCTGGCCCATGGATAAAGCACTTCTTTGCAATGGTGAGTCACAGGCAGCTCTGCCATAAGGCAGCAGGGTTGAAGCTGCTTTGTATTGATGAGTCCCATGGTTCCACAGGCTTCTATGGGAGCTCTGCAAACAGTGTTGGTAATTATATGGATTTATTACTTCCCAGACTTCTGTAGGTTTTCTTATCCTCGCTGCTTAAATCATACTGATCTATTTATTCAGCAAATGTTTATTTGCTTATTCTCCTTGGTGAGTGCCTTGGGCCTCTACCTACAGAGTCCTATGCCAGGCACTAAGGGAAATACACAGATAAACCACAGCTTCTGCCCTGAAGGAGTTCAGGCTAGTAATGGAGATAAGACAGATGCCCCAAATAAATATAATATAGATTAGAATAAGTTGGTAAAGCTGTGAGGCTCAGGAAGATCTAAAACTATTGGCTGGGCGATTGAGAGAGGGCTTCATGTGGGAAGTGGTCCTTGAAAATAGATAGGACGACAAGAGGTAGAGAGAGGAGGGGAGAACTTCCCTTAGCAAATCTATGGCGTTGGGAAAACGCAAAATGTGTGTGAGAGACCATGAGTAATCCAGGTTGGCTAGAGCCCAGAGTACAGGAGGAGTGGCATGAGATTAGACTAGAAAAAGAGCCTGGCTGTGGAAAGTGTTTAATGCTTCCCAAAGCACTTTTTCTACATAGGAATTTGAGGAACAGAGAGATTGAGTGATTTGCGCAGATCATACACTAATTAGTGATGGTGGAGAGCTCAAGATTTCTGATTCCAGATTTTCTGTTATATCATCCTGCCTCCCAAATGAATATTTCGTGTGATTTCAGCGGTGAGGAATTATTTTCACTAACACTGACTTAATAAATAGATCTCCCCAAAGAATTAGTAATAATAAGAGAAATGAAATCAAAATAACTCTGGAGTTCTACATCACACCAGCAAAGATGGCATATGGTGGTTGTAGAAAGACAAGCACACTGATAAATGCACTGTTGATGGAGGTGTGTTTGGTCTGAATGTTTTAGAAGAGCAATTTGTAACCAAGAAGTTTGATCATTTTAGAATTATGACCAAAAAGTGACTGAAATGTCTAAAGATCCCACAGAGCTGTTGATATACCTCAAGGAGGTCAAAGGCAGAACCATATACCCTCAGATGGCCCATATATCCCAAAATGTTCATAGCAGCTTTTTATGGTAATAAAATAGCTGCCTATTGATCAGGGGGTAGCTTAACAGATTTTGTATATGAACTTGTGCTGTAAAAAATAGTGACTATGAAGAATTGAGAGAAGCGAGAGAATACTTGGAATGTAGTAAACTAGGCAATACTAAGAAAACAGTATACACTGTGAATCCAGTCATGTCAGTGGGAAAGAAAGGAATACAAACTGAACACTCTAATGCCAGTGACCAGACTGGGTCCCAAAGAGACAGAACACACCTTTCTCCTTTCTTTGCAGAGATGGGAGGAACATTCCATGTATTATCAGACTCAGTTCATGTCTTGGTTAGTTTTACTGAAATACCTCTTTCTCCTTTTTTGTATTTCTTACAATGGAGGGCTGCCTTGAGTTGGGGGAAGGTGGCTCTGTTTGGAAATGAAGATAATGTAAAAATGAAAGGCGTTGGGGCGGCTAGGTGGCGCAGTGAATAGAGCGCCGGCCCTGGAATCAGAAGGACCTGAGTTCGGAGCCGGCCTCCGACACTTAATCCGCACAAACAAAAACCTAACCGTGTAACCTTGGGCAAGTTACTTAACCCCAATTGCCCTAAAGGGGCGGCTAGGTGGCGCAGTGAGTAAGAGCGCCGGCCTCGGAGTTGGGATGACCTGAGATCAGATCCGGCCTCAGAAAATGAGCACCCACGCATAAATCAAATGACTAGCCGTGTGACCTTGAGCAAGTTACTTAACCCCAATTGCTTTAAAAAAAAAAAAATGAAAGGCGTTGGTAAAAAAAATATAAACAGGAAAAGAATCAAAGACCATGGCTTGAAAACAACTGCCACCTTTGTTAGGTGGCATAGAGCTAGTGTGTCATCCTGAATTGCCCCCAGAACCCTGAGCCTGGAGAGGGCTTCAGCATTCTTCCCCCTGGAGGTGGAGGGCTCTCATGTATGGCACATTGACTTCTGGCCAGAAAGATGATTGCTTTTAGAAACACTAGAACAGCATTAATAATGCTAAAACCTGTAAAGCATTCCTTTTCTTTCCTGTATAGAGGGAAACTACCTTTTACTTATTTTGTGAGGGTCATCAGAATCATCAGCTATTTATTAGCTCTTAAAGATATCATAGGAATTGTCCAGACTACACCATTGCTTTCTAGATGACAAGATAGACTCATATGTGAAGTCAGGTGACCAAAATCATGTGCAGTGAATCATCAGCAAAGCTGAGACTTGAACCTCCTTGTTAAATTCTAAGGTTTGGGGATGCAGCTCTAGCCCTGAACCCAGTTCCCTTTCTATACACACACACACACACACACACACACGCACGCATGCACGCACGCACATGCACGCATAGTTCTGATTGTATAAATCAATGAGTAAGACTTGTAATGATTTAAAGGATCATCAGAAGAACTATTTGGAGTGTTAACTACTCTTAACTCTTAGTCCCTGTTTTTTCTAGTTTGCAAGATGACCTGCCACAAGAAATGTGTGCACAAAATTCAGACTTGTTGTTCCTCTTTTGGAAGGAAGGTAAGTGTTGTTAGCACTGGAGTGGTGGGTGAGTAAAGAACTCCTTCCCCTAGCAGCTCTGAAGTCCCTACAACTCTAAGCCTTGAGCCACGTCCAAAAAGCCATTCTTGTTGCTACATGGCCTACGTTTTTATGACCATCTTCTCATTTGAGCTTTACAACAACCCCATAATATGTGTAATGATAGTAACAACAATAGCATTTATGTTGTGCTTTAAGGTTTCAACAGTGCTTCAAAAATATTATCTCATTGGATCCTCACAACAACCAGAGCAGATGCTGTTATCATCCCTGTTTTGTAAATGAGACTGAGGGACATTAATGACTTGCCGAGGGTCACACAGCTAGTAACTGTCTGGCACTGGATTTGAGCCCAGGTCCATTGCTCTCTCCCCTGTGCCTCCTAGCTTTATATTGTGAGAATTATCTCCATTTATACAGAGGAGGAAACTGAGCTCAGGGAGTGGAATAATTCGCATGCCATGGCTGTCACTTGCCAACCTCTAGGAGAGGTTGACGTGGTCAGATGTCTGCCTGTTGATCACAGGAGAATGTAAAGGCTGCACCCCACAAAAATCACTTGGGGTTGAATGGGGGCACTGATTATCACAGCAACATATTAGGCCTGAGTGAGCTTTCTGATTGATAAGGACCATGCTAGACTTGATCAGCAAGCATTAGGGACTGGATCGAAGGAGGACAGAACAAGGAATGGTGTCAGGGCAAAGAGGGACTGATGGGGAGTAAGGTAGGAGGTGGGGGCCTCAGCTGTGGCTTGAGCCTTATTCTTTAAGCAGGGGAAGGTCATGAAAAGTCAGGAATAATGGAGACAGAAAAATCTATTGGATTTGGTGATTTAAAAATGATTGATGACCTTGGGCAAGTTACTCAACCTCTCTAGGTCTCTATTTAATCATCTGCAAAATGAGGGGGTTGGATCAAACAGTCCCTTCAGTCCCTTCCAGCTCTGCATCCGTGAGCCTATGAGGCTTCAGTTCCAGTACTGGGCACATGTAGAGAGACAAAGGCTAAAGAAACAACTGAGTGGGAGAAGATAAATGTAGTTAAGCAGAAGTTGTTTGAAAAGTTTGGGTGTAAATGGAAAGAGAAACAATATGAGACCTGTAGATATTGGGAAATTCAAAGGAAGGAGTTCCCTTTTTATATCAGGAAAAACCTTAGTGTGTTTGTGGGCACTGGAGAAGGCCCCAGTGGAGAGGGAAAGAGAACTGCTGAACAAAAGTCCCCAAAGAGTTGGGAGGCAGCGGCAAGAAGAGTATAGATGGATAAGTCCTCTGACATAGGTAGGGAGAAACAGACACTGAGATGCCGATGGGAGAAGCCTTCCTGGATCACTTCAGTCAGCAAGCAGTTAGAAAGCACCTGTTACCCACCAGGCACTGTGCTAGCCACTGGGAGTCTCCACTGACAAGACTGAAATAGTTTCTGCCCTCAACAAGGTTCTGTTTTATCAGGAGAGACAACATGCACATATGAGTGTATGTAAAATAAATACCAGGTAATTGGGAAGCTTGTAGAGGGAGGACCAGAGCAAGTGCAGGGATCCACGAGGCTTCATGTCAAAAGTGGTACTTGAACTGAGCCTCAGACATGGATCCTTCGAGGAGGGAGTACCTCCCAGACATCCCGCTCAGCCTCTGCATGGCCAGAGCCAGGCTAGAGAGGAGCAGAGAGAATGCTGTGGGACTGGATTGTGGAATACAAGGAGGGATGTTATGAATAAGAAATCTGGAAACGTATGATGGGGCAGGGCTGGGAAGGACTTTAAAATCCAAACAAAAGCATTTATATTTGATCCTCAAGGTAATAGAAGCCATTAGTATTTACTAAGTTAGGGAAGTGGCACCATCTGATGTATGCTTTGGAAAATCCCTTTGGCAGCAGTGGAGGATGGGTTGGAATGAGGAAAGGCAGGCAGGGAGAAAAATTAGGACACTGTTAGAGTTGTCTAGGTGAGAGGGGACAAAGGCCTCTACCAGGGGTTTGGCTGTGTGAGTGGAGTGGGGAGGAGAGGAGTCAGGAGGACAGATGCAAGAGATGCTTCAGAAATTCCAATGACAGTGTTTGGCAACTGGTTAGATATGTGGGGGATTGAAAACAAATGCCAGGGGGTGACTAGGTGGTGTAGTGAATAGAGCACCAGCCCTGGAGTCAGGAGGACTTGAGTTCAAATCCAGCCTCAGATACATAACACAAAAAACTAGCCATGTGACCTTGGGCAAGTCACTTAACCCCAATTGCCCTACCTTCTCCCCTCCAAAAAAGAAAAGAAAAGAAATGCCAGGGGTGCAGTCCTGGGGCATTGAAAGGATGTTGCTCCTTAACAAGAATGGGAAAGTTTGGGCCATAGGTGGGTACTAGGGGAAGGATAATGAGTTCTGTTAGGGACTTGCTGAAATGAAGATCCCTTTACATAGGAGTAGGATGTCCTGTTCAAAATACCTGACAGGCAGGACTGGAGCTCAGGGGAGAGGCTTGGGCTCTTGGGATGGAGGTACGAGTGTTAAAAGAAATCTTTGTTCTAGCTTTTGCCCTGGTTAAATGATGATTTCAGCACACTAAGGCAATAAGCCCTGGGGGACCTGCCACCCATATAAGGGAAAGACAATGCTGAATCTTCCACATCTCGGTGAGATGGAGGGGTTAGTGCCACCTCGGCTCCTCCCTGAGTATTTTGATTGGTTCTAAGTTTCTCATGAAGAGATGGGGTAAATGAGCATGTGCAGCAGGGTCTCTCATTTTGAGAAGATGGGATTAGTTGCTAAGAAGACAGATTAGTGCTCCTACAGACTGGCCCCTCCTACAGGCTCCCTGCACAAAGCCAGTGTCGAGCAAGGTTAAAGCATGGGGTCACTTCAGAATGGCTCTGCCTCAGTGACTGATTTTATACACAGACAGTCTTGGAACAGGTTCACAGTTAGGAAATGTAATATGAATGAAGCTCTAGCAAATTAGGCTGAGGAAGAGAAGTCAGAAGACTAGAGGAACCAAGAGAAAGCAATGTCACAAAAAGCCAGAGAGGAGAGAGGATGGTCAGCAGAGACACAGGCTGCAGAGAGGTTAGGAGTAGGGAGGAGTGGGCCAAGGCCTCGAGAGAGCAGTGGCCCTTTTGGAGCGAGTGCTGAGCTTGGAGGCTGGACATTACAGAGAGGTGAGAAGTGAGTGAGGAGAGAGTGAGGTTTTTCTGACAGTTTGGGGTGAAAGGAAGGAGAGTTGGATGGGAAAGTCAGAAGATCTGCTGTGGAGAATCCACAATTTAAGAGTAAGAAGTTTGCCTGGCAGAGGCAAGAATGCAGGTGGGTAGCTAAGTGTGGGCTCCTTTTCTTCACTCCTTTTCCAGCTTAAGAGCAGGAATGGAGAAAGCAGGGGTGGAAGTAACCTAGGGTAGGCATGGGAGCTAAGAACGGTTCTGAAGCAGACTGTCCACTCTGTGTAGGCTTGGCCTAGGGAATAACAGAGAGCCAGGAGAAGGCTGTCTGATGAGGAACAATAACGTTCAGCATTTATGACACTGTAAAATTTACAAAGCCTTTTACATGTGTAGTAGGGCTGTTAAAATCCCCTTTTACAGATGAGAAAACTAAGGCTATAAAAAAAGATTCAGCTACTTGCCTAGGGTCACCCACCTAGTAAATGTCTGAGGCAGGTTTCAAACCTAAATCTTCCCTCACTCTATCTAGTATGCCACCTACCTGCCAATTACATAAAGTGAGAGAAGAGAAAGTGTCATTCACTATGAGCACCAAAATTAAGCCCCGTAAGTAAGAGGGTGAAAGAGGTAGAAAGTCAGGTGGTTCTAGCCGTTGGGGAGGGGCGGGGGTGGAAGGGGACAGGGAGGTCCTAAGTTCCAAGTGGTCCTAAGACCCAGGGATTGGCTGAGGTGGCTTGGAGGTGATGAGACTGTTACTGAAGGATGAAAGCAGGGGCTATAGTGTAAGGTGCTTGGGTCAGTGCAAACCCTAGGATTGGTTCTTGAAGGTGATGAGATGACGGTGCAGAGTGGAGGTGTGGTGCTGACAGCAGGGAACAAGGAGTGGGAGTAAGGAGCCAGCAAGGGAGGCCTGAGGAGTGCTTGCTGGGGGCCGGAGCAGGACTCGAAAGGAGGCCTCTTGCCTTTTAAACATTGGTGGAGTTTGTACCCTCGGTGTCTGGCAAACAGTACTCATACTACATGTGTTCTCTCTGAGATCTGATCTTCCTCCTTCAATCACAGAGTGA
Organism: Gymnobelideus leadbeateri; assembly: GCA_011680675.1. Lineage (NCBI taxonomy): Eukaryota > Metazoa > Chordata > Mammalia > Diprotodontia > Petauridae > Gymnobelideus > Gymnobelideus leadbeateri. The sequence continues at coordinate 1,535,319 of WOXC01012182.1, read as the reverse complement.
GCCTGGAGCAGAGACACGGCACTTTGGGGTGTGTGTGAGCAACCTGACCAATGACAAGATTTCAGTGCCTGTGGTCCTGGAGAAGTTACTGGAACATGTGGAGATGCACGGTTTATACACTGAAGGGATCTATCGAAAGTCGGGGGCAGCCAATCGAATGCGAGAACTCAAACAATCCCTGCAAGCAGGTATGAGAGTTAATGAATCCTGAATGGGGATATCCAGCAGATCTGGTGCCTTGATTTCTTCTCTGCTACTGAGAGATACTGAATCACTGTTGAGTCATTCCTGGCCATCCATTCCTCCTCCAATCCAAAAATAAGTGTATTTTCCCCTAAAACACCTTATTAAATGAGTTGCTTTAGCTACTAAAGATGAGGTGTTAGAGAAAGTTCTGCCTCCCTCTCACTCTGCAGACTGACTCCTTGTTCTTTCTCAAAGTTAAATGTTTGGCTTATATAGTCATTTTTTCCCCTTCAGATCCTAATTCTGTGAAACTGGAGAATTACCCCATTCATGCCATCACTGGGGTTTTGAAGCTGTGGTTGAGAGAGCTGCCAGAACCTCTTATGACATTTGCTCAGTACAATGACTTTCTCCGAGCTGTTGGTATGTGTCCTCAGGGAGTGACATTCCTGACATGTTTGTGCCCACTGGCTTCTCTGGCTCCAGGGTCTGAGACTTGGAGACCGCCCGGGAGGCGTTCACAGCTGATCACAGGAGGTGCAAGATTCTATATACTCATGATGATGCCTCTTCTTCCTCTGTCTCTGCAGAGTTACCAGAGAAGCAAGAACAGCTTGCTGCTATCTACGCTGTCCTAGAGCATCTTCCCCAGGCCAATCACAACACCCTGGAGCGGCTCATCTTTCATCTTGTCAAGTAAGTTATTCTTGCTTGATTTTATGCGTGAGCTAACTTAGCCTACCATGGACACTGTTCCCTCTCCATGGAAAGTCCAAAACTGGGAGCAACTTTAATGTTTCACTAGAGGGTTGGGCCTCCCCTTCACGAATGCCCTGAGCAGGAAGTCTTCAGCAGGCATTGCATGTTTGCAGTAGAGCATTGGGGAGGAGGAGGAGGGCACACAAACTCTGCCACTGGCAGCAGCATCCAGGGCAGCCCACTGTGCTGGTAAGCCAGCCTGAGCGCAGAGAGCCCCACAGAGCAGCAGCGCACATGCTGTCATCAGGCACTAGGAGGCAGAAAACAATCCAGAATACTGGATTTGGGGCCATAGCCAGGAGAGAGAGGATATAGAAGAAACTGAGGGGGAAAAAGATGGGAAGAACTGGCCAGGAGAGAGGAGAGGGGTGTGCCCAGCTGAAGGGCAGCTGTTCAAATGATTCTACCTGAGGTTGGAATGAATAAGATCTTATTTAACTGGAGCATCAGACTTGTCCGTTTCCCATATAGAACATGGAATTCTAAATCTACTTCAGAGTGTTCCCCTGAAAAGTTTAGGGACCTGCTTAGAGCCTTGGACAAATTTTTGTTTACAATATAAACCTGTAGCTGACAGGCAGCCCTCTGAACTTAACTAAGCTGTTCCTCAGATGGTAGATCCATGGTCAGTCTGTAAAGCCCTTGCAGAGCTGGGGAGGGAGTGCCTGCCAGGGCCCTGGCCTCCACACTGCACCTGCTGAGGCCCCCGGCTTGCTGCCTGTGAGGCCTGTGCACCTCTCAGACTCCCTGCCAGTTACAGTGGGCCTGCAGAGACCTTGCTGAAAGACGCCCCCTCACCGGCCCACCACACAAATCCCCAACTGATGAAGGGTTGCAGTCCAAGTCTGTATGCCTTAAGAGGTCGGATTCTTTCAATAACTGGTTCCACATTTTCCTTGGCAGAGTGGCCCTCATCGAGGAAGTGAACAGGATGTCCCCTAGTGCTTTGGCGATCGTCTTTGCTCCGTGCCTGCTGCGCTGCCCTGATCATTCAGACCCCCTCACCAGCATGAAGGATGTCTTGAAAACAACCACGTGAGTCTTAGGAGCTTATCGGGAGTCTGATATTTGTCACATCGAGAATGGGATTAATATATATACATATGATGGCTGCTATAACTGTCAGCTCCTTTCCCAGAGCTCTGTGTGGGGTTCATTCTTTCTCCCTAGCAGCAATGCTTTTCTTTCATGGCAGGAGCAGAAGCATTTCACATCTCACATCATCTGAATATTAAATTACATTTCTGACAAGCCTGGAACAAAAAATTCAAATATGGATGAAAATGTTTGTATTACTGTCTCTCTTTTAAAATGTCTTTATCGTTACCAAATGGCAGGAGGTGAAAGGAGGAGAAGGTAGGGCATTTTGTTTTTAAGAAAGAGGCCATGGGGGTGGCTAGGTGGTGCAATGAATAGAGCACCAGTCCTGGGGTCAAGAGGACCTGAATTCAAATCCTGCCTCATACACTTAACACAAAACTAGCCATGTGACCTTGGGCAAGTCACTTAACCCCAAATGCCTTACCTTCCCCTCTCCAAAAAGCAAAAAAAAGAAAAATCTAAAAAAAAAGAAAGAAAGAAAGAGGCCATGGGGGTGGCTAGGTGGTGCAGTGAATAGAGCACTGGCTCTGGAGTCAGGAGGACCTGAGTTCAAATGTGGCCTCAGACACTTAACACTTACTAGCCATGTGACCTTGGGCAAGTCACTTAACCCCAAACACCCTGCCTTCCCCCCCTCCAAAAAGACCAAAGGGGAAAAAAAGAAAGAAACCATAAAGGGGGTCCTTGATATTCCATCCTCAAATGGAAATGTTTTATCTTTCCCCTCTTTAGAGGCTCCTCAGAGCTACAGAGAGAAGAAAGTGATTCTTTCCACAACACCTAATAACTGTTTGGAGCTCCCTGCTCTAGCTGCCAAAGTCAGAGCATAAGGACATTGAAGGGGAGGGTAGAAGAACTTACCAGATCTGGAGGTTGCTCAGCGGGACCCTTAGGTGTAACCATTAGATGCAAGCAGCTGTCCCAAATGAGTATTCAGACAGGCCTGGGATGCCTTTTTTATGTAGTTTTTCTGGTTCTGAACCCTACAGTAGTGCCTGTATCTTGGCCACGTTCTTTTGTTCACCTCGTCTGTGTTCTCTTTGTGATCAGGCCACAGAACTCTCTCCTTTAAGTGAAGCATTCTTTCAAAAGCCAGCTGGGCACACTGCTGATGTCAGTCAGTAGCAGTTTCTTAAGTCCCTGGCATTGCCCTTAGAGACAGCACTACCATCTGAGAGAGAAGCAGCTCATTTATCCCTGTTGGTTGGGAGCCTCTCTCTTTAAAGAGAACATGGCCAGTCTCTACAGACCACCACAGGTTAGCCAGGGCAGGGGCAAAAGCCATCTCTCTGTCAGTAAAGCCCCAGATTGTTTCCTCTTTCCCTTGGGCCTAATCTCCCTCATCTTGTACTGACACTTGACACTGGACCTACTCTCCCACCTGGATCAAGCTCCATTGACAAGATCGTCTTATGTGTATCTATCCCCTATTACATGCTGATTCCTTGGAATGGTCTCCACCTTCCCCAGCTTTGCCCAGCATGATGTAATGGAAGTAGCAGCAGACTAACTGGAGACTTGGGTCCAAATCCTGTATTTACTAGTTGTGTGACATTAGGGATGCCACTTAACTAGGCTGAGCCTCAGATGTCTTTGTTGGTAAAAGTGGAAGTGCTGTGAGTGTACCCACCCCACAGGCTTGCCAGACGGGCCGGACGAGACAGTGTTTGTAACGCATTGTGAAAACCTCACTGTGCCCTATGTGTATTTTTTATCACTGACAGTTAACACTAGGTTTCTTGTTTGACAGTAGTTTGGAGTCACTGGCACACACCCCACCTTGAGTCTGTGAGTAAATGCTTCTGCCCGGCCTGTGTCTCTTGCAGCCCCCCCAAGGTCACTCTGCCCATCACCCACTCACATGAGTCATGTGACAAGGTCTGTCTTTACCCACAGGTGTGTAGAGATGTTGATTAAGGAACAAATGAGAAAGTACAAGATAAAAATGGAAGAAATTAACCAGCTGGAAGCTGCAGAGACCATTGCTTTTCGAAGATTGTCACTTCTCCAGCAAAACACAGTAAGCCTCTAGTGTTGACAGTGGCCGGCATTGAAAGTTTCCGGGGGTGGAATGGAGTGGGCAGCGTTGGGAGGGTGCACATTTGGTCCTCGAGCATTTGAGAGTTCCAGAACCTTGAACAGGAGTAAGGGTTCCATCGTGGCAACCGTGGTTAGCAAACGCTCCCCTTCTTCATCTCTAACCAGCCCTGAACCATGGCTCTTCTCTCACTTTGGGCCTTAGATGCTGCTGTTGGTTTGAGAAGACCCAGAAGCTACAGATAAGACTATGATTAGGGGAAATGGGTAAGGAGGCCAGGGCAGTTATGACTCATAGTCAGGCTGGTTGAGAGATGAGCAAAGGTAACTAGTGAAATGCAGGAGATTCATTCAGTCAGAGCATAAGATGATAACCTCCCAGACCAGACTGACCTTTCCAGTGAAGTCTGCCACTGACCAGGGTTTCTGAAGGCAAATTGAAGCTCAGGATAGAGGAAATTCTCTTATCAGCTCACCAGAGGGTATGTGTCCCTGTCATTGGAGGAGAGCACAGGTCATGTCCATGCCCTGTATAGCCAAGGCTGTGCCATTACACTGGTGTGTGCACTTGAGTCGGCATTGTAGAGGTGAATGCAGAGCCCGTGAAGCATAAGCATGGACATTGACTTACTTGTGTCAGCCTGCAGGCACAGATCATCTCATTTCTCATCCGGTCTGGTTGGAAGGACAGAACACCCTTGGCCTCCTTACCTTTTCCCCTGCACCCTTCTCCTAGTCACAGTCTCATTTGTAGCTTTGGAGTCTTCTCCACCATCAGCAGTCTGAGACCCAAGGCCAGAGAAGGAATGTCCTGTAACTACAAACCAGGAGTCCTTCCTGCCACAAAGTCTCTGCCTCCCCAGGGAAATCCTTGCCCTGGTTTGCTTTGATCTTATTTGGTCCAAGGCATATTCATTGGTTGTTCATATTCATTGGTTGTTCATACATATTCTTGGCTCCCTCTCTCAGCAGCCTTAGATGGCGGTGAAGAGCCAGGCAGATCTGGGCACTTTGCTCAGCTCATTGTGTGGCTTTGGCCCCATGTTCACATGTCCAAGGGTATAAACCCGCATACATTTTTTCCCCTCCATTTGCACATAGCTATGAAAAATGAAGATTTGGGTGGGAAGAAGAGGGTGGGTATGGGTAACTGAGTGAAGCACACCCATTTCCTCTGACCCAGTATGCTTCCTTCCCTATCCCCAAGGAGCAGTTGTTGTCTGAGCTTTTTTAAGTGACCATATATATGTTTGATGTAGTCAACCTAGTGTTCATCTCTCTCTAGCTGTGGCCTCTAAAACTGGGGTTTTCCTCTCCCTATGAGGGGGTGATGGTACGTACAGAACTTAGTGGTCTCCTTATGCATGACTCTGGGGCACAGCAGCATGACCTGGGTTTTCATGGCTTCTTAGGAATTCTTTTAGCATGAACTCACCTCCATATAATATATAATCTACTCAAAGTGCATGCATGCCTTGTAGACATTTGCATTTGTTATCTTTTGGAGTGGGTAGACTGCAGCAATCACTAGAAATAATCAGTTCATGGCTAAGAAGATATGCTATTAATGAGTTAGGCAAATAAATCCAGATAGATTTTACCCTTATTTGTCAAGAGAGTCTTTCTAAATGTCTCCTCTATGTATGAATTAACAACTTGTCAGCTTCTCCTGCTTGTCTGTCTGCTGTTGTGGCTAGTACTAATTCTCAGTTGAAAAGAGACTGCCACTTAGACATCCTTCTTTGTTCTAGAGCAAAAGCCCCAAGTCTAAGCTGGGTGATGGCAGCGTAGATGGACTAGGCGTCCTGCAGGAGGAGCAAACCGAAGGGGATGATGACCGGGAAAAGGAAATTCTCATTGAACGCATCCAGTCAATAAAGGAAGAAAAGCAAGTTCTGGGTTTTGCTTTCCTTTTGTTTGAATTGCTGTCCTCCTCTGGCTGTTTCTTGCCTTTCCTTGTCACTCCCCCTGTCAGCCCCCTGAGGAGGGGTAGCAGCACCAGTGGGCTCACCTGCAGGAGCCATGGCTTCTGGTTCCTGTTGTGCCACAAGCTTGAGCAAACCCCTTCCATTCTCTGTTCTTCAGCCTCATCCATAAGTGGGGGAAGTTGGATCCCCCATTGGTAAAGTCCTTTCTAGTTCAAACAGGGTACGATGTTCATGGTTCTTAGATACTTTTTTATTTAACTTATGTGCAGTATCATTTACATTAATCTTTTCTTCACACAGGGAAGATATAACTTACAGGTTACCCGAATTAGATCAGCGGGGCTCAGATGAGGAGAATCTGGACTCCGAGACATCAGTAAGCACCGAGAGCCTTTTGGAAGACAGAGCAGGGCGGGTGGACACGGAAGGTCAGTATTAAGGTAGTGTGTACTTTTATTACCTTCTATAATGATTTTTCAGATTTTGGGGTTACATCTTCAATGACACTCAAGGGTCTCACTGCCTTCTCCAAAAGACGAAATAATTTGCCTTATTTTCCTTTTAAAAGGAATGGTTACATTCGCATTTCCTTGCCACAGTGTGCCTACTTCTAGAACATCCAGCATTTCAGTTCCTTTGATGTCCTCAAATCCTTATCCAGTCTCTTCTCAGATGAGACAAAGACCATCTTCTATGACAGTTAGAATTAAAATTCCTCGGAGGACTCCAATAATGCCAACATCTAACATCAAGCTCCCATATGGCATGTCAGCCCACCTCCAAAGGCGGACTTCGTCTTTAAAGGAGGCTGAGGTCTCAGTGAAACGCAGGGAGCAGCCAGGCCGGCGAACGGACCAGATTCAGTCTGTGTACATCACACCAGGAGATGACCCAGTCCAAGTTCAGGAACCTTTGAGTGACTATGACCTGACAGCTGCAGCAAAGCGGAGACACTCGGACCCTCCACTTTACCCCTTTGTTCCAAGTGTGACCAAATCTGATGGCTGAAGTTGGAGCCAGAGTGGAGCAGTCCCAAGTTGTAACTTCCTGCAGCTGGTGATAAACCCCCTCGGCCTCTTGTGGCCTATCTTTGGGGGGATCATGCACTTGTGTTTCTGTGCTCCTGAGTGAGGCAGGACCAACTGGCACACTGCCTTGGTCTGTCCTTGTGGGAGTTAGGCAGTAGTGCTTGGAAATCAATTCTCTGCTCCTGGAGAACTTATTAAATTAAAATCTGTGTAGGTATGAAATCATGAAATTACCTTTCAGATGAGCCTGCTCTTTGCAAGCTGTCCCTGGTGCTGTGTCAGCTCCTTTGCCTTTTGTATTTGCTCACTATGGGTTATCTAATAGGACCAAAAGGGAGAACAGGCCCCTTTGCCAATGTTTCCCAACTCCACCCTTTTGTATGTTTTTATGGTTACTATGTCTTTGTATGCAGTTTACAAAATTTAAAAAATGTAACAGCCTTAATGGAAGACCAAATTATATATATTATATATGTATATACATATAAACTTTTATATTAATGCTGTGCAGCTTTCCTTTAATATGTATTTAAGTTAATGAAGAGTTGGGGCCATTAATTTGACCACAGCACACATATACAACTTCTTCTCAAGTTGGTGAAGAATACATCTTTCTGAGAACCCAAAAGCAAAAATATTTTCACTTGAAAATATGGAAAGAACTTTTACAGTTATGTCTTCCCTGAACACATAAAAGTACTTTTTGGACCATTGTGAGAGAGTGATAGGCCATCCAAGGTAGACCATGGTTAAATCTTAGGGGAACAGGTGAACTCTCATTTCCCTGCATCTGTCGGACAAGGCCCCAAAGACACTGAGATCAAAGGCGTGACAGGCCACGCTTGCAGTGTTCCCTTCACTGCCACAGAATCTGGTGCCATGGGAGTGAGGGAGTGAAGTTCTGTGTGCCAGGGACCCATCACCCTAAAGAGAAGGGATTTTTACTTAAACGAGCTGTTGTTAATGGTTGCCTTTGCCGCCTCGTTTTGTTTCTTTTGTATTTTCTTTGTGATTGACTGTAACAAAGAAGAGTCCTGCCTGTGATGACAAACTACAGGGTGGGAATAGAAAACCAGGGATCTTGCTTTCAGCAGACAGAATGGAAAAAAGAGGAGAGGCAGTGATCCTCAGATCACCCCAAGGAAGCAGCAGAGGACACCTTCCTCCCATCACTTTTCTCCTCTTCCCGCAGGCTGTCCAGCTCAGAAATGAACCCAGAATGGCTAAGGGCTAGGCCTCAGCTCTTTTTCCTCATGTCCTTAATTATAAAGTTGAAACATTCCTGAACATTTGTTAGAGTGGAGGTGTCTCGTGCCTGGCCTGTGCTCTGGTATTTTCCCAAGCTGCCTGTTCTCCCCTGGTACCTCTGCAGCCAAATGTCGGAGCCTAGGGATACTGGCCTTCTGTCAGATAAAAAAGTGCCTGCACAGTTGTCTTGTAATAAATGATGACTTACTTGTTTTTGCCTGTCTCCACATGTGACTCATTGCTATCGTACTGAAATAAAGCCCCTTCTGGGCAGTCCTTCAAAAAGTTTTAGTTGGAAGGGAGAGGAGCTGATGGGTTCATTGGGGGAGAAATTAGAGTTGGGCAGGGGAAGCACCTCCATCCTCTGTACTGATGGAAAGTCCACCAAACGGGGGAGAGGTTGCCCTAGGAAGATGTCATTGGGTAATAACATCTGGCTGACATCTGACAAGTGACTCAAGAGCCACTTGCTAGACATGGGATTGGGGAGGTGTTCGTGAAAGACTTTGAAATTGGATGGGCCACCTGTTAATGTAGCTTCCAACAAGGGGAGACAGATTTGCAAAGTGGAAAGTCTCTAGACTTCGAGTCAGGAGAAACATAGGTTCATGTCCCCAGCCCACTCCTCCATCCCCTGGCACTTAAAAGTCTGATTGACCTTGAGCAATTGACTTTACTCCTTATCTGAGTCTGTCTCCTCATCCATGAAATGGAAATAATACCTATAGAATCTCTTAGTGTTATATGGATTGTCAGGTGGCAATTATTAAAATATAAAGAGCAGTCTAAGGGTTTGAGGGTTTTGTTTTTGTTTTTTTAAGATTATTTAGTTTTGGGGTCAGCTAGGTGGTGCAGTGAGTAGAACACCAGCCCTGGAGTTTGAGCCCTGTGCTCAAATCTGGCCTCAGACACTTAACACAAAGACTAGCCATGTGACCTTGGGCAAGTCACTTAACCCCTATTGCCCTGCCTTTTCCCCTTCAAAAAAAAGCCCCCCCAAAAAAAGGATTATTTAGTTTTACAAATGACAGTGTTGATATTTCTGTAGGGTAATTATCACAGTCACCTTACAAATGGCGGTATTGAGACTGAGAGAAAAGGGTGACTTGTTAAGGTTCATACATCAAATTAGTGGCCAAGCTAAAAACGAAAGGTGTATATATGTCAGCAGTGAAGAAGAACTGTTTGAATATCCACATATGAGTCAATGACTCCAACCTCTGAATAAATGAAATGTCCTTCTCACAGTTGTATGTCTTTTAACAAAGATGGTGTCAACTGATATTTTCTAACCGAGAAGAGAAAACTTGATGAGAAGTGTCACCAATGAGAGACCCAGTACTTAAAGGAGATAGAAATGTGGTTTTGTTACATACTTGGAAATGTTTTTCAGCCAATTGAACATGAATCTGATAAGGAAAAGAGTGAGGATTTAGTAGCTCACATCCAGCACTTGACAATTCAAAAAATATTTTTACAGTAAATCTTCAAAACCCAACGAGCACTCACATGAAGAGTGTTGTTCCCACAGAGACCTCAAGAGGCCAGGTAATTTTTACAAATCTTAGGCTGTCACTCCCCTGATCAAGAAGCTTCAGCACCTCTAGGAGAAAATACAGAAGTATTCTTGATGGCATTTAAAGCCCTTCACCATCTAGCAGCAGCCTAGTCTTCTGGGCTTAATGTTCATGGCTCCCCCTCTTGGGCTGTGTTCTAGCCACACTGGCCAGCTTTCTACTCCCCAAACTTTACATTTTATCTCTTGCTTCCTCATCTTTGCACAAGGTATTTCCTATTCCTAGAATGCACTCCCTCCCCCAGAAGTCTGTCTGGGTCCCTTAAGAGCTCTCTACCTTATGCTCAAATCATCATGGATATGCAGGATATATTTTTTCTTCCCATCCAAGATCATGAACACCTAGTTAAGAATCCCTATCCCAGAGGCAGTGTAATAGAGTGGATATTCAGTCATTAAGCTACATTGTGCCAGGCACTGCTGGGCACTGGAAATACAAATTAAAAGAATAAAACACAATGAACTTGCATTCTGAGGAAGATAAAAAGCATAAAAGTGAATAATTAATTACACGTGTGTTTATATACACACACATTAACTACAGGGTAGCTTGGGAGAAAAGGCAACGGGAGCTGGAGGATCAGGATGGAAAGGTCTCATGGTGCCTAAGCTATATCTTGAAGAGAGGTGGAGATAAGAAAATGGTTTCTAAGAATAGGGAATGGCCAGTGAAAAGGCATAAGGGTGGAAGAGGAAGGCAAAGAAGGCCAGCATGGCTGACTTGCACAGTTCAGGAGGGCCTGACACCTCTCCCATCTATCTGTCCAAATTATCAAAGGGAGTTTCCTCATTAGCAAAGAAATCAAAGTTACAGCCAGTGATCCCTACCACTATGCTCCCCCCCTCCAAAAAACAAGTCCCCCTGATAAAAGGACATTTTTGCCTTGTCTTGGTATCTCAGAGCACAGTGCTTTGTACCATAGTACTTAAATACTTTTGGGTTGAGTTGGATTTACTCTTCACACACTAAGTGCCAGGGCCTGGACTAGAGCCCATGTTTTCTGGCTCCTAAGTCTACTTTTCTTTCTATTCTTCCCCGATAGTTAAGGCATTGATAAGAACTTAAGTCCTGAGCCTTTGAATGATAAAAACCTGGGCTGTCTGTCAAAGCTTCTTCAAAATGCTGCATAGAATGCTATTCTACAAAGTTAGTTATCTGGACCAATGGGAAGAACACTGGAGACTTAGGGATAAGGAGATCAAGAGTTTTCTTGTCATTTAATAGCTACTTAATGTATCAGGCACTGTGATGGGCTTTGGGGATTCCAAAACAAAAATTAGGGGGAGAGAGGCCTTGCCCTCAGGAAGCTTACCAGCTACTTTTGCGGGGAGGGGTGTGGAGTGCAGTGTATGGTGTAGGTAGTGAATTGGAGAGACAAGGGAAAGGCTTCATCTGGAAGGTGCCTTAAAGGAGCTTAAAGGGTAAAAGTGAGGAAGAGATTCTTTTAAAATTTTTTTTGAGGAGAACTAGGTAGAGCCTTTCACAAGCCAAACAAGAAATAGGGGGATGTCAAGATAAAACAGGTCATTCCAATTCCATGAAATTTGAAATCTCTAGCACAAAGAAATAGGTACAACTAAGATAAAAAAAAGGTTGGCTGAGAGGGAAAAATCCTTTGCTACAAGTATTTCTGCTCAAGGTCTGATATCCACTCTACCTAAGAGGCAGTGTGATGAGGGTAGAAAGCTAGCCTGAGAGTCAGGAAGGCCTGGCTTCTGCTGCTGCTGCTGCCTACCTACTGGCTGTGTCTGCACCTCTCCGTGCACCCAGGAACCTCTAAGAATATAAATTGCAGAGCAAGTGTTGATCTGCACAAGAAATTTCTCAGCTGGAGCTCCCTGCAGCTATGAAATCACAGGCCAGTCAAAAAGAAAACCCAAAGCACAGAGGTACTAACAAATATAGAAGACCAAAAGCTATTTCCCTCTAGAGAGGTACCCTAGCAGTGTACACAGAGCTTTGCACATAGTAAATGTGTAATAAGCATTTGTGAAATTAAATGCTGAGGCATCGTGGCATAGGACCACAGAAGAATCTGGGTGGGAATCCCACCTGCAGTGCTTGCTAACTATGTAACCACAGGCAAGTCACTTGACCCCTCTTTGATTTCTTTGTTCATAAACAGTGGTTCTGAAGACCAAATGATAGAGTTTCTATAAAGTGCTATATAAATGTCATCTATTATTAGCAAAATGTGGAGATGCCCTTTACCAGAGGTCTGGCCACCAGGTGGTGAATTTTTTGTCCATGTCCACTTGAAGGACACGTTGTTGAGTGTTGATTTGAGTTGGAAATAATACTCATACAAATGTCCTTTGGAGTCTGAACCTCTTACTGTTCTAAGAGCCCATAGAAGGTGGAAAGAAGCCAAACTAGTCAGTCACTGACCCTCTCTTTCTTCCTGGCTTTGCCAACCAGCTGGAAGGTGATGGTGTACAGAATTCACAACTAGGGACTAGGGAGCCATTGGCAGAGAATAAGGAAGGATCAGAAGTGAGTACTGACAATAAGTACTGGACAGACCTTTGACCAAGCTGGAAGGAAAGCAGGGGGAACTTAATGCCACCTGCTAGTCTGAGCCGGAAATTGGCAGATGGGCAGAAGTTATTCAGGCACAGGAGATGCTCTAGGTATGGGGCAGGATGAGACCTTGACTTCTCCAGATTCTGTCAACCCACATCTGGGCGCTAGAGCCCAAAGTAGAAGAAACTGTAGCAGTGGTTTGTTAAGTTTATTGATACATTTAGTTTTGACACAGGAAACACTTCCCAACAAACCCCTTTAGGAAAAAACATTCCCAAAACGCAGCTGTTACCAAAAGGAAAGACTGTGTTCTTCTACTCTGACCATGGGGCACCAGGATTAACTATTGAACTTGACTCAAGTTTTGTGGAGTGCCTACAGTTGTAGCGCCAGGCACTGTACTAAGTGCTGGAGATACAAGGAGGCAAAAGTCAGAGCCTGCTCCCAATCTAAAAGGGGAGACTACAAGCAAACAAATATGAACAATTGAACAATATATACAAGCTATATACAGGATAAATAGGAAATCATTTACAGGGGGAGGTGCTAGAATTAAGAGAGTATGGGGCGGGGGGTACAGTTATGTAGTGCAGTGAATAGAGCGTGGGTCCTAGAGTCAGGAGGACCTGAGTTCAAATCAGCCTCAGACATAACACGTACTAGCTGTATGACATTGGGCAAGTCACTTAACCCCAATTGCCCTGCCTTCCCTCCTCCAAAAAAGGCAACAACAAAAAAGGGGAAAATATGGACATTCAGTGGAATAGAGAGAGGACTTTCAAGCATTTTTGAAGAAAAACCAGAGTTGAATAGAAAATCTGACATTCAGACACAAGAAGCAAGAGATACTTGAGAAGGTAAACAGGGAAAAGAAATCAAAAGGAACTTATCAAAGTTGAACTATTTACATTCCTACATGGAAAAACAATAACTATGATGAAACCTTTCTCAGTATGAAAATAGTTGAAGAAGGGTATATGGGCATATGAATACATATGTGAATGTGTGTATTTATGTTTTGGGGTTTTTTTTAAACAAATGCTTTATTAACTTCTGTTTTACATCATTCATTTCCGCCAGATTTTGAGTTATAATTTTTCCCCCATTTTCCCCTACCCACCCTCCCAGAATTGCAATCCCACAAGATATCCCTTCCTTCAATCTGCTCTCTCCCATATCTTCTCCCATACCCCCTTCAACTTTTCCATTAGAGGAAGGTAAATCTCTGTGCCCCAATGCCTGCATATCTTATCTCCCAGTTACAAGCAAAAGAGTATTAATAATAGTATTTATATACATTTGAAACATTTAATTTTAAGACCTCGAATTTCAGATCCATTTCCTTCCTCCCTTGTCACCCATTCCCTCTGGGAAGATAAGTAATTCAGTATATGTTGTACATGTCTAGCTATGCAAAACTTTACCATATTAGATATATTGTACAAGGCTGCTTATAATTCCCTCCCACACATCCCACCCCCCACCTGGTCCATTCCCTACTTGATCCTGTCCCTCTTCTATAGTGGGTACTTCCAACCTCCCCTCCCCCCAAGAATGCCCTCCCATCCATCATCCCTCCTCTCATCCCTCTTCCCCCTATTCTGCTGCAGGTTGAGATATCCCATTTAGTATGTATGTCATTCTCTCCCTGAACCAAATTCAATGAGAATGTGGTTTTGCCTTTTTGCCTTCCTATTCTTCCCCTCATTGCCCTTTTGGGCCTCCTTTGCCATTTGAGTTAGTCTTTTTTTTAAGGTGTTGTTTTCCTCAGTCAGGCTGTTGACCCTCATTTCATACTTTTCCTGCATCCTTCTCATTTCTCTTCCCAATTTTTCCTCCACTTCTCTTATTTGATTTTTAAAGTCCTTCTTAAGGTCCTCTATGGCCTGTAACCCACTCATATTTTCCTTTGGGGCTTTTGGTGCAGGATTTCTGACCTCATAGTCCTCTGACTATTCCATGCTTCGATCCTCTTTGCCCCCAAAGTAGGAGTCTAAGGTTGCATTTTTCTGTTTAATTTGTTTCCTTTGCCTTGGCATGTTGCCACTTAATTACTTGACTTTTGGGCTTGTTGCCACAGTATGGCTGGGCTGCCAGACAGGGAACTTTTGTCCCAAACGTGTGGGAGACAACTTCCATTTCTGGCAAGCTGGAAACCCACCCATGACCTCCACCCCAGATCACAATCCAGATCCAGGGAGGTTAAAGCAAGAGTGATTACCCCCCAAGACTGATCGCTGGATCTCCCTACAGTTCGCAGGCCAGGAGCTGGAGCTGCCTCTGAAAACTACAAAATGGTGGATCTCCTCAAAGGCTTCTAGCCCCCAGGGGAGGAAGCCGACGCGTTCCCCAAATACTGGTCCCAAAGTCCATAGGGCACTAACCTCTCACTTTGTCCTAAGCATGTCTATGTTGATAATTCTGGAATCGCCACAGTTGCTGGTGTTCTGGGGTCCATCCAGCCGGCTGCTGGCCCGGCTGCCCTGGGGCTAAAACCCCGACTCAGGCGGACCTGTGCTCGGCTCCCTGCGCACTGCGGGCTCCCAGAGTGGTGCGTTGGTCCTTCCTGCAGGGCTGCTGGGCTGTCCTCAGTGGGAGGTTAGCTTCTCTGTGTCGTTCTGTGGGTGCTGGGGCTCCAGAAGTTGTTCAGAGTCCCCTTTTACATAGTTTGGAGGTAATCTGTGGGGAGAGTGCCTTGGATGTGCTGTTTCTACTCTGCCATCTTGGCTCCGCCCCATTTGTGCATCTGTGTGTATATATGTTTACAGGTATACATGGATAGAGGGCACAGGTTGAATTTGGTGGGAAGGGATGATACTTAAGGGGTGAAGTTAAGAGGTGAGAGAGGAATGTGGCAAGAGGAGATGGGGAGAGACAGGGTGGGGTAAACTATCTCATGTAGAAGAGGCAAGGGGAAGTGGCTGCAAGGGAGGGGAAGAATAGGAAGGCAAAAAGGAAAAAACCATATTTTCATTGAATTTGGCTCAGGGAGAGAATGACATACATACTAAATGGGATATCTCACCCTGTAGGAGAGTAGGGGGGAGGGGGATGAGAGGGAGGATTGATGGAGGGGAGGGCATGCTGGGGGGAGGGGAGGTTGGAGGCACCCACTTTTGAAGAGGGACAGGATCAAGTAGGGAATGGACCAGGTGGGAGGTGGGATGGGTGGGAGGGAAATATAGTCAGTCTTTTACTGTGGTAATATTTTGCATAGCTATACATGTACAACATATACTGAATTGCTTATCTTCCCAAAGGGAGTGGGTGACACAGGAGGAAGGGAATGGATCTGGAATTCGAAGTTTTAAAATTAAATGTTTCAAATATATATAAATACTATTATTAATACTATTTTGCATGTAATTGGGAGATAAGATGTGCAGGCATTGGGGCACAGAGATTCACCTTACCCTAATGGAAAAGTCAAAGGGGGTATGGGAGAAGATGTGGGAGAGAACAGATTGGATGAGGGGATATCCTGTGGGACTGCTATTCTGGGGTGGTGGGTAGGGGGAAGATGGGGAAAAAATTGTAACTCAAAACCTGGCGGAAATGAATGAAGAAGTTAAGAAGTAAACCAGAAGTTAATAAAGCATTTGGAAAAAGAAAAGGCTAGACCACAAGTTGTCAGTATTTACTAAACACTAGGGATACAAAGAAAGGCCCTCAAGGAGTTTACATTCTAATGGAGAGAGAATAGGTGGAAGGTGATCTCAGAGAAGAAGGCACTAGCAGCCAAGGGGACTGGGAAAGGCCTCTTATAGAAGGTGGAACACTATAAAAGAAGTGAGGGAAATGAAAGTGGAGGCAAAGAGGGAGAGTGTTCCAGGCTTGAAGGACAGTCAGGGAAAAGGCCCAGAGAAAGGAAATGGAATACTGTGTTGGAAGAACTGCAAGGAGGCGAGGGTGGCTGGACCTAAGGGTGTGTGAACAGGAGGAAAGGGTAAGAAGATTGGAAAGTTAGGAAGAGGCCATGTTATCAATCAGTGAATGTTTATGAAGCATCTACTATGTGCCAGGCACTGTGCTAAGCACTAGGGATACAAAAAGGCAAAAGACAGCTCCTGCCCTCAAGGAGCTTACAATTTAATTCGGGAGACAATTTGCAAACAAATGTATGCAAAGCAAGCTATATACAGGATAAATAGGAAATAATTAACAGAGGGAAAGCACTGGAGTTAAGAGGAATTGGGAAAGGCTTCCTGTAAAAGATGGGATTTTAGTTAGGACTTAAAGGAAGCCAACATCAGCTGGAGGAGGCATGGGAGAGAGTCATACTGAATGCGCAGAGCCGATAGATGAGTATGGAACAGCCAAGAAGCCAGTGTCACTGGATCAAATGAGGTGTAAGATAACTAGAAAGGCAGGACTGGGTTAGATTTTGAAGGGCTTTGAATGCCAAATGGAGCATTTTGTATTTGCTCCCAGAGGCAATAGGGAAGCACTGGAGTTGAGCAGAGGAATATCGTGGTCAGACCTGTGCTTTGGGAAAATCACTTTGGTGGCTGAATAGAGAATGGACTGGAGTGGGGAGAGACTCGAGGCAGGCAGACCCACCAGCAGCTATTGCAATAGTCCAGGCATGAGGTGATAAGAAGCTGCACGGGGTGGTGGCAGTGTCAGAGGAGAGAAGAGGGAAGATTCCGGAGATGCTGCAGAAGGGAAATCTGCAGACCTGGGTACGGGAGGGTAAGAGAGTGAGGAGTCAAAGTTATCTCCTAGGTTGCAAGCCTAAAGGACTGGGAAGATGATGGTGCCCTCTAACCGATCTTAAATCTAAACAATGGAATTTATATTTGATTCTGGAGTTACTAGTGAGCCCCTAGAGCTCACTGGGGGTGGCCTGGTCAGACCTACCCTTTAGAAAAGTCACCGTGGCTGCTGAGTGAAAGACGGATTAGTGGGAGCAGAGGTGAAGCAAGGAGACCAACCCCAAGACTTCCTTAGCCCAGGGAGGCTGTGTCTGTGTGAATGGAGAGAAGGGAACACATAGGACAGGTGTGAAGGTAGAAAGGACAAGGCTGGATATTGGAGGTGAGTAGGTGTAAAAAGTCAAGAATGACACTAGCCTTGAAATAATACTGCCTTCCAGGGAAGTCGGGAAGAAATGAGCATTTGGGGGTTAAGAAATGGGTTCAGTTTTGGACATGTTGAGTTTGAAATGTCTATGGGACAGCCTGTTCAAGATGTCCAAAAGGCAGTTGTGATTTGAGGCTAGAAGTGGGAGGTGAAAGAGGGAGGAAGGAACAAACATTTATTAAACAGTGGTACTTTACAAATATTATGTCATTTGAGCTTAACAACCACCTTGGGAGGTAAGTGCTATTATAATATCCCCATTTTACAGCTGAGGAAACTGAGGCAGAGGTGGAGTTGCCCAGGAACAGTCAATAAGCATTCAGGTGTCTACTATGTGCCAACCACTGTGCTGGGCACCGTGGAATACAAAGAAAGGCAAAAGATAGACCCTGTCCTGTGGGAGTTCACAACCTCAGGACCACTGGGCTTGTGTCAGGAGGGCTGGAACTGAAGTCTCTCCTGACTCCAGGGCCAGTGTAGTATATACCATTTCTTTTAAAACTAGAGCTCAAGGGAGGTTAGGGCTGGATATACAAGTCTTGTTCAGTTACGTCCGACTCTTTGTGAGCCCTTTTGGGGGCTTTCTTGGCAGAGCTACTGGTGTGATTTGCCATTTCTTCAGATGGGGAAACTGCGGCAAACGGGGTTAAGTGAAGCATTTGAACCCTTCCCACTCCAGTCCCGGCACTCTACCCACTGCGCCCCCTAGCGGCGCCCCCACAGGTAGCATGCGTGAAATGGACGAAGGCTTGGCAAAGGAAGCTGACGTTTATTCAGGAATCCTACAAAGTAGAGTGTGATGGGGAAAATGAGAAAGCCACATGTGGCCCTCAGTTAACATGGCGACAAGAACTCTTCCTCTCATCAGGCGGGGAGACAGGGTCAGACTACACCTACGTTTGTAACATTGCCCAGCACCATCATCTTCCGCCCATACTAAGATGGCGCCGGCCGTGCGGTTAGCCGGAAGCTCGGAACGCCCTTCTGCCCGTACTAACTATGGTCGCAAAACGGCTTCTTCCGCCTGTAGCTAATACATAGACAGTCATTTTCCGCTTGGAGTCAAGGCACCTTCCGCTGGAGCGGACGCGGCGGCGGAAGCCCCTCCCTCCGCCCTTAGTTAATATGGCGGCGAGCGCGCCTTCTTCCGCCCGTAGTTGGTTGAGCCGCGACGGAGTTGGCGGTGGCGCGGAGGCGGTGATGGCGGTGCCGCGGCTGGAGCTGAACCTGGTGCGGCTGCTGTGCCGCTGCGAGGCGCTGGCGGCCGAGAAGCGCGACCCGAGCGAGTGGCGCCTGGAGAAGGTGGGAGGCGCCGCGGGGGCCCCTGAGCCCTGGGTACCTGGGGCAGATGTGGCGCCCACCGCCGCCCCGCCCCCACCTGAGGCATGGCCCCGCCCTCCTGGCCCCTGATTGGCCCTGCCCCACGCCGCTCCTGGGGCTTCTCAGAAGGCTTTCCTGAGGAGGTGCCATTTGAATTGGGCTTTAAAGCATTGCTAGACTTTCCCGGGAGGAGAACGGGATGGAGGGAGTTTTAGGCATAGGGTCGTTCCAGATTTGCGAAACTTAATAAGATTGGAAAGGAAGAATGGCAGGAGTTTGTTATGATTCTTGAACACCTAACCGAGGATATAGAGCACAGGATCTCAGTCAGTGAATGTAAAGTGAGAAGAGTCTATCTGGTCCGCCCCTCCCAGATTTCAGATATGAAATCTGATGCCCTGAGTTTAATGACTTGCTCAAGGTCACACATCCTGGTAGAGCTAGAATTGGGGGCCACATTCCCATTGTGTCTCTCCTTATCCCACCCGGGTACACCATGATCCAATGTTCCCCCTCTCCCTGCCCGGTACCTTTGCACCCACATCTGGCCATCCCGCTTATCTGGAATGCTCCCTCCTCACCTCCGCCTCCTGGCTTCCCTAGTTTCTTCAAGTCTGGGCTCACACCCCACTCTTTTCAGGAGGCATTTCCCGATCGTCCCCATTGTTAGTGCCTTCCCTCTGGGATTACCACCCATTTTCACTGTATATATTTTTTGTATACACAAAGAATACATTAGAATGTACGTGTTACCTTATATCTTCTGTACTTCCACAGCGCCTGGTATATACGAAGTAAGGTCTACTTACATTACATGGTAATACTTGTTGACTAAATGTGTGACAGATGGACTGACTTGGAGAAAGAGGAGGCAGGGAGACGGCTTAGGAGTCTGCTATTCTAGGGGAGCGGTGATGAGGGTCTGAGCCAAGATGGTGACTGTGTGAGTGATGAGAAGGGGATGGATGCAGAAGATGTCCGGGGGAAGAAATGACAAGATCCAGCGGCTGATTGTGTGCGGTGACACTGAGGTCCCAGACCTGGAAGGCTGGAAGGATGATGGCAGCCTCAACAGAAATAGGGAAGCTTGGAAGGGGAGGGGGCTTGGGGGGAAAGATGGTAAGTTCTCTTTGGACATGTTGAATTTGAGTTGTCTTTGGGACATATAGGCCATTGGAGGTGTAAGACTGCAAGTCAGGAGAGAGACTAGATCTGGGAGTCACTGGCCATAGCAGTGATCATTAAAACCATGGGAATTGATGAGGTCACCAGGTGAGAGTGTTAGAAAGATAAAGGAAAAGGCTGTAAGAGAGAGCCTTTGGGACATCCATAGTGAGAAGGTGTGGTTTGAATGAGAAACCCACAAAGGAGACTAAGAAGAAGGGGTTGGACGAAAAAAGATCAAGAAGTATGAAACAGATTCACGGTTTCATACAGAATCCTCTTTTTTGGTGTCTTGCTGCATGTATGGAAATGCTCAGTGTGCGTGTTTGTGCGCACACGTGTGCACACATGTACACGCATGCACGCTAAGTTTAGAATTTTAAAATCCCCCAAAATAAAAAAAATTTTTAAAACATACAACAGAGAAGAGAACCAAAAAAAAAAGTGTCATGAAATCCCAGAAAAAAAGAGTATCCAGGAGGAAAGGGTGATGAACAGTGTCATATTCTGTAGAGAAGTAAAGAGACTATTGGCAGTTACTTGGCTGCTGGACAGAGTGTGACAGCCTACTGCTCTTGGGCTCCACATCTTCTCCACCTCTTATCATTTTCCTGTTTTGTCATGTTAGCCAATCTGATAGGTGTGAGGTGATAGCTCAAGGTTTCAGCAAGCATTTATTAATCACCTACTATGTGCCAGATCCTGTGCCAAGTGCCAAAGATACAAAGAGAGGCAAAAACAGTTTCTGCCTTCAAGGAGCTCACAGTCAGTAACTCCACAGTCCATAACTCAGATTCCCCTCTCTGACCATAACCTCCTATTCTTACTCACCCTGAGCCTCTTTCCCCCAAACCCATTCTCTATCCTCTTCTCCACCCCTCCCTGCCTTCCCAGGCCATCACCTCTGCTCTGGATTCATCATCCTCCCCTCCAAATCCAGACAATTTTGCCAGTTCGCCTTTTACCCATCCTTGGCCTTTGGATGCCTTAGCCCATTTTTGTCTACCGCTCATCTCTTCCCAAAAATCAAGCCTGGATTACTCCCACCATTCACCTGTTCTACTTATGCCCACGTGGTACTCTGGACCCTCTGTGCGCAGCTTTGCTGCCCTGCTGCAGTGCCAGCCTTTCGCTCTTCCCTTATCTCACTCTCCACAGAGACCTCTTTTCTCCCACAGCTGCACTCATTAACACCTCTGCCCTTTCCAGTGCCTTTTCTTAGTGTCTGTGCTCAGTGTGTGCAGCATTGCAGCTTGTTGGCCAATTGCCCTCCCTTCCCTGGGTATCCTATATCACGACTCTGCTCCAAGTCTTGCTAGATTGTCATTTGTGCCCCAAGTCCTAGGCATGGGGGTAGCCTGGGAGCTCTGTCCTGGGCCTTCTATCTCCCTCTGTCCTGTGCTCTGTTTTAATGATCTCACCAGCTCCCATGACGTTAGCTGTCATCTCTATGCAGATGAGGTAGCTGGTTGAATAGAGCACTTGTTCTGGAGTCAGGAAGACCTGAATTCAAATCCAACCTCAGACATTTAATAGCTGTGTGACTCTGGCAAGTCATACAGTAAACTCTGTTTACTTTATTTCCTCAACTGTGAAATGGGGTAGCACCTTTTTTTCATTGTTGTGAGGGCATAATAAGATGATATTGATAAGCATTTGCATAGCACCTGGAACATAATAGGTGCTTAATAAATGTTCATTCATTATGACTCCATGTCTGTAGTCAGCCCTCATCTATCTCCTGAGCTTCTGTCTCATATCTCCACTGCCTCGTAACGGTCTCTATCTGGATGTCCCATAGGCATCTCACACTCAGAATATCCAAGAAAGAAGAAACAGGATCTCTGGTGGAAGGAGCACTGGTCATGGAGTCAGAGGACCCAGGTTCAAATCTCCCTCTGAGGGTGATGACTTCTGGGGCCTTGGGCCAGCCACTTGGCCTCCTCTGTAAAATAAGGGGGTTGGACTTAAGAGCCTCCAGTGCAGCTCTCTGTAATCCTAGGATAAGCTTCAGTTAGATTAGCTCTCCTTATCTTTTCCCTCCTCCTACCCTCCCTTCTTCACCCATCTGCTTAGATGAAGAGGCAGCTGGGTAGGGAAGTAGACAAAGCCTGGATGTGGAGTCAGGGAGACCAGAGTTCAAATCCAGTCTGAGACTCTTACTGTCTGTGTAGCTCTGGGCAAGTCACTTCATTTCTGTCTGCCTCAGTTTCCTCAACTATAAAATGGGGAGAATAATAGCACCTACCTCAAATGGGATGTTTGTGGAGTGCTTTACAAACCTTAAAGCCCTATGTAAATACCAGCTGTTACTATTATTATTGTTATTATCGCTGTTATTTCAAGCACACAGTTGGATTTATAGTATTATAGTATATTTTATATATTATATATTATAGCATATTTATAGTATTATTATATAGAGTTATCCTCAATTCTTCCGTCTCCTTCACCCCAATTTAATCATTTGCCATCTTGTTGATTCTACTACCTCAACCTGTCTGGAATCCATATCCTCCCTCCCTATACCATACCCTGCTTGTCATATCCCATCACATCTGGAGTGCTGGAATGGGCTCTGTTCTCTCCCTTCTCTGGTCTTCTATATCACTACCAAAGTGCTCACCCTGAAGTCCAGGCCCAACCTTGTCACCCCCTGTTTAAGAAGCAACTCTGGCTCCCCAAGTCCTTGAGGTGAAGTGCAGGTTTCCATTTGGCTTTTAAACCCTTCACAGGTCTGCTGTCAGCCCGCCTCTCTCCCCTCCTCCTTCTCTCCTTTCCCGCCAGTCTGGACTCTTTGCTGTTCCCCTTCCACAACATCTCACCTCTCACCACCATCCCTTACCATCCATGTCTGAAATGGAGAGCTAATGCTCCCTCACCACTTCTTGGGACCCTGGACCAGCCATGGGGAAGATGCCATGTAAACCTGGAACTCTAGCGAGGGCAAGGCTTTAGGAAGTCAGAGAGGCTGGGCAGGCTGGAGGTTAGGGCTCAGAC
The DNA here is from genome assembly GCA_011680675.1 of Gymnobelideus leadbeateri. Lineage (NCBI taxonomy): Eukaryota > Metazoa > Chordata > Mammalia > Diprotodontia > Petauridae > Gymnobelideus > Gymnobelideus leadbeateri. The sequence goes on along the minus strand of WOXC01012182.1, from coordinate 1,512,366 downwards.
AGCCCCTTGTTCTGGGAGCCTACCCTCTCCAGGACCTACCAAGGGTCCATTGGTATGTTAAGTGTGTGGAATATTCCAGAAGATGCCTGGAGCAGTAGAGCGAGAACCTGGTTCCAACACATATTGACTGCATGTCCTTGGGCTGCCTGAGGCTACTTTCTAGGGCTGGAAATTACCAAAAGGTGCTTATCTCTGTCAGTTCAGATTATTTCCTTACCTGGCACTCCCCATACCAGTGGTATCAAACTCAAATAGAAACAGGGCCCACTAACCCCTAAGTAAGGATCCCTGGAACAGCAGGTTGACTTAGAAAACCATATATGAACATTATCTATGGGCGACTGCATTTTTTATTTGTTTGGCTAAATATTTCCCAATTACATTTTAATCTATTTGACACCTCTGCCCTAAACAAATACAATTATAGGTTTGGCCAAAAGCAAATATCTTGAAGTCAAGCCAATTCAAGAAACATTTATTTAGTACTTACTAGGTGGTGAGCAGGACAGCTGGATGGCCCAGAGGATGGCGTGCTGGACCTGGTGTCAGGGAGATGCTCAGCTGTGTCAGTAGTGGCCGCCTCTCATGACCGTTTGGGGGTTTTCTTGGCAAAGATACTGGAGTGGTTTGCCATTTCCTTCTCCTCTTACAGATGAAGAAACTGAGGCAAACAGGGTGAAGTGATTTGCCCAGGGTCACATAGCTAGTAAGGGTCAGAGGCCAGATTTGAACTTGAGAAGAGGAGGCTTCCTGACTCCAGGCCCAGTGCTCTGTGCACTGCACCACCTACTCTAAGAAAGACCTAAGTTCAAATGTGGCCTCATACTTACTGGCTGTGTGACCTTGGGCAAGGCACTTCACCTCTGTTTGCCTCAGTTTCCTCATCTGTAAAATGAGCTAAAGAAGGAAATGGCAAACCCCTATCTTTACCCCTAAAAAACCACATGGGTTCATGAAGAGTTAGACACAACTGAACAGCAGCAATATAACAGGCAATCATTTAAGCAAAACCAGCCCCTGCCCTCAAGGAGCTTGCACTCTGATAGGGAGGCCACACATACACAGAATAGATTGAGACTGGCCAGATTGGGTCTCACCAGGCAAGGGAAGGCTCCATCACTCAGGGATGTGGAAGGTGGCATTTTAGCTGGGTCTTGAAAGAAGGAAGGCAGCCACAGTTTTCACTGAGTCACTAACATGTTGCCCTTGTTTTTAGTATGTAGCTGCCCTGGAAGAAATGCTCCAAGCCTTGAAGGAACAACCAAGGTAAGAGTATAGTTCAAAGTCGGAGGGCTGAGAGGCAGCTTGGTGGGAGGTGGGTGAGGGAAGCAGGCCTTCAGGTGCAGATTCAGGAGCAGCTGGGTTCAGATCTTACCTTTGAGGCATCCTAACTCTGGGATCCTCAGCTGATCACATGGGCCAACCCTAACTCGCCAGGACCCTGGGCAGCTCTCTGCTTCTCTAAATCAGGGGAAGCCTAGGGACAGCTTGCTGTTGTCAGATGTGTAGAACAAAATAGATTGGATTACAAAGGAAACTAATTCTATTGAAATCTAGTTAGCAAACTATTTTAAAAAACAAGCTCACCAGACGTCAGGTTATGATCCATATTTCTAGAGGAAGTATTGCAGTCTCAAGGCAGATCCCCTATACCAATTAATTCATGACTCCAGAACAAAACAAACCAAGCAAACGAACAAACACAAACAACTCAGCATGACTGCTCTGACTCAGCTCATCAGGAAAGATGCTTGCCATTTTAGGGGAAATAAGTCCAGGAAAGGCAAAGGACTTCAAGGAACACTGTTCTGCATTCCATTGGAACCTACCCAAGGTGATATAGCTGGTTATTGGCATCTATTTATAGAATGTCAGAGCTGAGAGGGCCCTTAGAACACAGAATATCAGAACTGGGAGGGCCCTTAGAACACAGATGTCAGAGCTGGGGCCTTGCAACATATGATGTCAGAGCTGAGAGGGCTCTTAGAATATGGAATGTCAGAGCAGGGATGCTTCCTCAGAGATTGTCTAGTGCAGCCTTCTCTAAATTTTACATATGAGGAATTTAATCTTCAAGGAAGTTCAAAGGTATGCCCAAGTCACCTGACTGGTTCATAGAAGAACAGAAACTCGAAGTCAGGCCTTATTGTCCTGGATTCTTTTCCTCCCATGTGCTATGTTCCTTGCGGGTATGAAAATGTGGTCCCTAGGCCCAAAGAGCCAGGGAAGGCTTCCCGGAGGAGAAGGCTGCCACCCCATCTTTTCTGGGAGGTAGCCGGGGATGGTTCCTGATGAGTTATCTGCTAAATGAATAGAAGGAAGCAAGTTTCTTGGTGACATTTTTTCTTTCTTGTGCTTTTCAGTAAACCTGCCCCTGAAATGCTTAATGAGTATTCTAGAAAAGTGGACTTTTTAAAAGGAATGTTAGAGGCTGAAAAACTGGTGAGTAAAATAATTGGCCTGTTCCTAACAATCACAGAACTTAGAGCTATTGGGTACTGACCTCGGGGATCTTCCAGAATCATGGTCCTTTGAGCCTCACAAGAACCCTGTGTAAGCACTATAATTAACCTCATTTTGCAGATGAGGAAACTAAGGCAGACAGAGGTGAAGTGACTTATATAGGGTCACACAGCTGGCAAGGGTCTGAGGCAGGTTTAGAACTCAGGTCTTCCTGACTCCAAGCCTAGCATTCTATCCACTGTGCCACCAGCAGCCCATTTTCACATTAAAAACAGTATTTTGTAGGTGATTGTGCTTCGAGTCAGGAGACCTGAGTTTGAATCTAGTAGCGTCCATCCCGTCCCCCCCTTCCCAGGTGACGGTGCTTACTTGCTTCATCTTCACCTTACTTTATATTTACTTCTCTGGCCATGTGCCCTATTCCCCAATCGAACAGACGATTCTTTGAGGACAGAGACTCTTTTGCTTCTGTCTTTGGCCACCAAGTGGCACTGTGGATCAAAGGCTGAGTCAGGAAGTCAGGAAGACCTGAGTTCTAAACCTGCCTCAGACCCTTGCCAGCTTTGTGACCCTAGACAAGTCACCTCACCTCTGTTTGTCTCAGTACCTACCACAGGGTGGTTGTAAGGACCAAAGGAATCCAATCAATCATAAAATTAATAATGGTTATAATAATGAAAGGACACTACGGTTACAGTAGCTAGCATTCTATCACACTTTAAAATTTGCACCTTACAGATATTGTCTCATTGATCCCCATGGAGCCTGTGACTGACATAGGCACTGTGATCATCCCCATTTTACAGCTGAGAAAACTGAGGCTCTCATGGTGAGCTGACTTGCCCAGGGTCATACCTAGCACCTCTGTCTCAGGCGAGGTCCTTCCCCACTGGGTCACCTAGCCATTGAGCACCTTCAGGTGTTATATGTGCTTCTTAGCAGCCCCAGCACCCAGCCCCGTCCTTTGCATAGAATGGCACAGATGAAGGGGCCTCAGTGGCCACCCAGGCCCATGACTGACACCGCAGGCCCCCACTGGGCCCCAGAGGCACACGTCTTTCATTAGGGCTTAGGGCGTGTGCCCCAAGAATTTTATTTATTTTTTTAAAGGTAAACACTCATTGAATATTTACTCACAGAGAACGTCTTTTTTATTCATCAAGCTAAAGAAACTAAATTTAATTTTGAAAAATCAGTGACCCCACTTGACTCAGAAGGGCCCCACTTAATCAGACCCCTTCTACAACACAGAATAAGCTTTTTGGCTTTGCCCGGAGGGACCCTGCTGAGCCACTGAGGGCTGATGACCAGAGGGGGAGGGGAGCCTTTTCAGAGCTGACATTTAACTCATTTGCTTTTCCGTGCCAACCTGAGCCCTGGGGCCACATTCCATGGGTTGAGCCAAGGAAAACAAAGTGGCCAGAGGGATGAAAGGGGAAAGAAATCTTGTTGATTTTTCCTTGACTTGGCTGCAGCTACCTGGAGGCCCTGGACAGGGTGGGAAAAGAGGACCATAGAGGAGGCCCTGGACTGACTGGGGACTGGGGAGGGGGCTGGCCTCCTGGGGGCAGAAAGGAGAAGGGCACAAGCCTTCCTGATCCAGACGGGGACTGGGTGCCAGGCAAGTACAGGCCCCTTTGGTGTAGGTGAATCCTTGCTGCTGAGAGCCTGGAATAGAGTCTTTGAGGGTTCCCATATTAAGGGGCTACTAAGTCACTAACCACACCCCTTTCTACTGCCTGACCCCAGAGCCTTGTGGGAGCTGTGGAAGGGGAGTCAGTGGGAAGCAGAGAAAGAAGAGGGATGTGATGGCTATCAAAACCAGAGGCTCCTCCCCACCCCATCCCAGGCTGCCCCACCCTGGGGAGGGGACCCTGGGAGCCACATCAGCATGAGCCTGAGCACATCTGACATACATCTTAGAGCCATCTGAGCACATCTCCCAGGGCCAATCACCAGCATTTGTGGACCTGAAGTCTAATTTTAAAATTAAAATGACAGAGGCTGGATTTCCATGAAGGGGAATGGGAAGAAGGAGTTCTGTATATAAAAGTGATGTAAAAACAAAAGGTAGCCTGAAGCCTTTGTGGAAAAAAATAAGCTCTAGCCAGGAATCAGTGTACAGCTCAGCCAACCAGGTCCATTCCCCAGTCTGCCAGACTTGGTGACGGTTTGCAGCTTCTACCTCTGACTAGACAGATGAGACTCAGGTCCTGGAAATCCTCATTCGAGAGGCTGGTTGTCACTGGCAGTGCCATCCCTGGAAGCACGGGGGGGGGGGGGGGTAGAGATGGGGGCGGGAAATTGCTCATAGAGTATGTGGGGAGTTGGGTCACCTCCTCACCCTCGCCTCTCACTTCCTTTTGGAGGCTTCATGGGAGGGGGACACTGATTCCCCAAAAAGGGATCAAAGGGTCAGAGAGTAGAGCTAGCACTGCCCCATACTTATCCAACCTCCTCTTTTCTTTCCCCAGTCGACTTCCTCGGAGAAAGCCCTAGCCAACCAGTTCTTGGCCCCAGGTCGCACACCCACCACCACCAAAGAGCGGGTGCCAGCCACCAAGACAGTGCACCTGCAGACCAGGGCTCGGTACACAGGAGAGATGAGGAGTGAGCTGCTAGGCACGGTATGGCAGAGCACCACAGGCCAGAAAGGGCCTTCCCTGCCCCTCCCCCTGCCATGGCCCCCACAGCTCACCCCCAGAGGTTCCATGTCAGATCATTTTCCTTGTTAACAAGCTCTTCCTGGGGGGCGGCTAGGTGGTGCAGTGAGTAAGAGCGCCGGCCTCGGAGTTGGGATGACCCGGGATCGAATCTGGCCTCTGAAAATGAGCATCCACACATAAATAATGACTAGCCATGTAACCTTGAGCAAGTTACTTAACCCCAATTGCTTTAAAAAAAAAAAAACAAGCTCTTCCTGGAGCCAAGATCCACCTTCCTATGCTTAGCCCACTGGGGCCAAGCAGAACACAGCTAATCCTCCTTCCCCAGAGCAGCTCTTCAGGGCCTGAAGACAGTGATCCCATTTCCCCCCAGCTCTTCTTTGTGTCCCTCTCCCCACCTCCCTCAGCTGACCCTCAGATGACATGGTGGAGAATCCACTCCTCATTCTGGTCCTCCTCTGGAAGGACATCAGCCCTCCTGAAGCACGGTGCCCGGAGCCAGACGTGATGCTGCAGATACAGCATCAGCCTCCCTTGTCCTGGGCGCTACAAGACTCCCCGGAGCTCCTGCTCTAGGTTATGGGAGCTTAATTTCGCTGTGATGTTACAGTGTTGGCTGATATCGAGCCTCCAGTCCAGACAGGCAAGCAGTAAGCATTTATTAAGCTCTCACTGTGTGTCAGGCACTGAGCCAAGTAAGCTCTTGGAATACAAACACGAGCAAAAAAGAGCCACCATCCATCTCCTCAGAAAGCTTACATTCTGGAGGAGGAAGACTAAAAGGAAGCTGAGACTTGGTATCAGAGTCCAGAAAGTCAGAGGCACAGCTGGGAGGGGACTGAAGCACGTCCAACCTGGACCCTGCCCAAAGTGGAGGAGGGGAGTGGCCTAGCAGAGGGATGTTCATGTTGAGTAGGACACAGGCTGGGTGGATGTTCTAGGCTGAGGAGGACACAGGCTGGGTGGATGTTCTAGGCTGAGGAGGACACAGGCTAGGTGGATGTTCGAGGCTGAGGAGGACACAGGCTGGGTGGATGTTCTAGGCTGAGGAGGACACAGGCTGGGTGGATGTTCTAGGCTGAGGAGGACACAGGCTGGGTGGATGTTCTAGGCTGAGGAGGACACAGGCTGGTGGATGTTCTAGGCTGAGGAGGACACAGGCTGGGTGGATGTTCTAGGCTGAGGAGGACACAGGCTGGGTGGATGTTCTAGGCTGAGGAGGACACAGGCTGGGTGGATGTTCTAGGCTGAGGAGGCCATAGGTGCTGAGAGATGTTCCAGGGTGAGACTGAAGCTGAGGTGCGGTGTTGGAAGCACAGTCTACTAAGATGCCAGCATCTTTTTCCCCCTTCCTGTAGGTGACTAGCATGCCCCTGCTAAATCTGACAATCTCCCCTCCCTCACCACATTGTCATGCAGGGTTAGCTGTGCCCCAAAGGAATTCATTGGCCAATACCTATGGATCGATTCAGCCCTCATGGGGTGTGCTTACCTCAGGGAGAAGCAGGACTTCAGCCTGGTCTGCAGAAAACACAAGGGAAACAATTAGGACTGTTAGGAAAACAAAGAAATGCCTTTTGTTTGCATAGCACTTTATAGTTTTTCATCAAGTTAAACTGAATTTAAAACATTTTTTTCCAAGAAGTTTTCTTGATATCTCTTGTTTTTATATCACTTTCCTTTGCAATATTCCTCTTTTCTGTTCTCCACAGAGAACCAGCTTGGAGCCAGGCCCCAGGCCCCCTTATTCTTCACAAAGGATAAAAGCAAGAGGGGGAAAAAGCACAGTATATCCTAGTATATGCAGTATTCCACATCCATAGCCCCACTTCCCTTCAGTAAAGAAGAGAAGGAGACAAGCTGCTTTCCCATAGCTCTTCTTCAGGGCCAAGCCTGGTCGCTCTCATTACATGGCTTTCAATTTCATGGCTGTTTTTAACAGCTTTTTTTTATCTAAGTCATTTCTATCCTCTTACTTCTTCTGTTCACAAATGTTAAATTGTGGGGACAGGCCATAAATCCTAGAGGGACTCGGAAGGGGGAGACCAGTTTAGATCTGGAGTGGTCCAAGAAGCCTTCCTAAAGAGGTGGGGATTTTGGTAGGCCTGGATGATGGGGAGGATTTAGGGAGGCTCGAGAAGAGATGGGGCACAGCATAGATAAAAGCCTAGTGCTGGGAAGAGGGGGATGTGTGGGAGCCACTGGGGAGAGCAACCTGACTCCAGCAGAAATGTTGGGGGCGAAAAGGCAGGTTGTGGAGGGCATTGAATGGCAGAGAACTTTCTGATATAGTAAGAGGAGTATGATGGACAAGGGAGAAAGGGAGGAAGGAAGACCAAGGTGTAATCCCAGTCTGCAGGGATGAAGGGCTGGGCAGTGGCCAGTGAGTCTGAGAAACGTTTCAAAAGAAACCACAACAAGGCTTAGTGATAACCTGGAGATAGGGGTGAAAAGAAGGCACTCAGATGACTCCTCAGCCTGGCATTCAAGGCCTCCACAGAAGCTCATCTTGACCACCTTCCCTTGTCACACCCTTCATGTGTTACACTTCCTCTAGAGCTGAATGTAGCACAGGTTTGACTCTGGGAGCCCCAAATTGATGTCAGAACTGTATAAACTCAGGTAGATCCTACCAACCACCAGATATAAGCCCCTTGACAGTGTGTCTGTCACCCCAGGACCAACAGGGCTCAGTTCAGTGATTCATTATTGAGTTGGCCCCAATGAATTTTTTCCCATAGCAACCCTCTAAGACCACCTACTAATCTACAAAGGGGCTGCAATCTGCATTGATGAAGTAGCCAATTACTGAAATTCCAGCTCCTTGATGAGCTCCATTTTTCTTTTCAAAAAGGCCTTATTTTAGAAGTATAGCCTATATTTGGGGCAACTCTTTGTCAGGACCAATAGGGTAAATGTTTATGAAAGTGGAGTGAGTAGCGGAGGCTCAGGACCTGCCTGGATGGAACATTGCCAGAGTGATAGCAGAGATTGGGTCTCATGCACCGTGGATCAGAATTCCTTCTTTCCAAGGCACTTTGCTAAGTCTCTTGCTGGTCCCAGCTAGGGCCACACCTCTGGAGGGGCCTTGGCCATCATGAACGTGTGTGCTTCCCCACTGGCCAGCTTCACAGCCTGGGTTCAGTGGGTCAGTCAAGTGATAGAGTACACTTTCTCATTGTAGCTTTTTTCCCCCAGGAGTCCTCGGCTACCAGTGGTGAGTAGATGCATCTCCTCCAAACTGTTTCCTTTAAGCCCTGGAAAGGACGTCCCAGGCATCTTAGCTCAGGCTGCCCAGCTTCATTGAAGAGATGGAAAGCCTTCAGCTACCTGAAGCTGGCCCCCTGGGGTCATGGAAGGAACACTGGCAAAGGATGAGGGTTCAGGTCCTGGCCCTGCTCCCTGCTACCTGTGTGACCTTGAGTGGTACAATTCCCCTCTCAAGGACTCAGGGTCCTCACTGGCAAAACAAGGGGATCACATCTGAGGCTCTAAAATCCAGCTCTAAATCCTGTGGTCTCAAGACCAGGTGTGGGTACCAGAAAGTAATTCCCATCAGTCTCTGTGCCTGAACTGTTGCCTTTCCCTAGGAAAGGACAAGAAATTGCCAGTATCTTCTCAGTCCTAGAGATCCCCATTCCTTGCTGTTCCCTGAAAGCACCCTGGGAAGTGGTTCAGGGGAGAAAGTCTGTGACAAGAGGAGCCAGAGCTTCTTGTGATGCTCAGAAGCCAACAGCAGGGGGAGACTTGACTCGCTCATTGGAGATGCCAGCTCATGGAAGCAGTCTGTGAGGGCCCAGAGTGGCTTTCTGGTTCAGCCTTGCTGTGTGACCCAGAATCAGGCATCTCCCCATTAAACCGAGAGGGCTGGACTGAGGGCCTTCCTCTGGTGCCTCCCATGAGAAGGGAAGTAACCGGATCTGAAGCCATACTGGCCAAGCAACCAGTCAGTCAGTCAGCATTTATTAAGCATTTACCCTGTGCCAGGCTCTGTGCTAGGCCCTGGTGATACAGGAACAAAGAAGGAAGCAATCCCTGCCCTCCAGGGGCTTACGTGGAAGAGACAAGTGGAGGGGGTTGGGCATCGACATAAAGGGCAAAAGCCATAGCTGGTTCTAAGTTCTAGGCTGCATGCCTGGTGTCCAAGGCCCCACCTAGCTCATCACCAGGTTCCCCTCAGCGTGATGATTTTTTTGGCAGAAGCATCTCTCTGTTTACTAAGTCACTGATGGGTTGAGATGAGCTTTGGTGGAGCAAGTAAGCACCCTAATGAAAGCACAGATTCTTGATGTTTTGAAGAAGTGGCAGGGTGAGAGGGAGGGGCCAGGCTCTAGGCGATGGCTTGGTTCCTGAGGCCCCTTTCAGTACCCTGAGTCCAGCCCTGTTTGTGGAATTGTTACAGGAGACATGGTCCAGACCCTCAAGGGTTACAGGCTGGGTGGATAGACAAGGCTAACACACCAGAAAGCTTACATTAACATCTTGAGATCATAGGCCAGAGGGAATCAGTAGAACACAGGATGTCAGAGCTGGGAGGGCCCTTAGAACACAGGATGTCAGGGCTGGGAGGGCCCTTAGAACCCAGGATGTCAGAGCCAGGAAGAACCTTAGGCCACAGTGTCACCACTAGAAGAAATCATCTAGTCCAACCCCCCTCATTTTGCAGCTGACATTGACCCAGAAAGGAATCTGCTTACCAAATGTCACCCAGCTAGTAAGTGGCAGAGCCTGGACAAAAACCTGTCTGTGAACCTCAGCTCAGGGTTTTTTCCATTGCCAAGGGCCATGAGAGGGGCAGATCATGAGCTTGAAGAGCCACCCCTGGGAGCTGACTGGCTTCATGACAAAGGACTAGACAAGAGAGCAGGGAAAGCCCCATCTGGATCTCAGGCAGTAGCTACCTAGCACTTAGCTTTTTCCAAAGGCTGTTAATGTCTAGGTGAGGAAAGAGCCTGGCACAGTAAGGGGGTGGGGCAGAGACAGTTAAGACGCAAGTACGCTTAAGGTGTGCTTAAAGGTTAGGATGTCTGTGGGGTTCAGACTATAGAAATTCCAGGAATACTTGAAGCCCTTGGAATGGACTTCATCTGAAAGCTTAACAAGGGAGAACCCCATCTGTGCAAGGGAGCAGGAAAAGCTTGCAACTGACAGATGTCTATTTTGGTTCCAGGTTCTGGGGATCTAAACTTAAGGAAACGAACGTAAGTGACTCATCTTTGGTACCATCTTCTCACCTCATGTTGTAGGGACCCCTAGAGTTCATAGATGGACAGGACTGGAGGGCCATCCAGTCTAACTTCCCACCTGAAACATGAACCCTGGCCCTACAACAGATCCAACAGATGACCAGCCCAGCCAGCTTTGGTACCTTCAGGGGCAGGAAATTACTTTCTCCATCCCAATTAGGGACAGCTCTCATCTCTAGTACATTGTCCTTCATATCCAACTGAAATCTGCTTTCCCTGTCGCTTCTACCCATTGGGCTGCCCTCTAGGGCCAAGCAGAACAAGTTTAATCTCTCTTGCACTGGACAGCCCTTCCAATATTTGAGGACGCTTCTCACTTGGGTGTGTAAGTCTGGTCTTCTTGAGGCTCATCATCCTTGGTAATTTTAACCCATGTTATAGGTGGAACTCAGTTTTGTCAGCATCCTAGTTATCCCTCCAGAGAACTAGAGAAAGTGACTTAACTGATGCAAATCCCCTGTCCTGAACAGATGCTTGAAATTCTATTGTTGCTGTATATAAAAAGGCCTGTGGCTATTATGCAGAAGCCTTTTTCTGCTTACATGTGAGGAGTCCAGGCCATGATGTTCACCCTGGAACTTCCTAGAACAAATAATGTGATCACCTCAGGGGCAGAGGGGACAGGCAGTTTGTCCTTCTTGGTGGTCTGGATCTCTGCTCTTTCTGAACCCACCTTTCCCTGTCCCACCACACGCCTCTGCACACACAGGGGCCTCGGGACAGATGAGAAGCAGTCAGCTGCTGAGCTGGATGCTGTGCTACAGCATCACCACAGTGTCCAGGAGAAGCTGGCTGAGGAGATGTTGAGTTTGGCCCGAAGTCTGAAGAACAACACTCTGGCAGCACAGAATGTTATTAAACAAGATAATCAGGTAGAGCGACAAGAAACCTGAGATGCCCAACTGGTGTCTCCAGCTGGTAGAGCCACAGAGCAGCAGCATGGAGGGGGATGGGAGCGCTTAGAATGCTAGAGCTGGGAGGGGCCTTAAGACAGAATGTTAGAGCTGGGAGGGCCCTTAGGACACAGAATGTCAGAGCTGGGAGGGCCCTTAGAACAGAGAATGTCAGGGCTGGGAGGGCCCTTAGAACAGAGAATGTCAGGGCTGGGAGGGCCCTTAGAACAGAGAATATCAGGGCTGGGAGGGCCCTTAGGACACAGAATGTCAGGGCTGGGAGGGCCCTTAGGACACAGAATGTCAGGGCTGGGAGGGCCCTTAGGATACAGAATGTCAGATCTGGGAGGGCCCTTAGGACACAGGATCTCAGAGCTGGGAGGGCCCTTAGGACACAGAATGTCAGAGGTGGGAGGGCCCTTGGGACACAGAATGTTAGAGCTGAGAAGGACCTTAGAACAAAGAATTTCCAAGCTGGGAGGGCCCTTGGGACACAGAATATCAGAGCTGGGACGGCCCTTGGAAATCATCTAGTCCAGTCCCCTTATTTGACAGAAAAACAAGGACTTCTGACAGCAGATGATTTGCCCAGGGACATAGAACTTAGCAGCAGGACTTGGACTAGAACCTAAGAGGTGTGGGTGGGGATGGCAGGATCTCTGAGCTTCCCTGGGTATGGGGTAGAGTCACCCCGTCACCCTGTTCTGCTTGTCCTTTCCCACAGACACTCTCCCACTCCATCAAGATGGCGGACCAGAACTTTGAGAAGCTAAAGACAGAGTCTGAGAGGTTGGAGCAGCATGCCAAGAAGTCAGTCAACTGGCTCCTGTGGATTGTGCTCATCTTTGTCTGTTTCATCTTCATCAGCATGATCCTCTTCATCAGGATCTTCCCCAAGTTAAAGTGAAACCAGGGGCTGGCCAGCTGGCACATGGACAAGAGGAGAGGGGGCAGGTCTGGACTTAAGAACCAATCATTGGTTTCCCATAGTTTCCTTCCAAAAACTTGGGAACATAGGGCAGGAGGGCCTTCCTCAAAAGGAGGAGAATAAAATGCCCTTTCCATACTTTTGATGAATGGCCTATCCCAAGTCTTTCTGGCTATGTGGCCTAGACATGTCATAGCCCTCACTGTGGAGATTGGACTCACCCAGACTCCTGCAACTCTGATGATTCTGTAGGTTGTGGGTGAAGCCCTCACTTTAGATCCATGCCTGAGGGAAGATTGGCTCCAGCCTTCTTGGTGCCTTTGCAGAATTCAGCTCAGCAAACAGTGAGTAAGGACTTAGAGGGTACAGGACCCAGTGCTTAGCTCTGGGGATTCAGACCCTGGAAAATGACGCAGTTCTTGCCTTCAAGGACCTTATGTTCTAGTAGAGGGGTAACATGTGCCCAAGCACAATATACCATGAAAGGTCAGGGAGACACAAGTATGGTGTGGTATAGAGGGTGATTGGGCGTTAAAGGTCAGAGGGAGAGGGACGAGAGGTTGGCAAGGGAGGGCTTATTCCTGGCCAGGGCACCAGAGAAGGCTTCACGGAGGAGGTGACAGCAGAACCACCTGAGTGGCTCTGAATCCCACAAAAAAGTAGAGTAATGCAGAGGGGCCTCTTCTCTCTCCCTCTCCCCTACCCCCATGTCCAATCTGGTGTCAAATCAGTAAGGCCCACCTCTCCGAAATCCACTCATGTGATCTCCACCCTCCATCAGGCCCTTCTCTCCTCTTGTCTAAACTGCTGTATCGGTCTTTCCTACTCCAATCCAGCCCATGCCAAGTTAATATTCCTACAGCCCAACTCTGATTGTCACTCCATCACTCAAGAAACTTCACTGACACCCTACTGCCTTTTTCTTAATTTGTAAAATTATTTATTCCACCATAAGCACTTACATGTAGTCATGGACAGAGTCTGCTGGCTAGACAAGTTACCCCAAAGGATATCATATATAATGAACAATCAATGATTTGTGTGGAGTTTGTTGGGGGGAGGAAACATTTTTAAAGAAAATAAAAAGGAAGAAAAGAAGCCGTTCAGGATTAATTTTAAAGTACATGTCAGGTACCCATTACTCTGTTTTCAGAGTCCTGTGCAGTCTATCAGGTACATCTGTCAGGTAAAAACATGCCTTCTCAGCAGCTAGGCGGTTCAGTGAACAGAGTACCTGCCCTGGAGGCAGGAGGACCTGAGTTCAAATCTGGCCTCAGAAACTTAACACTAGCTGTGTGACCTTGGGCAAGTCACTGAACCCCAATTGTCTTGGCCTCTCTCCTCCAAAAAAGCAAAAAAAAAAAAAAATCAGTCAAACACTTATTGGGGTGGTTAGGTGGCTCAGTGAGTAAGAGCACCGGCCCCGGTGTTGATGACCCGGGATTGGTCCCGGCCTTAGAAAATGAGCACCCACACATAAATAATGACTGTCTGTGTAACCTTGAGCAAGTAATTTAACCCCAATTGCTTTAAAAACAAACAAAAAAAAACCATATGCCTTCTTTATAACCTGAGGGTCCCTAGTTTAAAAAAAAATTACAGAATGGAAAGAAATAATATAAAAACATAGTTCAAGAAATGCACCAGAGAGCAAAACTACATAGGAAGGTAAACAAGGATATTTTGCAGGTACATACAGCTACAACTTTTCACGTGGCTGTTTGTTCCCCACTTGTAAGGGCCCTCCCAGCTCTGACATTCCTTATTCTAAAGACCCTCCCACCTCTGGCATCCTGTGTTCTAAGGGCCCTGCCACTAGATGAGAAGTGGGGGATAAAATAATATAATATGCAGACTCCTTTGTTTGACATTGAAGGCCCTTCACAGTCTGACTCTAAACTGATTTCCATTTCCATGACTTCTCACGATCTACATTTCAGTCAAACTGACCCACATGCTATTTCTTGTACAAAGCGTCCCATGCCTAGGCTGCTCTCCGTGCCTGGAATTCATTCCCTCCTTACTAGCTTCCTTCAAGGTTCAGCCCAAGTGCCACCTCCTATAAGAAGTCTTCCATTCTAAGAATCTATCCCTATGTATTTACGAGATTTTGTATTTACTTCTGGTAGAGTGACAGGAAACCTGAGATGCCCAACTGGTGTCTCCCTCACTGGAATGTAAACTCTGTGAAGGCAGGGAATGTTTTTAGTTTTGGCTTTGGATCCACAGAAATTTGGTAGGGTGAAATGTAAAGTCTTACATTTGGATTCAAAATCCCCCAACTCTGGGGACAGAGCCAGGATGGTGGAGAAGAGGCAGGGACTTTTGCCTGAACTCTATCCAGAACCTCTCCAAACAACTCTAAGTAATGGCACAAAACAAATTCTGGAGCAGCAGAACCCATAAAAAGTGGGATGAAATAATTTTCTAGCACAAAACAACTTAGAAGGTTGGCAAGAAAGATCTATTGCACTGGGGTGAGAGTGGAGTTCAGTGCAGGCCATACCCACCCCCCCCCCAAGAAAACCAGCACAAGGACTTGGGGCAACTGAATCAGTGGAGGTTTCCAGACCCCTCAGCCCACAGCTGGTAAGGGGGTCAGACAACTGTTTAAAAGGAGATTACAGGGGTCTCTTTGCTCACACCAGAGGCAGGATTCTGTTGCATTGTCCATACTTGAATCTGGGTCTTAATTCTGGGTCTCAGTCTCAGGGCAAGGAAGAATCACTAGCATACCAGAGTTCATGGCTGCAGGAGGATTGAGTCCCTGGCCACAGTTCCAGGGCAGAAAAGAGTGCCTGTAGTCACTCACAGACCAGAGTACAGGCCAAGAGAGTGGTAAACACACCTCTCCCTAGATCATACCACTTTGGAAGAACCAAAAACTTACAGGTCCCAGAATTATCTCTGAAAACAGCTTCACAAAAAAACCTGAAGCTTGGGACAGTGCACCTTCCACTCCAAAAGCCAATGCAACTTTAGCATAGATTTAAAAGTCAAGAAATTGACTGGAAAATGAGTCAACAGAAGAAAAAGATCATAACTATAGAAAGTTATCGTGGTGACAAGATCAAAACAGAAACTTAGAAGAAGACAATGAAGTGAAAACCGATATCCAAAGCCTCAAAGAAAAATAAGAATTGATCTCGGGACATGGAAAAGCTCAAAGAGGATTTTTAAAATCAAGCAAATGAGGGTAGAGGAAAAATTGGAAAGAGAAATAAAAGTGACACAAGAAAACCATAATGAAAGAGTGTACACACACACAAATACTGAAGAAAATAACATCTTAAAAATAGAAAATTTACCAAATGGTAAAAGAGGCACACAAGTCCGGTGAGGAGAAGAATGCTTTGAAAAGCATAATCGGCCAAATGGAAAAAAAATATGCAAAAATTCAGTGAATAGAAGAACTCCTTAAAAAACAGAATTGAACAAATAGAAAAAGAGGCACAAAAATTCACTCAAGAAAGTAACTCCTTAAAAAGTAGAATTGGTCAAGTGGAAAAGAAAATGCAAAAGCTCACTATAGAAACTGTTTCCTTAAAAATTAGAATTGGGCAAATGGAAGCTAATGACTCCATGAGACATTAAAAATCAAAAGAATGAAAAAAAATAGAAGAAAATTTGAAATATATCATTGGAAAAACAACTGACCTAGAAAATAGATCCGGGAGAAATACTTTAAGAATTATTGAACTAGGATGTGGACAAACTGGAACACTAATACATTGCTGGTGGAGTTGTGAACTTATCCAACCATTCTGGAGAGCAATCTGGAATTATGCCCAAAGGATTATAAATAATTTCATACCCTTTGACCCAGCCATACCACTTCTAGGGTTATATCCCAAAGAGATCATAGAAGTGGGAGGAAGACCCATATGTACAAAAATATTTTTAGCAGCCCTTTTTGTGGTTGCAAAGAATTGGAAACTAAAGGGGTGCCCATCAATTGGGGAATGGCTAAACAAGTTGTGGTATATGAATGTAATGGAATATTATTGTGCTATAAGAAACGAGGAGGTGATGGATTTCACAATTACCTGGAGAGACTTATACAAACTGATGCTGAGTGAGAAGAGTAGAATTAGAAGAAATTTGTATACAATCACAGACATACCATATCTGTGATGACCAGCTATGACAGACTGGACTCTTTTCAGCAATGCAGTGATATAAGTCAATCCCGAAAGACTCAAGAAAGTGAGAAAAGCACCATCCAGAGATATAACTAGAAAGAACTGAGCCTGAATCCCGATGGAAGCAAACTAAATGATCTTTTTCTTTTCGTTGTTTGGGTTTATTTCTTCCTTACCATCTTTCATCCCACCTAGTACAAAATGCCTTTGTAATTGGAATGTCTAATATGAATGCATTTGCAGATCTTATACTGGACTATATGCTGTCGTGGGGGGAGGGGGGAGGGAAGTAAAGGAAATTTGAAAATCAAGGAACGATGAAATTGAATCTTGTTAACTGAAACTATACTAATAAATTAATTTTTTAAAAAAAGCAACTCAAAAAAAAAAAAAAAAGAATTATTGAACTACCTGAAAGCCATGATCAAAAAAAAGGGCCTAGACATAATCTTTTAGGAAATTATAAGGAAAACTGCCCTAATATTCTAGAACTAGAGGGTAAAATAGAAATTGAAAGAATGCACCAATCACCTCCTGAAAGAAATCCCCAAATGAAAATTCCCAGGAATATTATAGCCAAATTCCAGAGCTCCCAGCTCAAGGAGAAAATATTGCAAGAGCCTGGGGGGGAAAAAACCTAATTCAAATATCATGGAGTTCAGTCAGGAAAATACAAGATTTAGCAGTTTCTACATTAAAGTATTTGAGGGCTTAGAATATGATATTCCAGAGGGTAAAAGAGTTATGATTACAACCAAGAATCAACTACCAAGCAAAACTTGGTATGGTTATCCCTTTCACTTTGTGGAGGATAGGGACACAATGTTCCCACAATCTGGAAAATCTGTGTAACAATTTTTGACCCTCCCTTCATACCAGAGAAGAATTCTGAATTATTACAATATTAAAAGATAAAACATGTTGATGTTATACAATACTATGAACATATTTTATGCATTTCTGAATTTTAAAACTTTTTCTGTGTCATCTGCTATAGCCTTCACATGTTGTCTGCAGCATCTGCAAAACTACCAAAAAATTCACATTTAATTTCTTATGCCAACCAAAAATATATTGAAACCTCAATAGGGAAAGTCAAGATGTGGAAGGGATAATGTATAATTGTCCATGGGGAAAATGGATATTTAGTAAAATGGAACACTCTCAAGCATTGCTGATGAAAAGACCAGAGCTGAATAAAAAATTTGACTTTCAAATACAAGGCTCAAGAAAAGCATAAAAAGGTAAACAGGAAAGAAAAATCATAAGGGATTCAATAAGTTTAAACTGTTTACTTTCCTAAGTAAGAAAATGATACTCGTAACTCTTAAAAACTTTATCATTATTAAGATAGAGTATAAGTAGACAGATGTCATGGAAGTGAGTTGGTTTTGGTGGGATAATTATCTTTAAAAATAGAGGAATGAGAAAGAAATGCACTGAGAGAGGGGGAAAGGGAGAGGCAGAATGGGGTAAATTATTTCATATAAAAGATGTGAGAAAAAGCTTTTACAGTGGAGGGGAAGATCAGCGGGATGGTACATGAACCTCGCTCATCAGAATTGGCTCAGGGTGAAAGGAGAGAGAGTAGATAAACAGGTGGAAAATAAGATGGAGGGAAATACATAGTAATTATAACTGTGAAAAAATTTAAAGCAAGTTTCTCTGATAAAGATAATTTCTCAAATATATAAAGAACTGAATCAAATTTATATAAATAAGAACTCATATTTTAAAATGCTTTAAATCACTCTTGATTAGAGAAATGCAAACATAAGACAACTCTGAGTTACTACTCCACACCTATCAGGTTGGCTAATATGAGAGAAAAGGAAAATGACAAATGTTGGAGGGGATATGGGAAAATTGAGGCACTAATGCACTGTGAAGTTGTATACTGATCCAACCATTCTGTAGAGCATTTTGGAACTATGCCCAAAGGTCTATAAAACTGTGAGTACCCTTTAACCCAGAAATACCGCTACTAGACCTGTATCCCAAAGAAAAGAAGAAGAACAACAAAAACAGGACCTATATATACAAAAATATTTCTAGCAGCTCCTTTTGTGGTGGCAAAGAATTGGAAATCAAGAAGATGCCCATCAATTGAAAACAAGTTGTTGCATATGATTGTGATGGAAAACACATAAAAAATGATGAGCAAAATGCTCTCAGAAAAACTTGAAAAGACTTACATGAACCGATGCAAAGCAAAATGAGCCAAACCAAGTGAACACTTTACACAGTAACAGCAACATTGTACAATGGTCAACTGTGAATGAATTAGATATTCTCTGCAAAACAGTGATCCAAGATAATTCTGAAGGACTTATCATGAAAAATGCTATCCACCTCTCTCCAGAGAAAGAACTGATGGAGTCTAAATGCAGATTTTCTTTATTTTTCTTAGTTTTTTTGTCTGTGTTTTCTTTTACAACATGACTAATGTGGAAATATGTTTGCATGACTTAACATGTACAAACTATCAAATTGCTTGCCTTCTCAATGAGGGGGAAAAGGGAGGGAGAGAATTTGGAACTCAAAAAAATTTTAAAACAAATGTTAAAATTGTTTTTATTTGTAATTGGGTGGAAATAAAAAAAATTAAAAATAAAATATTAAATTAAAAACCCCAACTTCCCAAGTGAAATATGACCATTGAGCAGCTGGTCTGAAAAAGATATAAGGGTCTTAGTGGTCTGCAAACTCAATATGAATCAATATTTCATATGGCAACCCAAAAAGTAAATGGGGTCTCAGGCTGCAAATAGAGGCCATGTCCATCAGTGGGAAGATGATACTCCCATCATACTCTGTGCTGATCAGATCACCCTGAAAGTTTGAGTCTCCAGTCCAGGTGCTATGTTTCAGGGAGGACCTTGATAGACTAAAACATATCCAGAGGAGGGTGACCAGGATGGTGAAAGGACTCCAGGTCACTCCATAGAAGGATCCATTTAAGGAACTAGTAAGTTTCTGACTTGGGGATAAACCTGACAAGGGCAGCATGATGCCTGTACTCAAATATTGAAGAGCTTTCACCTGGAAGAGGACAGTGAGACCTGTTCTTCTTTGCCTCAGAGGACAGAACCAGAAGTAGCAAGGTGGAAGTTTCAGAGGGTAAGATTTATGCTTGTTGTCCGAGGAGGAGGTTCTGAGCCAAGGAAGGAGAGCAGCTACAGTCACTACGTGTCCTAGCAGACAGACAGTCTAGGAATATCCATTTCCAGGATGTGCTCTGAATTCAAACCCTGGGAGAGTTCAACAAGTGACAGACTACAAAGAAAAGAAAAAAGAAAAAGAAGGAAAGAAGGAAGGAAGGAAGGAAAGAAGGAAGGAAGGAAAAAAGAAAAGAGTGAGGAATTAGATGATGGAGGCCAGGGAACCATTTTTTCTTGTCTTTCTTTCCTTAAAATGATAAAGCAGAGTCTGAAATTTCTCAACTCTTTTGCACATTCTTCCCCTTCATTCACACTATGTTCCAGCCAAATTAGTCTATTTACCCTTGGACTTGGCCCTTCATTTCCCACCTGTAGCATTGGCTGTTAACCTTTACCTGGAATGCACACCTTTCCCTCTGCTCCTTAGAATCCCCAGCTTCCTTCAAGGCTCCCCACATATGCCACCTCCTACATGAGGGCTTTCCTAAATCTCTTTATTTTTAGTATTGTAACCCTCTTACTCAAATTACCTTGTTTCTATGTATCCCTTTATATATCAGATCTCTCAAGTGGAAATCCGAGAAGTCAGTAACTCTTTTTATTGAATCACTGGTGCCTTGCACATCACATTATAGGGGCTTAATAAATGCGGATGGGTCTGTATTGAATTGGAGTTTAGGGCAGCAGTCCTATAGTTGCTTGTAGTAACCTTGCCACTAATTATTACATGGTCTTGGGGAATACAACATGGCAGAAAACATTGTGACCTTGGATGGTTGACCTTACTTCCTTGGGCCTCGGTATCCACATTTGTGAAGTTCTCTATGTTCTAAAGTCCCTCTAAACTCTGACATCCTATGCTTAATGCTCTAGGACCCTCCAAGTTGTGGCATGCTGGGTTCTAAGGTCACCCTTCCCCCCAGTTCTGACATTCTATCTTCTAAGATCCCTCAAAGGTCTGACATTCTAAGGTTCCTCCTGACTTTGACATTCTCTATTCTAAGGGCCTCCCAGCCTTGTATTCTATGGGCCCTCCCAACCCTGACATTCTGTGTTCTAGGGACCTTCCCAGTTCTGACATTCTCTGTTCCAAGGGCCCTCCAGCTCTGACATCCTGTGTGCTAAGGGCCCTATACATTCTCTGTTCTAAGGGTCCTTGTGGTACTCAGTTCTAATTCTTTTATGCTCTTAAAGTCCCCTTCAGCTCTGATAGTGCATCAATCTGAGTCATTTCCTCTATCTGGGCCATGGCCCCCCTACACCTACTGTCACTATCTGGATCACCCACTAGGGGGCATCTCTTCCTCTGCTGTGGAGCACCTCTGTCTCCCAGCTGCTCTCTGTTCTGGGACCCTTGCCTATCAGTGGAAGAAGATCAAGACAACTTCCCTGTGTATGAAGAAGTTTTCGCTACTCACAAAGCCCCTGTATTTTACCTCATATAAATAATAATAAATCCTGGTGGGACTTCCCACCCTCATCAGCTCAGAATCCACCTTCCATCACTCTGCCTAACTTAGAGACCCCAAATGCCCCTGTTTAGTCCCCACAGAGAAAGATGCTCCCCTGACTTCAGGAGATTAGCTGTCTTGGGCAAAGGTTCACAAAGCCCACTTCCTTGGGCGATATTCTTCTTGGGATGCCAATAGCTGCTAAGGGTTAGACACTCAAACATCAGCCAAGTATTTAGTTCTTTCCCCCCAGTTTCCCCTGTCCAGGCTGTCTTAATTGTCTTCCCAGAGCCCAGACCTGGACATATCCCTCTCATGTTCAACTACCTTTGATGGCTAAGGATAATGTCCGTAATGATGGCTAAGGATAATGTCCACATTCCTAAGTCTGGCATTTAAGACCTTCCACAAAACCCTCTAACTTCCCTTTACCCCTTTATTGCCTGCTTCTTAATCTTCAAGCACCCTACACTCCGATTCCTGCTTCCCCAAACAATTACCTTTGTCCACAGCCCTCTCTATGCCTGGATTGCCCTCCCCTACCATCTCTACTTGAGTCCGCTCAAGTGCTTTCTCCTCTATGATTCATCCACTCAGCCCTGATAAACTTTTTATTTTTTTTCCAGACTTGCTCAAGATCTCACAGCTAGTAAGTGTCTGAGGCTGGGGTTGAATTCATGGTCTCCTCGCTCAGAGATGGTACTCTAGTCACTGCCCCAGAGAATTTCGTTGGTTAGTAGTTTGTTTTTCACTTGTGTCCAACTCTTTGTGACCCCATTTGAAGTTTGTCGGGGTTTTTTTTTTTTTTTTGGCAAAGATACTGGAGCGGTTTGCCATCTCCTTCTCCAGCTCATTTTACAGATGAGGAAACTGAGGCAAACAGGATTAAGTGACTTACCCGGGGTCACACAGCTAGTAAGTGTCTGAGGCTGGATTTGAACTCAGGAAGATGAGACTTTCTGACTTTAGGCCCAGCATGCTATCTACTACACCACCTAGACAACCCCTGATAAACTTTTCTAACATTTAAGTCCCCAAGACATAGTAGATAGAAGACCAACCTTGGCTTCATGTCCTGGGTTCATATCCTGCCTCTGATATATACTAGCTGAATTGGCATGGAGACAGGGTTGCCAGCTGTGCCCAAGCAAACCCTAATCTCTCAAAAAAGAAAATCTAGCATTTTGTGTCCCATTTTAAAATTAAATTTAGCTTAACTTTAAAAATGTTTTTAGTTTGTTTAATTAATAAAAATAATATCCTTTAAGATTGCTCATTCAATAAATGTTTGCTTTAACAATAAAGGTTCCTGGATGCACACCCTAGTAAAATGTCACATGTTTGCGACTAGCACTGTGATCATGGGCAACTCTCTTCACCTCATACTGTCCCAGGCACCTCTTTGGGTGTTAAGTTAAAGATAGGCTGACCATTTGCATCAGTCACACTGGTTGCTCCTTAGAAGAAATTATAACTCCAGACCAAAAAGAGAACTACTTAAGGACCTCAAATCCTTTTCTGTATACCATTGAAGGATAAAGGATCCCTGTGCAAGAGTAGGCATACACACACCTGAGTATATCTCTGTAGAATCTGCATCTGACAACCCCATCCCCCTCCCCTGCCACCCAAGTCTCTGCTGTGTGCTGGGTTCGTTTCAGGACCTCCTTGTTGCTATTATTTCCTTAAGGAGTCAGAATTTATTTTCCTATGTCCAGAGGTCTCTGGTTTCAAGGGTAGGAGCAGTCTTCCTGGTAGCAAAGTTCTCAATCCTGCAAGTCTTTGGTGGTAGTGTTCTTTTAAATTTTGTTTTTCAAGTAACAGGCATTTCTTCATTCTCTCTCTCCTCTCCCCACAATTATTTCAAAGAAAAAGAAAACCCTTATAACAACATTTTCAGAGCCAAACAAAAAATTCTCAAATTCAAAAATATGTGTCTCAATGTGCATCCCAAGTCTACTACCCGTCTGTCAGGAGGTGGACCCTAATGCTTCATTCCAGTCCTCTGGAATCATGGTTACTCTTTTTATCACTCAGAGTTCTTAAGTCTTTTAAAGCTGTTCAACTTTAAAATGTTCTTGAAACAACACTTAAGAATAGTTAAGATAGGGGTGGCTAGGTGTTGAAGTGGAATAGAGCAGCAGCCCTGGAGTTAGGAGGACCTGAGTTCAAATCCAGCCTCAGACACCTAACACTTACTAGCCATGTGACCTTAGGCAAGTCACTTAACCCCAGTTGCCCTGCCCTGCCCTCCAAAAAGAAAAAAAAGAATAATTAAGATAGTTGAAAAATAATTTAATTTAAAAAAATAAATTGTTCTCTGGTTCTGCTCATTTCCATTTGCATTGGTTCATACAAGTCACCTCAGGTTTCTCTGAAACCCAGTCCTTCATCATGTCTTATAGCACAGTCACATTTCATTACATTCACATCCATAGTTTGTTTATCCACTCTTCCCAAGTGAGGAGCACCCCCTTTAGTTTTCAGTTCTTTGCCACCACAACTGCTATAAATATTTGTCTTCTTCTTTGTTTGATCTTTATGGCAACCCTATGAATCATAGTAGACAATTTCCTGATTTACTGTGCCTGAGAAGATTCAGTATCTTGGAGCCCAATCTGGCCATAAGTCTCTGTGCCCTTAACTCTGTAGTTCCTCAGATGCTAGGCACATAGCCTTGGAACTTAGGAAAGTCTGCCAAAGTTTGTGTTTTGCTCTGAAGGGAGACCTTCAGGATCCCAGGGTCACTTCCACATATGAGGGGACATCAGAGGACATGGAGGAAGGAGGAGGGGATATGACTCAATCAACAAGTATTATTAATTTACTGATGAGGGGGGGAAGGGAGAAATAAAGGAAGAGAGGAAGGAAGGAAGGAAGGAAGGAAGGAAGGAAGGTAGGAAAAATCCTTGCTCTCAGAGAGCTTACATTCCAATGAGGGAGATAAGTACAAAAGTATGAAGTACAGGCAGGATAAACATAAAGTGAATGAATATAAATGTATACAAAGTAATTAAATACAAGATACTTTGGGAGGGATGGAGGGAGGGTGCTAACAGTAAGGGAGGAAGAGTCAGGAGAGGCTTCCTGCAGAAAACGGTCCTTGTGCAGCATCTTAAAGGAAACTAAGGGCTCTGTGAGTCAGGGACAAAGAGGGAGAGCATTCCAGGTATGAGGGATGGACAGTGCAAAGGCCTGGAGATAGGAGATGGAGTATTATGGGCCAATTTGTCTGTCTTCAAGAGTGCGGAAGGAGGAATGATGTTCAGTGAGGCTGGAAAGCCAGGTTAGGTGTCAGAGAGAGGGAGTAGTCCAGGATAACACAGAGGTTACTGGAAGGACAACAACAGGTAAGTTTGGAAGAAGGGAGAGTTTTTGGGGAAAGATCATGTGTACAATTTTGGACATGTTGGGTCTATGATAATAGAGAGCATTTCTAGAGCACTTTAAATGCTTTACATAGTTCCTTTGATTCTCACAACCCTATGAGGCAGATGCTATTGTTATCCCTATTTTGCAGATGAGGAAACTGAGCCACAAAGACATTAGGGTCCCAGGGTCATACAGCTAATAGGTGTCTGGGGCAGGGTTTGAACTCAAGTCTTACTAAGTCCAAGTCCATTACTCTGCACTGTGTGCTACTTAGCTAATAAAAGAAAGGAAGAAAGAAAAGGAAAGAAAGAAAGAAAGAGAGAGAGAGAAAGAACAGAACAGAAAGAGGAGAGAGACAAGGAAATAGGAAGGAAGGAAGGGAAGGAGGAAAAGGGAGAGAAAGGGAGATAGAAGGGAGG
The DNA here is from genome assembly GCA_011680675.1 of Gymnobelideus leadbeateri. NCBI lineage: Eukaryota > Metazoa > Chordata > Mammalia > Diprotodontia > Petauridae > Gymnobelideus > Gymnobelideus leadbeateri. The sequence continues at coordinate 1,487,625 of WOXC01012182.1, read as the reverse complement.
GAAGGAAGGAAGGAAGGAAGGAAGGACATTAAGTAATTACTGTGTTCTAAGATGGGAAAACATCTGTATTTCCCAAATACCTCCTGCTAGCTCTGTCTGTGTAGCTTAATCCCATGTCCCTAGGTTCCTGTTCCTAGGTCCCTTCTGTCTCATGTATCCTGTGGACATGTGATCCTTGTGCTTTTGTCCCTGTGTATCTATGGATCCCTGGGTTTGTGTGCCCTGGCCCCATGGGGCTGCCCCTCATGCCCTTGTGCCAGTGTATTCTCATACTCCTATATCTTCTGTTCTGTTCATGGGCATATATGCCCATTTCTCTTTGACCCTGTGTCCCTCATTTCCCTGTGCCCACACATCCTGTGCCCTCTGTTGGTGTGGCCCTGTGTCTTCACAGCGAGAGGACCTGCCCTTTGTGTGTGAGGCCCGGCCAACATCCTGGCTCCTGACTTTCCCTGTGATCCCTTGAGACTTTGGCTGAGGCTGGGCTCCCAGGAGAGCTTGCCTGCCCATCCTCCCTCCCTCAGCCCGCCCCTCTTTTTCCTGGCTGCCTGGGGTGGGGTGGGGGCGGGTAAGGAGCTTACTCAGACCAGTTAATGTATAACCTGGCCCCAGCTCTAGTCTGGGAGAGAAGGACCGAGCAGGCCAGGTCTCCTGGGACTACGCAGGCCAGCTAGGCTCAGGGCCTCCACCCTGGGACAGACAGGTAAATGGCCTGAGCCCCTCCCAATCAGTGGAGAAAGGGGCAGGAGCCTATGCTGGGGGGCCTGGCTGGCCGCCTTGCACTCTGGGGACTGGAGGAGGAGCAGAGGGCCCAGGCGCTCCCCTAGAGCCCTCAGCTGTCCAGGACCCAGGCCAAGGATCCTGTTCTTTCCCCCTGGCCCTAGGCTAAGGGCAGGGAGGGGGAGGGGGGGTGAAGGGAGGGGGGAAGGAAGCCACTAGGCAGGGGGTGCCTCCAGGACTGAGCCTCTTAAGGGACAGCTTCCAAGCAGCCATCAGGAGGAAGCCCAGGGGCAGGCGGACTCTTGGACTTCCTGCCCAGGTTCTACAGGCCCTGTGGAAGGAGGGCAGTGTGTAATGGGGGGAGGGAGCATGAGTAATGATTGCTCTTCCTCCCCCCAAAGCTCTCCCTATTCTGTACGGGATCCCTGGTACTAGAGTAGGCTTCTCTTCTGTAAGAAGAGGGGGTTGTTTCAGCTAACCTGAGAGGCCCCAGCCTGGGCTCCCGAGAGCCTCTGAGTCCACACTAGCAGTGGGCTATGCAAGTCAGATATGCAAATATACACAAAGCTGCTGCCAGGCCTCCTGAGCCACGAATTCAGGAATGCCAGGAGGGGCAGAGCCACCCACGTGGTGTCTGCTCCCGTCCCCACCGGTCTGTCTCCCAGGTAGCAGGTCCAGCCTATAGTGCCCATGTTCCACGGAGAGATGAAGGCAAGCCTCCAGGGGCCAGGAGGAGTGTCCCCAGAGTCAAATTCTCTATGGCCGAAAAGTTGAGGGCACCCCCACCTGCCCAATCAAGCAAGGGCATCCAGAGCTCAGGCCGAGGACTGGGAGGAGGGCCCTACTCCCCCAAGGTCACCAGTAGTCTCCAAAGGCCACCCCAGACCATCACTTCTGGCCACCACTTTGTTCCACCCATTGGGAAGAAGTTTCTCCAGCAAGGCAAGAAAGGGAACCCAAAAGGCTCCAGCTGCCCCCCCATCACCTACTGCTTGCCTGCCAGGCCCAAGAACCCTGGGGTAAGTCCCTGGTCCCCAGAGTTGGGGCCCTATGGACAAGAACAAAAAATAAGTGGGAATAAGTTAAGGGAGAATAGAGGAAGACAAGACCTCAGGGTAGAGGAAGAGCCAGAGTATGTGGACACAGGGGTGAGATTAGAGTCTGTGGGCATGAGTGAGGTAGATGTGGGTATGGAGGGCATGTGGTTATGGGGCAGGATGAGTTATGTAGGCATAGAGTAGATAAACTCTATTGGCATGAGGGGAAAACAGGGCTGTAGACATAGGAACTGAGGGTGTGGGAAGAGGCCACAATGACTCTGTGGGCATGGGGCAATGGAATGTATAAACAAATGGGAAGGAGTACTCGGAACCAAGGAGAAATGAGGTATATGGGTATAGGGAATTTGGGGTTGATCAGGTGGGGCGATACAGACTCTGGCAAAGGAAGAGTTGGGGTCTCGGCACTAAGGAAATAATGAGGTTTATGGGCATAGAGAATGTGTTTTTTTATGACCATAGGTAGACAGTATATACAGGCATGGGCTCTGGGAATGGGGGGGACAGGTCATGTAAGCACGGCAAGAGATGTGTCTCTGGGCACAGAAATGATATGTGGGCACAAGATGGGGACAAAGTCTTTAGGTACAGAGGGATGGGGAGAGTGGGCACAGGAAAGGATGAGTGTGAACATCAAAGGATTGGTAGGTATTGACTGGGGGAAGAAGTCTGGGCTTGGGGGAGATTGGTTCTGTAGGTACAATGATGTGGCATCTGTGGACATATGGGGCAATGGAATTTTTGGGCATGGAAGGCTTGTTTGGGGATATAGGGGACAGGATATATGAGACAGATGGGTACCAGTCTGCTTTCCTCCTGCCCCTTTGCTTCAGGGAGCTTCTTCCCTTCAATCATTCCTTCTCTCTCACCTTTAATTTCTCTACTTCTATTGCTGCTTTCCCTGTTGTCTGTAAAAACACCTATGCCTCCTCTATCCTTTTGACCCCACCTCTAGCTATCTTCCCTTTCCCTGACAAGCCCTTAAACAGAATCGTCTCCACTTTGTGCCTCCATAAACCCAACAGCCCTTTCTCCTTTCTTATCCTCTTTAGCTTCTCAGTAGCATTTGCTACCTTCCCTCCTGGACACTCTCTCCTCTCTGGATTTTCATGACACTGCCTTCTCTTGGTTCTTCTCCTACCTTTCTGGGCCATCCTTCTCAGTTTCCTTTGCTGGAATGGTAGCCACCCTTAAGGGTTCAGCAAGCTTTTCTCCCCTCTCTCTACACTATCTCCCTTTGTGATGGGTTCAATGATGATTTCTATGTAAGTGTGACTCCCAGATCTATATATACAACCATAATGTCCACCCTGAGCACCATCTGTCTGCTACATGTCTCACAAACCTCTCCAACTGAACATATTCAAAATTGAACTCATTATGACCCCCTCCATCCCTACCCTTTCACCCAGGGCAGCTAGGTGGAGCAGTGGAAAGAACCCATACCTAGTGTCATATTCCAGAGTTCCAATTTGACCTCAGAAACTTACTAGCTATATGACCCTGGGCAATTACTTAACTCTCTTTGCCTCAGTTTCCTCATCTGTAAAACAAGCTGAAGAAGAAAATGGCAAACACTCCAGTATCTTTGTCAAGAAAATCTTAAATGGGGTCACAAAGAGTTGGACATGACTGAAAGATGACTGAACAACAGAAACCTTTTCACCCAAATTTCCTCTAGCCTTCCATTTACTGAATCTTACAATCTCAAATCGTCATAGTGGAATGAAATGAGCCCTGGCTCTGGAGTCAGACAGCCTGGGCTCCAATCTTACTTCTGATCTATGTGACCATGGGCAAATTACAACTTCCCTGGGTTTCAGCTTCCTTATCTGTAAATTGAGTATATATAGTATAAATTTACACTCCTTTGATCTTTTCTCCCCTCCCTTGTGCCCCATATCCAATCAGTTGCCAGGAACTCTCAATTTTGTCCCTACAAAGCCTGGAGAATCCATTCCCTTCTTTATAATCCACAACCTCTATCTCTCTATCATCTCTTACCTGCGCTATTTTAATTATCTCCTAATTGGTCTCCCTGCCCTCAGTCTCTCCCCTCCAAAATCCTTCCTCCACATAGATATCAAAATAATATTCCTCAGGTACAGATTTGACTGTCTTAATCCCTTGCCCCCAAATCTTCAATGGCTCCCTATTGCCTCTAGGATAAAAATATCAAAAGCTCTGTCTCTAGACTACCTGTCCAGACTTATTTTTCATTACCCCTTTCATAAATGCAATGTCACAGCCATATGGGACCACTCACTATTTCCTGAAATCCCCCTACCACCTCATACAGATGGAGTGTCCCCTATGCCTGGAGTAAACTCCTTTTTCTCTGCCTCCCTGAGCCCTTCTCTTCTTCCAAGGCTAGGCTCAGGTGCCCCCTCCTCTGAGCAGCCTTCCCTGGATGCCCCTAACTGAAAACATCCTCCCCTTCCTCAAATTTTCCTAGAACACTTGACTCACTCCTTCACTTCTATTCTTTGTATTTGACTATATACTTTATAGCATATTCATCTGTGTGCACGCTATATCTCTCCTGGAAGCGTCTGGAGAGTAGGGACTGTGTCACATCTAACCTAGAGCAAAGACCAGGGCTTTGGTACAGAGTAGCTAATTAAGAAATATTTGTTGAATGAATGAATGGAGTGTTCAGTCTCAGAGAAGAATGTAGTATGTAAACATGGGGAGGGGACAGTCTCTAAGCATGGGGGACAGGGCCTCTTGGCATAGGAGGGAAGGGGTCATATGGGCATGGTAGGTACCAGTTGGACAAACAGGAAGTATAGGCCTTGGGGTGTCCAGAGAGTGTGGTGATTATAAGGAGCATTCATTGTTTTGGCATGATAGATGTATCTGTATATACACAAAGGGGACAGGATCTGTGGGCACAGGGCACTGTTTTGGTATGAAGGGATATATTGCATGGACCCAGTAGAGAAACAGGGAATGTAAGTGTGGAGGAGATGGGGTCTGTGGGTACAAAAGGGATGGTTTCTGAGTCATGGAGCACATAGGGGATAGAGGCACAGAGAACTAATAGGCATGGGAGACCATGAGATATGTGGGCACAAGAAGAGACAAAGTATTTGTCCTAGAGGGACAGATGCATGGGCAGAAAAGGAAACTGCACATGTGGGTAGAGAAAGGCATGAAATCTATGGGTACAGGGAGGACAGGATTTGCAGGCACTGAATGGGGGCACCCCAGAAGGAATGGACTATATGGACATAGGGGTAGCTTTCTGTATGCATGCAGGGAGTAAAATTGGTGAGTAGAGGACAAGGCTGGGGTTTGTGGGTAAAATGGGAATATGATGTGTGGGCAAAAGGACTATGGACATGAAGGGGAGAAATATACAGGAATAAGGGAAGATGGAGTCTAAAGACACAAGGAACAGGGTGGAGTCTGTCAGCACAGGGAAGGATAGGGTTTGTAGGGTTTGTGCATGCATGGACAATGGAGGCTTTGGGCACAGGAGGAACAGGCTCTGTGGACACCAGAAAGACATCCAGGGATGGGGACAAGAGAAACAGTCTCTTTCTCTCTCTCTCCTTCTTTTTTTTTTTTTTGCTTTTTGGAGGGCAGTTGGGGGGAAATAGTCTCTTGACGTGGGAAGGGATGGGAGTGGGGGAAAGGGAGATCTTAGGGGAAAGAAGGAAGGAAGGAAGAGAAAGAAAGAAAGGAAGGAAGGAAGGAAGGAAGGAAAGAAGGAAGGAAGAAAGAAAGAAAAAGAAAGAAAGAAAGAAAGAAAGAAAGAAAGAAAGAAAGAAAGAAAGAAAGAAAGAAAGAAAGAAAGGAAGAAAGAAAGAAAGACAAGACATGTTACTCAATGACCAGTTCCAGTTTGGTCCCCAGTAGGCAGCTCCTTTCCTACTCACAGAGGTTGTTTTTTGTCTTTCATTCTCAAAGAGGACCACGACATCAGGGAGGTGATGCTATGACTTGCATGTGAATTGGATTTAAGTGAGGGAGGGAAAAGTCACCAGCCTCCCTTTCTCCTCCAGAGCCATCTGGGTCCTGTGGCCAGATATCGATCAGGACAATTGCAGGTGGCCCTGGGTGCAGTGGGGGACCAGAGGGTCATGTGGTTGGATTTGGAAGAGAGTCTAGAGATAATGAGGATAATGGTGTGGGTGCAGAAGGGGAGGAGAGCGGGGACCCAGGGCATATGGGCACTTGGGCAAAGGAGCGTGAAATCCCTGAGCAGCGCAGGGGATGGTGTTTGTGGGCACAGTAAGTGTGCCTAGGGATGAGTGGGGTATATGAGCTGTGCCAGGACAGGAGGGGTGAAATCCCTAGGTATAAGGAACAGGGGGTTAAGGATCCAGCAAAGGTACTTGGATATATTGGATATGTGGACATTGGAGGAGAGTGCACATGTGGGCACAAAGAGGAGTTATGCCTGTGGACATGGGGGCAGATAGAGGGATAGTTAGCTGACCCTGTTCCCCTTTCTCCTCTCCCCTACTTACCTGGATAGAGGAGCAGCTTTGTTCAGTAGAAAGAACATGAAATGAGCAGTCATGAGACCTGAGTTCAGATCTCAAATTTGAAACTTACTTGTGTTATCTGAGGCTACTCACTTCCCCTCTCTGGGCCTCAGTCTCCTCATCTGTAAAATGGCCTCTAAGGTCCATTCTAATTCTAAGGCCTATGGTTCTAGAATCTAGTTGGTGCTGGGGCTTCCTGTGACCCTGGGGAAACCCCACATAGAGGAGGGCCTCCAAGAGAATTGATCACTGGGGAAGGACTGGTACTTAGTGGCTAAAGGAAGACCTGAGTTCAAAACCTGCCTTAGAACCTTACCAGTGGGCAAGTCACTTAGCCTCTAATTCTCAGTTTCCTCATCTATAACATGGGTCTAATGATAGCACTTCCCTCACAGGATTGTTGTGAAGATCAAATGAGATAATATTTATAAAGCCTTTGCAAATATTAGTCAATAGTCAGTGAGCATTTATGAAGCACCTACTATGTGAAATGAAAAAGGACATTCTCTGCCCTCAAGGAGCTTACCATCTATGAGGAGAAAACCACGAGGGAGGTGCCTGGTGATACAATGAAGTGATATGTACAACTTTTATTGTTATTTCTCTATCCCACCTACTCCCCCAAAGTCCTTCATGAATGAACCCCCAAAAGCAGCTAATCTAAACAGTGACCGATCCCAGATCTGGAGCTTGGGGGGTCTGCCAGGGGGGACTCTGGGACCCCTGAGGAGTGCCACTGGCTTGGTGTCCAGTTCTGGCCACCCCCATTCTCACGGGACCTTCCACTCCTCACTTGCTCTCCTTCTGCCCCAACAACACCCAGGCTCGGGGTCAGAACCAGCAGAGGCCCAGGAAGATAGTGTTTGAAGACGAGCTTCCCATCAGGAGCCCCGAGGCGACTCCCAGGCTGGGCCCTCAGCCAAGCAAGGGCCCCACAGGGTCTGGCCCAGCCCTTCACCCTAGGCACAGTCCCCAGCCTCAGCTGGTACCTGACTACATACTGTGAGTCTACCGTTTGGGGGGCACCCGGGGTGAATGGGGGGAAACATTGGGAGGGAGGGGTAGGAGAGAGGTCCCTGGGGTGAGGGTGGTAACACTGGGAGGAGCTAAGGGGCATTAAGGGTGTCGAGGAGGAGATCCAAAGGCTTGGGGGGGGTCATTGGAAAATCCTTGGGCTGGGGTTACTAGAGGGGCATCGAGAATGAGGGAGTCCCTGGAGAAGGGTCACTTGGGGAAGCATTAGGAGGGTTGGGCAATCCCTAAGCAAAGGGTTTTAATATGGCTGGCTGAGGGGATGGAAAGAGGTCTTTTGGGGTCCTTGGGTTCATGGGCTCTCTGTCTGGGAACAACTTCCAGTCTTGTGAGATAGATGGGTGAGACATCCCCTAAGGAGAAATCCTTCTCCAGGCCCCAACCCCAGCTATCTCAGCCCCACTCCAATCTTCTCCCCAAATCCCTGGGCTGAGGACATACCAACTTGTGGGACTGTGTGTCTTTCTGCATATGGAATAATGTGTCTGTGTATTTACCAAGGGGAAAGAGACCAGGGCAAAGGTTCCAGAGGCCCAGTTGGAATTGAGGCTGGCTCTGGGGCTGACTGTGTAACCTTGGACAAGTCACTGCCACTCTCAAAGGTTCCAGCTGTTCTGGGCTCAGCACAGGCCTGCTTTGACCCCAGGTTGAGCCCCTGGTGGGTTCCTCCCCTGGCAGGAGATACCCAGCGATCTACAGTGAGGCTGAGAGGAGCCGCTTCAAGGCCGTCTTTCAAGACCAGCATGCCGAGTACCAGGAGCTCTGCCAGAATGTGGCCACAGCCATGGCCAAGTTCCAGGAGCTGGAGGCCCTCCTGGCTGCATTGCCCCAGCCAGGCCCCAAGGTCAGCCCCCTCTAACTCCCTCTTTACTCCCAAAGACCCAGAGCTCCTTCCCTGGGTCCCAAATGACCAGCCATGTTCTGCCCTTCTCTGTAACCATTCCTGGTTCCAAATCTGCCACCTCCAAGGAGCCCTCTTGGATTAGCTCTGTCCACTCACTATGACCTCACCCTGCAGGTGAGGTTCAAAAGACAGGGACATGACCCCTCCAATGGAGAACTCAGAGAAAGATGTTACCCTAGAGAACCCCTGATCTGGGGGAGAGGGGTGGTTCCTGCCTTCTGAAGGGAAGGGAGAGGGGCCACCCAGATAAGACATAGCCAAGAGGTCCCGTTGAGGCTAATCATGGAAAGCTGCCTATAGGAGATGGGCTTGGGGGCCAGCAATGGGCAGAGAGGGAGATTGGGGCTTGGGGTGAGCATATCTAGAGAACATGGGTCTGCTTGTGTTTTTAGGAGGGGCCTCTCTGGCTATGGGGAGGTCAAGTTCAGGGTCTAGGCTGGCTGGGAATCCTGTCTGAGAAGTTTGTGGGGAGGGGACAGGGTTGGACTTTCCTGTTGTAGTGGGAGGGGGAATGTGTGAAAGGAGGAGGGCAGGGGAGCAGGTGGGGGATCAAAACAACAAATGTTCCCAAATCCTACTTCCTTCCCAGAGGCGGCATCGCCCAGAACAGAGGAGGAGGAGGAGGAGAATTCAGGAGAGTGGGTAGAGAGAAGTGGCTTAGTGAAATCTCACAACCCAGGACTTGGGGTTCATGCCTGAGGGGGCCCTGGGGACTCCCAGGCCGGGGGGCAGAGTTTGGCTCCCTGGGGTCCCCAGTCTATGGTAAAGACCATTCAGGCCTGCCCCTCGGTGGGGGTCCTGGCACTATGGGAGTCCTGACTCAAGGCTGGGATGCCAAAGCTTTCATGTAGTCAGGGAGGAAGGGTGGGAAAGGGAAGGTCGGCAGGGGGCCATCCTCTCAGCCTGCCCTGGATGGGGGGAGGGAACTGGGGCAGACGTGACCCAAAACCACATGTGCTTCCCCAGTCAAAGCATCCATTCCCTCTCCTCTCTCCTCTGCTGTTCTCCCCCGACCCCCCCATTCAGCAAGAGAAAACTACATCAAACTACTTTCTATTTCCAACCTCAGGGACTTTGCCCTGGCTGTGCCCCATGCCTGGAATGCTCTCCCTCCTCACCTCTTATTCTTGGTTTCCCTGGCCTCCTTTAAGGCTCAGCTAAAAGACCACTTTCTTGTACTAATGCCTTGCTTCTGAAATCTGTCTTTTAAACCATTTGTATTTTGAGTTGTTTGCATGTTGGCTCACCCATTAGACCATGAGCTCCTTGAGGAAAGGGACTGGCTTTTGCCTTTCTTTGTATCCTCAGAGCTTAACACAGAGACTGGCACATAGAAGGTGCTTAATAAATGCTTATTGACTGACTGATGAGCAGCCAAGCTCCAGCCTGTGCCCTCTGGGCAGCCTGTGAGGTCCTGCTCTGTCCTAGAGATAGGTACTCCCCATCACCAAATGGGCCAGGGACCTATAGGCCCTTCTGGTCCTACCAACGCAGGCAGGCTTCCTAGAGGCCATAGCTGGTAGAAAGTGCTGCTTTAAGCAGAAAACATTTGATGAACTGAGAGTGAAAGACAGACAAGCTAGGCAGTAGGTAAAGCTTAGCTCTCTCCATCTCCCTTCTCCCCCTGCACCAGGAAGAAGCCCGTCTTGCCTGGGTCCAGAGAGAATTGGAAAGGAAGAAAAAGGTGAGTGAAGGACTCCTAGAACCTTGACCAACTCTATAGAACCCTCTCCTCTGAGTCTAGCCCTTCCCCTAACATCCCTTCCCAAAGGCTTCACCAGAAGTCATGCTTGCCTACAAACCATCCTCACTAGAGACCACAGAATGGCAGAAGGGGAGGGACCAGAGAAATCAAATAGTTACATATATTCCCACTTTACAGATGGTAAAACTAAGTCAGGCTGGGGGAAGAAAGTGATTTGGCCCTTGAGAGAAAATGTGATATTTTCTCAGGCAAGAGGCTCTCTCTTGCTGCACCAGAAATGCAAGAACTAAGTCTCAGTGGTAGCTGATGCCCTGGGACATCCCCAGTTTCTGGACACCCCAAAATAAGGGAAGGAAGGATAGGACTCAACCTATGGGGAGAAGAAAGTTGGAGACAGAGCTGAAAGCTCCCCACTCCCAATTCTGGGGCCAGCCCTGAAGACCTTGAACAGTGAGCACATAGAATCCATTTTATTTTGTGACCTAAATACTGGGGTCCTGGTCTGTACAAAAAGAAGCCCCAATTATTGGGAAGCAAGATGATCATTCAGACTCGTCCTATCCTTGGGTCAATCTAGGCAGGCTTCCTGGAAGAGACAAGGTCAGGGGAACTGTTTTAATCAGAGTTAGGAAGAGAAGCTGGTGAATTGGAAGAAGGAAGAGGAGAAGGGGAGAAGGCAAGTGTCAATATTTGTTTTTTAAAATTAGAAATAAATCGGGCTGGCATTGCAGCAGTAAGGATCAAGGCTTCGCTGAATGAAATATTTTTCTCTCCAACATTTGACCAGGCTTGACGTCGAGGTTTTCTTCTGTCTCCTCTATGGCAGGACCCAGTTTTCCTGGAGAAGCAGGCCCGCTGTGACTACCTGAAGAGAAAATTGAGGCACCTCAAAGCACAGATCCAGAAATACGATGAAAAGAATTCCCAGGATGGCTCCATTTATTTCTGAACCAGACATTGCCCATGCCTGGGCAGAGACAGCTCCAATAGATGGGACAGGATGCTGCTCTGAGATGCCAGTCCCCCCTCGCTGATGAAGAAAGGGGCTGCCCTAGCTAGGGCTGAGCATAGCAGTTGCTCCTGAGAACCAGGCCAATCTCAGCTCCTACCCTCACACCAGGGGGACATCAGTGTTTGGGGAATGAATATTACTAAGTGGCCTGCCCATGGTGGGTGGGGCAAGGGGTGCACCCATGGGCTTGGGGTGCCAGTACCTACAGAGAAGAAAATGCTTCTGAGAAAAAGCAGCAAGCAGGGACCTCCCTACAAGGGCACAGTTAGGCTGGGAGGCAGGAGACCTGACTTCAAGGCCCTGTGGGGCCACTGACTTAGCCTAACCCTGGGCAAATCCTTTCTCCTTCATTTCTTCCTTCTCTCCTTCTTTTTCATTTTTGTTCAAAATGGAGTATGAGAGGATTTGGACTATGAGGTTTCTGAAGTCCCAAATCCAGTTCTGACCTTTTACATTCTAAGGGCCCTCCCTCTAGTCTCCAAAATTCTATGCTCTATGGTCCCTCCTATCTCTGACATTCATTCTCTGTCCTAAGGTCTTTCCCAGTTCCAATATTCCATGTTCTAAGGTCTCTCCCAGATCTGACATTCTGTGTTCTAAGATTCCTCCAAGCTCTGACATTCTGTGTTCTAAAGGCCCGCCCTGCTCTGACATTCTGTGTTTTAAGGATCCCTCTGCTCAGTTCTGACATTCCATGTTTCAAGGTGTCTCTTAACACCGATATTCTCTGTTCTACCATCCTCCTGACCCCGATGTTTTCTGTTCTGAGGGTCCTCTTAGCTTTGACATTCCATATTCCTCCGACACTTTGAATTCCATATTCCTCCGACACTTTGAATTCCATATTCCAAGGAAGGCATTAGTGGATAGAATTTTGGACTAGAAATCAGAAGACTTGGGTCCAGTTTTTTCCTCTGACTTCCCAGTTGTTTGACCAAGGATGTGAGGAGGTCATAGGTCTCAGTTTCCTCATCCATAAAATGGCAATAATCATAATAATAAATGTGTTACCTACCTCATTGGGCTATTGTAAGGCTCAAATGAGTTAACGTTTGCAAAGTGCTTTTCAAGTCTTAAAGCTCTTTATAAATAAATTTCTATTATTATTGTTATCATTATTGTTACTATTCATATTACAGTCACAAAATCCATATTGCTTCCAAACATAGTGTGAACACCTGATCACCTCAACCCAATGCAGCTCAGAACTCCTAAACTCTAGCAATCCACCAAACTCACCCCACCCCCAATAGGAATTCCAGCTATCCAAATAACTTCTGAACAATGTTTTAGAATGCATAAAATGCAAACACTTCAGAAAATTGTTTCCTAATGCATAAAATGCAAACACTTCAGAAAATTGTTTTCCTAATGCACAAAATGCAAACACTTCAGAACAATGTTTTCGAATGCATAAATAAAATGCATAGGATTACAAAGGAAATAAACTATTAAAATACTTTTATTTGATTTTAATTAAATTTTTAAATAAAATTTTAATTTAATGTAAATATTTTATTGAAATAAAATATTTAATTTAATATTTTACTGAAATAAAATATTGAAATACATTGTCAAAATATTTAAAACACACACTCACACAAACAAGTTCATAAACCCCAAATTAAAAATACCTGCAGAAAAAACACAACCAGAAGAAACACACAGATAAATGTAAATATGGCTCACCAGTATTCCTTAGAGAGACAAAGAAAAGAATTGACAGAATTGATTTTTATTACATCTCCAAAGGCAACAAAAGACACCATTTCATGGGAATGTATGGCTCTTTCCAATTTTAGTGCCTATGTGTATGCAAAAAAAAATGTCATGAAATTAAGACAGCTTATGCATCAACATTGGTTGCACAGGATAAAAGGCAGAGAAACTCTACCAAAAAATTAATTAAGACAGTCTAAATTAAATCAGCATATGATTTGGTGTTCAATGACTTCAAAATAAAGTTAGGAATAGGTAAGGATGGCAAGAAACAGATTGAAAAACATAGGTGAGGAATAAGGAATGAGAGACCCCAAAGACATGTAGACTTCACAAAAACCTCAAACCTTCATATCCTATATCTTTTCCAAAAGAAAGGAATTGATAGGTGCTGATTAACATCATACTGAACATTGTACCCCCCAAAAGAAATTGATAATTAATTAATATATAATTATATAATATATAATTAATTATAATAAAATAATAATAGAGAGGAAATAAATTTATTGATATGGGAGTAATTTCTTAATCATCTAGCTGTCTGACTTGTTAAAGATCAAAATTTAAAAGAATAATAATAAGAAAGTGAGATTCCATACAATTGAAATAACTCAATCCTGATCTGTCCAAACATTTTACACAAAAAATTATACTAATGCAAATCAATTGCCATAACAAGGAGACCAGGGGCGGCTAGGTGGCTCAGTGAGTAAGAGCACCGGCCTCGGAGTTGGGATGACCCGAGATCGAATCCGGCCTCAGAAAACGAGCACCCACACACAGATAATGACTAGCCATGTAACCTTGAGCAAGTTACTTAACCCCAATCACTTTAAAAAAAAAAAAACAAAACAAAACAAAAAAAAAAAGCAAGGAGACCAAAAGAGCCTAAAAAGTGACTTGGTCAGCAAACCTATATTTAGCAACTGAAGACAATTGACAGCCAAACTCTATAATGTGAGTGAAGGAGCATGAAGGAACTCTATAATGTGTTTAGACAACAAGCTCATTTATAAAATCTTTGGAAGAACAGTGATGGAAGACTAAAATCAATACTACCCCATAAAGCAGTAAGAAGTTTTGTTGTTGTTCATAATTGATGTTTTCAGTCATGTCCAACTCTTCATGACTCTTTTGGGGGTTTTCTTGGCAAAGATATTGGAATGGTTCGCCATTTCCTTTTCCAACTCACTTTACAGATAAGAAAACTGAGGTGAATGTGGTTAAATGTCTTGCCCATGGTCACCCAACTAGTAAGTGTCTGAGGCTAGATTTGAACTCATATTCTAGTTCATATCTATGTATCTTACAAAAGATTGAACTTCCTAACTCCATGTCCAGCACAGTATCTACCAATAGAGTGTAAAACCAGGAAGATGAATAAGAAAGCAAATTAAGTAAAGTCATTCCAAGGACATTTTAATGAATAAAATGAATGGAAGACAACAAACAGAAGAAAAATGGAAAAGATCTGGAGAGATTTTTATAACAAACTGTTTTCAGTGTCAAGGATAATAGCCCCACCAAACTTGGACTTAAACATCATAGTCCTGAATGTGTTCATAGAGGACATAGAAAAGGCATTAAATAGAACAAAGACAGAAAAAGCAATTGGGCTAGAACAAGTATAGACAGAGAAGATCCAGGCTGGAGGTTACACAACTCTAAGTGCTTTGAGTGATCAGTTCACAAGATGCCCAAAGGAGGGGAAGATAGCAAAGGCAGGAATAAAGTCTCAAAACCTTATTAATCCCAAAATGGCAACTGAAAGAACAACTACTGACCTAGTTTTCATCTAAACAAAAATTTTGTGAGAATCATTTCCACATGTATCAAGGGCTTCCTCAACCAGGATACAAGGCTTTTGCAATCAATATTCCACAGCATCCTTCACCATCACACAACTAATTAGAATATGTGCAAAAAAAAGGATACCCATTTAATTTAATGTTTATTGATTATATTTTTATAGGATATGATTCAATGGAACCAAATACCACCTTAAAGGTTCCCTTTCCAGATGCTTTCCTTCCAGACATCAAAATTATTAAATATTCCTTGAAAGATATAATAAAGATTACCTTGTTCAATGACCCTCTCATCATAAACATCAGGCAAGGCATAAAACAGGGAAAAGTAATTGCTAAGAGTGTTTGTCACCATGATGAAAGAGTGTAAGATTCAGGGCGGAATCAAGATGGTGGAGTAGAAACAGGACTTCTGCATGGCTCCAGCTTCCACTTTCACCAATTCATGTAAAAGGTGACTCTAAACAAACTTTGGAGCTACAGAACCCACAAAATGACACAGAAAAGCTAACCTCCCACTGAGGACAGCCTGGCAGCCTGGCAGGGAGTGGCCAGCACAGCACTCTGGGAGCTGCCCCCAGGCTCATGTAAGCCAGAAGTTTTAGCCCCAGGGTGGGCCTGACCAGCAGCCACTGGAAGGACTACAGAACAGCTGTGGCCATTTCCAGAGTTGTCAACACATAGATACTAAGGACAAAGTGAGAGGTCAGTATGGTGTGGACTTCGGGGCCAGTAGTGGGGAGAGCGTTGGCTTTTGCCCCCAGGGCAAAAAGCTGCTGAGATGCTTAAGCGAAGCCATGGACACACGTGGCAGCTTCAGTTCCTGGCCTGCAGACTGTAGGGGGACCAAATGACCAGTCTGGAGAGGTAATCACTCTTGCTTTAACCTTCTTGGATCTAGATTGCAGTCTGGGGTGGAGGTCCTGGGGTGTGTGACCAGCTTTCCAGAGTGTATGGAGGCTCCAGAGAGGATACCCAACTAATACCTCCAGCAGCTGAGAAAACCCCAGTGTTTGGGACAAAGCTCCCCTGTCTGGTGGCAGAGTCCTATTGTGGCAACAAGCCCAAAAGCCAAGTAATTGAGTGGCAACATGCCTAGGCAAACGAAACAAAATAAGCAGAAAAATTCAACATTAGACTCCTATTTTGGGGGCAAAGAGGATCGGGGCATGGAACAGAAGGAAGACAGTGGGGTCAGAACTCCTGCACCAAAAGCTTCAAAGGAAAATATGAGCTTGTTACAGGCCATAGAGGACCTTAAGAAGCAGATAAGAGAAGTGGAGGAAAAATTGGGAAAAGAAATGAAAATCATGCAAGAAAATTATGAAAGGAGAGTCAACAGCCTGACTGAGGAAAATAACGCCCTAAAAAACAGACTAACTCAAATAGCAAAAGAGGCTCAAAAAGGCAATGAGGAGAGGAATGCCTTAAAAAGCTAAATTTGCCAGATGGTAAAAGAATCTCAAAGGCTCACTGAGGAGAATCTTTCCTTCCAATTTAAAAGGGAAGCTAGTGACTTTGTGAGAAATCAAGATGCTGTTAAACAGATGCAAACAAATGAAAGAATAGAAGGCAATGTGAAATATCTCGTGGGAAAAACCACTGACCTGGAAAATAGATCCAGGAGAGATAATTTTAAAATTATTGGTCTACCTGAAAGCCATGATCAAAGAAAGAACCTAGAAATCATCCTCCAAGAAATTTCAAGGAAAATTGCCCTGATGTTTTAGAACCAGAAGGCAAAATAGAGGTTGAAAGAATCCACAGATCATATCCTGAAAAAGATCCCAAAAAGAAAACTCCTAGGAATATTATAGCCAGGTTCCAGAATTCCCAGATGAAGGAGAAAATATTACAAGCAGCCAGGAAGAAACAATTTGAATATTGTGGAAACACAATCAGGATAACACAGGATCTGGCAGCTTCTACACTGAAGGATGGATATTCCACAGGTCAAAGGACATGGGATTAAAACCAAGAATCACCTACCCAGCAAAACTGAGTATCATGTTTCAAGGGAAAATATTCAACGGATTAGAGGACTTTCAAGCATTCTTGAAGAAAAAAAAAAGACTTGAGTAGAAAATTTGACATTCAGATACAAGAAGCATGAGAAGGTAAACAGGGAAAAGAAATCATAAGGAACTTATCAAAGTTGAACTATTTACATTCCTACATGGAAAAACAATAAGTGTAACTGAGCAAACTTTTCTTAGTATGAAAATAGTTGAAGGGAATAGAAATATATGTGTGTATGTGTGTTTGTGTGTGTGTGTGTGTGTGTATGTGTGTGTGTATATATATGTGTATATATATATATATATATATATATATATATAGTCTTTATCAGTGGGTATATAGGCATAAGAATACATATGTGAATGTGTATATATATGTTTACAAGTATACATAGATAGAGGGCACAGGTTGAATTTAATAGGAAGGGATGATACTTAAAAGGTGAAATCAAGAGATGAGAGAGGAATATAATGAGAGGAGATGGGAAGAGACAGAATGGGGCTATCTCATATAGAAGAAGCAAGGGAAAATGGGTACAATGGAGGGGAAGAACAGGAAGGCATAAGGGAATGAGTCAACCTTATAATCATTGAATTTGGCTCAGAAAGGGAATGACATACACATGAAATAGGGTATCTCACCCTACAGGGGAGTAGGGGGGAGGGGGATGAGAGGGGAGATGATGGAGGGGAGGGCAGGCTGGGTGGGAGGGAAGTGGTGAGCACACACTTTTGAAGAAGGGCAGGACTAGGATGGAGAGTGGAACAAGTAGAAGGTGGGAGAGGAGGGAGGGAAATATAGTCAGTCTTCTACAATATATCTACTGTGGTAATGTTTTGCATTGGCTACACATATACAACCTATATTGGGTTGTTTATCTTCCCAGTAGGGGTGGATGACAAGCGAGGAAGGGAATGAGTTTGGAATTCAAAATTTTAAAACCAAATGTTTAAATATATATACTATTATTAATACTATTTTACATGTAATTGGGAAATAAGAGGAGGGTATATCCCGGGGGACTGCTATTTTGCGGAGGTGGGTAGGGGAAAAACGGCGAGAAAATTTATAACACAAAAACTGACAGAAATGAATGAAGTAAAACAGATGTTAATAAAGCATTTGGAAAAAAAAAAAGAGTGCAGTATTCAACTAAAGAGGGATTTCCCAAAGTGAGGTCTTCCAGAGGCTCCTATTTAAAGTGAGTCAAAAAATATTTATTAAGCACCTACTGTGTGCCAGGCACTGTGTTAAGCTTGAGGCAGGTGGGTGGCACAGTGAATAATGCCAAACCTGGAGTCAGAAAGACCTGAATTCAAATCTGGCCTCAGAAACTTTCAAACTATGTGACCCTGGAAAAGTCACTTAACCCTGTCTTCCTCAGTTTCCTCATCTGTAAAATGAGTTGGGGAAGGAAATGGCAGACCACTCCAGTATCTTTTTTTTTTTGAAGGGCAATTGGGGTTAAGTAACTTGCCCAAGGTCACACGGCTAGGTTTTTGTTTGTGTTAAGTGTCTGAGGCCAGATCCGAACTCAGGTCCTTCTGACTCCAGGGCCAGCGCTCTACTCAGTGTGCCACCTAGCCGCCCCCACTCCAGTATCTTTGCCAAGAAAACCTCAAAGGGTCATAAGGAATCAGACATGACTGAATGACTGAAAAATAATACTGTGCCCTCAAGGAGCTCAAAGTCTAATGGGAGAGACAACAAGCAAGCAAATATGTACAAATAAACTATATATAGTATAAATATGTACAAATAAACTATATATATATTTATATCCTGGGATATAAATATATATATAGTTTATTTGTACATATTTATACTATATATAGTTTATTTGTATATATATATATATGGTATAAATAGAAAATGATTGACGGAGAGAAAGGTTTTAGAATTAAGAGAAGTTGGAAGATGACATCATTCTGGTTACATCAAGACCTGCAACATTGAAAGTGGTTCATGATCACCAAAAAAATCTGGCCTGGCCATCTACACAGGAAAAACAAAATGGATAAAGAATGTCTATTGCTAAGATGATGACATACAATTGGATTGACCACATGTAGAGTTTACAGGTGTCTGCATGTATGTGTATATATATATATATATATTTTCACCTGTATATATGTACATATACACATGCATGTGTAGATAAACATACATGTGTAGTGTGGAATATACATTTTGTTGTTGTGTTTGTCCTTCATTCTTGAAGGTGACCATGACATCAGGGAAATGATGGAATGACTTGCAGTTGATTTTGATTTGAGGGAGGGCTGTGCAAGGTCACCAGCCTCACTTTTTCCTCCAGAGCCATCTGGATCCAGTGGTCAGATATTCATAGGGACAACTAGAGATGACCCAGGATATAATTTTATATTATATATATATATATTTTATATTATATATATACATATACATATATATACATGGAATATATATCTATAGATATGGGTATGTACATATAACCACATGTAGCTATGTGTATGTGTGTAATATGGGGGATATGGATATGTACATATAAATGCATGTATATACAGAATATACACATATACATACATTTATGTATGTATATGTACATACGGACAGACTAATTGGGTCCAGAATTAAACAGGAGCAGGAGGATGGACTGGATTCCCTTCAGGAAATTGTGAAGCTCTTTTAATGATCCCAAACTTCTCCAGGAAATAAAGACCTATCTTTTTAATGCCAGTTTTCTACTGGCTTAGGTGTAAGGCTGTGAGACATGAAACGTGATCTCTAAAGAATTGAAAATGGATATTAGTTACATAGAGAGCCATGGAGAGGAACATGGGGCCAAATAAGCAGTCTGCAATGTCTAATTAATGAGGAACTTTGAAGAACAAAAGTAAAGATTGTCATTCAAGGAAGTGTATGAGAAAAAAAGAAGATAGACTGGTCACGTAATGAGGGCAAGGGATGATAGGCAGGAAGCCAGTAAATTGACTGGAGCCCTTGAGACAAAATTAGGGTAAAATTTGGACAAGAGTCCCAAGAGATGAGCAGATGTAGACAGGTGGTGGTCTGCCACACTGGGGGAAATACCCAAAGTGATGGATGAGATCACAGGTCTACTTGAGTAATTAGGTATAATCTTCTCTCTCTGCCATTCTACCTCCTATGTTCCTGAGACTCTAAAGAACCAAATGTTCAGCTGGTAAATGTTATACATCAAGTGAGTGGAGAGGTCAGCATGGGTCATAGTAGTCATGGAAAGATTCCAGGAGTAATAATTTTTTTAAAAAAGAAAGAAAAAAATTTTAAAGCTTCCTAAAGGAGGTAGGTTATAATTGAGCCTTGGGGGAGGGGACCGCAGGAGAGGGGAGGGGAAGGAAGTTATTCCAGGATTGAGGAGGGATGCAGCATCTTGGAGATCATTTGGTGTAGGTGGAAGTGAGTGGGGATGAATCAGTTCTATGTGACCTTGAGAGAGTTGCCTGACCTCTCTGGTCCCCTATCAAATCCAGAGAAAAGGAAGGAACAGGGTGAGGGCAGGGCGGGGTGGGGGGAGGGGACTAAAACCTAATTCTTTATTTTAATAGAGAAATTTGAATAATTTAAACTGATGTCTCCTGCTACTATTTTTTGTTGTTGTGGCTTTCTTGGAGGGAGGAAGGTAGGGCAATTGGGGTTAAGTGACTTGCCCAAGGTCACACAGCTAGTAAGTGTTAGGTGTCTGTGGCCAGATTTTAACTCACATCCTCCTGACTCCAGGGCCGGTGCTCTATTCACTCCACCCCTACTATATTTTATTAATCTAGATTGTAGGCAGGTTCAATGTTTTGGAAATTTCCTAGACCAAAGAAATCAATCAACCTGTGTGCTTGCCCTTGCCTTCCTCCCCTTTCTTTGCTTTACGTAGCTCCTTCCCCTATTCCTCACTCTGTGCTGTACATGAGCCAGCATCATCCCTCACACTGAAGGACTGATGCAAAGTTTCATCCTGACAAGAGCTGACCCTACCTTTCCTAAGCTGCCTCCAGAGGACTTCAAGTTTCTAAGTTCTGGTTTAAATTCTTGCCATCTCCTGTCAGGATACATTGGAGAGAAAATTATGCTCACCAAGGACTTTAGAGTGAAGACTGAAAAAGTGAAAAGTCCTTGTGTAGTAAAAGCAGAGAAAATGGGCAATGGGGGAAGAGCCCCATCTCAACTCCCACACCCCAGGAAGAAGCTGGTATTTGCTAGGAAGACTGCTCTTAATCTAGATAACTCACTTCTTTGGGTTTCCTAAATGAGGCCAACAGGTTTTCAGTAAACTCAAGAACAAAATCTCTTGGAAGAACTCTCTATTCAACATGAACATCTGGAAAAACTGGAAAGCAGCTTGGCAGAAAATAGGTTTAGAACAACCTTTTACACCATATGGGTAACATAGTAAATTCCAAATGGATTTATGACTGATGTGTAATAGGTCACATCAGAAAAAGATGAGCAGAGAATTAATATTTTTCATAAATAGGTGGAGAGTCCTAAATCAAACAAAGAGTAAAAGTGATCATAAAAGAAAAGATGGACAATTTCAGTGGCATAAAATTTTAATAGTTTTTATATGAATAAAATTCATGGATCTAGGAGAGTAAGGAAAACTGTCACCGGGAGTGGGAAAAGAGTATCTTTGCATAAAATATCTCTGAAAGGGAAGCCATCTAGGCCATAGTGTATGTGGCCCTGACTGTGGGGAGTCCCCACTGAGAGAGGTGACTTGGTCCTTCCCTTCAGGGAGCCCCTGAGTGGGAAGTCTGTAATTTGAGGGGCAGACAAAGGTTATCCTCTTGGGAGTGGCAGCTCCCAGTCTGAAACATTGTCTCTGTACTCAGGGTCTTGGGGAAAAATATTACTCTTGCCCTCAGAGAGCCCTGTTTTGAGGGGACATATGGTCCCTCACAGCAAGAAGAAGAACTCAAATTTGGAACTATGCCCAAAGGGCTATAAAACTGTGTATAACTTTTGATCCAGCAATACCACTACTAGGTCTATATCCCAAAGACATCAAAGAAGAAGGAAAAGGTTCCATATGTGCAAAAATATTTATAGCAGCAATTTTTGTGGTGGCAAAGAATTGGGTACTAAGGAGATGTTCATCAGTTGAGGAATGACTGAAAAAGTTGTGGTATGTGATCGTCATGACTTACTATTGTGCTATAAGAAATGATAGGCAGGATGGTTTCAGAAAAACCTGGGAAGGCTTATTCGAACTGATATAAAGTTAAGTGAGCAAAACCAAGAGAACACACAGTAATGGCAACATCGTAAGATGATCAACTATGAATGACTTGGCTATTCTCAGCAATATAATGATCTAAGACAATTTTGAATTATGATGAAAAATGCTATCCATCTCCAGAGAAACAACTGATGAAGTTGAATATAGATCAAAGCGTATACTTTTTTTCCTTTATTTTTCTTGTCTTTTTTTTCCTCTTTTTGGTCTGTGTTCTGCAACATGGCTAACATGGAAATATATTTTGAATGATTAAACATGTATAATCTATATCAAAGTGTTTGCCTTCTCATGAGGGGGTAGGGGAGATAGAGAAAATATGGAAACTCAAAAATTATTTTTTAAAATGTCTAAAATTGTTTTTGCACATAATTGAGAAAAAGGTAAAATAAAAACATTTTTTTAAAAATAAAAGACATAATAAACAAGAGTGAATGCCCAGTAAGAGGGGGAGTCATTGCCCTTCTTCCAGGGAGACTCTAGTTTGAAGGAAACATGGTGCTGGTCCTCATCCTGGCTTGAGGAAGAGCCAGCCCTGCCCTAGGGCCATAGGTCTAAACAAGAGGAAATCAATTTGTGTGGAGGCACTTTGTGCTGAGAATACTTGGGGTAACTGGGAAAGAGAGTTGAGGGTGGGGGATGGGGAGGTCCGTAACAGTAAAGGCTGCCTGGAGGAGGAAGGTTTTAGTCCATGAAGCACTATTTGGTGAGGATGTTTCCTGTTCCATAAGCCAGGAAGTCTTAAGGAAGCTCACACTTGGGATCACATCCTGGTCGGAACCCCTCAGAGTGGAAGGGGCTCCAGAGGCTACCTCATCCAGTCATCCCTCCACCCTTCTCCCATGCCAGAATAAAGGACCTCTAAGAGATGGGAAGTTCTGCTTGTCTTCTCGCCACAGGACCTTCTGCTGCAACCTTTGTGCAGGGAATGGAAAAGGAAGGAGCTGCCTGGGAAAGGAACTGGCCCTCTTCTGACAGGTCAGCTCTCTGACCAACTTGCTGTCTCTTCTGAGAGATCCTTCAGAAGAGAAGGGGTTAAGCTGCCCAAGTTGGCTGAGTCCCAAAGAGGAACCTGTGGGTCCCCACCAAAAGCTGCCTGCCTGCCTCTCCCAGCCAGCCTGTGCTCCCGCCCAGCACAGTCCTGCTAAAGTTGGGTTAACTCCAGTGTGGGCCAAGCTTGTGGTTTTTCTCCTTTCCTGAGCCTTTGTGTATCTACTAATGATTAATCCCTGCAGCCATTTTTTCCAGGGACAAAGAGGGAGGGCAGGCCAAGGCTGCCCAGGGGAGCCTGGGGACCCCACCCCTTAGGTTTCGGCATCCCCTCCCTACTCCGAGAGCCTCACCACGGTTCACCTTTCCTGTGGGCAGCCAGTGAAGGGGAAGGCAGGGCCACGACATTACAACAACTATCAGAGCTGGCTCTGGGAGCCTGGAAGTGGATCCCTGGAGAGAGGAGGCAGCCAGGCAGAGCCTGGGCAGGCGGGCACCAAGCTCAGGTAAATGGCTCTATCCCCACAGGAGATCTCAGAGCAATCCCTGGGGATTACCCAGGAAGGAATTGGTCAAACCTGGGCAGGAATCTCTTCTAGCAGGGGAAAGGCAGAAAGCAACTTGCGGAGCAGGCAAATGCACTGGTTTGACAGTGAATTGGGGCAGGAGAGGCACAGAGCTCAGAGAAGGGAGGGAGGTGGCCTATGGGGTAAAGGGAAGCTAGGCTGGGGGTATCTCTGAGTGCCATTCTCCTCTCCCCAGTCACCCATCAGAGAAGGGGATGAAACAGAGTTTTCCAGTACCTGAGACACTTAAATTCAGTCCCCTCAGAAACTTCCAATAGCTGGGAGAACCCATGATCTCCAGATTCTCTGTCTTTGCCCTACATCTCTTTCTTCTTGTTTAGAGGGACGGAGTTTGAGGAGACAGTGATGGAGCTGGTCTCCTAACAGGTGTCAGGTCATAAAAATCACTTTATATAGAGTATCAGCATTAGGAGGGATTTGAGAATGTCAGAACTGGGAGGGACCTTAGAACATAAAATATAGACTGTTGGAGCTGGAAAAATAAAAACATAGAAGACAGAATATCAGAGTTGAAGGGGTTCTGAGAACAGAAATGTCAGAGCCAGGACATAACCTAGAACATGGAATGGCAGAGATGGAGGGGATCTTGGAACACGGAATGTTAGAGCTGGAAGAGACCTCCGAACATAAAATGTCAGAACTGAAAGGGACCTTAGAACAGGAAATGCCAGCGCTGGGAGTGATGCCGGAATCTAAAGGGGAGAATGGGATCTGTATGCTATGTTTCAGGTAGCCCCCTGCCCATGATGTATGAGAAAAGGTCTTATACAGGCTATGGCCATCCCAGTTCCCGCTATGACTACCCACCTCCCTCAGGCCCTCCTGGCTCCTTCTACCTGGCAGATGTCCCTCCCCAGCATTTCTACCAGTGGCGGTCCCCTCCAGGTATTGCCCGCATCCTACAGGGATCTGTGATCATCCTGTGTCTGGTTATTTTTGCCTGTGTGGCCTCCACCTTGGCCTGGGACTACTACGGCAGCGGCAGTGGCCTCCTGGGTTATGGGGGTGGCCTGGGAAGCTATTATAATGGCTACTATGGAGGCTACAATGGCTACTATTATGGTGGCCTGACCAACCCACGGGCGGCCAACGGCTTCATGATTGCCATGGCTGTGCTGTGCTTCTTGGTGACCCTGGGGCTGGTCATAGCTGGGCTGTCCAAAGCAGCAGGCGCACGCTCTCGCCGCTTCTACCTGCTGGTCACTGTGCTCAGCGGCCTGCTGGCCTTCGTGATGCTCATCGCCTCCATCGTCTACGTCGTCGGGGTGAACCCCCGAGCAGGGCTGGGGTCCAGCTCCGGGAGCCTTTACTACAACCAGATGCTGATGCTCTGCAACCAAATGATGTCACCTGTGTCAGGGGGGATTATGAACCAGTACCTCTACCACTACTGCATGGTGGACCCCCAAGAGGTAAGAGTCACGGGAAAATCCCACAATCCCAAGACCCCACAGCACAGCTAGAAGGCAACTCAGTGGGGCAGTGGGCAGTGAACAGAGCTCAGAACGGGGGTCAGGAAGACCTGAGACACTCAGACACTTATTAGCTGCATAGCCCTGGACAACTCACTTAAGGAAGGGATGAAAAAAGTATTTATAAAACATCCACTATGTGCCCTGAATTGTGCTAAGTGCTTTATACGTGTTACCTCATTTAATTTTTACAACTTGGGGAGGTAAGTTATATTATTATCCCCATTTTATAGAGGAAATTAAGGCAGATGGAAGCTAAGTACTTTGCCCAAGGTCACATAGCTAGTAAAGTGTCTGAGGATGGATTTGAACTCATCTCATCTGATTCCATGCCCTGTGCTCTATCCAGTGAGCCACCTAGCTGCCTCTGAAGTGCTTAAACTTTCAGTGCTGCTATCGTAAGGGCCATCTGTCAATAAGCCCCTATCCACAAGACAGCTTGTCAGTTACCTGAAATCAATGTTCTTATTTCCATCCTTCTTCCTTCAAAACCTTCTGTTTCATCATTTGGTCCTCCTTTGGTATGGGGCAGAGCCTACCAAGGTGGTCCCCCATAACTTTTACTATGTGACTTCCAGCCATGTGTGGACTCTCTCTAGACCTCTGTTGTCCTATCTAAAAATGGGGAGATCCATCACTCCTATTTTTCTAAAAGTGCTGCAAATGGAAGTGATTGTACATGAGATGCCTTTGGCAAGAGAGATGAGGCATTGTGGTATATAGTCTGAAAAGGGTTTGGACTTTGGGTCAAATCCTCACTCTGACCCTGAGTAGCTGGGTGACCCAAGGGCAAGACATATCACCTTAAACTGCTTTGAAATATGTTGTTATGTTACTATTATTATTATATTAATAATGGTAATTATTATGAATATTATTACAATGCTATCTTAATAATATATTTTAACAATACCAATTAATGATAACATTATTATATTAATAGAGTTGGTATTCTAGTGACAATTCTTCGGAGAATTTTCTCTCTCGCTCAATCTGAACTGAACATGCTAGAACACAGACATTAGCCACAGCCATCCTAATTACCCACAAGTGAGAGAGGAATCTCCTGATTATATGACAGGTGTACAAAATCAGTCATCACTCTCATTATATTCATTCTGTGTGCATGGTTGAATCTGATATCAGCATACTATAAGAACATTGTCCCTATCATCCAAGTACATTATAATGATGTGTTGTTGGTACAGAAATGTCTATCAGTGTGACAGCTCTTTTCTGAATTTTGAAAATAAGGATAAATCTCAGCTGTGAAACAAAGAGCTTGGTCTAGATGACTGTTAGAAAACCTCTGAATCTGTGATCTGAAAACCACAGTTTAGATAACAATGGTGCCAATGATGCCACGAGGACCATAGGTGATGGTAATTGGGACAGAGATAAGACAGTGACGGGGACTGTAATGGTGATGATAGAAATGGCAATGTTGGGCTGATGGTGAGGAGGATGGTGATAGAGACAGTGATGTGGAGGAAGATGATGGTGATGAGGAGGACAAGGAAGATGGTGGTCATGATGGTCATGACAATGGTGGAGATGGTAACAGTGGTAATGACAAAGGAGATGGCAGTGGATGTGGCAGCATGGCAGATGGGGGGACACTTGGCTCATAAGATTATAGATTTATAATTGGAAGGAAGATTGGAAGTTCCTAAGTCCTTTACAGATGAGGAAACTGAGGCACAAAGAGGTCTATCTCAAGACCACATAATAAATGTCTGAAGCAGGATTTGACCCCAAGTTCTCCTGACTGCAAGTCCAATGTCTAATCCACCAGTCCAGACTTAGAGACAGAGAGGACTGGGTTGGAATTCTACCTCTGATACTTACTAGTTATGTGACCAGAAGCAAGTCATTTTAATCTCTCTGGGCCTCAGTTTCCTCATCTGTAAGAAGGGAGTAATAACAGCTATACATTTACCTCACAAAGCTGTCGGGAATACCCAATGAGCTAAAGTCCACAAAGTGCTTTGCAAGCCTTAAGTCACTATAGAAGTATTGGCTATTATGGTTGTTATTACTATAGCTATGGTAATTATGCTGAAGGTGAAGTTTCTGCCTTCTAGAACTTTGGGACCCAAAAATCCCCTCCCCCATTTGCCTTTCCCATGATTGGAGGATGGAGTGTGGGGCAGACCAACCCAACTGCCATTTTGTCTTTTGAGTACACAATCCGTATTCCCCACGGGTCTGAGGCTAGCCTCTCTCAGCTTCCCCAATCTCCAAGGCCAGAACTCCATTTTGAGCAGCCCTCCTTGGGCATGCCTTCTACCAGAACTCCCTGAAATGCCTCCATTCCTAAGATTTCCTTGTACCTTCCAGGGTGACAAACCAGTTCATCTGATCTGCCTCTCTGTGCCCATGTCCTCTCTCATCACTAGGGACCCTACATATTCTTCAGGAGCCACAGGATGGACTTTCCTTTGTGTGAGAAAGTCAGGCCAGAGAGAGAAGCCAGAGGTTCTAAGCCAAGTCAGAACCAGAGTCAGTCAATAAACACAGATTAAATGTCTAATGCGTACCAAGCACTGTGATAAGGCCTGGGGTGCCCTCGAGGGGCTCACCATCGCATGGGGGAGAGAGCACATGAAAAGCTGGGGTCAGTGGGGAGAAGTAATGCTTGATGAACTCATGCTGCTGAGCTGGGAAATGATCTGAGGACACGTGAGTTTCCCAGTTGATTTCATCTTATGGAATGATGAGTTTCTGAAGATGATGGAGTCCAAGAAAGGATCTGGGTGGGAAATGCTGAGAATTCCCTGGGTGCCATCAAGTTAATGCAGGGGCCTGGAGATGGGGAGCGCATTCCAGCCCCCAGTGGGTGTCCGCTATCTCTGAACAATGACTTCAGGATCCAGAGGGTAGCCCCAATTCTGAGCCTATGTTCTACCCCCTCTGACCCCAGGCTGTGGCCATTGTCTGTGGCTTCCTCACTGTGGTGCTCCTCTGTGTCATCTGTTACTTCGCCCAGAAGACCCGTCACAAGATCTGGAAATATGGGAAGCCTAACATCTTCTGGGACAAGCCCCTGGCTACAGCAGAGGGTCCCAATGTGGAGGAGTGGGTGAGCAGCCTGGGGGTGGGGGGAGATGTCCCAGTGTGGAGGGGTGGGTGAGCAGGCTGGGGGGTAGGAGATATCCCAGTATGGAGGGGTGGGTGAGCAGGCTGGTGGGGAGGAGATATCCCAATATGGAGGGGTGGGTGAGCAGGTTGGGGGGGGGGGGGAAGATGTCCCAGTGTGGAGGGGTGGGTGAGCAGGCTGTGGGGGGCAGTGTGGAGGAGTGGGTGGTGAGCAGGCTGGGGGGGAGATGTCCCAGTGTGGAGGGGTGGGTGAGCAGACTGGGGGGAATCTCATCACAAAAGTCAAGTGATTTGCCCAGAGTCACACACGAGCCATGAATTGAACCAGATCTTCTACTAATGAGACTAATGTTTTCTCTGTTCCAGTCAGATCTGGGCCCTTATCTTCCCCCACCTCTCAGCTGTATGACCTTGAGCAAATCATTTTTCTTTTCTATGCCTTGGTTTCCTTATCTGCACAAATAGGGGTGAGAATACTAGTACTCATCTACCTCAGGGTGGAGGTAATAATAATAAGAAAAGGTAATAAGGTAAGTGAGATAGTGCAGTGGGTAGTGGGTTCAGGAAGATCTGAGTTAAAATCTAGCCTCAGACACTTACTAATTGTGTGACCTTGGGCAAATCACTTAACCTCTTTCAGCCTGTTTCCTCATCTGTAAAATGGGGGTTGTGAGAATCAGATGAAATAATATTTGTCACGTGCTTTACTACACAAATGCTAGCTATTATTAGAGAGATTCTAGGAATAGGGACAGACCCTGTGACTTCACTGATATAGGGAACTCCTAAACGGGGAGACACCCTATACGGACACAGGTTCTTAATTTTAGTCTCAGAGGGTTGCCCAGGGTACTGAGAAGTTAAATGATTTGCCCAGGGTCACAAGGCCAGTAGATGTCAGACCTTGAATCCAGGTCTTTCAATGGATCCAAGACCAGCTCTCTCTCGGTTGTTCCCACACTGCCTCCATAGAGAAAAGGTACTTCAGCATTCATCCCCCCGGAGCCAACTTGCCTGCTCTGGCCTGGGGCCAGCCAGCCTCAGTGGAGAGCTCGGTGCCAGGGTCCCAGGCCCATCCACATGCGTCCCACCCCTCCATTCCCTGTTTGCTCAAGATAGTCTGAGTTTCTGTATGGAAAATGATTAACCTAGAGCCTAGTCAGCTGGTCAGGGGCAGAGCCAGAGAAAGAAACAGGTAAAGGTAGGGCATGTTGTTGCCTGGCCCTTGAGAACCTCATCTCCCGCCATGGGGGTGGGAGTGAGCTGGGGAGGGGACACATGCTTGGGGAGTCCCCACTTGTGGACAGACAGCCTCTCAGAGCCAAGCAGACCCAGACTGCTCGGAGACGAGCAGTCCAAGAATGCTCCAGACAATGCCCCTAACAAGGAGCCGTCCAGGAAGGGGGAGATCAGCAGCTCCCAAAGAAGCCGTTCCATTTTTGGACAGCTCTAATTGTTTTGAAGGTTTTTCAGCTAGCAAGCTTAGCTACACTTTCCTGTAGCTTCCACTCCAGGCTCACGGTTCCCATGGGGTGGGGAGAAAGGATAGAATAAGTCTGCTCCCCCTTCCACAGGGGCAGTCTTTCAAAAGTCTGAAGACAGTGATTGTGTCAATCCACCCAGCGGTCCCCAATCTCCTCAGGGGCCCAAAACTATGACCTGGAGGGGTGGGGGCGGGAAAGAGGAGTGTCCCATCCTGGAAGGGCCAATGAGACTCACTTCTACTACAGAAGTCAGTGTGGGGTGGAGGATGAAGGGGTGAGCTTCTAATCCAGAGTTGTAGGAGATCAGAGGTGGAACCATGAGGTCAGGGAGGCTTCCTGGAGGAGGCCGGCCTTGGAAGAATTTGGAGAAGCAAAGGGATCACAGGATCATAAATTTTAGAGATAGAAAGGGCAGCAGAAGTCATCTATTCTGACCCTTTCAACTTAGAACCAAAGAAGCTAAAGCCCAGGGAGGTTAAGTGAATTGCTTAAAGTCACATAGCTAGTAAGTATCAAAGAACCAAGTTCTAAATCCCATTCCCCTCATTTCAAATACACTTTTTGCAGAGTTTGCAAAAAAAAAAAAAAAAGTGGGGGGCAGTCCACAGAGCCAAAAGACTTCAGTTTGAGTCCCAGCTCCAACACTCCCTCTCTGTTCAACCATGGGCAAGTTCTTTGCCTCATCAAGCCTCAGTTTCCACAGCTGTGAAATAGGAGTAATAATAGCTTCAGTGTCTGCCTCACAGGATCTTTATAAAGGACAAACAAATAAAACACTTGGCCAACCTTAAAGGACTATAGACACAGAAGCTGCTTTTATTATTATAGGAAGTATGTAGGGAGGAAATAAATCTGCTGTGGTCAGGGAGCAGAGAGACCATGTGGCCCAATGGCTAGAGAGCCTGAGTTCAAATGTGATCTCTGCCACTGGCTAGCTGTCATTGTATGACTCTGGATAAGTCATCTAGCTTCTCTAGGCAAAGATGGGGATGCTTCCTTTTCTGCTAAATGAGGAAGATTGAAAGCAGAGACCAGGGAGCAGGGAGCTGAAGCAAGGATCCCTAAATTCCAAAGGCACAGACTCCACCGTATCCAGAGGTCTTTTCCGACAGACTCTTTGTGCTTTGTGTAACCAGAGGGCTTACCCATGCCGGAAGCAATGTTTCCTCCTGGGAGAATTTTAAAAGTACACATAGGGAGAGGAGCAAAGACAGTCGTGTCCTTGATGTGTCTCTGAATTCAAGTAAACCCAGGACGTGTTTTTTAAAAGTGGGGGAGGGGCAGTTGAAAGCTAAGGTTTCTGGTTGGAGAGCCGGTGGAGGAAGGCGGAAAGAGAATGATCTGAAGGAGAGAGGGCTAACAGAGCCCCCTCCCCCCTCCACATCTTTAGGACAGTTCACAGATGGTTTGACCCACAATTCCCTTCGATGGTGGAAGAACTATTGTTCTTAGCCCCATTTCACAGATGAAGAAAATGAGGGAGGTGGCTTCTTCATGTTCCCATAGGCAGCAACTGTCAGAGCTGGGACTGGACCCCAGTCTCCAAATCCAGCATCCCTTCTACTGGACCATACTGCCTTTCTGGGACCCTTAATCTGACCCTTAATTTCCCTGCTCTCTAAGGAGGGACAATCATTAATCTTCCTTTAGGAGGGCTGATGGTCTCAAATCTTTAAGAGAGGAGTCAGGGATAAGAAGGCAAAAGCCAGGGGAGAAGGGCCTGGAGGAACTGGGATTGACTCAGTGCCCCAGACTGGTCCTTGACCAGTCGGGTATGAAGTCAATTACTCCCCACTCCCTACCCCACGAGTACACACTACAGGGTCTAAGGCCCAAGGATTATCCCCCTTTTATTGGTCACAGCTCTCAGACTCATACCTTTTTAGGGCTGGAAGGGACCTGAGAGGTGCCCCCCAGCACCCAGTGCCATCTGTTCTCAGCCTGGTTCAGTGATGACCCTGCCAGGAGCTACTGTACCCATCCAGACAGGAAACTGCAAACATCACCCCAAAGTGCCAGCTCTCCATGCCATCTCCTTGCCTGGCTGTTCAAGGGGTGTTACTAGAACCCTGGATTTGGAGTCAGAAGGTCCAAGTTCTAGCCTCAAAGCTCAGCTGCATGATTTGAGCAAGTCATTTCTTTTGACTGTACAATGAGGGGAAACAACCTCTAAGCTCCCTCCCAGCTCTGACATTCTCCATCCTCAGGTCTCTTCTAGCTCCTGTGTTCTATGTGGTTCTGGATTCGAAGAGCCCTTCTGCTTCTGACATTCCCTGATTCTATGGCCTTAATGTCTCCTTCTGTGAAATGGGCATAGTAACAACTAGAGGGTTACTAAGAGGAAAAGGCTTTTCAAATTCTAAAGAGTTACCAAAACGGGCCCTCTTGCTGCTTTTATTGTTTCTAGGTGAAGAATGTCTCTGGTGATGCGGGCACTCAGGATGAGACTGCCACATTGGCATACTCAGAGAAGCCCACCAGCCCCCTGACCTGTGCTTTCATGCCAGCCCAGGAGAATGGCTATGGCCACTCAACCCCTTCCAGCCCCAGGTGGGCATGGGCTCCCTGGGGGTGGGCACTTTAGAACCTCTACTCCCTCCCCTGATCTATAACTTGGGCATAAGAACTTAGCATTCTCTGCCCTTTCTCTCAGTGCCCTACCTCCTGAAGGGCCCAGTCCTCCAGAAGAAAAAGACAACGGGTCTGTGAGTCGGCCCCCTGCCAGGCGGGGCCGTCGACAAAAACTCCGTCCAACAGGCCTGGAGGAATCACAGTATGAGACAGATTATACCACGGCGGCAGAATCCAGCGGAGAAAGGGACCGAGATGACTGGGCCAGGTGAGGCTAGGTGCTTCCCTTGGGCTGCAGGCCCTCCAGAGGCTTAGCCACAGTCCCCTAGTATCCAGAGGTGTTTCCCCTAGGGGGCGGGGGGCATCACCTCCTCTCCCCCCTGGGCTTTGTGTAGACCCCTATGCCATTGAGAGAGGAGACAGCTGTAGGCACCCTCAGAGCCTGGTAGCTCTTCCTTATTGGTATAAGGGCACCTAGGCCTGCAGGATATACAGGTATGCAAAGGCCTGGGAATCCAGGGAGA
Source organism: Gymnobelideus leadbeateri (assembly GCA_011680675.1). Classification (NCBI taxonomy): domain Eukaryota; kingdom Metazoa; phylum Chordata; class Mammalia; order Diprotodontia; family Petauridae; genus Gymnobelideus; species Gymnobelideus leadbeateri. The sequence goes on along the minus strand of WOXC01012182.1, from coordinate 1,455,171 downwards.
GGAAGAGGGAGGGAAGTGGAGGCCCAGGCTCCCAAACTCTTCCTGCCCTGCCTACAGCCTCTACCCACCCATCACATCGGATGCCATCCGCCAGACCTACAAGGCAGAGTTCAACAGTGATCTTCAGCGTTACAAAGCCCTATGTGCTGAGATGGACAGCATTGGAGCTCAGCTCCGACAGCTCAGTCACGAGCTGGACTGCCTCCCGGAAGGCAGCTTACGCTACCAGGTGAAGGCCCCGGGGGAACAGGGAACCAAAAGGGCATGGCAAGACAGGACAGGGGCTGGCAGTCGTCATTTCATTCTCTCTCCAGCTGAAAGCAGTTCCTAAACAGCCCATGCTAGAGGCTTTCCCAAGCATTCTCCTAATACCTTAGAACGTGGAACTGGAGACTCTAAAGGAAATTTGGAATAGAGGATGTCAAAGCTGGACAGATTCCTTGGAATAGAGGATGTCAGGGCTGGGAGGGCCCTTAGAACATATAAATGTCAGAACTGTGAGGGTTCTTAGAACACAGGATGTCAGAGCTTGGGAAGGCCCTTAATATAGAATGTCACAGCTAGGAAGGGCCTTAGAACACAGAATGTCAAGAGTTGAGAGGGCAGTTAGAACACAGAATATAAGAGCTGGGAGGGCCCTTAGAACATAGAATGTTAGAGTTGGGAGGGCCCTTAGAATATAGAATGTCAAAGCTGGGAGGGCCCTTAGGACACAGAATGTCAGAGCTGGGAGGGCCCTTAGGACACAGAATTTCAGAGCTGAGAAGGACCTTAGAACAAAGAATTTCCAAGCTGGGAGGGCCCTTAGAACACAGGATGTCAGAGCTGGGAGGGCCCTTAGGACAAAATTTCAGAGCTGAGAAGAACCTTAGAACAAAGAATTTCCAAGCTGGGAGGGCCCTTTGAATATAGAATGTCAAAGCTGGGAGGGCCCTTAGGACACAGAATGTCAGAGCTTAGAAGAACCTTAGAACAAAGAATTTCCAAGCTGGGAGGGCCCTTAGAATGGACAATGCCAGGGCTGGGAGGGCTCTTAGACCCAGAATATGAGAGCTCCTGGAAGGCACTTTTTTTTCAATTGGCACTTGTATAGCTGTTTTAAAGAGCTTTACATACATTACCTATTTCATTTTTCACAATATCCCCATTTTGCAGATGAGGAAAAAAGGTTCAGAAAAGCAAATTGCCTTTGGTCAAATAGCTAGTAAGACTGGATTCCATCCCAGGTCTCTCCTGATCCTAATGGAATCCAGGGATCTTTCCACTAAACCCCTCATAGAACACAGAACGTGGAAAACCCAGACCAGAAAGGCCCTCAGAAAACATCTAAGGAGTAAATGAGATATTTGCAAAGCATTCACCACAGCCTGGCACATAGTAGGCTCTTAACAAATGCCTATTCCCTTCCCTCCCTTCCCATATAGTCCAGCTCTTCATTTTGATGTTGGGAAAACTGAGTCCCACAGAGGGAAAGTGATTTGTTCCAGTTAACACCAGTCAGAGTGATAGGACTGAGACTGGACTTCTGGTGGTCTTTTCACCTCCCTGTCTAGGCCCCCTGCCTTACATTACCTGGGCCCACCCTTCCAAGGCCAGGCAGGACCTTAGCAGGAAGCTGGCAGCTCAGCCCCTCCCCTAGCTGCCCAGAGAACTGGTTTGCCCAGGCCTGGTGTCACTTCACAAGAGGCCTTTGTTCTCCCCCGTAAGTCCCTTCCCTTTCCTAACCCACTGGGCAGCCCCCCAGACTGAGGGTTTCTAAAGACCAGGGACGAGTCCTCCCACCCTCTGCTCACCAGGTCAGAATGCTCATGTAGACTTTTGTGGCTGTGGACAAATCCTGCTTGGCCCCTCAGTTTCCTTCATCAGGCAGGCTTAATGTGCAATAGCCCATGGGGGAGGAAGCAACAATGAGGAGCCCAGGAACAGTGTGGGGTGATAGTCAGGATAGCTGGGTCCTGGGTGCCAGTTGTGCTTTGGTCCCTTCATCTCTGACCCTGTTTCCTCATCTACCAAATTAAGGGAAAAGAATCTGTTAAATGCTTACAATGTGCTGAGTACTTTGCTACAAATGAGCAAGGTAGTTCCATGCCTCAAGGAGTTTCCATTCTAATGGGGAAAGATGTAGGAATACACATGTGCCCACAGTGGCACAGCTTGGAAATGGGAGATGACCAGGATCATGGGCCTGAGACCAAGTAAAATCAGAGGAAAGCTCATCAGAACCCAGGGCCCCAGAGGTGGAGGTCAGAGCTCCAGGGAGAGGAGGCTAGTCTCATAGGGAAGCATGGATTAGACTAGAGATGGCCATAGTAGCCAAGTGGGCCCAGCAGATGATAGGGATTCATAATGGGGCTAATATTTATATGTCCTACCTCTTAGGATTGTTATGAGAAGTGAACTATTAGAGAGGGGCAGGCATGGGGAGAAGGGGGGTTCCTGGTGGAGTCTGAAGGGCCCCCCCATTCCTGTCTCCCCAGGGTGTTGCAGAAGAATACAACAGGCTGAAGGACTTGAAGAGGGTAAGATGCCCATGATTCTCCCTGGCAGTCCCTCAGCTCTATTTCCCCAGGGAAGCGGGCCTGTCCCCTCCCTGGAAGTACCAGTGTCAAGCCTGGGGTGTTTGGTGCTCCCCTTCTCCACAGGGAGCTGTTTCTGGGGTCTGGAGCAGGACACCAGGTATCCCCGGCCCACCCTCACCCCCATGGCTGGTTGATTAGTTAATCATTTTGCCCATTTCCTTCTCCCCTCCCACCAGAGTCCAGAATACCAAAGCAAGAAATTGGAGACCCAAAGCCTTCGAGACAAGCTTTGCCATATCAAGCGCATGGTTGGGGCCTACGACCAGGTCCGAAGCTAATGGAGAAGAGGTTCAGGCCTTCTGGGAGCTGGGTTCCCAGGCCCTTGGTCTAGTTACTGTCTCTTTACATGCCCAGGGAAACGTTGGGTGCCATGGATCCTGCCCTCGCCCACCCTGTAGTGGGGAGCTAGCTTCCCCAACCAAGTCTTCCAATGAACTGCTCTGCTGGGTCAGAAGCCAGGGTCCCTCAGTATTCAGGAGAGAGGCAATGGCAGTCAGAAAAGATAGCCCCAGCCCTGAGGAAGGTTGAGGGTGGGAGGGGAAGGCTCAGCAGCCTGAATCTGATGTATACACCAATAAAGTCTGCTCTGCTCTGTGGGAAGGGGCCTTCCCTGCTGTGGGAAGGGGGGAGGGGACAGGGGGGCAGGTGGCCTCAGTCCCTAAGGTCTAGCTACCCTGGTTATCGAGAACCTGAGAAGGCAGGCCTCCCAGAAACTGGGCAGTGGATTCCACAAATGGCAGGTGTTAGGCCAAAAATTCAGCAGGCCTGAAAATGTCCGAAGGAAAACCAGAAGAAATCCCCAAGAACTAGGAAGAAATCAGATAGGGGGCATGAAAGAAATAGATGGACCTGCGACCATTCATTAGTCTTTTCTTCAGTAGGGAGAGAAACTGGTGTTCCTCTTGTCCTGAATCCCTGCGGCCCCTGGTACATCTCACTCCTGTTCTCTGGCCCTCCGCCTGAAGATGCATCAGGGTCACCCCTTCCTCTTCCACTGGCTAAGACACACAAGGGGAACTCCCTACTTCTGCCTCATTCCTGCTGGGGTGGGCAGAGGGAGGAAGAGGCAAGGCTGCCCCAGCCCTCCCACACTGCCTTCAGATCTGAGAAGCAGGGAGTCTCCACTGCCAAGAGCACTTATTAACAACTTTACCCTCTCTTGTGCTTTCCCACCCAGGGGTCATCTTAGGTTCCCAAAGTGGACAAGACTGCCTCCCACAGGGGGAACTGGAACCATCCAAGGAACAGTACACAAATTTTAAAAAAGCCAAACCTGTTAAAGGGTTAAAGAAAGTAGATTTCCAGTGGGGTGCTGAGTAATTTTTTTTAAAGAGGGCAGTAGGCCAAATCAGTTTGGGAATCTGTGAATTCTCCACCACCCAGTCTTTTGGGGGAATAGTAGGGGCCTTCATCCTAAGAGGAGTCAGATGGAACTGTGGGAAGTGTGGAGATTGGTGTGTGGGAAAGTAATGGAGGTGAGGGCCGATGGAGAGAGATGGCAGGGACCCTCTCATCCTATAGGGAGGCTGGTGACATGACAAAGCTCACACGGCCGGTCTTTTCACCACACCATTGCTTTCATGAAGAGAAGATGGAAGGAAAGAAATCAGGCAATGGGAGGGAGAGGTGATATGAAGATGGTACAAATAGGGGCGGCTAGGTGGTGCACTGAATAGAGTCAGGAGGCCCTGAGTTTGAATCTGACCTGACACGCAACACTTACCATCTGTGTGACCTTGGGCAAGTCACTTAACCCCAATTACCCTGCCCTCCCCCCTCCAAAAAGAAAAAAAAAAGATGGTACAAAGAAAGAGTGGGAAAGGGTGGGGGGAGGAAGATTAACTCATTGAGAGCTAGTCACTGAGCCTGCAGTCATTTCCAAGCCTCCTGCATTGGCACAGGCACAGCAGGGGGCCTAGCCTGTGGTTGGGTCCTGGTATGTAAAGGGTAGGGACAACCATCCACACTTGGCAGACAAAACAAAGGCCCCGCCTTAGCTAAGGTTACCCGAGGCAAGGAGAGGAAGGACCTGAAGAAGCCAGGTCTGCTTCTCTGGTTCAGGTCCCACAGGCCTCTTCCCACCCCCCATCCTGGCCCCCACCCCACAATGAAGGAGGCACCCCTGTGGTAAGAAACATCTTTATTGGCTTTAGGTCATTCATTTTGTAGTGTCCAGCGTGGATTATATTTTTAGAGAATCAATCTAAATTATACATACTCACGTCCCCCTGGCCCCTGCCCCAGGCCAGGGGCCACCCTCCCTTCTCTCTCCTCACTGACCTCCACCTGGCAAGCAGAAGGAACTAGGAGGCTGAAGCACCCCTGCCCCCAGCTGCCAACCTGGCCTCAGCCCCTGGGGTCTGCCAGAGAGGAACCTGGCCTCCCTGTACCAGCTCCATTTTCTCCACCCTTGGTAGCTCTGGGGTATGGCCCAGGACATGCATCTGGGGAGGCAAGGAAGGGTTGGGAGGAGGTGGGCTGGGGCATCCCCACACCTTGCAGGCTTCCCTCCCCCCTAGGAGGCTTCAAAGGCTAGCTAGTTCCTGAGCACAGATGGACGGAGGGCACTGAAGGGTGAAGAGGCATCTGTGCCACCAGGGTCCTGGTCCGAGGGAAGGAGGGAGGGTCTTTTTGGTTTTATGTTGTCATTAAAAAAAAAAAAGACAAAGTGATCTCATTTGCCTTCTAAAAAATAACCAGTCTTAAGTGTTGATCCAGTCCCCAGGGTCGAGCAGGGTGCGTGGCCTTCTGCGCTGGTCCCAACATGCGAATGGCAGGGGCCATGTTCCCCATTTGACAGATGAGGAGCCTGAGGTATGGCCTTGGCCTGCGTCAGACAGGGCAGCAGAGGTGAAGCAGGCCCTGCCAGGCCAGACCCCTACTGCCCAGCGGCATAGGGCCAGTTGAAGGTGCTGCCAGACAGCAGCATGTCCCGGATGAGTGTCTCAATAGGTGTTTTGCCCACGAGGCGCATGAAGAAGAGCTGGGAGATGAGGGCAGCGGGCACGGCCCTCAGGGCAGGCAACCGGAGGAGCAGGCGACCAAAGCGTTGAGGCTGAGATGGGTACTGAGCACGCACATACTCCGTCAGGGCCACCTGGGCCTTCTCCTGCAGGCTCTCCACGTGAGCTGGGTCGGAGAGGCCACAGGCATCTGCCAGGGACATGGGGCCCAAGCCCCAGCCTGTCAGCTGCTGGGCCTGGAGCTCCCCAGCCCCATGCAGACATGTGTGCCCCTGCCACAGGGAGGCCTGGCGCCCGGACTATCCCCTCACCCCAAGATGGATTCTGCCACTTAGGGGTGGCCGCCTCTGGCCAGGGAGGGCAGGATGAACAGAAGTGCTGCCCTTCCCCACCCCCAAGAAAATGGTAGAAGGTAAAGAAAGGCATAGGGGAGAAGGTTTGAGATCTGGAATCCCGAGGGGGTCAAGGCACACGGACAGCAAGGGGAGAAGAACATCTGATGGACCCAGCCAGGGTACGGAGGGCCCTTGGAATCCCTGAGGTGGGGCTGATGGGGATGGGGGAGAGGGAAGCGGGGAACCCCAGGAGCCCAAAGCCAACCCACCTGGTGTGAAGAGGGCGATGGCCTTGAGACAACTATACTCTGCGGAATCCACCTGCAGCCGGTTCAGCTTGTCTACCTGCTCCTGAAATACCCGGATCTGGTCCATGAAGGAGACCACACGGTCAGCAGCCATGGGTGCCGCGTGGAAGCCAGCGGCAGCAAGCAGTGGGGCCATGTGCAGAGGCAGGGCAGACTGGGCGGCATTGAGGACAAAAAGCTCACTCCAGCTGAGCCTCAGCAGGGCCACCTGGTCTGCCACAGGCAGCTCGGGAAAGAAGGGGATGTTGCGGGCCCACTCCACAGTACTGAAGAGGAGGCGGGCGGCCAGCTCACAGATGTTGTCGATGCCCATGACACTGCCCTGCTGCTGGGCATACTGGGAGCCATAGCGGGCTGCTGGGTATGGCTCTGCTCGAAGCAGCTGAGAGATCAGCTCTGAGACTGGCTGCCCGTTGAAGTACTCCCCACCCCCACCTCCGGCCAGGGCTGTGGGGCTGCCCCCTGAGTGCGTATGGGGGATCCGGCCCCGCTGTACCGCTGTGGGGAGATCAGAGGAAAGGGGAGACAGGGGAACGACATCAGGACGAAGACAGAGAGAGGTGAAAGAAAGGCCAAAGGAGGGATGAGATGATAAGAGTGGCAGGGTGGGTGGAGAGAGAGAGACAGAGACAGAGAGAGGGGAGGAGAGACAGAAATATAGGCAGAGAAAAGAGGAGAAAGTGGAAAGAATGAAATTGAAAGAAAATGAGAAGGTAGAGGAACAAAGACGAGGTCAGATGGGGTTGAAGGGGGCAGGAGAGAAAGGCAGAAGCCAGGTAGGGTTGATGGGGAGAAGAAAAAACAACTTTCATTAGAACAAATGCTGTAAATTTCCACTAAGTCCCCCCCCCCCCATCTAAGCTTAATGGTGAAGGCCATCTCCCCTAGAAAGACCCCTGGAACTGCATCAATATTGGGATGAGGAAAATTCCAGGCCTGATAACAGCTCTGCCAGAGGTGCTATGGGAGGAAGGAAGGGGCTGGGGAGCAGGTCAGAAGACAGGGAGCTCCCCAGAGTGCTGTGAGGTCCCTTCTCATTCCTCAGCAGAGAGACAGACACACACACACACACACACACGCACACACACACATGCACACAGTGGCACAACAACCCCAACCCTCCCAACACACATGCAACCCCAGAGGGAACCTGCCCCCGACACCTCTTCTAGCCAGCCAGATAAACAGTCGCACATGCGCTAGCCTAACAAAAGAGAAACAGGCCAGGCCAGCCCACACAGCTGCAGCCCAGAGACACGAGGCATAGCTTGCTCCTCCCCCCTGGTTGGGGCAGTGGCAGCACTGGAGCCCTGAGGGGGACCAGGGCAATTATCTGTCCCTGGCCTGGGACTGTGGGAAGGGCTCTGGAGGAGGACAGAGAATGGTAGAAAGAAGCTCAGTCACTCCCAAGGAACAGATCAGACCACTGGCTGGACAGACAGATGGGGGGCGGGAAGGCTGGGACCAGATCACTGGACAAAATGGGGAGCGGGGGAGACAACCTGGTGTGTGAAGAGAAGGGGAGGAATTTTTTCTATTGTCCCCAATTCCCTCTGGGGTTCCATGGGGCCCGAGGGCAATTTATCATCATGGCTGGCTGGGTCTGGCAGAGATCACCTCAATCTCAATACCCTTCATTTTAGGTAAGGAAACTGTGATCCAACCAAAGATAAGAGAGATTCACACAGTGAGTTAAGAGACAGATCTGCCAGTAGAATTGGAGTCTCTGACCTCTCAGTCTGGAGCTCTTTCCCCTCTACTGCCCCTCCCCCCCATCAATGTCTGGTTAACATACCTGCGCACTGCCCCCCACCCCATCCTTGCAGGGACACACACAGCTACCATCGGTCTGACTGGAATGGCAGGGAGGTGTGCGGAGGGGCGGGGGGACTGTTTCCAGCCCAGCCCAGCCCAGCCCACCCTCTCCTAAGGAGCTCTAGGGAAAGAAGCTTCCAGGCTTCAACAGGAAGGCCCTGGAGATCAGAGCAGGCACCAGCGAGACACACCCCGCCTGGCCCTGCCCTGGAGACTCAGGGAATTGGGGACCCACAGGAAATGAAAAGAGGGAGCGGGTTCATCTGCTGGTGGGGGGGTAGTGAGAGAGTAACAGCCCCCACTGCTCCACGGGATTTCTAGGGTTTGGAGCTGGAGGAAGCCCTCGTGATCTGGAGAGCTCACAAGAGCAATTGGCGCAATGGTCTCATTTTATAGATGGGGAAACTGAAGACCAGAGAAGGAAGTGCTTGGTCCAAGGTCACAAAAACACAGATCTGAACAGACTAGAAACCTGGAGCAAAGCACTCCAGAGCCCAGGGCTGCACGCAGCTAATGGGCCCAGGGTCAAGGCCAGCCTTCCCCTGCCCAGAAGGCCCCTACCTAGCTCTGCTCCCACCCCTCCCCCTCCCCCATAGGGCCGCAGCTGGCCACCACCCAGACTGGAGGGAAAGGACAAGCCCAGTCTCTGGGCTTGCTCAGAGGGAAGGGGATTTTTCCAATGTCCTTTGGAGCAGTGGGACTTAGGATTCAGCACTTCAATGGAAAAAAGGGCAGATCCTGGGTCAATGGCAGACAGTGGGCCTTGATAGGCCAGAAGCAAGGAAGGAAAGGTGTGACCTTGGAACACTAACAGTCCCTCCCAGAGGCCTCCCCCCCTCCCCGGCAACCAGGGGAGTTTGGAGAGCCCAGAGGTCAGGTAACCGATGAGCTGGGTGGGGACTTGTGCCCTGAGATCACATGGCCTGGCTCAGGTACAGAGGAATGGGAGGGACAGGCTGCTCCCTCTCACCCTCTGGCCTTATCCCTTCCCTCAGGAAATCTGGGCCCAGAGCAGGGCCAAGGAGCTCCAACTGTAGACTCTCCACTGGGCTTGGGAGAACTGAGATGTAAATAATCTGGATCTCACTCTGGGGAAGAGCCAGGTGCAAAGACCTGCAGTGTTTAGACATCCTAGTACTATCACTTTACAAATGAGGAAACTGAGGCATGGAAAAATTAAGTATCTAGGTTACAGGCAGGATCTGAACCTGGGTCTTTATGGCTCTTCCACCTGACTCCAAAATCCAAAGGCTGCAGGAACGGGTGCATTTCTGAAGCTGTCCTGGCCCCATAGTGCCAAGGTTCTGTCCTAGAATCCTGAGAACTTCCTGCCTCTGCAATTCTTAGCTGCTATTCCAGAATTCTCCCCATAGCCTGAGTCAGTATGTCATGACTAGAAGGCCAGCAGCACTCCTCCAGTCTGGGAGCAGGGGGGAAGGTGAGGGGGAGGCAGAGGCGGCAGCAGCCCACATGCAGTCAGGCTAGCTAGCTAGCTAGCAGGGCACCTGGCCTCTGCAGGGCATACATCTTGCCCTGGGCAAACACTGAGGTGGGAGAGAGTAAGTAAAATAAAGGAACCTTGTAAGAAAAAAAAAAAACCCAACCCAACTCTCCCCAGGCTGGAGGTAGGAAGGTCAGAATGACCTGGGCAGGGTGACCAGGATAGGGAGAGGGAGATAGAGAGGGAGCCCAAAGGCCTGGGCAATACTGGACCCTTATGAGAAAGGGAAGAAATCTGAAAGCCCTTCCCTTTCTCCTTAGGAACTGTTCCTTCCGGAACTGGGGAAACTATCACCCAGGAACGGACAGTACTGCATGGGAGAGCCCACTGAGCACCCAGGCAGGAGCGGGTGGCTGGCCCAGACTGGCAAGCCCAAGCTGAGGGCCTCAGGTAGTAGCCTGGAGAGCCAGGGAAGAGATCTCATCTGACAAGGGGTCAGGATTAGATTCCTCTGCCCCTTCGTCCTCCCACAAAAACCCTAAACTAAATCCTCAAAGACTGGCGCCCACTCCTCCCTCACCCACTACACCCCAGGCTCCACTGCCCTTTGGGTTTTCCCACTTGACCTCAGGACTACAGGATGGGAAGGAGCCTGGATCCCAAGGCCCAGCTGCTTCTATTGTCTCACCATTGACCTCTGTTGGGCTGTTGGACATCTGGGCCTCAATATACCCACAAAGACCCAGCCCTCCCAACCTTCCATGGACTCCAGGCAGGCAATGAAGCCCAGCAGGCTTTTCAGAAGGAAGTGGAGGCCGCTTCCCTCATGGAAGGGCTATCAGGGCCTGTGTGCTGCTCCCCAGGGCAGGGTCCCCGCCCCCACCTTACCTTCTTTTCTCATGCCGACCCGGAAGCACTTTTTTAAACGGCAGTACTGACACTGGTTTCGATGGTGTTGATCAATCTGGCAGTCTCGGTTGGACCTGTGGGGGGAAGGAGGGTAGTATGTGCCAAGGCCAGGAGGATCCAAATCAAGACAGGAAATGTGGGCTGAGGTGGGACCCCAGAGACTACCCAGCTCAGTTCATTTACTGGCTTCACTACTCCTGCAAAGCTCCTTAGCCCTTCTGAGCCTCAGTTACTGCTGTCCCCATCTATAAAATGGGGATAACACAACTGCATCGCCTCTCTCCCTCCCAGAGCCTGTATGAGTGACAGCATGACCTGGGAGCAGCAGGGATGCTGCCTTGATCCAGCCCTCACCCCCCACTTACCCAAGAGCCCTGGATTCTGATCTGATCTCTGCAGCTAACTCACTGTATGAGTGGGGACAGGTCCCTCCCTGGCGCAAGGAAAGATCCCCTTGGGGGTCAAACCCCAGCTCTGTCACTTCCTATGATCTTAAGCAAGACAAATCCCTGGCCCTCTCTGGGGTCTCATTTTCCTCACCTACACAATTAGAAGAAAGGACCGGATCAGGGCTGGCTTCTTTTACCTCCCCTTTCTGGGCTCCAGTTTCCTCATCTGCCAAGGTGTGTGTGTGGGGAGTGGGGGGGGGGGCGGGGTGAGGCAGCTGGACAACCTGACCTCCAAAGCCCCTTTCCAGGAGCTCAGAGGTTAACCCACTGTAACCCTGGCTAGCTCCTGGGCTGCTCCAGAAGCCATCAGCAGATCCATCTATGTTCTGAGCTGGCATCTCAAGGGAGCCAGAAGTAAGGCCAGCTCTGGAGGCCAAGAAAAAGACCAGAAAGCTCTCACTGAATCCAGTCCCATTTGTGGACTGGGCAGCCCCTATGTGAAAGGCACAAAGGAATTTTATTTTATAGATGGGCTTTTAAAATTGTCCCTTGATTTGGAATACCCTGGCTGTACAGGCCAGGGAGCCTGCCTCACCATCTGCTGGGCCCAGCAAGGACATAAGGCTGCTGCTTTCAGGGAAGGACCCCACAAAGGTCCTAGGCCTTTATGGGTGACAGGATTCCAAGGCCTCGATGCCCCTTAATCTGCTTCCCCTTGCCTAAAGCAGCAGGGTGTCATCTCTGGTACCCCAAATCCTGGCTCTACTGAGGCCCAAGTGACCATGTTGGGAAAACCAGGGTCATTTTTGGAGGATGAAAACCTCTGAGATCTCAGGCAGCCCCTCCAAACAGGTGCAAAGACTCAAAACCCTTCCAAGGACCTTGCCATCTGGACCTCCTTTGATCAGTCACAGGGAACGTTAGCTCAAATATGGTAAAGGGGGGGCAGGGGGGAGAAGAGGAGAGGGGGGAAGAATACTGGTCTTTGCACTCAGAAGAACCCAAGTTCAAGGCCTTGTTCCAACACTGACTAGTAACATGACCTCAGTCTCTTAACCCCTGTGCCTGCTGCCTCATCTGTGAGACAGAGGCATCTTTCCTGCTCCCTGTCTCCTAGGATCCTCCCACAGAGGCCATGGCTGGTGGGCAGCCCAGGACATTCAGCTGAGCCCAACAAATGTCTCCTTCTAAGGCATCTCTCAGTTCTGACATTCTGGAAGGGCCCCCACACTCCATATAGCATATCTGACTTGGTACAGAGTGTAGAAAGGTGAACAGCGCTGCTGCCACTGCCCTCGAAGAGCTTACAATCTAACAGGAAAACCTGTCTTCCTTTTGTATCCAGATGGCACAGAGACTGGCACACAGTTGGTGCTTAATAAGTGCTTGTGGTTGACTGACCTCTGTACCTCAAATGCTGGAGTATGGGTAGGAAGGGTAGAAATCTCAGTGGTCCCTTGGCAGAAGAGGCAAAGGGCTAGGGCTCTCAGATATTTCGGTCTTCCCCTTTTCCTTTCTACTCTGCCCAGAGCTGAAAAGGCAGAGGAGGAAAGAAGAGACGAAAGACAGGCAGACAAAGGCTGGGTCCCACTCTTAAGGCTAAAAGAGGGAGTTTTAGGACAAACCAAAGCCTGTCCTACTTCCCACAGAGGGAAAAAAGAAATGGAGCTCATTCCCTTGAGCAGTGACCCAGGATAGAGATATAAATAGGGTGGATGGAGAATTCTGTGGCTGATAGATCCCCGACAGGGTGCTGGGGAGAGTGGAGGGGCACTGGAGGACACCCCCTTACACAAAGCCCAGCCATGTTACCTCCTCCATCTTTCTGAAACTGCTCTTCCAAGGTCCCCAAATCTAATGGACCACCCGGCCCTTCCTTAACCTCCCTGCATTACTCATAGCTGTTGCTAATCCCCTCCTACCAGACAGTCTCTCCAACTTCAGAGACACCTTCTTCTTTTCCCATCCTTGATGAACCCACCCCCTCTTTTTCCCTGGTTCTACATCTTCACTCCCTAAAATTCAACAGTGCCCCAAGGTTCTACCTAGGGCCCTCATCACTCCTCTCCTTACCCACTCTCCCTTGGTTGCCCCTCCTTTCCCATGGTTTCTGTTACCACCTCTAGGGAGATGACACTCCCGTCTCTATACCTCTTAAGCTGACTAGGTAACACAGTTGATATCACACTGGGGTTGGGTTCGGGAAGATCTGAGTTCAAATTTGACCCCAGACACTTACTAGATCTGTGACCCTGGACAAGTCACTTCACCTGTCTGCCTGAGTTTTCTCATCTGTACAAAGAGGGTGATAATAACAGCATCTCGGCCCCCGCCCCTCCCAAGTTGTGGTGAGGATCAAATGAGATAATATTTGTAAATTGCTTTGCAAACCTTAATGGGTAATTAACGGGCTTGTTGTGGTGGTGGTGGTTCTAAGCTCCAGACCTGAATTTCTAACTGCCCATGGGTCATCTTCACCTGCGTGACCTACTAGCAACCTCAAGTCCAACATGTCCAAAAGCAGACTCTTACCTAGCACACCTAGCATGTGGCAGAAGAAAGCACACAGTAGGGCGGGCACCAGGAGAGCAGAACTCAAGGCTTAGGGGAGGTCATACTCTACTGTTCTTACCACCACTCCTAACCTGCCTCTCCAGGAGCCACTTTCCTTCTCTGTAAAACCAGAAGATGGGCCCAGTTTCCAAGATCTTTCTAGGTCTGATATTCTAGGTTCTAACATGAGATGCTGCCAGCTTCCATGGAACCCTAAGGGACTCGGGCTTAGTCCCCTTGGTCCATGACTGGCAGTGATCCAACCATGCAAGCAGAGGTCTTGGGTTCAAATCCTACTCCAGCCTCTTACTATCATTGAGAGACCCTTACATGTGACCCTCAGGTTTCAAGTCAGTTCACCTGCCTGGGCCTCGGTTGCTTCAGCAGTAAAATGTGGGGGTTGGACTGAATCAAGGCCTGGATTTTTTGTGCCCTGGATCCCTATGGCAGTGCGCATGGTGAAACCGATGGGACTCCTTCTCAGAAGAATGTGTTTAAAGGCACAAATTAAAATGCATAGCATCACCAAGGAAACCAATTATACTGAAATAGAGTTATCAAAAAAAATTTTTTTTTTAAAAGTTTTAGGATCTGAGGCTAAGAACCATTAGACTTGCTGGTTTCTAAGGTGTCTCTAAACTCTGAGTCTACAATTCTAGAACCTTCCCTGCCTCCCACTCAATCCCAGACCCCTAAGTACCTAAGGTAAGTTCTAAGTGGGGTGGGATGAGGACTAGGATGTGGGAACCCCCCCCCCCGAATGCCCCCTACGTGATCCCAGTCTCTGAAAGGTGGAACAATGGGAAAAAGAGGAGGCCACGCTGCCAAAGTGCCATCCTGAATGGACCCTGTTCTGACCATACCGTTCATCTCTCTCCCCCAAAAACTAAAAATAAAAATAAAATTTCCTGGTGCCTGGGAAGGCCAAGCAACCTTCCTCAAACAGACCTGACCAAAGTCAAGGGCCACCGTGTTCTGGTTTGGCCAGGATTTGAGAAGGCTGACTCGTGGGCCTGGTAACTCATCTACTCCCCTAACCTCTGGAGTCAGGGGATCTGCCACTAATGGGCTTGTTTGGAGTGGCCTACAGCCAAGGCTGGGGGTGGGGTGGAGAGAAGGGGAGAGAATCAAAGAACCCCTTGTCAAGGAGAAAGGGCCTAGGGACAAGCAGGCCCGGCTTCCCCCAGCCTCAGTTGCCTCATCTGGAAAATAGGAATTATGACCACCATTCTACATCTCATGGAATTATTGTGAAAGAACCTTATAAGTCTTGCACAAAGTGTGACAGAAATGCAAATGACTCTTAGAGAATGCCAAGGACCCTACAAGAATAAAGAGCAGCAATGACTGCACATCAATAAACTTGGGAGAGGCTTGGCAGAGCTGGGCTCCGGCCCTCAAAGTTCAAGGTCAGAAAGAGAGTAAATAGGCCAAGACAAAGGAGCAGTGACTGGGGCAGGAGGCTTGGCAAAGGAAGCCAACCAGGTCCTCCAGATCCCAGAGCTGCCCCCAAAAATGCACACTGAAGCAGGCAGACTCCACAGCCACAACCTGGAGGGGTAGGACCAGAGCACGTCCCCCTAATGATACGAAAGGGGATGAGAGGAACCCAAACCAACACAGGCTTACAGGACAGGAAGGCCTGGAAAGGTCTGGGCTGTGGGAAAACCTTGTCCCATCATTCAATTTCTCCCCTTCCACGGTCTTGTTCCTCCCTCTCCTGGGGGTTATAAATGGGAAAAATATTACTCTCAGGCAGATCCTTCACTGACTTAGTGATCCCTTGTCTACTAGGGTCCTGGGGGTAGAAGCCGAAACTAAGGCCCTATACTTATGAATAACAGTAAGAATAATTCACTGAAGTCGATGACTTCGATCCCAGGAACAAATTACTACAACTTTCAGCCAAGAGAGACTTTCTTGTTAAGAAAACCAGAAAACTGAATGTCAGAGATGAGAGGGCTCCTAGAACATGGAATGTCAGAGCTGGGAGGTCTCAGAGCATGGGATCCCTGGGCTGGGAGGACCTTGTAACATGGAATGTCAGGGCTATCAAGGCCCATTAGAACCCCTCATTTTAGAGACAGAGAAACTGAGACCTAGAAGAGGTGACTAGTCTCTAGGTCACACAATGACAAAACCAGGTGCTGAATAGGAAAGGATGTCACATTGTTCCACCTAGCACCTGTGAAGCCTTTGCTTCTGATATCCCATTTCCCCCACTTTAAGACAGAGAGGCAGGGTTGATCCTGCCCATTGCCCCTGTGGGCCTCACCGAGGCTGAGTGACTTGTCCAAGGTCACCCAACAGCAACAGCTCCCTCAAAGGACAAGGTCAGCGGCATGGAAAAGTTCCAGCTGAGAAGCTGCCTCGGTCCATTTCATGGCCCAAACAACACTGGGCAGGGAAAGTCCCAGTCCTTTTGTCTGGGGAGGGAATGGGCCAAGGGCACTCACAGGGACAGGAACACGCCAGTCCCCCAGCTGGGTGAACTGGGGGAGGGGCCAGGGGACAATCATTAATGTGGCTGTAACACCTGGGCTCCTGACCAATGGTTAGCGTTTCTGTGTAATGAGGCCAAGGTCACTATTTTGAGGCCTGCACCTGGCCCAATTACTACTATGTGGCTGCTGGAACTGAGTTTCCTCTATCTCAGAATCTCAGCATCAGAGAAGCTGTCCAGACCTTGCTAGGGCCTGATTCCTGCCCTCCCTTTTAACGGAATACCTGGAACGGGGCTAGGACTGGCTTATTATTCCCTCCATCCATCAGTCCAGCTCCTTAGACTCAGGCAGCTATCAGTGACCTCTAGGAAGCACCTTGATTTTTCACATGCATGTCCAGCACCAAGCCTAGCCTGCCCAGGGCAGCAGCAGGAAAGAAAGAGGACGGTGTTCAGGGAGCCCTACTCACCCTAATTAGCAGGCCTACATCAAACTGAGCCAGCCTGCCCCTCCTTGCCAACAAATGTGGGTTGGTTGGAGGCGGCTGCCAGAAAACAGGTGGTAAGGACAATTAAGAGCAGCTAGAAATGGTTTATTTCCCCTTTTGGGGAGGGGAGGGCAGGGCAGGCATTGGAGGAGGATCAGCCAGCTCCAGCACAGCAGACCTCCCCCCAACAATGTGCCCCTAGAGGGACAGAGGAGGCCTTGGCTACCTGAGGGCTGTGCTAGGGCCTCGGAGGGCTAAGGCCCAGCTCTGGATGGGAGTGTCCCCATGCCTAGAGTTCTAACAGAAGTGCCTGGGGAGGAGGCATCAGGCAATCGCTCTGGCCCTGGGAAGAGAAGGTGGGCTGGGGGTAGGGACAGAGAGTCTGGCCCACCCTCCATTTCTACCAGGCTATCACAGCTCCCAAGCTGGGAAGGCAGAGTGTCCAGGCTCCTTCTTCAGGTGGTTTTAGAGCACCCTTGGGATGGGCCTGCTTAGCTAAAATCTATCCTTCCCTCCCTCTCATCGAGCTTCCCGACCCTGGGCCAGAAAGCAAGAAAAAGCACCTCCGGCTTCTCTCTAATGGGGGAGGAGAACTTAAAACAATTTACCTCTCCCCCCCACACACAAGCAAACCAAAGCAAAGCAAAACAAAACACAACAGCCACTCCTCTCAAACATCAACAACAATAACAACAACCAAACAGCTCAAGACATGTTACTAGGCAGCTGGCCAAGTGTCGAGCACCAGCCCTGGAGCCCACAAAAGAGAGGGGTTTTCTATGATTTCCTGCCCCTAGGCCAAGACATCAGCTTTGGTCCCTGGCAGGTACACAAGCTCCTGGGGCAGCAGCCTGGCAGGACTGAGGGGGGGAGCCTCTGGAGAGCAGGAATCTGGCACACACACACCCTCCCCTGCTTAGACACCTCAGGGTCCCCCTGTGGATCCTATGATCCCTAAAGGGCAAAGACTATGTCTTATTTCACCTCCCCAGCTGGGAATATAGAGAGCTGGCCTAGAATTCAAGAAGGCCTGACTGTGACCCTGGGTGAATCACAAAACCTCTCCAAGCCCCCAGACCATTCATCAAAGCCAAAAGCTACAAACAGCTGCTTACAGCTCACATAGGACAAGGCATTTCTTCACTGGGAGTTTTCATAACATAGTTTTAGACTCCCACCCACCCCCAAAAAAGGGAAAAAATCTCCCCCACTGAAGAAGAGATATTTACTAGTAGTGTTAATTTAGAGATTCACAGTCATTCTCCTCTCAAGATCAAGATTTTTTGCCCCAGTTTGGGTTGTGGGGTTGGGTTTTTTGGTGGGAGGGAGAAGGAAAAGCTCAGGCTGGGTAACTGGGGGAAGGGCAGAACCCAAACTCTCCTCCCTAACTTGTCTAGCTCTCCCCTTCCAGGCCCCCAAAACAACTTGGGGCATCCTGCTCTCTGTGAAGAAGCTGCAGACTTTGGAAAAGGAGGTTTGACCCCAAGGACCTGCCCTGGAGACCTGCCTGAGAGAAGACAATGGCCAGAAGGTTCTAAGTTCTAACCCCAATAGGAATCCTAAATTCTAAATGCCACGTGGGGCCATTCTAAATACTTTGCTTTAAAAAAAAAAAAAGAAAAGAAAAAAGGTTGGGGGAGGAAGGAGGAAGAGATGAGAAACAGGAGGCCAGAGGTCCCTAACTCAGTGCCTGGAGAGGGAGAGAAGAGAGGTTATGGCCTCCCCGCCCAGCCAGCCTTCAATCACTGCCTTGCAGCTACAGCCTCCCCCAGATGGCTCTCCCAGACCACTGTCCCTGGGAAGGGAAGGCCTGCTTCCCCAGCCCAGGCCAGAGGTCACTGCCTCTCAGACTCCACTCCCCCTCTTCCCCCACCTCACTCTCATGCCAGGTTTCAAGGGCCGTGGAGGGCAGAAGAAGAAGGTTAAATGAGGGCAGAGGGCAGAGCAATAGAAGGGGAGGGGAGGGTCAAAGATGAAAGAGGGGGGAAGAAAGGGGTTAAAGGGAAAACATATGTAGAGTTGGTGATAATGCCCTAAGTTTAGATAGCATTTTATGGTTTAACAAAAATGCTCTCATGTCCATCATGTCTATCATCACTGCAAGTTTATGAGGCAGCTAAGGCATTATCTCCATTTCAAGGATAAGGAAACTGAGGCTCAGAGAGAAATGACTTGCCCAAGGACATCCAGCTACTGAGGCCAGATCTTCCCAAGGTGATAGGCTGCCGCTTCAGGGTCAGCAGGGTCACCAAGGGCCTGGGCGAGCCCAAAGGAGGGGAGAGCCCGAGCTTTCTAGGTTTCATATGACAAGAGCTAGAGAGCTAGTCCGAGTCCTTCCTTTTACAGATGGGGAAATTATAGGCCCCGAAAAGGGAAGCGCCTTGGCCAAGATCAGGCAGGGAGTATGGGGTACGAGAGCTGGAATTTGCACTCAGGGCTCTGGGCACTATACACACACACTGCCTCCTGCCTCAGCCCCGGGGCTGCCGATGCGCCTCTGGCTTCACCACGCTCCTCTCCCCTTCTCTTCTCTCCCCACCCTCCCATACCTGCAGGTGTAGCTGAGGTTCCGGCGGATGCTCCGCTTGAAGAAACTCTTACACCCCTCGCAGGTGAAGACACCGTAATGTTTGCCGCTGGACTTGTCCCCGCAGACCACGCAGTCCACCTGGAGCCCGGGCTTGTCTTCGTCGCCGGGCTCCGGGTCGCTGCCGCCGCCCTGGGGCGAGGCCGAGTCCTCTTCCGACGTGCGGGGGTAACCGCCCTTCTCCACTCCGTTGGTGTCCCCGTTGGGGCCGCCCCAGCCGCCGGTCACCATAGCCATTCTCCCCTCCAGGGAGGGGAGAGGGGTTCCCAGGATCGGGGTGCGGGGGAAGGGGAAGCGGGGAGCTAGCAAGCGGTGCGGGCCCGGCGCTGGGGGGCGCCTCCGAAGAGCATCAGGCTGCGCCCCCGAAACAGCCGCCGCTCCCCGGGCGCGGAGCGGGGCGGGGCGGGGCCGGCCCGGGCGCTGGGGGCCCCGCGGCGGGCCCGGAGACAAGCAAAGTTTGGCAACAACTTTCCACGGGTCCCAGCCGAAGGCAGAACTGGTCGGGCCGGTTCCCTAGCCGGCGAGGGCTCCCGGAGGAAAAAGAGGGGTGGGGGTGGCGAGCAGCGGCGGAGGCACCACGTTCCAAGCGGCGGGGCCGGGGCTAGCAGTGCGTGCCGCCCGTCCCCCAGCCGAGCGGCCCCGCGACGGCAGCCAGGGCAGGCCGGCCCGGGGACATCGCGCCAGCGGCAGAAGCAGCAGGGGCACCTCCCTCCCCAGCGGGCAATCCCAAGGGCCGAGCCGCGGCCCGCACCTTCCTCCTAGCTGCTCCTCCTCCTCTCCGCGCCGGGGAAACTTCGGGGCTCAGCCCGGACTCGTGCTGCTTGGGAGGCTCGGGCTGCTCCCTTCTGGCCCACGCAGGCCTCTCCGCCTTCCTCCCAGCTCCTCCTTCTCCTCCTCCTCCCCGCGCCGGGTAAACTTCGGGGCCTGGCCTCCGGGCGGGCCGTCCGTCTCCTCCCTCCTCCCCTCTCCTTCCTCCTCCTCCTCCTCCTCTCCTGCTGCTGCTCCAGCCGCCGCCGGGGAGCCTCGGCCCGGGTGCTCTCCTAGCTTCTCCTCTCCGCGCAGGGGGAAAACTTAGCGGGGCTGGGCCTCCCCGATGCGTCCGCCTCCTCCGGCTGCCCGAGCTCGGCGACAAGGAAAGTTTGGCTGCAACTTGAGGCGCGGCAAGTTCCCGAGCCCCGGCAGGCGAGCGGGCGGGCGCCCCTCCTCCTCGGCCTCCTCCTCCGCCTTTTCCTCCTGCCTCCGCCTCCGCCGGGCTCCGGCTCCGCTAAGGGAGGGGCAGCAGAGAGTGGCGCTCGGCGGCCTGGGTCCAGCCTCGGCCCCCGCCCTCGGCAAGGCCGGCCCGTGCCGCGGCTGCTAGTACAGCCCCCGCTGCCGCCCCCGGGGACCGAGAGTCTGCCCTAGGCTGCAGCCGCCGCGGCTCTGCCCCTGCAGCGGCCGCCACCGCCCGGGCTGTTAAGGCTGCTGCTGGTGCAGCCGCCGCCGCCGCTGCTCCTCGGAGCTCTCGCGCTGCGGCCGGTTTGACACACAACGTTCCATTCGGAAGAGAAGGAGGGGGGCGGAGGGGGGGGAGAGGGAGAGAAGGACGGTTGCCCGGGCGACGGCCGCCCTTATAAGGACATGGGTGTCAGAGAGCGCGCGCCCGGCCCGGGCACGAGTGGGGGGGGGGGAGAGAAGGAGGAAGAAGAGAGGAGGAGGAGGTAGGGAGAGAGAGAGGGAGAGGGAGGGAGGAGGAATGTGCCTGCTCAGGCCTGACCCTCCCCCCAGGGCGAGAGCGGCTGCAAAGCCTTAACCCCTTCGCCACTGCACTGCAGCCCCTGCGCTTGGACCCCCACCCCCACCCTCAGTCTCCCGTTCCCCGGGGCCCCTCTCCTGTCCACGGCCCGGAGCTACAGCCGCTACTTGGCCGCTGTCTTAACCCCAAGGATGAGGGGATAAGGGATGCTGCTGCATTTACTGGGGGCGACGTGGCACAAATGGGGGCCCAGAGCATCGACCTCCCCCATCCTCCGCTTGCTCTGAGTCGTCTAGGAGAAGCCCAAGTCCAGAGGCTGTGCCCACAACCCCGGAATTTCTCACCCACGTTCCGCAGAACCTACCTCACCCCACCCCCTCCCGCCTAGGGGTGGGAGAGTTGGCGGGGGGGGGGGGGGGAAGAGGACCTGGCCGGAGCACGCAGGCGCTGCACAGAGCTGCAAAACGTACGCTCCCCCCTCCAGGGCCCCCGCACAGCCAGGGAACTCAGCCGCACTTACGGCCCACAGAGCACGTCCCCCACCTCCGCCTCCCCACCATGTGCAGTGACCCGAGTGGCCCCTTCCCCCATGGTCCCGCAGAACCCTGCGTTGTGCAGGGCAAGAGGCCAGACCAAAGAGCAAACCGGTTCCCTCCCCTCCGCCCTGCTCTGGCCTCCTCGGTGCCTGCCTGGACAAGGAAGGGGGCCAAAGTTGAGCTCCGTCTTTACCCCCTTCTTCCCCACCTCTTTATTTTCTTTGCTAAAGCAGGAGGGAAGGCTGGCCTGGATCAGTAGAAAAAGGGACTTACAGATGCCCTAGGCCCACCTTGGAAGTATGACCCTGAGAAGCTTTCCATTTCTCTGAACTATTTGAGATTTGTCCCTAATTCTTCCAGGAATCAATTTCATGTTCTAAATTGGAGTGGAGGGGGAGAGGAAAGAAGGGAGCAGAGAAGTACTGTAAGGGAAGGGGGATTGGGGATGTCAATGGCCATCACCTGTCATCTTTTCCTATGATCCCATGCTACAGACTCCAGTCCTTTACAGCCCTGGAAGGTCCACTTTGTGTTTATCCTGCCTTCCTTCATCTTAACCCGATTCTTCTCCTTCTCTAATGTTATCCTTATAGTATCTACCCAAAGGGAACTAGAGGTGTTGGGTTCCTGAAATGTGAAAGTTTGCTTGAAGTTGTAACCTAGAGACTTGGGTTCTTTTAGTCCTGAGTCTATTACCAATAACTTTACCTTTATAACTTGAGCAACTAATTTCCCATCCCTGAGTCTCAGGTTTCCCCATCAGTACAATGAGGGGGTCAGACTTAGATCAGGTGTTTTTAACCTGGATTCCATAGACTTGGTTTTTCAAAATATTGTGGTAATTGTATTTTAATTTAATTAGGGGGTTTCGGTGTAATTGTCTGTATTTTATGCATTTAAAAACATTATTCTGAGAAGGGTCCATGGGCTTCATCAGATTACCAAGAGAAATCCATGATGCAAAAAAATATTATAAGGCCCCCTCCAAACTCTGCATGTCCTTGGTTCTAAAGTCCCTTCCAGCTCTTACATTCTCAGATCTAAGAGCTCTCCTACTTCCCACATTCTCTGTCCTAAGGACCCTCCCACCCCTGACAGTCTGTGTTCCTATATCTCCCCACTCCAAAGCTCTGATATTCTGTAATTCAGTTTCCTTCCTGGTTCTGACATTCTGTATTCCTCTTGGCCCCAGTATTCTATGTTCTAAGGTGTAGCCTAGGTCTGTCTGAAGGGCCCTACAAGCTTTGATATTCTGCTTTGACCCCAAGTCATGGTATCTCCCAGAGAGGACCCCATAAGACCATTCATAAAATGGGAATTGAAGTGGGTCTATTGAAATAGGGGCCCAAGAACAGTGGGACTGAGTTAGAGAGGAAGGAGAAGATGCTAGGGGAAGGGCTGGCCTAGTCAGATGGGGGCCTGTATGAAAGGTTTCCTTGGGTTAATAAATGCTGAAGCTTCTTTTGGGATTCAGATGGGTGAGCCTGGCCATTAGTCCTGCCAGCCTTGCTGGGCTCTGTCTGTCTAGCAGTTCTGCCCTGCTGGTCTGGGTTAGAGTGCTGATATTAAAGATTAACTAGGGAATCAAACTTCAAATGGACCAGAGCTGGAGATGTTGAAGGGAGGAAAGGAGGGCCTTGTGAGTGTTAATAAATTGATCTTTCACCTACACCCCCATTTACCACAAGTCTGCCTGGAAATGAGAGGAAAGTGAGAGGGAAGAGAGTAGGACCATGAAATCATTAGAACAGGAAGGAACTTTAGAGGCCCTCTAACCCAACCACCCAGTTTGCAGATGGAGAAATTGAGACCTAAATTGCCCAGATTCACACAGGCAGCAGGTGACAGGTGAGATTCAATTTTCAGTCCCCTGGCTCCAAATCCTGTGCCCTTTCCCCCATCCCAGGATGCCTCTCATTGGTCACTGACAGGAAGAGGTTCTTAGCAAAATGATTAGCTCTATGGACCTGCCTCCACTTCCAGCCTTTCCTGCCCTACTCCTCACTCTCCTGTCCCTTCAAATCATATTGGCAAAGCAGCCCTTTTCCCAGCCTGCTGTTAGGAAAAGCCCTAAGAAACTCCTTCCCACTGGGGACAGTTCTTGATAGTGGTGGTAACAGCTTCTATAACTGCAAAAGTTTTGCAAAGTGCTTTCCTGGACATAACCCTCTGAGGAAATAGAGAGTGCAAGTGAGTTTCATTATCCCCAGGAAGGTTTGCAAAGGTAAAGTGACTTGCCCAGGGTGATCCTGCCACACTGAGGGCACAGCCTCCTGGAAGCCCTGTCCTTAGCCTCCTTGGGTTAGCTGGGGGGCGTTTGTGCTAGGTCACTTCTGACCTCTCCAGAGATTAGGGTCTTACGGCCCACAAATCATCGAACCTGAGCAAAAGGGACTTAGGTGAGCTGTAAGTAAAGACTCTCTCCAAAAGGGGCTCCTCAGCAGGGGGAAAGGGGTTTGAAAAATCTTCCTGTAAGCCAGTGTGACCTTATATCTTGTGTTCAGGGAACCATAGGAGAGAAATTTCCAGTCTGCCAAGTGAGAGGGAGAGCAGAAACAAACTACATGACCCCTCTTTCCAATTCCTTACCATCCCTCCCAACAGCCTGGGTTTGGGGTGAGGGAGGTGGATGAAACCAGACATCAGGACTGTAGCTTTGGCTCTCAGGAAAGGATCCCAGGCTCTGCATGGCCAAACTGGGGCAGAGAGAGGATCAAGAGGGGACAGGACCCACCACTCAATCAACAAGCATTTTCATGGCTTCTGCATACCAGGCACTATGTTAAGTAAGGTGAATGCAAAAAGGCAAAATGAACACCTCTCCAGAGGGAAAAGGAATATAGACCCAGAAAGAGAGGGAAAGGCAAGGCAGCTGGTTGTGGTGGAGCATGATTGATTTGAAGGCTGGAAATCTGGGTGCTGATTCCAGGGCTGCAATTTACTTGCTATGTACCCTTGGGCAAGTCACCTCTCTGAGCCTCGGTTTCCCCATCTGTACAATGGGAATGACAACACTTTGAACTCACAAGGTTATGGTGAGGAAAGTCTTCTGCCAACCTTGAAGCCTATAAAAAAAAAAAGTTCTCATTCATAAGGGAACCTGGGGAGTGAATAGGACCACAATAGGTTAAAGCCCTCCTAGCCACTGATTACTGTACTGAGAGAAATTCAGGGTAAGAGAAAGACCCTAGGGGAGTTGGGAGTTGGAGGGTTAGGGGCTCAGTGAAATGGCACAACAGTAAATTTCCAGGAGAATATAAACTCCCTGAGGGCAAGAAATGTCATTGTTGATGTTTTTTCTTTGAAGTCCCAAGGCCTGGCCCAGTGCCATTTCTTGGGCTGGGCTCTTAATATATGTTTGTTGAATTGAAAAAGCAGGGACCTGGAGCCAGGTGGTCCCCAGGGGGGAAAGAGGAGGACCTAAGTGAAAGCATGTGGGCGCCCCTGAAGGGACACGCTGCACTTCGTGAGGTGGTCCTGGGAGTTCTGGCAGCCTCCCACTATATTAAATGTGCCCTATCTCATGCAGCCTAAGGCACCTAAGGTCAGGGCCTCTCTTCAGGCTCTCACTGCCCCCCCCCCACACACATTCAACATTCCCCCTCCCTCTCTTCCTCCCAAAGGCTGCCCAGGGATGAGAGGATTAAGTTTTAGCCTGAGCAGAGCTGAAGAATGGAGAATGTCTCTGATCTGTGTGTGTGCTCAATCAGCCCACGCTCCATCGGTACCTGGGTGGGGGGGGTAGGGAGCAGCAGGGGAAGGGTGGTCAGGATCTCCCCTCCCTCATCCTCAGCCTGGTTCTGGGTGACCTTTTCAGGTGTGGGTTGAAATAGAATGGCCTCTAAGGGCCTTCCCCATCCCAAAGGCCTGCTAAGAATTCCCTCAGAATTACCACCAAACAAAATCCCT
This sequence comes from Gymnobelideus leadbeateri, assembly GCA_011680675.1. Classification (NCBI taxonomy): domain Eukaryota; kingdom Metazoa; phylum Chordata; class Mammalia; order Diprotodontia; family Petauridae; genus Gymnobelideus; species Gymnobelideus leadbeateri. The sequence goes on along the minus strand of WOXC01012182.1, from coordinate 1,430,184 downwards.
CTTCTAGAATATCCTTCAAAGTTATATTCCCCATTCTCTCTCCCAGAGTCCCCTCCCAACACACACACCTCCCCAAGTCCTTCAAAGGACACAAAACTTGCTGGAATCAGGAGTTTGAGGGCCATCTTGGGGTTGTTTGGCACTTCTTGCTTAGGCCAGATCTCTCATGTCCATAGAAAGCCTTCCCACTCACCCACCAGTCTTCTGCTGTTAAGTAACCTCCACCTCCCCAAGCCCCTGCAGGTATTATGTGTTCTTGGTAGCATTTTGCTCTCTGCTCCTTGATTCTCCACTTCTTATTTTTGTGGGTTTTTTTTTCTTTTCACTTTTTGGAGTGGGAAAGGTAGAGCAATTGGGGTTAAGTGACTTGCCCAAGGTCACATGGCTAGATTTGTGTTAAGTGTCTGAGGCCAGATTTGAACTCAGGTCCTTCTGACTCTAGGGCCGGTACTCTATTCACTGTGCCACCTAGCCGCCCCTCTTCTCCACTTCTTAAGAGGAACAGAACTAAAGGCAAGAGAGAAAGGAGTTGACAGGTGATGGGAAATGGAGTTCAGTGAGGAATTGGGCCTCGGCAGGGAATGAGGGCTCAGTGAGGGGGTGGGAACTCTGTGGGGAGTTGAGGGGAAGGAAGAGGATGGAGGGCCAGTGACTAGGATAGGGTGGTATGGGGGTTCATTGAAGGATGAAGGCTCAGTGAGGAGATGGGAGTTCACTGAAAGGATTGGGTGGGGGCCTAGTGAAAGAGATAAGGTCTCAGGGCATAGGATAAGGGCTCAGAGATGAGATAGGGAGCTTTCATAAGGGTTTGGAGGTTCATTGAGAGGGTGAGGGCTCAAAAATTTAGTCCTATCAGGGGCTTACACACAAGCTATCTGTGCCCTGACCTAGGGTAAGGAAAGGCCGTGGGGAAGACGTGGAATAGTGTGGGGGGAGAGAAACCCATGTCTCAAAAGGGGCCTGTTTAACCAGAATCTGTGGCTGAGGGCCAGATTCTGGTCATTCTTCAATCGGGAGGGGACTTCAAACCCCCCCCCCCCCATCCCCACCTCACCACATTCCTGCTGGATTGGGGGAGGGGAACAGAGGGCAAGGAGTGTCTCAGGGCCTCCCTCCCCATCCAGGGCCTCTTCCCAGCCTGACCAATGGCCCCGCCCGCACTTCAGGCTCCCCACTAGGCACCAACAACTTTTGGGCCCCAGGAAGGAGAAGGGGGGGACTTGAGTTAACATTTGACCTTGTGGGCTAGGCAGTGCGGGCCCCCGGGGGCTGGGGGCGGGGAGGAGGCTGGGACAAAGGCGCCTGCCAGGCCCATCTGGCTGTTTTAGGGCCCAGGCCTGTGAGAACTGCCAACCAGACCTTTCTCATTCCCCCAGCCCAGGGGGGGAGGGAAGTGACCCACACTCTAGCCCCACCCCCTAGGGACCCATGAGCCCACAGACTCAGTATCAGAGCTGAGAGGTCCCTTTGAAAATTATATCAGGATTGGGAGAGACCTTAGAACACAGAATGTCAGAGCTGGGAGGGACTTTTGAAAATAGCATCAGGACTAGGAGGGCCCTTAGAACACAGAATGCCAGAGCTACAAAGAGATCATTTAATTTTACAGTTGACCAAACTGAGACCCAGGGGAAGGAAGTAGCTGGCCCGAAGTCATACAGCTAGTTAGTGTCAAAGGAATTAGAACCCAGGTTCTAATGCCCAATTGAAGGCCCGCTGTCCACAGTACCATCCTTTCCTTATAATCACCATTACACATGCACACCCAGAACCAGTAAGAGTGGCTCTGGAAGGCCAGGGACTGTGTCTCATTCTACCAGGTAATAGGATGAAGAGCCCAGCTGTAAACAGAACTCCGAGGCCTACAGTAGTTGACCAGACAGCCCAGGAATTGGGGGGAGACAGCAGCTCAGGGGAATTTCAGATACCTACCCCCTTTTCTACTTACATTCCCAAAGCTGAGAAAGGTTCAGCTGGTGTGGCTTGTTTCAAAAAGAAAAGTCCATTGTGGGAAAATTATTCCCTCCCCCCATTGTCTCTAAGGTAGAGAGAAAGTAGTTCCCTCCTGGGTCCTCTGTACTTGACCTTGGTACAATTAACCTACCTAGTCTTCTGTCTTAGCACTATCCTAGGGCCCAAGCTCTTTACAGATAGAAAGAATTCTTTTCCAGGTCAGAGAACCCTCCCTCCAACCCCACAGACACATATCTTCTTTCTCTTCCCTTTCCCTCCTCTCCAGGGGACTGCTTAACAAGTATTGACCTCTCCAACCCCCAGAGACCTTAAGCTGAGGTTAGATGTCCCCTTGACAGAGATGCTTGTAAACATTTCTACCCAGATACAAGGTTAGACTAGCTCCTCTCGGTAATCTTCGGCAATTCAATTTAACAAACACGACCACTCAGTACAAGGGAATGTGCCCTGGGAATAAGAAGACAAAAAAGAAGAAATAGTCCCTCCCCTCAAGGAGTTTACTTTCTACTGAGGAACTCAGCATGTAAGCACATAAGTAAATATAAGATAATTTAAAGAGGAACTATTTCTCCTTAAGTGGTACCTGAGCCTTAAGGGCAGTCAGGGATTCTAAGAAACTACTCTGAAAAGGGTGTGCTCTCCTAGTGAGAGGCAAAGCTTATATACAAAGGTTGAAAAGTGTAATGTCGGGTTTGGAAAACTGCAAGTAGACCAGTTTTTCTAGGCATATGAAGTAGTTAAAGAAGCCTCATTGTAAAGGACCTTTTTTCTTTTTTTTTCTTCCCAGAAGCAATCAGGGTTAAGTGACTTGCCCAGGGTCAAACAGCTATTAAGTGTGTGAGACCAAATTTGAACTCAGGTCTTTCTAACTTCAGGTCCAGTGCTCTGTCCACTTCAACACCTAGCTGCCCCTGTAAAAGACTTTAATTAGCAAACTAAGAACTTTGTGTTTTATTCTAGGGTCAGTAAGGAATCACTAAGGATTTTTGAGCAGGAGAGTGGCATAAGATACAGTTTTAGAGCTTTAAGGAACCTGACAGATCCCTTAGAGGATTCCAAGAGAGGGAGGAGCATTCCAGAAATCAGGGACTACCTAGACAACACCCCCCCACCCATTTTGAGGAAACTAAGGCCCAGAAAGCAGAAATAATTTGCCTAGTTCATTTGTGTTTGTTTAGTCCTTTCTGACTCTCTGAGATGCCTTTTTGAGGGGAGTTTGGCAAAGATGTTGGTGTGGTTTGCCATTTCTTTCTCCAACTCAATTTACAGAGGAGGAAACTGAGGCAAACAGGATTAAGTGATCCGACTGGGGTCACACAGCTAGGAAGTGTCTGAAGTCATATTTGAACCTGACTCCAGGCTGAGAGCCCTAGCCCCTTCAACACAGTGTGAGAAGGGATAAAGGAGAGAATGAGATTGGTAACCCTATGAAAGGAGAGAAGGAAGTAGCCAGACTGTGGAGGAAGAATATATGAGATGATGGAGACAGGAGGAGAGAAGAGTTAGGGATAATTGTGAGTAGAAGGATGGAGGATGGTGTGAACTTGGCAGAAATAGAGAAATTGGGAGAAAGGATAGGATGGTTTACTGGAGTCTTCTGGGGGAGAGGAGGAGAGGGAGAGTAGAGTGACTTCCATTTTGGATCTGCTGAGTAGGCAATGGCTATATTGGGGATACTCAGCAGCCACTTGGTAATGGAGGACCATTAAAGTTGGCTATTAACTTTGGGGAGGTGGGGTGGAAGGTAGGGAGGTCATCTGGGTAGAGATGCTTATTGAATCAATTGGAGCTGATGCAATCACAAGAGAGATTAGAGGCATAAGAAAAGAGGGCAAGGGACAAAGCCTTGGAGAGTGAAAAAACTTAATGGGAGGGAGATAAATGATAATCCAGGAAGAAGCCTGAGAAGGAGCAGTCCCAAACCAGAGAAAACAGTGTCTCAGGAGCTCTGGGAGGAGGGGAGAGAGGAGTGGTCATGGGTGTCAAAAGCTGCCAAGAGGTCAAGAAGGATGAGGCCTGAGAAAAGGGTGTTGGGTTTAGCTGTTAAGTGATCCCTGGTAACCTTGGAGAGGGCAGCTTCAGAAAAGTGGGGAGGCTGGGCTCTGGCTGTTGGTCCAAGAATGATCACCCCATGCGGGGCTCTTCACCTCATTTATGTCCTGAACCCTTCTGGCAAGCCCCTTTTCTTAGAGTCGTGTTTAGCAATGCACAAAATAAAATATATAGAATTATAAAGGGAGCCAATTATATTCAATCGAATCTAACTCCCAGAGGAGAGTATGGTGGCCTGAAAGCTTAAGCAACTTCAGTTTCATTAAATAAACATTCACTGAGTTCCTACTATGTGTAAGGAATAATAGGTATGGGAATAAAAAGACAAATTTAAAATGTTCTTGACTTAAAGCTTATGTTGTACTGGAGGCAGATAGATAAATGGTACCAGTAATTTCAAGAGCAAACCACAGTGTGGTCTAATGGTTAGAGAAGAGGCCCTTGAATCAGGAAGATTTGGGTCTCCGTCCTGCCTGAAAATGGACTGACTGTGTGTACCCACAATGTCTCTATTATTCCTGTTTTCTAAGTTATAACCACGTTACTATTTTCCTCATAACAACATTGTAAAGAAAAATTTTGTATGAAAAACTTAAGAAGTCTGACCCAACAATGATTCCAGGAGACCACCTCCTGACAGAGAATGAATGGACCCAGGCTGAAGGAGAAATTCATTTTTGGACATGGCCTATGGAAGGATTTGCTTTAATTGATGCATATCTGTTATGAAGGCTGGGGTTTTCTTTTTTTTTTCCAGTTGGGAGGGAGGGAGGAAGAGAGGTTAAGATTGTTAATTGGAAAAACAAAAAGTTTAGATATTTTTAAATCATGTGCATGAGATTGAATATCTCCACCTTCCCCCCCCCCCAATTCCTGAGTGAGGGAGGGAGAGTGTGGGCCTAAGAGGGGAAAGGGATCCCAGCATGAATGTACCTCCCCTAGCAGGCCCTTTTTCTGGCCATCCACACCTGTACAGGTGATGCACACCTGGGCTTTTCCCAGCAGGGAAACAAAGCCTGGAGTTTGGATTACTGAGTTGAGGCTTAAGGGCCTCTCCTTGTTCCCCCCTCACCTCCATTATAAGGACACCTGTGGTCACTAATCCCTTGTCCCCGTGGGCCTCCACCCTCCTCCTGGGACCCCTTTTCTACCTGGGAAAATGGCCTGTTGCTAGGTCAAATCCCTGGTTGAATAGATCAAGAGAAGGGAAAAGCTTGGTCATGGGTGTCATACCTATTATTCCTTACACATAGTAGGAACTCAGTGAATGTTTATTTAATGAAACTGAAGTTGCTTAAGCTTTCAGGACCACCATACTCTCCTCTGGGAGTTAGATTCGATTGAATATAATTGGCTCCCTTTATAATTCTATATATTTTATTTTGTGCATTGCTAAACAGGACTCTAAGAAAAGGGGCTTGCCAGAAGGGTTCAGGACAAAAGCTCCTCATGGAGCTTGCAAGCCCCTATCAAGGCAGAGAAGGTGAGGCCATAATTCAGGGGAGAAGGAGCCCTTAGGTAGGGCAGTTGTGTGATGTGACAGGACACTGGCTCCAGAGTTTGGAAACCTGGATGTGACCTGGGCAAAATCCTTTCCTCTCCACAGGTCTCTGTCTCCTCTTCTGTAGAAAGCTGAATAAGGATCTGAGTCCCCCTCACTGACTGCTTTTATAAAATTCCAGGAATTCAATGAGGATAGCTGTGGTAATAGGCATGTAGTCCAGGAATGGTCTGGCAACTCAGAGAGTCCCAGGGAAGGACAGATACAGCCCCACCCAAACCTGGAAAGCAGCACTGCCAATTTCTTGGCCTTACCCATGCATGTCCAGACCTCAATTTTTGTTTCTGTAGAAGGGGAACTATGAGATACCCTCCTACCCATTAGAGGCTTCAATCCTGTGCAATCCTCTCTCCTAGGGAAATAGCAGGAAGACTGTATTTGGAATCAGGGGACCTGGTTTGTATCTTAGCAAAGACATTGTCTTAGTCTTAATTTCCTCATCTGTAAAATGAGAGGCTGGACTAAATCAAAAGTGTCAGAAAGGCAGCCTCCAACACTCCTGAGTGCAGACAGGAACAGTGAACAAGAGAAATAAAAATGCCATAGAACATAGTTAATGTTAATATGTGATTTTCTAAGTCATCTTGAGGTCTGCAGGGATCCTTTTGGACAGTTAAGATAGTGGCTACAACTTGTATTAGAGTTTGACACGCCTGGCCTGGGAGACCTCGGATCTCTAAAGCCCCATAATCCTCCAGTCTCCTCCACGGCTCTGATGGCGTCTGTCTGGATCTGTGGATTGGCTGGGCTTTCCCGTCTCTCCGTGTTCGGGTTTCTTTCTCTGTCTCCAGTGGTCACTAGGTCTGCATCTCAGATTCACATCTATGTCTCCCCAGTCCTGGCCTGGGTCTCCCATCTCCATCTCTCCCCTATCTGATTTCTCCCACAGCATGTCAGTCCCTCCCCTGCTGTGTGGTGGTGGTGGGGGGGTGCTCTCAGTCGTCCGCAGACTCCCCTGGGAGGGACCTGATTTGAATGAGAAAAGGGCAGGGAGCTGACCTTCAACCTGGGCCGCCCTGGGGCTGTTGAGGCCAGAGCCTCTGCCTAAGAAGGCTGAGCTCAGGGAGAGGGAGGGGGAGATAGGGGCAATTGTTCTCTGCAACCCACAGTTCCCCGGGTGCTGGGAGGGGGAGGAGGAGGGAGACAGGGAAAGCCTGACCCGGGAAGACTGCTTTCTGTTGTCTCTTTCCAGTCCCACTTCCTTCTCCTCAGGGACCAGAGGAGAGCAGCTGTGACCAGGAGATGTGGGACATGGCTCTCTGCAGGCCAATACTATAGGCTGGTAGAGACCCATCACCACGAAAGAAACAGATAATTGTAACAATACAAAGATCTAATCTTTATAGAATAAAGTTTGCAAAGCACTTTACAACTATTATTTCATTTCATATAATCTTCGCCACAACCCCCAAAGGTAGCTGCTGATATTATCCCCATTTTATAGATGAGGAAACTGAGGCACAAAGAGGTTAAGTGACTTGCCCAGAGTCATATAGCTAGGAGGTATGTGAGGTGGGATTTGAGCCTCTATTTTTCTGCCTCTAAGTCCAGTCCATTAGGACTGTAGTCTCAAAAGGGGACGAGGGGCAGGGTCTCCTGGGGAACAGAATGTCATTGATCACTTGGAGGGTGGATGATGGGTTGAATTTCACCCAGTGATAATCAGCTATTTCCAACACAACCATGCCTACTCTGGACAAAAAACGGTCCCTCCAACCCTCCCCACCCCATACATTAGGACCCTACCCTCTGCTGTTCCAATTTATACTCCCCAGTAGATAGATGGTTCATAGTTGTTCGAATGTTGTCTCTTCCCTTAGACTGTAAACTCCATGAGAGCAGGAACTGGGGTTTCCCCCCACCTTTATATCCCTAGTAATTGGCACATAGTAGGCACTTGTGAGACTTAGACTGATTGTTCCCAACCTCCCTCCCCATCTTGTCCCTCAGGACAGTTTATAGTCTAACCCCTACCAGGGAACCCACAGCAGGGAGAGTAGCAGATCCCCACCCTTTTTCCCAGATCATGTCAGACCTGCAGGAGGCACCCACTTGAAGGGCAGGTTTTGCTTTTTCCTAACAGTAACTGGTGACTAAGCGCTGCCCAGCCTCCCTCCTTCTCTTCTGGTGTGGGACAGAGTGTTTCCAAGAAGAGCAGGTGCCAATGGGTTTGGACAACTGGAAGATTTCATGGCATTCCACTTCCCAGCAAGCTTACCCCTCCTCCAAATTTCCCTGTTACTGTCCTGGGGCACCGAGTCACCCAGGCTTGCAACCTTGTCATCCTTGGCTTCTCATTCTCCCCCACCCCACATTCCCCATCAGTTGCCAAATCCTGTTGTTTCTCTGTCCCCAACACTCTCTTATTCAATCCTGTTTCCTCACACAGACCCACTACCCTCATCCTCTCTCACTTGGATTCTTGCAACACACCTCTAAAACCAGGGGTTCTTTACCTGCAGCTGTTGAACTAGTTAAAAAAATTTTTTTTTTTCTGAAAATTGCATTTTTTTGAGACAATCAGGGTTAAGTGACTTGCCCAGGGTCATACAGCTAATAAGTATCTGAGGCCAGATTTGAACTTAGGTCTTCTTCTTAGGCTGGTGTTCTATTCACTGTACCACCTAGTTGCCCTAATGATTGCATTTCAATAGAACTGATTTTCTTGGTAATTATTTCTATTTTATTTAAGACATTTAAAAACAAGATTCTGAGAAAAGGTACATAGGCTTCCTCCAGAGACCCAAAGGAGTCCATGACACACACAAAAAGGTTAAGAATCCCTATATTAGGGGCGGCTAGGTGGCGCAGTGAATAGAGCACCGGCCCTGGAATCAGAAGGACCTGAGTTCGGAGCCGGCCTCAGACACTTAACCCACACAAACAAAAACCTAGCCGTGTAACCTTGGGCAAGTTACTTAACCCCAATTGCCCTAAAGGGGCGGCTAGGTGGTGCAGTGAGTAAGAGCGCCAGCCTCGGAGTTTGGATGACCCGAGATCAGATCCGGCCTCAGAAAATGAGCACCCAGGCATAAATAATGACTAGCCGTGTAACCTTGAGCAAGTTACTTAACCCCAATTGCTTTAAAAAAAAAAAAAAAAAGAATCCCTATATTAGATGGTCATCCTGGTCTCTTTTTTTTATCATTTTTTTTTTTTTGGAGAGGGGAAGGCAGGGTAATTAGGGTTAAGTGACTTGCCCAGGGTCACACAGCTAGTAAGTATCTGAGATCAGAATTGAACTCAGGTCCTCCTGACTTGAAAACCTGTGTTCTAACCACGGCACCATGTAGCTGCCCCCAAGATGATTTTCTAAAGCATTTGCTTAACTATTTCACTCCCTTCTGGCAGTTTCCTATGGATTTTAGGAGCAAGTGTTATCTCATCATTACACAATCCTTTTGAAGTTTCTATTTTTGTATAAGTTTCATACCATATATTATGAGTATAGTGACATGACATATAACTTATACAATAGGGGAAGAATGCTCAAAACCTTTTTGCTGACAGGGATGTGACCCACAAAGTTTGGAGACCACTGGACTAGACCAGTTAGTTTCTCTCTAGGTCCTAGAATCTCCAAGTTTGGACTGAAGGAAGGAAAGGAAACAAACATTTATTAAGAGCATACCAGGAACTTTGCTAAGTGCTTTATAAAGACTCTCCTTTGATAGGAGGTTGGTTTTATAATTATCCTCATTTTACAGTTTCGGACCTTGAGGCAGGCAGAGGTTAGGTGATTTAGCATAGAGTCTCTCTAGTAAGTCGGGGGGAGGTGGTTTACAGTGGATAGGGTGCTGGGACTGGAGTCAGAAAGGACTGAGTTCAAATCTAGCCTCAGAGTTTCTTAACTTTGTGAACTTCACTAAAAACAAAACAACAGCAACAAAATCTCTGCCTCAGTTTCCTCATCTGTAAAATAGGGATAATAATACTTAACTGTCAGAGCTGTTCTGAAAATCAAATTAGATTAATTTTTTTTCAGAATTTATTTATTTGTTTTTAGTTTTCAACATTCATTTCCACAAGATTTTGAGTTCCAAATTTTGTCCCTATCCCTCCCCTTACCCCCTTACCCCTTACTTTCTTGTAGGGCAAGATGGATTTCTGTACCCCATGGCCTATACAAAATTAGATTATTTTTGTAAAGTGCTTTGCAGACCTTAAAATGCTATATAAATGCTATTATTGTTGGTGTTACTTAGACAAGAATAACTCTAGGACTGAAAGGCACCTCAGATGGCATCTGGTCCAAATCCTGTTCTCCAAATACTGGACAAGTCGTCAACTAATCTGTGTTTGCTTGAAAACTTCACAAAGGGAGAATCAACTACTCCCCAAGTCAAGCCTAAATCCACCTCTCTGCAATTCCCAGCTGTTAGCTCTGCCTTCTGGGTCTAAATAGAACAAATCTAATACTTCTTCCACATGCCAGTCTTTTACATACTAAAGATCACTGTCATGTCCTCACCTCCTCTACCCCCATGTCTTCTCTTCCTCTGGCTAAACCTCCTCAGTTTCTTTGCCCTGTTCCTTCACCATCCTGATTGCCTTCCACCCAGGCCTTTCCACCTCCTTCAGTGTTCTTACTAAAAGAGAGGGTCCAGACTGAATATAGTGTTCCAGATGTGCAGAGATCCGAATCTATACCAGTGCCTAACACATAATAAACTAAGTAATAAATATTCTGCTTCTCTCTTTTTCATCTCTAAAGTCCAGGCCATCATTTTTCTTTTAATGCAGCCCAAGATTATATTGGATTCTTACTATGATATCACCCTGGTGATTCCCATTGAGGAATCATTAATACCTCCAGAGAGCTAGAAGGCAGTTCAAATCAAGGGTTACAGTAATGGACCTTGAGTCAGGAAGAGCTGAGTTCAAATCCAGCCTCAGACACCTATTAGTTGAGTGACCCTGGGCAAGTCATTTAACTTCTACTTACCTAAGTTTTCTCATCTATAAAATGGGGATAATAGCATCTACCTCCCAGGGTTGTTTCAAGGATCAAATGAAATAATATTTGTAAAGCACTTAGCCCAGTACCTGGAAAATAGTAGGCCCTATATAAATGTTTATTATTATTATAAATAATTATTGATTATTAGATTATTTTTGATTGAACATTATAGCGTGTTACATATGAATAATAGATTATTATGTTTGTAAATAATCCTTGCTTATATATTGTTATTAATAAGTTGTTAGTATTAATAGATAGCATTTATACATTATATAATGTTAGCTCATTTTATTCTTACAAAACAACCCAATGAAATAGTCAGTCAATCAGTCCATCAACAAACATTCATCTCTTCTTATGTGCCTGGCCCTCTGCTAACCCTTGGAAATAGCAAGGCAAATGACTGTCTCTGCCCTCAAGGAGCCCACAGTCTAGTGACGGAGACAATATGTAAACAACCATGTCCAAGCAAGATTTAGACAGGATAAATGGGAGATAATTAACAGAGAAAAGGCACTAGAATTAAGGGGGATCAAGAAGGGCTTCCTATAGAAGGGGAGATTTTAGCTGGGACGTAAAGGAAGCCAAGGATATCAGTGATGCAGATGAGGAGGGAGAGCACTATTATTATCCCCATTTTATAGATGAGGAAACTGAGGCTAAGCACCTGGTTCAGGGTCACACAATACCAGAGACCAAATCTGAACTTAGGTCTTCCTGACTCCTAGTCTAGTGCTCTTCCTGCTCCTTAACATTACCTCTAAAACTGGCTGCAAGATCTTTCTCAGGTGAACTGCTCCGGAACTACCTCTTCCTCCAAATCTTGTATGTTCCAGGCTGATTGTTTGAATCCAGATGTAAGATTACTTTTATCCCAATTACACATCATCTTCTTCCATTCAGCCCAACATTTCAACCAGCTGAGATCTCTCTGGCCTCTGTCACTCAAAGTGTCAACTCTCCCTTCCAGACTTGTATCATCTACAAATAGGATGAACAGGCCATTTGGGTCTTTATTCAAGTCACCAATGGAAATGTTAAACAGTTCAGGGACAAGCATAGATCCCTGGGGCATTCCACTAGAGACCTTTCAGGTTGAAATAGAAGCATTAATAACTGTTCTTAGAGTCTGACTATTTGAGGAGTTTAGAATCCTTTGTCTTATTGTCTAGCTCACATGTCTCTATTTTGTCTAGCAAGAAAGACTTGTGTCAGGTGCTATCTTAAAATCTAGGTCAGTTACATTAATGGTGTTATGGCTGCATCTATATATGTATGTATGTATGTAGATAGATAGATAGATAGATAGATAGATAGATAGATAGATAGATAGATAGATTTAGGTTCCTATGGCTGATCTACCAGCCAAGTAATACTGTCAAAAAAGGACACGAGGTTAGTCTGGCATGACCTGTTCTTTATGAAACCCTGCTGGCTCTTTGTGATTGGTATTTCTTTTTCCAGACAATTTCTAACCCTCTCTTTAATAACACATTCTAGTATTTTGCCAGGAATCAAAGACAAGCTCAGTGGACTCCACTCTGCAGGTTCCATTCTCTTTCCTTTTTGGAAAATTGGGACATTTGCTCTTCTCTATTTTAATCCTTCAGCACCTTTTCCCACAATGCTCCAAAGAACCCTGATGGTGGTGGAGCCATCACCTCTGTCAGTTGTTTCTGTGAGAGAGTGTCAGTCAATTATGCCACAAATATTTATTAATCACCTACTATGTGTTCGGTGGAGGTACCTCAGTGGATAGAGCACTGGGCTTAGAGTCAGAAAGATCTGAGTTCAGATTTGGCCTCAGATACTTATTAGCCATGTGACCCTGGGCAAGTCACTTAACCTCTGTTTGCCTTAGTCTGCTGGAGAAAGATATAGTAAATTGCTCCAGGACCTTTACCAAGAAAACCCATTGTGTGTTGTACACAGAGAGTTGGATGGAGAGTCAAGGAGAGTTGGATGAGGCTGAATGACTGAACAACACATGTGTTAGGCACCAAGCTAAGTGAAGGGGATACAGAGCAAGATCAAAGACAGAGCCTACTTTCAGAGAGCTTCCATTCTATCCTGATGGAGGTCTGTGATTTTGTGATATTTGAATCATAGAAGTCAGAGTTGGAAGGAGTCTTTAAGATCACTTAATCCAATCCCTTTATTTTTCAGATGGGGAAACTGAGGCTCAGAAAGGACAAGTGACTCGCCTAAGGTCTTCTATTTGAACTCTTTAATGAAATCCAATTCAGCAGATACTTATCTCCTGTTATGTGCAAGGCCATCTGACTATGTAAGTATCCACTATACCCCAGCTACCATTCATAATAAGTATGAAGAAGAAAGACAGAAAAATTGTAAACTGAATGTGAGTCAGCAGCATGATGTGGCAGCCACAAATATTAATGCAATCTTGAGCTGCATTAAGGGAGGCAGAATTGACAAGAATAGGTAGGTGCCCACTGGCCTCTGCCCTGGTCACTCCACATCTGGAACGCTGTGCGTAATTTCAGGCAGCTCCGAGAGAGATATTGATAAACTGAAGAGTATCCTGAAGACAAGGCCAGTGGTAAATGGCCTTGGATCCAGGTCGAGTAAGAAGGGGTTAAGGCACTAGGGCTGTTTAATCTGGAAAAGAAAGCCTCAGGGAGGACCTGATGGCTGTCTTCTAATACTTGTAGGGCTATAAGGAGGAAGGTTATACTTGTTCTGCTTGGCCCCAGTGGGCAGAACTGGAAACAGTGGGTGAAAGCTACAAGACCAGTTTAGGCTCGATTTCATAAAAATTTTAAAAAACAACCTTCCAAGTAGTGTTGTCCAAAGGTAAGATGTAGATGAAATAGAAAAGCAGATAGGAAGCTTAGCTTCTCAGTCAGGAAGACCTAGATTCAAGTGCCCCCTCTGAAACATACTAGCTGAGTGACCCTTGATAAGTCCCTTAACCTCCTAAGGTGACCCTCTAAGATTATAAATTGGAGAGCAAGTGCTGACTTATATTGGTAGAGAGTATTTCTTATCTGGATTTTTCAGGTTCCTGTAGCAATGAAATCACAGGTTTTGTTTTTGTTTTGCTTTTCAAGTGATGAGCAATTTTGGGAAGTGGTAACTACCCCCTCTTTGGAGGTCGTGGAGGATGGAAGACCCCTTGTCAGGCATTGTCAGGGGGGATTCCTTTCCTGTATGAATTGGACTAGATGACCACTAATGTCCCTTTCAGTTCTCAAATTCAGTAATTCTGCAAAAGGGCAGAGACAGCTTTAGCTGGGTCCAGTCTACTTTTTAGAAGATGCTAGTGGCTGTCTTTTAGTCTGGACCTGCCTCTGAACACAGGCTCAGCTGGCTTTCTTCCTGACCCACCCCCTAACCCTTGTCTGCTCCCCCCTCCCCACTATGTCTCTTAGCATTTCCATGTGAAAGGAGTGGTGACCTTGGGTGCTTCTCCCAGTCTTTGGCTTCTGACCCTTGACCCCCTATACCACCACCTTCAGTAGGGCCCCTCCAGAGGGGATGGATGGATGGATAGGTGGCACTTATGGGTCACTGACCTGGGGGAGCAGGGCCACTGAGGACAAAGGGGGTGGGAGGAACTGGAGGGCACAACCCCCCCATGGAGGCCAGGCTCCCTTCCCCTTCTTGCTCTCCTCACCAGGGCATTCAACAAGCAGTGGGGGGAGGGGATGGAGAGAGGGAGAACAGGGTCTGATCTCCATTCCTGGACATATTGCCTAGGATTATCCCCTCTGATGGCTATAAGCACTGCCCCCCCTCTTCCCACTCCACTTTCTAAAACAGATCCTGAGCCTTCCCTCAATACATTTAACCCATAAACCCCCTCTCTTGCCTTTCAGATGGATGGCTTCTACCCCTCTAGGTGGCCTGGGATGGTCACCATAAGATTTCTAGAATGGGTGGTTTCAGATGAGGATCTGGGTATGTGTGATTGGACTCTGGCACCCCCTAGGGGTGGCCCCATTCTGACATCATGAAATTCTAAAATGGTAGAAATCTTAGAATATGACCTTAAGGAATCTTGGAATTCTCAAAAGTGGGGACTTCCTTGCTGGTCTCCATCCTGCCTATCTCCTCCAGGACCTACTCTTCTTTACTGCTAACCTTCTTTTAAAGGGTCCAACTGAATGTATACAGAAGATTAGTGTTTGGTAAATCTATTAGAATTAAAAAAGAAAAATCTGGGGAAAGGATTCGTTATTTAATTATGTATTTGGTGAAAACTGATTAGCAATTTGGTGGGAAATGAGCTTAAACTCTTATTTCCCACAATATATTTCAGCAAATTCCGGTTTAAATGCTTTTTTAAAAAAATCACAAAAAAGATGGAAGAAAATGGAGTATTTTTTTTAATTGTGGAGGGAAGACAACTTTATTCTATTAAACTATTAGAAGGAATTGTTAAGGTTAAAATATATGCTCTTGACTACACTGGACTTTTTAACATATAGAACAAAAAACAATATAATGACTAGGAGAATTGTTAGGAATTGTTAGGTCCCTGCTTCAGCAGATTCAGCAGTCAGTAAAAGAGCAGATTAAAGCTTCCATTCCATGCCAATCAGGATCAGCATTTCTGATGTAGTCAGATAGGGGAGACCTCATCTTGAAAAAGTCTATCCATCTGCCTGTGTATCTGTCTATGTGTCTGTCTCTCTGTCTTTCTGTCTGTCTGTCTATCTATATGAGAGTTGCTTTTTTAGAACTTTGAACTGTTTCAAAGTATATAAATATACGCATCTACAAAGTATATTTATATCTATGGAGATGAAAATGTATCTAGAAATATATTTTGTGTATATATATATATATCTAAAAAGTATAAAGTATATATATAAAAAGATATATATATATATCTCTCCAGAGATATAACACACACACACAATAAAAATGACCAGTTGGGTAAACTTTGTTGCAAACTATCTATCTATCTATCTATCTATCTATCTATCTATCTATCTATCTATATATATAAATACTTGGTGCACACACATATACACAACAAAATAAAAATAATAAATTGATAAAACTACATGTGGCAAACATGAGAGCAAAAAATGTCATTGAAAATAGACAACAAACTGTTCTAAGGTTTTTGTTTTAAAAAAAAATTTCCCTTTTAGGAGGGGAGAAGGTTGGGCAATTGGGGTTAAGTGACTTGCCCAAGGTCACACGGCTAGTTTTTGTGTTAAGTATCTGAATTTGAACTCAGGTCCTCCAGACTCCAGGGCTGGTATTCTATTCACTGCACCATCTAGCTGCCCCCTCTATGTTTTTTTGAAACAACTCCCACTCCTCAAGGGATAGTCAGAGGATTATGAACCGTTTTCAAAAGAGGAAACACAAATTGTTAATAATCACTTTTAAAAATGCTCAATCTCACTAAAGAATCATGCAAATCAAAACAATTTTTGAGTTATCACCTCACAGCCATCAGATAAGTAGTAGTAGTCATAATAGCAGTAGTAGTAGTCACAGTAGCAGTAGCAGCAGCAGCAGCAGCAGCAGCAGTAGTAGTAATGGCAAAGAAATTCAGCCCTGGAAATCTTGTGAAAAACAGGTACACTCATTCATTGCTTGGAGAATTGCAAACTGGTGCATGTTTTTGGAAAGCAATTTGTCAGGACAAAAGAAAAAACAAAACAAAACAAAAATAAACCTACCCACTGACCCAGTGATTCCATTGTTGGGATTATACCGTGAGAATGTTTATTTTAAAATAACAACAATGACAAAAGAACTAGCCAGTTGGAGGTTTTTATAGCAGCCTAAATGTCCAATAACTAAATGGTTAAATAAGTTATCGCACATTCATCTTATGACATACTCTACTGCAAATAAGATGAACAGGTATGAAAAATGTAAAGAGGTGAAGGCCTTTCTGAATTAATGTAAAGCAAAATCATAATAAGGTATATATTGATACCATAAAAAGAAAAGTTATGGACATTGTACTAGAGGCCACTAAATTGTGCATGTCCTTTGATGATTAGATTGTAAGCTCCTTGAGAGCAGGGACTGCCTTTTGCCTCTTTTTTGTATCTGTTGTGCTAAGCACAGTGGCTGGTACATAGTAGGTGCTTAATAAAGGCTTACTAACTGACTGATCCAGAGATATGACTAAGCATGTACTGTAGTACTGCAAGTGTTGAGGCTTGGGGTTTATGGGTGCTGAGGACCCCAAAACAACGACTCTCTGGGTTCTGCCAAATGAATTTGACTCAAACCTTCTCTCAACCAAAGTGAAATAAAGTTTATTAAAGATTCACCATAATGGGAAGACTCTTAAGGAGCCTGAGCATTTGTGACACTTGTATTGACAAGAGGCTCAGAACAATCTAACATAGACTGAGTCTGAGCTAGATTGAATCTGAGCCCCTCCTTAGAGACATGAGGAATCTTTATGTATCGTAAGACTGTGGGAGGGATCTAGGGGTGGGCTAGAGGAAGGATTTGGGGAGGGGCTTGAGGAGGAGTCAGATGAGTTCAGACTCCAGTAATGAGATTAAGGGTGGGAAATAGCTGGAGGCTACTTGGGGATGACTGACTATGGAGGGCTAGGCTAGTTTAAGGACAACAGATTTGGGTATAGATATTTTGATAGGATCCAGGGTAGGAGGTAGCTAAAAGCTACCTGGAGATAACAATGGAGGACTAGGATAGATTAGAGAGATTCACTCATAATAATGGAAGACTTTTGGCTTCTCAGGAACGCCAGATCAAGTAGGAAGATTCGAGGAGTTCAAGGGGTTTCCAGAGCAGATACCCCCCTCACAAGGAGGATAAGGACAGAGAGGAAGGACAATTTGTGTGTGTGTGTGTGTGTGTGTGTGTGTGTGTGTGTGTAATGTTTATAGTAGCACTTTTTTTTTTATAGTAACAAAGAGTTAGAAGTAAAGTAGCTGCCTATTTGTTGGGGAATGGCTAAATAAACTCATCTGGAGTATGGTGTCCAGTTCTGGGTACTCAGAAGGAATAATAGGAAGGATATTTCATCTTTGCAATATCTCTTGAATATGTCCCTCAACACCTCTCAAATATGCCCCCTTCTCTCCTCTGACACTGCCACCCCTCTAGTGCAGGCCCTCATCACCTCACTCCTGGACTGTCACATAGCTTGCTGGGGGGGGGTCTGCCTGCCTCAAGTCTCTCTCCATTCCAATGCATCCTCTATTCAGCCACTGAAGTGATTTTCCTAAAGCACAAGTCCAATCATGTCACCCTCTCCCTCCACCCAGTCAATAAATTCCATTGGCTCCTTAGCTTCCAGATCAAACTTTTAAAAAATGCTCTGTTTGGCATTCAAAGCCTTTATAACCGAGCCCCTCCCTACCTTTCCAATCTTCTTACACCTTACTCCTAGTCAGGTACCCTTTGATCCAATGACACTGACCTCCTGACTATTTCCCAAACAAGATATTCATTCTCTTGGCATTTTTTCTGACTGTCCCCCCATGCCTGGGATGCTCTCCCTTCTCATCTCTGCCTCTGGGCTTCCCTGGATTCCTAAATCTCATCTTCTATAGGAAACCTTCCTCAAACCACACCCTCTTTAGTTCTAGTGTTTTTATCTGTTAATTATTTCCCATTTATCCTATACATTTGGGCAGGAATTGTCTTTTGCTTTTTTTTTTTTTGTATCCCCAGTGACTAGCACAGTGTTCAGCATAGAGGCTTAATAAATGTTAATCGATATTGATTGATATTGACACCAATAAGCTGGGAGAGTGTTTGGGGAACAACAAACTAGGATGAGGAAGAACCTCGAGTCTGTGTCATATGAGGATTGGCTGAAGGAGCTGGGCACGTTTAGCCCGGAGAAGAGAAGACTCTGTGTGTGTGTGTGTGTGTGTGTGTGTGTGTGTGTGTGTGTGTGTGTGTGTGTGTGTTGGGGTGGGGGGAGACATAGGATAGAAATCTTCAAATATTTGAATAGCTATGACTCAGAGAAGGGATGAGTTTGGTCCCAGAGGGCAGAACCAGGACCTGTAACAGGTACAAGTTACAAAAAGATAAATTTCACTAGAGATCAGGGGGAAAGTTCCTAATGATTACAGCTTTCCCTAAGTGGAGTGGACTGCCTTAGGAAGGGCTCAGGGGGTTCTTCTTCCTCAGAGGCTTTCAAGCACAGATGGTTATAATGACCCCATAATAATAACTAGCATTTATGTCCCACTTAAGGATTTGCAAAGCTCTTTACAAATATTTTCTCCTTTGATCTTAACAACTGTGGCAGTTAGTTGCTATAATTACTCCCATTTTGCAGATGAGGAAATAGGCAGAGAGAGGTTAAGTGACTTGCCTAGTGAGTAGGTGTCCAAGGCAGGATTTGAACTCAGGGCTTCCTGACTCCAGGTCCAGTGCTCTATCTACTGTATCTCTTGGCTGTATTTGTCCAGTATGTTACTTACAGTGGGGATTCCTTCTGTGTATGAGTTGGACTTGATGGCCACTGAGATTTCTTCCAACTCTCAAATTCTATGATGTGAATATAATGCAATATGAATATATCACAAGAAAAGACCATATTGGTCATTTGTTGGAAAACTGAGTGCCTGAAAAGCTGTGGTGTTTTATACTCTGTTCATTTATTGAAATGCAAATAGTTGCAAAGTTAAGCCTAATCGAGTGTATTGACCATAAAGGATCACAGACCTAGAACTGACAAGCATCTCAGAGACTAGTGCAACCCTCTCATTTTACAGATGAGGAAACTGAGTCCCAAGATAACTGACTTTACCTAGTTTACTCAGGTAAGAATTGTCAAAATTGGGATTTGATCCCAAGTCCTATTTTTTCCACTACACTAGGGTTAAATTAAGTCTATTACAAATTTTTTTTTCTTTTTGGAGGAGGAAGGCAGGGCAATTGGGGTTAAGTGACTTACCCAAGGTCACACAGGTAGTAAGTGTTAAGTGTCTGAGGCCGGATTTGAACTCAGGTCCTCCTGACTCCAGGGTTGGTACTCTATTCATGGTGCCATCTAGCCTCCCCATATTACAAATATTTTTTAAAGAAAAAGTTAGCTATTTGATCCAAGGTCCAAATGAGATGGAGTGAGATAGCTTTTGTTAAGTTTAATCTTAACGCAGTGTCTAGCACACAGAAAGTACTTAATAAATGCTGCTTCCTTCTTTCCTTCCTTCTGTCCCAAATACCTTCATTTCTATACTCCTCTTACTATCTAGTCTAGTCTCTTCTCCCCGCCTTACAGTCAGGCTTCCACTGCCCATGGCTTCCTAATCTTCAAATCCAATGACCTTTTCTTTGTCCTCATCCTTCTTGAGCTATCTCCCCGCAAAACTTTTGACATCCCCTACTATTCTCAGTGACTATCCTTATTTCTCCTTTTCTGGTTTCTTGATCCCAGATCCCAGCCCTGAATCCTACCATCCCATGATCTTGTTCTTTAACTTGGATGGTCCCCCAGTGTCCATCATGAGCCCTAAGCCCCTCTTCTCTTCCTGGTCAATTTTGTTTCCTTCCACAGTTTAAAGAGAGCTTCCACAGCCATATCTTCATTGCTTCTAAGCAATATAGATCTTACAACACTGCCTTGAGCCCCATCTTCAGAGCTACCTTAAGGATATCTCTCTATGGCTATCCCATGCAAATCTCAAACAGCACAGCATAAATAAAAAATTTTCAGTGGCATCCTATTGTCTCTAAGAAAAATATAACCTGGGGAGGCGAAGTGGAGCACTGGATAGAGCACAGGCCTTGGAGTCAGGAGGATCTGAGTTCAAATTCAGCCTTTAGACATGTACTAGCTGTGTGATCCTGGGCAAGTCACTTAACCTCAGTTGCCTCCCCCCCAAAACAAATAAAACCTCTTCCATTTGGAATTTAAAGTCATTCACTGTCACTATTCTTGTAGCCTGCTTTCATGTTCTCTCTCTCTCTGTCTCTGTTTCTGTCTCTATCTCTCCCCCTTTACCTCTCTCCCTCTTCTTCTCTCTCTCCATTAAGTCTATTTGCTATTCCCTGTACATAATGTCCTCTCATGCTTGGAATGCTCCCTCACCTGACCTTTGCCTCTTGCCTCTTGCAAGACCTAACTTCCTTCAAGACTCCATCTCCTATGGGAGGTCGTCTTTCCTGTTTCCCTAATTATTAATGCTTTCCCTCCTATACCCCAGAAATTACTTTATAACTCAGGGTTCGAGCTTGGTGCATTTGTTCAAGACTTTCCTCACTAGGGAAAGAAGGATTGCTGAAAGTTGTTTATCTTCTCTTTCTCCTTTCCCAGCTCCAACCTTCACCCCTTAGAGTAAGCCTCTTCACCAATGAGGAGAGTCTTATACACATGCAAATTGCCTGGATTTCTGGTTACACTTTGTATTGACTTAGCTATTTCTGTCTTCTAGTCTCCAGGCTAAAATACTGGAATCCTCATTCACCCTCACCTCCAATCAGTTGCCCCATCTTGCCATTTCTACTTCCACAAAAGGGCAGCTAGGTGGCACAGTGGATAGAGTGCTGGGCCTGAAAGTCAGGAAGCCTCACTTTCCTGAGTTCAAATCTGGTCTCAGATATTTACTAGGTGTGAGACCCTGGGCAAGTCACTTATCCCTGTTTGCCTTGGATTTCTCATTTGTAAAGTGAGCTGAAGAAGGAAATGGGAAACCAGTCCAGTATCTTTACCAAAAATACTCCAAATAGGTAGAGTCAGACAGGACTGAACAACAAACCTCTTTAACATCTCTCACATCTGATCCTTTCCACTCAAGCAGCTTCTGCCTTAGTTTACATCTATCTCTTGCCTTTCCATCCCATCCTATCCATCACTGCCAGAGGGCTATTCCTTCAGCTCATATCTGACCATGTGACTCTCCTCAATCAGATCCAGTGACTTCTTATTGCCTCTAGGATCAAATATAAACTCCTCCATTGAGGCTTCAAAGCCCTACACAATCTATCTTTCCAGTCTCCCTGGACATTACTTCCTCTCTCATACTTCCACGTCAGCCAAACTGTCTTTCTCTCTCATCTTTCTCCATTATCATGGAGGAGACTACTCTTTTCCCAGGCTCCTGGGCTCAAAACCTCAAATGCAGATCTGACCATGTCACTGCACAGCTCAAGAAGCTTCCAGGGCTCCCCATTGCCTTTAGGCATTTAAAACCTTTATTTATTTAAAACCTTTCATATACTCTCCAGGCTGATTACATGGTATGACCTTTCATAAACTCTACACTGTAGCCAAACTAACTGACTTTTTGTTTCCTAAACATAACATTCCACCCACCCCCCCCATGCCTCTGTACAGAAACCCCCACCTAAACCTGGTAATGTAAATCGTTGGGACTGTAGGGTTGCTTGACTCTCTAGCATCCTTCAGCTATTTCCACTTGAAAAAGGAGTGAGACAGCATAGTAGTATTCATCGAGAGGATTGATTAGGTCTTTGGTGAAGGAACAGGCCCATCAGAGAGGAAAGGGGATTTGCTCTGGTCATTTAGGGACCTCACATTTATGCCAATCAGGTTAGATGAACCCTAGCCTATAATAAACATTTCATTAGTCTGAATGGGAGCAAAGGACCCTTAGAACAAAATGCACCAAATTCCAGTGATCCCGGGGGGGAAACCTTGGTGTGGACACAAGGCATATTACTTTTTTTTTTTTTTGGGTGGGGGCTTTTTGGAGAGGGGAAGGCAGGGCAATGACTTGCCCAATGTCACGTGTTTAGTAAGTGTTAAGTGTCTGAGGCTAGATTTGAACTCAGGTCCTTCTGACTCCAGGGCTGGTGCTCTGTTCACTGTGCCACCTAGCCACCCCAAGACATATTACTTTAAGCTTTCAATATTGAACTTAATTTGTTTCAAGCTGGAGCCTGGGTGATGGGCCCTCCACTTCTGCTCTGCTCCCTAAGTCTACTCTTTCTGACTTCATATTTTTGTCTGTGGCATCACTACTGACCTATTCTTCCATGTTTATAACCTTTCTTTAACTCTTCCTAAGCTCTCATATCTGCCATTTTCCTCCTTCTGATCTTCTCTTTCAGGTGTATTTCCTCTTTTATCCCCATTGCTTCCACTGGACTACTGCAGTGTCTTTATAGGTCTTCCCACCTCCACTGCCTCCACACTTCTATCACCATCCATCCATCCATCCTTCATATCACTTCCAGAATATTCTTCCTTATGCATACATAGTTCTGGTTATGGATTAACTCTGATCAGGAATCTTTGGTGGCTCCCTACTGCCTCCAGAATCAAGTTTAAACTCCCAAATCTGAGTGTCCCCCAAGCTGTAAAGGCCAGATTTGGCCTTTATAGGCTTTTTCTACTACTGTCTTCTCCACCTTCAACTCCCCATTTCATTTCCCCCTCCCTAACCTATCCTTTGTTTTCCTTCCTCCATACCTTTGCCCACTCTATTCCTTGTCCTTGGAATGTCCTTATTCTCCATCCTTACTCGTTGAGTTCCTGCATACCCCATCCAATTCCAATGCCATCTCTTTTTTTTTTCCTGAAGCAATGGGTGGGGGTGGGGGTATTAAGTGACTTGCCCAACTAGTCAGTGTCTGAGGCTGAATTTGAACTCAGATCCTCCTGACTCCAGGGCTGGTGCTCTATCCATTGTTCTACCTAGCTGCTCCTGCCATCTCCTTTAAGATGCCTTCTCTGACCTTCCAGTCTATAAGAATCTCCCCTTTGGACCTCATTCTAATGTACTTCTTTAAGGTTTATATACTTATGTTTATGTTTTTCCTCTCTGATGGAAATTTCCTCATCTTTCACTCATTTTGCCTCTCCCCAGTGCCTAGCACAGCATTCTGCATACTCAGCACTTCATGTTTGTGGGAGAGATGACAGAAATCCTAGAGAAACCAAATGCCTGCCTGAAATGACCTGGAGACTCAGTACACATCCTGCTTTGAAAACCCTAGTCCCTTCTGCCCCTAAACTGAGACCGTGACTAGAGAGATGATTTATTCAGAGAAACTATATAACAAAGCCTCGTTGGATCTGCCCCAGCCATCAGGGACTGTGATGCAGCTGACTCTGGGGCAGTGCTCCGATGCTTAGCAGCTGTCCGACAGAGCCTTTGAGCTTAGGATGGGAGAGGGGGATGTCTTGGGGGACCTCAAGGAAAAAGCAAGACTGATATTTTTAAAGAGGGGCCAAGGAATAGAAGGGGAAGACTGGGTAGGGGGTGATCAGGAAGCAATCAAGGCAGCAGGAGCCAACCTTCTGTGCAGAAAGTTCCTGGAGAGAGTTGGGTTCAATGGTTTCTTTTGGTGGTTGGGAGGAGGAAGAGGTAGAGGGGCCCCATAATTTTCTGTGCCCTAAAGGACAGTAGATTCTGCCAACCTTGGAAAAGGGGCCTTCTTCCTTTTTTCTAAATTTTCCTTGGCCCTTTAAGATGCCCTCTCCTCTCTGGGTCTGCTCAGTGAGCCCTGGACCCTCCTCCTCTCCCATCTGCTCCTAGGGCCTGAGCAGTGGCCTCATTTGTTGGAGCACCAGCTGGTGGGCAGGGAGGGGGCAGAACTGAGCCTAAGCAAACCCTACTCCAAAACAGTGGATAGTACCAGGTGACCAGGCAAGAGAGGCCAAGTTCTCTCTAGGTGGATGTTGGTATACGCCAGCCCAATACCAGACTCTGACAGAGAGGAACTAGGCTCAAGTCCAGAGAGGGCCTAAGACAGGGTCCAGAGAAGGGGAGCCTGAGGAGGGACGAAAAAGCCCAAAAGGAGGCCAGGTGGGTGGGCACGGCCTTGATAGAGGGATGGATGGGACAAGCCCTGGTTGGCTCTGCCACCCTGCAGCTCCACAGATGATCCACAGACCTGGCCAGGAGCAACAGCAGACACAGGGGTTACCACCTCTATATGGATCCTAGTCCAAAAAGATTTGGCCTTAGTTTCTTCATCTATAAGAAAAAAGCTCCAAGGTGTCTTCTAGCCCTCAATCTTATGACTTTATCAGAAAGGAATCTATCCCATCTATGCCCCCAACCTCACCTCTCC
The DNA here is from genome assembly GCA_011680675.1 of Gymnobelideus leadbeateri. Lineage (NCBI taxonomy): Eukaryota > Metazoa > Chordata > Mammalia > Diprotodontia > Petauridae > Gymnobelideus > Gymnobelideus leadbeateri. The sequence goes on along the minus strand of WOXC01012182.1, from coordinate 1,405,657 downwards.
AAAGGGGTAGCAAGGTGTAGGGGTTGGTACAGAGTGGGTGGGTGGACACAACTAGGTATACTGGTGATTAAACATGGGGTTGAGGATGGGGATGGGGTAGGGAGAAAGGCTAGAGTCTCTAGAGAGAAGTCTCTCCCCAGGGCATGAGGACTCCGGAATCCTCTAAAGCCTGGGCAGCTTGGACCAGGGATTCCAACTCTTCCTCCTGACAGGCTGCCATTTGCATTATCTGCTGGTCCAAGGTCTGCTGCTGCTGCTCCTGCTTCCGTTGGGCCCCCCGGAAGGCCAGCACCAGGGCACTGTGGGCATAGAGGTCAGAAGCACTGGAGGAGCCATCCCAGAGACTCTTCAGTGCCATGTGGGGTCTTTCATGCCCAAATGGAAGGGTTAGGTATATCCTGCTGTCTTCTCTGAACCATTCCAGCTCTGACTTTTTGTGTTATAAGCTCCCTCCCTGGTGTGTCATTCTGGGTTCTAAGGGCCCACCCAGTTCTGATGTTCTAGGTTCTATTAAACTGATTGTAGTACTAGAAGGTAGGGACATGGTCTGCTGACCTTGCATGTGGAGAACTTGATGCACAACGTGGGTATGGGCTTGGGGCAGGAGACAAAGTTGGAAGGTAAGGGGTTTGGGGAAGTCCAGTTGTTGGCTAAACTAACCTGTGGGCCTTGCAGAAGTCATTGGTGAGCTCCACGCACTGAGCTCGCTGGGCCCGCTCATGCTGGACCATCTGTTCCAGTGAAGCCTGTAGCTCCTTCAATTGTCCTTGTAACTCATGGGTCCTGGTACCCCAGAGGTGGGGCAGAGGGAGATGGACATATGGGGGCCCCCCTCCCTGCTCCCTGCAGGCAGATGGCTATAGGGCAGGCTATTCTCAGAGCATTCTCCACCCTCACCCCTTGGAGGGAGGTACCCACCGAGTCAGGGAATTGGTGAGCTCCTGCAGCATGTCCTTGGAATCCCGGGATCCCCCTAGCCAGGTTGTCTGGTCCCCATCTCCAGGAGCCTGGGGTAATGATACCAACAGGTCAGCTTTCAAGACACTTTCTTTGTGACAACTCCAGGAAGTACAGTGAACAATCATTATCAGCCTTGTTTTAGAGGATGTCCTGACTGTGGGGAGTGACTTTGCCAAAGTCACACAGTTAATGACAGTCAGTCAACAAACATTTTAAGTGCCAGCTATGTGCCAGGTATGATGTTAAGTCCTGGGAATACAAAGAAAGGTTAGGGAAAAAACCAGTCCTTGATCTCAAGGAACTCAAAAGTCTGGCGTCTGGAGACAGAGTGTGCAAGGAACAGCATGGAGGTCAGTGCCACTTGATCAAAGAATAGTGGAGAGTGTTAAGTAAGGTTAAGTACATAGGAACGGTAGGGAGGTAGGTGGAGCCAAGTCATAAAGAGCTTTGAATATCAAATTCAGTCATTTTAGTCACATCCAACACCATTTGGGGTTTTCTTGGCAGAGATGCTGGAGTGGCTTGCCATTCCTCAAATATCCATCCAGTAGAGGACTACCTTAACATCAGTTGAGATATTGACATCAATAATGTCAATATCAGATAGAGAGATGTGATCTTGGAGGTTGTAGGATCAATGGAGAAGAGGGCCCAAGAGAGAGCCTTTGAAGATACTGACAATTAGTATGCAGCTCCTGGATGAAGATTCAGCAAAGGGATGGGTCAGAAAGCTAGAGCCAGGAGAGAGATAAGTCATGAAAAACTAGAGAAGAGGGTGATGGGCAGTCAGAGACTGCAGGGAGGCCAAGCTGGATGAGGACTGAGAAAAGGCCAGTGGATCTGGCAATGAAGGAGTCACAGGTAATTTGGGGGAGAGCAGTTTCAGTCAAATTGATGAGGCTGGAAGTTGGAAGTGACTGTAGTCCCCAGCTTCACAGCCTGGGGCACTTTCTACTGTATTGTACTGCCTCCAAATCATGGGCAAGTCCATGGAGCCAAGGCTCGGCTTCCCCCTCCCCTACTCTCTTCCCCAAAGGTGCTCACCCATGCTCCACAGCTGCTGTCACTGTCACTGTCACTTCCCCCCGAACTGAGTGTATCATGGGGTCTGCCCTGGCCCAACTGCCATTGAAGCTGCTCGAGGAGCAAGAGGTAGAGAGTGCCCTGTGCCCGATGGGCCGCATCTCTTAGCTCCAATGCCCGCTTCTCCTTCTTTACCAGCTGCAGCTTCAGCGTCAGGTCCATCAGGGCCTCCTGTGGGCAAGGACATGGGCAGAGCTGGGCTCCTCCTTACTGCTCTTCTCCAGGGATGGGCACTGATCCCTTCCTGGGGGAAAACTGAGACCTCAAGAGGGCCATTTGGGGTATAATGAGTGAAGGACAAAACTATAGCGTTCAGGCTCCCAGAGATAGTATCCAGGGCATTGGCCTGAGTGCCTACCCACCCTTTGGGTGGCAGTGAGCAGAGGCTTGAAGATAAGAGGTGATAGATGACCTATATTTCAGTCCCATAACTGGCCTATGTTCTGAGGCTCTCCCAGCCCAGACCTTCTGTATTTAAAGAGCACATTCTAGATTCTAAGCTCCACCCGCACCCCCATCTCCTGCCTCTGACATTATGTTCTAAGGGCCCTCTCAGTTCTAACATACTGTGTTTTGATGTCCTTTTATTTCTGACATGTTCAATTCTAAGGCCCATCCCAGATCTGGTCTTCTAAGTTCCCCCTGAAAAATCTCCCTTGTAAGATGACTTCCAAGTATGCTAGTCCAATATTCTGTGTTCTGAGGTCACTCCTGCTTCTAGGAGAGTTGGAGGTTGAGGGGAAGAAGGAGAGAGCAGTAAGCAAGTGAGTGGAAGATTATAGGGTTACATACCCTCATGGTGGCCAGCTCTTGCTGAATCTGTGTCTTTTCCAGCCTGGGCAGCTCCAGGTCGGGCTGAGCCTCCAGCATTGCCTGAAAGATGGCTTCCTCCCGAAGCACACTGGGCCCATGGCCTGGTCTGGGGTCCGGCTCAGGGGGCACCTTCACCAGGGCTTGGTGTGCCCGGAGCCTCCCAATATAACCCTGGAGAAGTGCTGCTACCTCCAGTTCTGTGGGGGCATCTACACTGCTGCCCTCAGGGCTGTAAGAGGCAGAGGCTGTGCCACCCCAGAGGGCATCATCTTGCCATGCTAGCCTAAACCCCCCTGTAGTCTTTCCTCCTGCTTTTCTCTCCTCCTTCCACCTCCTGGGGCTTGCAGGCACAATTCCCCCTGGAGTCCCCATACCTTGCATAGATACGAGCCAGGATTCCAGCCTCCACAGGGTCTTCCTCAGACAAAAGTCTCTGTGCCACTGCCATGGCTGACTTTGTCCTCCCTTCTCTAGCCTGTGGGCCTGGCCCAGTCCTTGTGTCGACTGTCCGTAGGTCCAGCAGCACCCCATAGGCTTCCACACACTGCTCACTGCTAGACACAGGCCTGCTCAGAACATTCCTGGGGCCTCCCCTACTCCCACACTTCTCACCCCTTCCTGTACGTTATCCCTCATTAACCACCCTTGGCCTGTCTCAGCATCATTAGTATCTCCAATATTGATGTTTAAATGACTGAAGTCCTTGTTCTGTGGCTAGTCTTGTTCTTTAGCCCCTTAGCCTAGGGTCATGTTTTTCTCTCTCAGCCTTGGGCCATGTCTCTTCCCACCTCATTCTCAGGTCAGGGACTCTCTGAGCTTAGACTCTTTCTCCCCATACCATGGCTTCAGTGAGGACAGTGCTGTGTCTCTCCCAATAAGAGTTGGATCTAACGGGGTGAACAGGGCCTTGGCATAGGCACTGACATCAGTAAGGGCATGTTTCCTCTAGCTCTGGCCTCAGAGTGTGATTAGCCACCTGACCTTGCCATTTCCTTGCCTGTCCCCTGGGCCTTTATCCCCTAGGGTCCCATGGTCATCATGATCTTCTCCTAGGGCCTATTCCCCATCAGAGAAACAGACCCAGACATGCAGTCTGGTCTCAGGGACCCATGTCACATGGAATGGCCAACCTTTTCCTGATCCCAGTTCTCCTCCTCATGTTCCTTCCATCTTCTGATCCTCATTGAAACCTAGCTTTCTCCTGAACTCACCATCTCTTGGTGTGCCCTCCCAGGCTGGTGGCTACTTCTCTCACACTCCCTGTCCCACATGGCAAGAAAGAGCTGATATGCTAGGTTCAGACCCTCCCTCAGCCACCATCACACCATGCAGAGAACAAACACTGAGTATAGAATTGGGAAGATGTAGATTGAGGTCCTCCCTCAGACACTAACTGTGTGACCCTGGGCAAATCACATACCTCAGTTTCCTGATCTGCAAGATGAGTGGATCAGAACAAACAATCTCCTAGATCTCTTCCAGATTTAAATCTATAATCCTGGAGGGTCCTTGTTGCTGCCATCTCTGAACATCTAAATTACTATCCTTCCTTCCCAATAATTTTAGTACCTGGCTCACAGTTCTTTCCATCCTAACCCCCTTGATGGCTTTAAAAATCTTGGATTTCAGTTGCCTGACTTCCCCAACTTCCATGACCTCTGGCTCCAGCTACCTCAACAGTGCCCAAGAAAAGTCATATCTTAGAGATCCCATCTAGATGCCACCTCACAAAAAACTCAGACATTTACCCCGGTGCCAGGTAAGATTCCTCAGTAAGTCTAGGTACCAAGGGCCCCTTCAAGGTAGCTGCTGGTTTTTACCCTGCTGGCTCACCTGTATTGCAGAGCTAGGCGCAGGGCAGTAGTTTCGGCCTCCCTCTGTCCCAGCTGCATGCTCAGCCCTTCTGAGTAGCTCTTACAGGATTGCAGGGCCCCCAGCATCATCTGGTTGAAGCATTTTAGCCTCTGAATAGTCCTGGGTGGGGAGAGGAAAGAGGAGAGAAAGGATAAAAGTTAGGGGAGAGATGGATGCCATAACTTAGCCCAGGATTCCTAGCCAGTTTCTCTGAGAACAAGACAGACTGGGCAGAGACTGACCCCAGCCTATACTCCCCTAGCCCAGGGGGTCACAGATGTTACCTCCGGAGCTGTTCCATTTCGGCCTCCAGGTCCTGCTGCTCTGGTGTGAGGGGTGCTGGGATCACAGGGCTGGAAATACTTTGTAGTTGCTGTAGCAAGGGGTGAGATGCCCTAAGAGAGGATCTGAATTTGTGTCCCTACCACCATGGGGATTCTAGATACCCCAAGGGCCTAATTCCAGCCTTGACTATAACAGGAATTCTGATTTACCCAGGGGGGTGCCAGATTAGGGACAACAGTTGGCAGGAGCCCTCTCCTAGCCTACATTAAGGGAGACAGGAACAGGACAGGATAGGCATTGTTAATCTGGTGTTCATGGGTCTCCAAGGGATCCATGGACTTTGATAGTAAGTACACACACACACACACACACACGAATTTTCACTAACCTTTTAGTTTCCTTAGTAATTCTATGTAGTTTATTTTATCACATTATTCTCCCACAAGTGAGTTCTTCCCAGGGCCTCCCTTTTGGGAAGGGGCCCAAGCTTGCCAACCTTCATTGCCCCTGCCTGGCTCCACTTTTGACTTTTCAGACTTCTACACCATGCCCTCCTCAGTGGGTATCTTCTCTTCTGCCTTTTCCTTTTCACCTTCCTTTGGTACATTGTCCTCATTAGACTGTAAACCCTTTGAAGGTAAGGACTTTTTCTCACCAGTATTTGTATCCCTGGGTCTTACTACATTGCCTGACACATATTTAATAAATGCTCATTTCTTTGCATTATTCTGAGAAGAGGTTCATTGGCTTCCTTGTCCTGCCAAATTGGTCCATGATAAAAAAACATTAGGAATTCCTGGTATAGGAGGCTGCTAGGTGTCGTGGATAGAGCAGAACCCCAGAATCAGGAGGACCCTAGAGTCAGGAGGACCTGAGCTTAAATCTGGCCTCAGACATTTACTAGCTGTGTGACCCTGGGCAAGTCACTTAAAACTGATTGCCCACAAACAAAAAGAATTCCTAATACTGGCAAAAAAAAAACCCTGGACCTGGAGTCCAGATATCTAGGTTTCAGTCCCAGTTCTGCTGCTAACTGGCCATTAACCTGTGGTTAGGTTACTCCTCTTTGGGCCTCTGTTCCTTCATCTGTGAAATGGAAGTAATCTTTTCACTCCCTACATCACAGGACAGTTGTGAGGAAAGTTCCTGGTAAACCTTTGAGTATCATACAAAGGCCAGCTAGGACGATGATCATTATGGTACCCACCTGGGCCCCCCAGAACTCTGCATCGTGCCCTGGGCTGCTGGATCTGCTCATGGAGCTGTCCTGGCTAAGCGGGAGCGCTGGAGACAGGTCAAGCTTCAGTATAGACTCATGTAGCTCCCAGACCTGAAGGGGGAGGGAGGGGCAGGGCAGCACTGAGTGTTAGAAGGCTTTGTTACCAGCCCAACTCCAAAACAGATTCAATCTCCTGTCCCTCCTGTCCCACTGGGGCTCTCCCAAGTCCTCTTTTCTCCAAGCACTGTCTTTCTCTCCTCTCATATCTCACCCTTCCCCCCCTAAAAGCTTCCCAGCTTAAGACCCTCGCACCGAGGGAAGTTGCCTCATCCCATGAGGACTATGTAGTCTGAATTGGAGGGTAGGAGGCTGTATCTTCCTTCTCATAGAAGAGGTTCCCTGAGAATATGGTCTGAACCATGTCTTCTCTCTAGGATGGAGACGCCTTGAGAGCAGGTCCTGGTCTTCCTCCCAGACCACCCCAAAACCCCACCTCAAACCCACCTGTCTCTGTAGCTTCTCCTTTTCATCTTGAAAGGCCTGTAGGGAGGCCTTATCCTGGGCCAGCTCCTCTTCCTTGCTTTTCAGAGCACCCCAAAGGCTGGCATTCTGCTCAGTCAGGCTGAGAGCCTTCTGTTTGTAGTCCATTCTCTCCTGCTCAGGCATCCCCTCCTCATGGCCTATTGGGCCCCAGCCTCTGACCAACTCCTCCAGTCTTTGCAGAGGCCATGGTTTATCCTGAGAGCCCAAGCATATATAGAGGATCTGACCTGAGATGCAGAACCTTCGGCCTACAACCTCAGGCTTCCTGCAGAAAGTCTTCCTTAATTGATTGGGAGATGCTTACCTCATCAGCCTTGCCTTCTTCCTCAGGGCCTAGCGTAGTTGAAGCTGGGAGGCTGGAGGCCTGTTGTCGACAAGTGGCTGCCACCTTTTCCAAGGACTCAATGGCCTGCTGCAGAACCAGGTACAGATTGGGGCCATGACCTGGGAGTTGGAATCAAGCAATTCTGAACTCGAGGGGTTAGTTGGGGGGGGGGGGCAGGGAACATATCCTTTAATCTTGGGAGATCTGAGGGAGAAAGGCTGAAACTTGGATGGGGGTGAAGTGGGGCAGGAACCTCTAGGAAGAGGTACAAAGTGTAGAGTTGCCTCAAGTGAATTCCATGAGTTATAGTGATTGAAGGTTATGGAGAGAGGAGATATTCAATGATAGTTTAAGGCAGGCAGTCAACAATGCTCTGAGACAATGATAAGCCTTCCAGAGTGTGAAGGGAGCTCACCTTCCTGGGCATCCTCTCCTGAGGGCTGGTGGAACTGAGAAGGGGGTGAGGCGGGCATTGTGGGCAGCTTTCCAGAAGTTAAATGACTGCTGGGCTCTGAGGCTTCTATCTGTCCATCCCTAAAGAAACCAAGGCCCAGGACACTGGGACCATCAGATCACAGGCTCCCCTACTCTCACTCACATTCATCCTTCCATCTACTGGGCATTTTCTCCTGATGGTCCCGATAGCAAGACACCCTGTCTTGATGCCTTGGGTGCTTTGTTCCAAGGGCAAATGAACCTGTACTCAGGGAAGGAGAGGACCCTTGGAGAAAATAAAGTAGAATGGGGAGGGAGGAAACCAGAAGGAAAATATAAGGAGTATATAAATATTTATGCATGCATTCACATGCATCTATGGGTACCTGCCTGCACATACATGTATAAGGCATGGGTATCGTGTAGAAAGGGAATAATTTCGTTCCCATGGAGAAGCAGGGCAAAGTTCACTAGCCCAGTAGTTCTCCATCCAGCCCAGACCCTGTGACTTCTGTGGAATTCCAGGGGCATGATGGGAGCTTCACCTATCTCATTTGAAATTTAGCTAATTATAGCCTCTGGGCTGACTTACAGGGACCAGGGGATGATAACCTCAGGAATGTGAATATCTTTTTATCATTTGCAAAAGTCTTTACAGACATCATAATTCTTTGATCATAATTCTGATAAGAATTAGATGGGTGTGGGGAACCAGACTAGGGAGCCATGGAAGAGACAAAATATTTTTAAAATAGTTTTTAAAATGTCTAAGGACTAGTCTCAGTGGGCAGGGGAGAGGCAGGAGAGAATCTGGAACTCAGTTTTAGAAAAAGAATGTTAAAGATGAAAATAAAATGTACTTGGGAAACATTTAACAAAATAAATACAAATATAATTGATTTTAAAAGTCTGAAAGCTACACTAGCTAGTCGGATTCAGGTAGCTGAATGGGTCTACAATACAAAATAGCTTAACTATTAGCCCCACCGGGACTGAAGAGCTGATAGGTATCTTGGTTTCATGGAGGAAAACGTCTCACTGCAGTTGGAAGCCAGCAGATGGCAGCAGAGAGCAGCACGGAGCAGAGATGCCCGGCAGACAGCGTCAGAAAGACCCAAGCAGGTCAGCTCCGCTCTCCTGAGGACAATGACTGTGCAGAAGGGGAGGCCCTAGTTGTCCCTCCCATGCATGTGTCCCAGTGCTTAGCACAGTGTCTGGCTCATAGTAGGCACAAGCTCAGTAAACACCCCTCCCTGGCTGGATCTGCCTCCTTCCCCAAACAGTGAGGACCATTTACTTCTGTGTGGATGGTGATCCTTATTTGGCTAAGCCTTTGATTAAACATCATTTACTTTGAACTAGTGAATCCTAGCTGGGAGTAAATGCTGACCCACAAAAAATGCTTCAAACCTGGGGTAGTTTTCTAGGGACCTACAACTAACTAGTACGAATCCCTCTATATCATTGATATCATAGAGGCAGCAACTGAAAGTTAGGGAGACCTTGCTTTTAAATCCTAATTCTGAAGACTCTAGCAAGTCAAGTGACCTCTCTGAGCCTCAGTTTCTTCATCTGTAAAATGGGAGTCCTGATAAATCAATAAAATAAATACATAAATTATAAAATTATAATATACATAAATTATAAATCATAAAATATACCAGGGGTGGGGAACCTGTGGCTTTCTAGATTCTTAAGTTTGGCCTTTTGACTGAATCCAAATTTCACAGAACAAATTGCTCCCCACCCCTGCACTACACAAATGTCACTTATACAGGTAGCAGCATTGCATAGTGGATTCAATTCAGCTGAACTGAATAAACATTTATTAGGTGCCTACATGTGACCAGCCCCTTGCTAAGCCTTCCTCATACTGACTGTGTAACCCTGGGGAAAGTCATTTAACTTCTCAGTTGTTAGACTAGACAAGTTGTTTTTCCTTTGTTCCCCAAGAGGACCATATTATCAGGAAGATGATGCCATGACTTGCAAGTGAATTGAATTTAAGTAAGGGAGGGCTGTGCAAGGTCACCAGCCTCACTAACTCCTCTGGAGCCATTTGGGTCCAGTGGCAGGACATAGATCAGGACAACAGGAGATGGCCTTGCTCTAGACCAGTGATATCAGACTCAAAGAGGGCTGCTAACCTGTGGGCCAGATATTAATTTAGGAAAACCACATTTCAACATCATCTATATTCTATTATATTTTTATTGATTTTCTTAAATATTTCCCAATTACTGCATTAATCTGGTTCAGGCTACATTTGAGAGTGTTGTGGGATGCCCTTGGGCAGCAGGTCCCATAGCTTCTCTCTATTAGACAGCCCATTAAGTCTCTTAGCTTCAGAGAGACTTCAGAGCTGCTTTGGCAAAGGGAGGTCCCCCCTCTGGGTGTTCTCTTTGCCAGTAAACTCATGGTCCGGGTGCTGGCCCTATGAATATGATTATTCATCTTTCCTGTGTTTTCCAGGGCTTTGCTGACTGCATCTTGACTCCTTTCTGTCTGTCTGCCAAACAAACCGGAGACCTGGGATGTGCACTTTTTATCTCCCGCTGCTGTGAATTCACACAAGCTGTCAGCCCCTCAGCCCATACCTGGAATGCTCATCTCTACTTTTCAGAATTCTCTTCCTTTGAGGCTCAGTTGAGGGGTCACTTGAGGTTTCATTCCAGAGGCCCCCTCTCTGGCTCTTCACCCTGGGACAAGCTATCCTGATTGGTGGGTGAGTGAGCGAATAGAAATCCTCTCTATCTAGCTGGCCTCAGGCCATGCTTCACATCCTGGCCACTAGAAAACTGAGGCCTACCCTACAGGAACGTCATGCTGCTTCATCCCCTGTATGTCTCTGTTTGTGCCACCCATCCCCTCGCTGTTATTGAAAACAGTAACACCGTCGGAACTGGAAAGTCTGACAATCTATGGTTCACAATCTTAGGTAACCACTTGGGCCAAAACTCCCTTTCCTAACCTCCACTCCTATATGTCTTCCCATTTAAATAAATACACAGTTAGGTGTAGTGGGTGGACTACTGGGCCTGGAGTAAGGAAAACCTGAGTTCAAATTTGACCTTACACATTAATTGTGTGACCCTGGGCATGTCACTTAACCTCTGTCTGCCTCAGTTTCCTCAACTACAAAATGGGGAATAATAATAGAATCTACTTCCTAGGTATCGTTGTGAAGATAAAAATGTGATAATATTTATATAGCACTTAGTACATAATAGGTTCAGTAATACACAGTAGGTTTATAGTAAGCATTAATAATAGATGCTTCTGGGGCGGCTAGGTGGTGCAGTGAGTAGAGCGTCGGCCCCGGAGTCAGAAGGACCTGAGTTCAGTTCCGGCCTCAGACACTTAACGCACACACAAATAAAAACCTAGCCGTGTGACCTTGGGCAAGTTACTTAATCCCAATTGCCCTCCAAAAAGCAAAAAAAAAAAGATGCTTGTTTCCTTCCCTTTCTTCCTTCAAGGGGCAGTGTAAGCACTATCTTCTACATGAAATCTTTCCTGACTCACTGCCATCCCCAACTACCTTGTATACATTTTTGTTTTTTTTCCTATTTATTTTGTATATACTCACATATTTATTTGCTGTTTCCCTCATCAGAATGTAAATACTAGAATATGGATTGTTTCAGTCTTTGTATTTGTATCTCTAGGACTTAGGTCAGTGTCTGGAACATTAGTAAGACCTTAATAAATGCTTTTTGGTTGATCACCTCCTCATCCTGGATAAGGCTAAGTGGGGCAGCCACCTGGCATGGGGCAGTGGGTGGAGCACTGGGCTTGAAATCAGGAAGAGTCATCTTCATAAGTTCAAATCCAACCTCAGATACTAGCTATGTGACCCTGGGCCAGTCACTTAACCCTATTTGCCTCAGTTTCCTCATCTAATATGATCTGGAGAAGAAAATGGCAAACCACTCCATTATTGCCAAGAAAACCCTGAAGACAGAACTGAAAAAATGACCAAACAGCAAATATCCCAGATACTTCCCTCTCTTTTGGCATTAGAGACAACACACTTGCTTGGGTCTCCTATTTTGGTCAGTTCTCCTTTGTTGTTTTATTCCCTGCATTTCATCTTCTTTCTGACTCCTTAATATGAATGCTCTCTGAGGTTCTGGCCTCAGCCCTCTCCTCCTCCAAGCACTGTGTGCTGACCTTGAAACGGGGGTCCCTGGTTGTGAATCTTAGCTCTGCCATTTACTGGCACTGAAGGCTTGCGAACCTGTCTTTTCATCTGTAAAATCAGTGACTATGACTCCTAAGGCCCTTCCAGCTCCAAATCTGTGATCCTGTGGTCATTTCTCTCTACTTTTTCCTTTGTAACCTCAGCCATTCCCAGGTCACCAATTCTCCTCTATGCAGATGATTTCCAAACCTGTAACCAGAGTGGGACCTGAAGTCAGGAAGACCTGAGTTCAAATCCAGTCACAGACGCTTAATACTTGCATGATGTTAGGCAAGTCACCTAACCTCTGTTTGCCTCAACATCCTCAACTATAAAGCAGAGAATAGTACCTACTCCCAAGAGTTTTTGAGAATCAATTGAGATAATAGTTGGGTTTTTTAAGTGCTTATTTAGTTCAGTGCCTGTAGGCACTATATAATTACTTATTCTCTTCCCTGTATCTCCAGCCTTGACTTATCATCTGAGTTCCAGACTTGAGTTGCCTATTAGATATCCTATCAGCACCTCAAACTCAACATGCCCCAAACCAGCTTCATTACCTCTCAACAAACCTGCCCTTCCTCCTGATTCATTTGTTCATTCACTTGGTCTCCCCATCTTCAGAAACATACAGTTATTCTTTATTCTTCCCTCTCTCACCTTGAATTCCAAATCAATTAATAATTACATTGAACAATTACAAAAATAACAATGACTGATTATAATAATCGATTACAGCTCTTGTATCCATGCCCTCTTCTCTGTTTCTATGGCGGCCATCTCCATAGTAGAGGCTATCATTGACACTCCGCCATAATTATTGCAATAGATTCCTTACAATTCTCCTGTCCTCCACTCTCTCCTCCCTCCAATCCGCCCTTCATACAACTGCTGGCATAGTCTTCTTTGTACATAGATCTGGTTGTGTCTTTCCCCCTCTCAAAAATCTCAAGTGGCTCCCTATTCCTTCCTAAGTAAATTAACAAGCATTTATTAAGTGTATACTATGTGCTAGATGCCATACTGGGTCCTGAGTATACAAAAAAAAGTCCTTGATCTCAAGGAGATTACAGTCTATCAGAGGAGATATCATATATATGTATGTAAAATAAACACAAAGTGACTTTTTTGGGGGGGGGGAGGGACATTAACAGCTAGGGTGTGGGAGATAGCTGGATGGTTCAGTGGATAGATTTCTGGACTAGGAAATCATTTACTAACTGTATGAGCTAGGGCAAGTCATCTAACCTCTTCCTGACTCAGTTTCTTTGGCTGTAAAATGGGGACAATAGCAGTACATACCTCTCAGAGTTGTTATAAGCACAAAATGAGATATTTGTAAAGTGCTTTGCCAGCCTTGACATACTATGTAAATTCTAGTTATCAGGGAAGGCTTTGTGTAGAGATGATGCATGAGCTCAGTGGGGAAGGAAACAAGGAATTCTAAGGGGAATTCAGGTAAAGTTCAAGCTGTTCTGCTGCAGTCCAAGTCCTTCAAAACCTGGCCCAGCTCTCTCTGTCCAATCTTAGCTTCTTCTTCCCCTTGACACATTCTGTGCTATGCTCTAGTTCAACTGGACAGTTCCCTGCCCCCCAGACAGGCATTATGTTTCCATATCTCAGTGCTTTGGTTTGCTTTGCTTTCACCTAGAATACTTTCCCTCTCTCTCATCACCAGATGACTCCTAGCTATTCTTTAAAATCGAATTCAAATGCTACCACCCCTAGGGAATTTCCTTCCCTTGTGCCCAGCTCCTCATTTGGTAAGAGCTTTCCTTAATAGGCTTTACATAGCACTTTAAAAAATAACTCTCCAAGGCTCTTATGTGTGTTTGAGAGAGAGATAGAGACAGAGAAAGAGAGAGATAGAGAGAAAGAGATGAGCGAGAGACAGCTAGAGAGACAGAAAAAGGAAGAGAGAAAGACAGAGAGATAGAAAGGGAGAGAGACGAAAGAGAAAAAGACAAAGACGGAGAGAGAGAAAGACAAAGACGGAGAGAGAGAAAGACAGACAGAGAGAGAGAATTTGTGGTTTCTTTGGTGTAGGGAATACCTCAATGAAGAAACTCCTTCTGTTAAATAAGTTAGTGCCCTCTCTCCCCCTCTGCATTTAGAAAGTAACTTGGTTAGAGTCATGTAGCTACCATGTGTAAAAGACTGAGTCTCCTGCCTCAGAGGTCAAGTCTTTTTCCTCCATACCCTGATGCTTCTCATGTATCTGTCTCTATTTACATAGAGATATATTTAAATATACATAGACATATACACATGTGTGTATACATTTTAAGATTCTATATTAATCTCATATTGGTGTATAGTCTGTTATTCCATATATTCTAAAAGTCTATAATGTATTAATATACATATATTATATCTATTCTAAGATTCTATAAATGTTTATATATATTCTAATATTCTATATGAATCCCATTTGACTATAGTCTATTATTCTATGTTTTTATTTTATATATATTCTGAGATTCTTTAAATGTATTTATATACTTATATTTTATATTACAGCTATTATATCTATTCTAAGTTTCTATAAATATATACACATATTCTAAAATTCTATAAATGTATTTGTATACATTTAATTTGTATAAAATTCTATAAATGTATTTGTATACATTTATCATAATACAATATGACAAATTATTACAATTACTGTATTTTATATTATATAATCTAAATTGCTATAAATACATATATATTCCTAGATTCTATATTAATGCTGTATTAGTATATACTCTTAGTCCAAACATTTCTATATTGTATATAAGATACTATATTTTAAGATTCCATATTTTATATTAGTCTATATTCTATATATTTCTATATTCTATATTCTGAGATTCTATAAATATATTTATATAAATATATTATATTAAAATATTTTATATGTATATGAAGGTACATATACATGTGAAGATTATACAAACTTGTGTTTACTTATTGCCCCTCTAGAGGCCCAGTGGTATAGCAGACAGAGGGTGAGCTGACTGTAGTGACCTCAGTCACAGTTCTTTCTCTTGCACATCCTAGCTCTGATTCCACGAAAATCCCTGAACTTCTCAATGCTCCAGGAAACTCTTGAAGATGACACATGGCCAAGAAGTTGCCCCACATGTGATGGTAGAGAAGTCCCTCAGTCGGTGCTGTCTCATATATATAATCCCAGGTCCTGTCTCCATCCCTTTCCTTGTTCCAATCACCTATGGTTCAGCTGTCCCTTTCTGTATTATGGGCTCCATGAAGACAGAGGCTTCTTACTGAAATCTAGTATCTCTTCCAAGGCCCACTGTGTGTGTGTGTGTGTGTGTGTGTGTGTGTGTGTGTGTGTGTGTGTGTGTCTTAATACTGCTGGTTGAGTCATAATGTATGAGGAGGGTCTTATACTGAAAGGGCTCACTCAGCATCAGGTAAAAGTTGGACCTGTTGACCTTCAAAGGTCCTTTAAAAGCTGAGACTCTGCGATTAAATAATCAGAGAAATGACCAATAATATGTCCTTTAAAAGCAAAAATTCAGGAACTACAAATCATTCAAAAAGAGTAAAAGTCTTTCCTGAGTCACAGAATGTCAGAGTTAGGAGGGTTCTTAGAGTACAAATTATCAGAGCTGGGAGGGCCCTTAGAACATGAAGTTGCAGAGTTGAAAAGGAATCTTGGAATAGAGTACGCAAAGTCAGAGCTGGGAGAAACTTTAGTTTCCTCCCTGTAAAGTCAGAGCTCAGAGCAGTAAGATTAGACAGTCTTACTGTCTGTATACCTTTCTGCCCTTTGCCCCCTCCAGCCCCAGTCCTACCTGGGTCTGTCTGGCTGTAGACAGTTGCTTTGGCGGCTTGGTTCCAAGACAGTGGCCTGGTGCTCTGCCAGTGATGCTTCCTGGGCCAGCCTGGGTACCTGCTCTGGCCCAACACTGCTTCCCACAGTGTCTGCCTCTTCAGTGCTCTCCACCACAGGGTCCAGCTCCCCCTGCAAGTACCCTTAGCCTTGGCCACAGGGTTCTGAGCCCCAGTAGACTGATATCCCATGTCAGTGTTGTGGGTCATGGAGGGCACACTCTGGTCAAGGAATGCTAGGGCTATCTCCATTGGGCAGAACCTAAGGTTCAGAATTTTCTGGGAATTTGAGGGTTTCAGATAGGCAAATAGGCCCTAAGGCTGAAGCTTGGGAGGTAGGAAGGGGACTCCAGAGTTAGGCCAGCCCAGGGGCCTCTCCATTCTTCCCAATCCCACCCTTCGTGACAGAGGGAGAGGTGGCCTCACTCGACCTCTCTTCCTGTTTTCAGGAAGAACAAAGAAGAGGCATCAGCCTGTCCAGGGACCATAGTAACTCACTGGGGGTGGCGCCCTCCCCCGCCGGCTTCGGGGTCTGGTAGCTCTGCTGCTCATCTTTGGTTTGGGCTTGGCCTGTGGGGGACAGAGAGGAGGTGGGCCCAGCTGACATTCCCCCATCCTATTTCTGTCCAGCCACTTATCCCAAAGGCTTTGGCCATATGACCTTTTACCTTAGTTCTGTTGGACCTTAGTTCTTATCGTCCCATCCCCAAGCTTATCTCTCTGATTCCCCTGTTTCTGTCACTAGCACTGACATACTCTCAGTCTCCCTAGTCAGAACTCTCAAAGGCCCCTCCCTGTCATCTCTTTTCCTCACCCATACACACCCATCAGGTCAAGTCTTTGAATTGAGTCTTCCAACCAGACAATTGTGAAAGAATGACCAGAGTTCTCCTCTTCCTTATCTGGTATGGCTACTTACTTTACCAGACCTGTCAGCTTAGAGTCAGCTTAGGCCATGTGATATCGGTCACTGGCCCAGCAAGAAATATAGAAGAAACCCTGGAAGAGGCAGGCACAGGCATTAGAAGGAGATTTACATATGATACTTTGATGGATGATACTTAACCCAAGAGTTATTAATATTTTTTGTGTTCTAGACCCCTTTGGAAGTCAGTCTGGTGAAACCTATGGACCCCTCTCAGAAGAATGTTTTTCAATGCATAAAATAAAAATATAGAGGATTACAAAGGAAACTGATTATATTAAAATGCAGTTGTCTATATATATATGTGTATATATATATATACACACAGACATGTACATATATACATACACATGCATATATGTATATGTAAATGCATGGACTCCCAGAAATATAATGGGCCCAAGGTTAAGAATCTCTGCTCTACAGAACAAGGAGAACATTGCATACAGTAACAGCAACGTTGTGCAATGCAAAGATCTAAGACAACTCCAAAGCACTCACTATGGAAAATACTAGCTACATCCAGAGAAAGAACGATGGAGGCTGAATGCAGACAGAAGCAGACTATTTGCTGTCCTTTTTTCTTTCTTATGGTTTTCCCTTTTGTTCTGCTTCTTTTACAGTATGATTAATGTGGAAATATGTTTAATACGATCGTACATGTATGGCCTATGTTAGATTGCTTGCCATCTTGGGGAGGGGAGGAGAGGAAATTTAGAACTCAAAATCTTATAAAAGTGAATGTTGAAAACTAAAAAGTAATTAATTAATTATTTAAGAAAAGAAACCCTGCTGTAACAACCTCCCTTTCTACCCAAATTGGGCATCTTTTGCTCACCCTAACATCTGCTTGCTGCCTGCCCCGTGCAACCCCATGCCTCACCTACCTTGATTTCTGACTTCCGATAAGGGTGCATTGCATCCCTCATCACTGACTGCTTCCCTAGTCCCAGAATTCAGCAGACGTCTTCTTCCCAAAGTCCTCATATACAAATCAGTCTCCTGCCTGCTTCTAGACTCTACTCAAGTCTCTTAACACTTAGAACAGCACTTGGTACATAGTAAATGCTTAATAAAGGCTTTTCATTTAATTTCATCTTCTTCCAGAAAACTTTCCCTAGTCAAACCATTTGTTAGTATTCTCTTCCTTTCAAATGATCTTTCATTAAACTTGTCAGTGCTCGTACTGAATCCCACAAAAAAGCAAACTCAGTACAGAATGGTCCCCTTTTGTCTTTGTATCCCTAGTACCTAGCTCATTGTATCTCATAAATGCCCTTTAAATGCTTATTGAACTTAATTGCTGAATATTCCTAAAATTCAGCTTTGGTTATTCCCTTCCTCTCACTTTCTGTGGCTCCCTATCACTCATGGGAGAAAAGCCTAAACTACTTAGCCAAGAATTCCAAGTTCTCTCCCTGTCTCCTCCTCTACCAAAAATGTAGCAGCATTCTTTCCTCCCATCTTTCAACATATATTTACTGGGGACTATGGGAGAGACAGAGCTAAGAACTTGCTGTCTAGCTGGGAAAATAGCTTTGTTCTTCCATACCCAGAATTACAATGCAAGACCACAAGAGAGGTAGATGGGGTCTCTGAGGAGAGAGAGAGAGAACACTTCTGATAGGGTGGGGTGGAGCAGGGAAGACTTCTTGGAGAAGATCACATTGGAATTGAGACAGAAAGGAAGGGCAGGATATTGGCAGGCAGACACAGAGGAGGAGATATGGTCTTCTACATGACTCTCAGAACATCCCATAGGAGTTTCATCTCCCCAGCCTAATGACAAGCTCCCCAAGGGCAGAGCCTGGTTCTTTCCTTTCCCCTGTCTTTCCCCGAACTTCACAGGCTGTCTGACACTGTACTGGGCACACACTGGGCATTAGTAAATGCTAGGTTTTTGATAGCAAAGATGGTCCTTTGAGGAGACCTCTATCCTGAGATAGGAATGGCTAAAGTGAACTTGGCCACTGATTCTCTCTGACTGGAGGCAAGTAACTTACCCTCTTTGGGCCCCAGCTTTCTTATCTGTAGAATAGTGTGCACTCCATGACCTCTTTTAAAGGGCCCTTCTAGGTTAATAGTTTGTGGAGGTTAATATAGGTTAATAGTTTGTGGAGATATCATTAATATCACCTGGCCCAATGGTTCTTGATCTGTGGGCTGTAGATTCCCATCAATCTCAAACTTTCTCATGGAACAACTAACTCAGTGTCACAAATGAGCACACAATTTATCTTCTGCAGGCTAAACAAAAAACTTTTGCCCATCCATACACATATCACTTATTAAAATATGCATAATGATTCACAAACTACAAATTCATCTCAAATATGCATTTTCTCAACCAATGGACACATAATTCCACCACTTCATAATTGAAAAGAATGGGAACCACTGACCTAGACCAAGTCCTTCTTTTCACAGAAGAAGAAAGTAAGGATCAAATAAGGGAAGTGATTTGTACAAGGTCATACAGGTAGTAAGTATCAAAGCTTTGAAAAATCTTCCACTGGTGGGAGTTCTGGGGCTGAGGCCCAGAGTAGGAAGGGGAAGAGAGCTTTTGGAAGCTGAGAAGAGGTTCCAAAGCCAGACCCAGCCAGCATGAGTCCTAGTATACTCTGGCTGTAAGATACTCACCCTTCTGGGAAAGATGAGCTGGGGCTTTAGAGCCCCCATCCTGCCCAGTCTCATTGCCCTGGGAGTCACCAGAGTTGCAGTGGATATAAACGCAGGATCCTAGCTCACAGATCGCCTTCCAGCCTGCATATACCACTCCCACCAAGGGCCCCCCACAGTTCCCCATCACCCTTGTTCCCTTCTCTTTGCAAAGCCACTAGGGAATCCAAATGCCCAAAGCCAAGAGTAAAGATAGGACAGCGGCCACAGCCCCTGCTGTTGGGCTCTGAGGCAGGGCTCCCCAGACCCTCCCAAGTGTAATGGGTACCTCTGGCTCACAGTGGGGTCATCAGGTGAAGGAAAGCTTCAAGGGGCCAGGACTCTCCCAGAGCTCCCTCTTATTGGCAGAGTGAAAGCCCAGGCCACCAGACAGACTAGTAGGACCATCACTGTCAACAGCTGGCTGGTCAAGCCAGTGCCGGAAAGACCTGGGGCTGGACTCAAGGAAGTAGGATACCACCTCCCCCGTGTCACGTGGGTCCCTATTGTGTAGCTTCCTCCCCAAGGACATCTGTTCCCTACACACCCTAGGACCAAAGGCTAGGAAGGAAATGAGGGAGGAGAATTGGGGTGGGGGGGGGAACCTGAGAGGATGAGAAACAGGGAGAGAACGAAGGGTGTAAGAACTAAAGAGTAAGATGAGGCAGAACTAGGGGACTGAGGGGGGAGGATGAAGAAGTGAGAACCAGAAAAAACTGGAAGAATGAGAATGGGAGAAAAATTTGGAAAGTGAGAATGGGCAGAGAACTGGGAGAATGGAACTGGGGAGAACAGGAAAGACGGAACAAAAATGGTAAGTGGATAATTAAAAGCCAAGATAACTGAGAGAACAGTAAGAGAGCAATGAGTTCAAGAAGCCAGATGTGGATGGTCTATATCCTGTCTGTACTGATGACATTCTAGAACTGGGTTGGCAGATATGATTGCTGAGTCACTGTCAGTGATCACTGAAAGTTCTTGGAGAACAGGAGGGGCCCCACAGATTGGAGAAAGGAAAACGTCCTGACTTCCAATGGGCCACTGAGCTTGACTCAGTTCCTGGAAAAATTCTAGAACATATTATAGCACCTTTTCCTTTTAAAAAAAATTATTTATTTTTAGTTATCAATATTCATTTCCATAGATTTTGAGTTTTAAATTTTCTCCCCCTCCTTTCCCTCTCCCTCCCCAAGACAATGTGCAATCTGCTATAGGCTCTACTTATACATTCATATTAAACATATTTTCACATTAATCAAGATGTAAAGAAGAATTAGAACTCATGGGAAGAACCACAAGAAAGAAGAAACAAAACAAAAGAATAGGAGAGCAAATAGTATGCTTCCATCTGCATTCAGACTCCAAAGTTCTTTCTCTGGATGTAGCTAGTATTTTCCATAGTGAGTACTTTGGAGTTGTCTTAGATCCTTGCATTGCTGAGAAGAATTAAGTCTATCAGATTCAGGCATCACACAATGTAGCTGTTACTGTATACAATGTTCTCCTGGTTCTGCTCATTTCACTCAGCATCAGTTCATATAAGTCTTTCCAGGTTTTTCTAAAGTCTACTTGCTTTCATAGCACAGTAGTATTCCATTACATTCATATGCCACAATTTCTTCAGTTGTGACATTCCCCAATTGATGGACATATGTAGCACCTTCTCCAAGGCTATTTCTGCAACTCCCATTTGGTCTCCAGAGGACAGATACTACTACCAATTTTAGGACTCTAGGGATAACCCTGAAGGGATAATTACTAGTACTTTGTTCAAAAGCCCCCACCAGTGTGCTTCCCATTTCATATCAGTCAGACTTAATGTGCTTTTTAACAAAAGCATTTACCAAAGTGGCATAGTTAGAGAAGTGAAGACAAAACTCATAGATGTGGGGTTCAGTCTCTCACAAAAACAGACAGCCTCCATGGGAAGAGTGGACTCAAATTTAAAATAAAATGGTGGTGAGAACACTTATGGCCAGGGGGTAAAATCACAACTTTTGGTTACTATAAGTCCTTTCTTTAGTCCATAGCCATTCTTCTCCAGCGAAAGGGATCATGATGGCTCTTGAAGTTACTTCCCTCAAGTGACTATCTTTCTGTGTCCGTGTCTTTTATGTGGTGTGTCTCTCTCAGCTCTTCATTAGATGCTTTATCTATTTCCAGTGGCATAATCAACAGAAGGAAAGAGAGGGAAAGAGGTATATGTGTGTCAGAGGGAGGGGTCAAAGATGGAAAAGGGGAAGGTGGAAAGAAGGGAAAAAGAGAAAAAGGTAACTGCTGATATTTCTCTTGTTATTTAAAGCTCCCAGGAGCTTAGTGAGCTTGTTTGTTTAGCTAATTAATCTATTTGATTCTTTTTTTTCTTTTTTTTTGAGGGCAGTTGGGGTTAAGTAACTTGCCCAAGGTCATACAGCTAGGTTTTTGTTTGTATGTGTGTTAAGTGTCTGAGGTCGGATCTGAACTCAGGTCCTTCTGACTCCAGGGCCAACGCTCTACTCACTGTGCCACCTAGTCGCCCCTATCTATTTGATTCTTGAGCCAATTAAAAAGGACTTGGAACCTGATAAAGAGATCACAGAGAGTTTACAGCATTTTAAAAACATAATCATATGTGTTGCTTGATTGATTAAGGTGAGAGTATTGAACCAAATCTCTTATACATACAATCAAAGGGAAAGTTTTTGAGTATTTAAAAAGGAAGCAATGAATGGGAAAATTCAACATGGCTTCAGGTTGTGCCAGACTAATCTGATTTCCTTTTTTGACAGTTACTAGATCAATATATCAGGAGAGTATTGCAAATATAGTTTACTTAGATTTCAGCAAAACACTCAACAAAGTCTCTTACACTCTTCTTCCCAGACAAGATGGAGAGATGTGGGTAGATTATATTTATATATTCATTTATATATTTGTTATATGTATATATGCATATAAATATTACCTAAACATAAATATTTTCAATAATTATTATTATGTTAGAAAAGGTTCAAATCAAGGCAAGAAAGTACAAGCCTCGAGTCCACGATGATGGTAAGGATTGGTTGAACTGGGATATTTAATTTCAAGAAGAGAAGGTTGGGTTTCAGAGGGGAAATGAAGAGGAATTCGCTTTGTTCTATTTGGTCCTAGAAGGCTGAACCAGAGAATGGATGGAAGTTGCAGAGGCAGATGTAACACACCTATAACACACCAAGATGTGAAGAACTTCCTTCCAGTTAGAGAGGATTTCAGGGTGAAACAGACTGCCTCCAAAGGCAAGGGGCTGGTGTCTTCAAAACCAGATGATCATTTGACAGGTAGGTTGTAGAAGAGAGTCTTGGTCAGGTTGGATCTACCCCACCTGGTGGGATCTGGAGGGTCTGCCTGCCTCCAGTCTCTCCCTACTCTAATCCCCCTTCCTTTTAGCCACCAAAGTGATTTTCTTAAAGTGCAGTTCTGACCACATCAGCCTCCTATTCAATACACTCCAGAGACTTCTTACTACCTCCAGGATCAAAAGAAAAATGCTCTGTCCGGATTTCAAAGCCTTCATAAACTAGTCCCATTCTGCTTTTCCAGTCCTCGTGCACCTTACTTTTTGCCATGTACTAAAGATGGTCTCTTGGCTGTTCCATGAACCATAGGCTACATCTCTTGGTTCCAGGCATTTTCTCCAGCTGTTTCTCAAGTCTGAAAGGCTCTCCCTTCTCATCTCTGCCTTCTGTCTTCCCTAGCTTCCTGCAAGTCCCATCTAAAATCGAGTATTCTACAGGAAGCTTTCCCTAACCTTCTTAAACTTAACGCTTTCCCTTTCTTAGTAATTTCCTATTTATTCTGTTTGTTTGTACATAGCTGTCTTCCCACTGAAGAGGAAAAGGTGATAAAGAGGGGGGAGGGTAAGAGGTTCTGCCAGGGACCCTGATCACTCTCAGTGACCAGAAACCCTGCCATTCAGTCTGGAAGGAATTCACCAGGCTCAAGCAAACTTGGAGCCGAGATTGTAAAGTTTATTGCTGCACAGCACCATGCACAGCACAGCGGGTGAGGATTCTTAGGGAACCTGCAAACTTCCAGGGGTCACAGGCATAGTTTTAACTAGGTGAGTAAGGGTGGGATCAGGGAGGAGTTAAGGAGTGGTCAGTGCTTAAAGGACCATGCACTTTTAATATCAACTGCGCAGGTGTATTGCCCATGATTCACTGGGAAATAGCCCAAGGCTGGGCTACCTGGAGGTGTGGTTTTAGGCCTGACAAGTCACTAAAGTCAATCCTCGGTCATGGCTACTGAGGAGTGCCCAGTCTGCCACCCCTCAATGTCAGGCTTGACAAGATAGATGTTGGGAACCAAGGCCATCAGAGACCCAGTGTGGGTATAATTGGCTAAGGAGTTACCCTATAGATAGGGTACTGAAGAATTCATGGTGCACCTGGCCACTCTAAGGGAGATAACATTTGCCTAAGCTAAAAATGTTTATAGATAGTTTTGTGAAGGATTCATAAGTAGCTTATTGTTTCAAGCAGAGATAAACAGTTCATGAATTGTTGCTGGTCAAAGTGCTGGCAGGGAGAAGGAGCAGAGTTAGTTAATGCTTTGAGACTGGGGAGGGGGAAAGTGTGACTTTACAGACTGCTTTTACAAATTGATTTTACAGACATAGATCCCAAAGCACCCCATTTACAAACTGATGTTACATAGATTGATGTTACAAACATATATACATCCCAAGGACCCCATCACCACTAGCTTATTTGTACACGTTTTTGGAGATTTTGAGCTCCTTGAGGGCAAAAACTGTTCTTTGCCTCTTTTTGTATCCCCAGCACTTAGCAAAATGCCGGGCATTTTGACAACATGGGAGTTGCTTAATAAATAATTAATGATGAGGGCTAGCCCAGTTAACTGGAGGAACTAGGAAGTTGGGGTGTTTTGGGGGTCCCTACTACACCCCTGGCTTTCATGAATCTAACCTTTATTAGTATAAAGAGGAATAAACTCTCGAGTTTACCGTGGGTATGCACATAAAAAACAAAGAACTTTCATACAGATTTATTCAGTAAACAACAATTTTGTTTCACTAACACCTTGTGGAATATTTCAGTGGGATAACATAGTTATGTACTAAACATTCCCTCCATCCCCTTGACAAGCTCTCTAGCCTCTTGGCGACCCTCATGCTCTGAAAAGAACTAGTGGAGAAATGCTCAGAGCGCAGCGGGAGAAGAGGTTAATCCCAGGCCCCGCCCTTGGCCCTCAGGCCCAGCCCCTGGCCCATCTTGTCAGTCTGGCTTCACTTGTTTCCAGGGTATGCTCCCTACGGCCCCGTCTCCGGTTCTTTCCTCGCCCCAACTCCGTCTTCCGGAAATGCCGGGGACTCCCAGCAGGCCTTTCGGCACCCCTACTTCCGGGGGCGGGGGAGAAGATGGCGGCGTCCAGGCGGAGCTGCCGCCGCTGAAGCAAGAGACAGGACGAGGTTCCGAGAGGTGAGAGCCGAGGCGGGGACAGCTGAGGACAGGCTGCGACGGAGCTTCCGAGCCCCTGTCGGCGGCCAGCGCCTTGGGAGGGAGGTGAGAGTGGGAGAAATGACGGGACCTGCCCTCTGGTGGGGGGGCGGGGCCGGGGGGCCACACCTCTCGGGGCCTCGGCATCCTCCCCTAGGATAGGACCAGATAGTCTCTGGGGCCCCTCCCAACACCTGCCTTCCGTGTCCCCGGGGCCTGAGGGTCATTCTGGTGTTTGGCATATCATCTCCCGCCTCCGTGCCTTTGCGTAGGGGGCCCTGATCCCCGTGCCTGGAGTGCATTCCCTCCTAGTTTCGTCTCTTAGAACCCCTAGTTCTTTTCCAGGCTTAACTTGGAGCTCTTTCCTGAGCCACTGAGCAGCTAGCGGCTTATTTCCTGTGTACTTTGTGTTTGTAATAAATAATCATGCCTGCTCTGTTCTCTCCTGTTAGAGTATCAGCTGCTTGAAGGCCTGTTTGGCCTTTTAGTGTCTGTGTCCGCAGTGACTAGCGCTGGTCCCGACGGACAGCGAGTGTTGGAGCAGAGATGCTGCGGTCCCTTCCGACTCTGGGACTGTGTGTTCTCCATTTGGTATTCTAGAGGCTCTTCTAGTGCCGACATTTTATTCCAAAATCTCTCCCACCTCTGACCTCCTGTGTTCTAAGGGCCTTCCCAGCCCTGACATCCTGTGTTCTAAGGGCCTTCCCAGCTCTGACATCCTGTCTTCTAAGGGCCCTCCCACCTCTGACATCCAGTGTTCTAAGGGCCTTCCCAGCCCTGACATCCTGTGTTCTAAGGGCCTTCCCAGCCCTGACATCCTGTGTTCTAAGGCCCCTCCAGCTCTGACTTCCAGTGTTCTAAGGGCCCTCCCAGCTCTGACATCCAGTGTTCTAAGGGCCTTCCCAGCCCTGACATCCTGTGTTCTAGGACCCTCCCAGCCCTGACATCCTGTGTTCTAAGGGCCCTCCAGCTCTGACTTCCAGTGTTCTAAGGGCCCTCCCACCTCTGACATCCAGTGTTCTAAGGGCTCTCCCAGCTCTGACATCCTGTCTTCTAAGGGTCCTCCCAGCCCTGACATCCTGGGTTCTAAGAGCCCTCCCAGCTCTGACATCCAGTGTTCTAAGGCCCCTCCCAGCCCTGACATCTTGTGTTCTAAGGGCCCTCACAGCCCTGTCATTCTGTGTTCTAAGGGCCTTCCCAGACCTGACATCCTGTGTTCTAAGGGCCCTCACAGCCTTGTCATTCTGTGTTCTAAGAGCCCTCCAAGCTTTGACATTCTGGTGCTAAGTACCTTCCCAGCTCCAACATTTTGTGTTCTAGGGGCCCTTCCAGTTCCAACACTTTGTATATTTTGTTCTAAAATCCCTCCCAGTTCTGACAACCTGTGTTCTAAAGGCCTCTCTTCCCCCCCAAAGCTGATATTCAGTGTTCTCATGGCCCTTCTAGCTCTGATATTTTGTGCCCTAAGGGTCCTCCAGCTTAAGGTCCCTCCTAGCTTTGACATTCTGTGTTCTAAGACTTCTCATTCTGATATTAAGCCTATACTTCCTTCCCCTTTCAGAGCACCCACTGATTGAATGCCACTTGTTTTTACCTCTCTTAGACGAGGTAATTACTTTTTGTTTAACACACGCTGGAACTATTGGAAAAAAGCTAAGAGTTCCATCGTATATAGCAGGAAAAATTTCTTGCATCACTATGGACACTCATGGCATGGTTTATGAGTACTTAACATTATCTCTATCATTTGACATGATACAAGGTTAGGAATAGTATAGCCATTTTTCCACTTAATAGTATTTTTTTCCCAATAACATGTAAAAATATGTAAAGATAGTTTTCAACATTCATTTTTATAGGACTTAGAGTTCTAAATTTTTCTCCCTCATTCTCCTCCTCCCCCATCCTATGACAGCAAGCAGTCTGATATAGGTTATCATGTTAAACATATTTCTACATTAGTCATGTTGTGAAAAAAGAATCAGAAAAAAGGGAAGAACCACAAGAAAGAAGAACAACAAAAAACCCCAGCAAAAGTGAAAATAGTATACTTTGATATGTATTCAGACTCTATCAGTTCTTTCTCTGAATGTGGATAGCATTTTCCATCATCAGTCTTTTGGAATTGTCTTTGATCATTGTATTACTGAGAAGAGCTAAGCCTATCATAGTTGATCATCACACAGTATTGCTGTTACTGTGTGCAATGTTCTTCTGGTTCTGCTTACTTTACTCAGCATCAGTACATGTCTTTCCAGGTTTTTCTGAAATCTACCTGCTCATCATTTCTTATAGCACAATAGTATTTCATTACATTCATATACCATGACTTGTTTAGTCAATCTCCAGTTGATGTCCCCTCAATTTCTAGTTCTTTCCTGCCACAAAAAGAGCTGTAAAAAAGATTTTTGTACATGTGGTTCCTTTTCCCTTTTGTATGATTTCTTTGGGATATAGACCTAGTGATGGTATTGCTGGGTCAAAGGGTATGTATGCATAGTTTTATAACCCTTTGGGCATAGTTCCAAATTGCTCTCCAGAATGGTTGGATCAATTTTCAACTCTACCAACAGTGCATTAGTGTTCCAGTTTTCCCACATCTTCTCCAATATTTGTCATTTTCCTTTTCTGTCATATTGGCTAAGCTGATAGGTATGAGGTGGAAACTCAGAGTTTTAATTTGCATTTCTTTAATCAGTAGTGATTTAAAGCATTTTTTCCTGTGACTATAGATAGCTTTAATTACTTCATCTGAAAATTGCCTGTTCATATCCTTTGACCATTTATCATTTGGGGAATGACTTGTCTTTTTTTTTTTATAAATTTAACTCAGTTCTCTATATATTTGAGAAATGAGACCTTTATCAGAAATATTAGCTATAAAAATTGTTTCCCAGCTCTCTGCTTTCCTTCTAACTTTGGTTACCTTGGTTTCATTTGTGCAAAATCTTTTTAATTTAATGTAATCAAAATTATCCCTGGTACTGTTTCAGAGAAGGTGGCCTGTCTTCTGAGCTGAGTTTCCAGTTTGAGTTTGAGGTCCTCAACCATGGAGCCAGTAGAATCTGGAAGTACTGCAGATGAGGAGGAGGAACGGGTGATGGAGCAGAGGCCTCGGACCCGATCCAACCCAGAGGGAGCTGAAGATCGAGCCCTGAGTGCCCAAGCTAGTGTGGGGAATCGGAGTGAAGGGGAGGGTGAGGCAGCCAGCACAGATGACAGCCCACAGAACCCACCTACTACCAATGGCAAGCCCTGGCAGGTGCCGCCACAGACTCCAGAATTTCAGGTCCGGACTCCCAGGGTCAATTGTCCAGAGAAAGTGGTATGTATCAGCTTCCAGGTTGAAGAAATTGGGAGACTTTTGTTTTAACACTGATTGTGGTAGCACAAGCCCTCAGTGCAGAGTTCTCAGTTGCATAGACATGATGGCAAAGGAGGACCCAGAATGAGAAGGCATGGGGAACCATGTGCCTCTATGGCCCAGAAAGCTTTGATCATCCCATTCCTATGAGTGTGTATCCCTACCTACCTAGGAAGAGACTTTTTGCTTTCCTATTTCTGGGATGCTATTCTGAGTACAGGAATCAGGGGATAATTAAATACCAGAACATTTTTATAATACTCACTTTGCAGCCTGGTGTTATCCTCTGGGACTCTGCTTTTATAGCAACCTTATTTTCACTTAGGTTCTGTTCTCTATCCAAAGGCTTAGCTGAAGTCAGTTGGCCAAGGACTGAGATTCATCCTTTTGTACCCTCTTCCCCAGCCAGAGTTGGGAGAAACCTGGGTTCTCATCTTGGCTTTGCAAGAGCACCCCCTCCTTGAGTCCCCAGTTTCCTCACCTATAAAATGAAGGGGTTGGATTAAATGGTTTTTAAAAAATTAAATTTTTTTTCAATCAATGAAAATCTATCTTCTCTTCTACCTCCTCCTCTCCTCATTCTTCATGCCCCCTACCCCCTTGAGAATGTAATGAAAGGAAAACACCAGTTAAAACATGTATAGTAAAACACAATAAATTCTCACATTGACCATTAAAAAAAAATGTCAATCTGAACTCTGAATTCATTACGTCAGGAGGTAGGTAACCTATTTTATCTCATGTGTCCTCCGGAATTTTGGTTGGTTATCTTTCAAAGTTGTTTGACTTTGCAGTATCATTAGTATAGTAGTAGTTCTCTGGTTCTCCCTTTACTATGTATCAGTTCAGACAAGTCTTCCCAGATTTTTCTGAGCTCAGTGATCATAAAAGTCTCTTCCAACTCTAATGGCCTAGAATTCTAATACATTATCTCTGGTTAGGATCAGAACTGAGCTGCTTAGGACTTCTTGGAAGAACTGGAAATTCCTACCATTCTAGATGGAATAGGTGCCTACGGTGCCCACTCCCCAGTGAGACTGGATTATATTATTATTACTAGCTCACCTTTATAGAACTTTACAGTTTGCAAAGTACTCTGCACCTTTGTAACATAAATGCATCCATTGATCCTTACCACAGTTATGTAAGGGAGGATTTTTTGGTCCCAATTTACAGATGAGAAATCGAGGCTCAGAGAGACTAAATGTATTTTATCCAGGGTCGCACGTTTACTAAATAGAGTTTTAAAATCTTACAAAGAGTCTTGTGTAGGTTTTTCCTGAATCCTTGTTAGTTGATTTAAGCCATAACTAAGATTATTGTGTCTCAAGTGAATCCCTCTTTTTTAAAATTTATTTTATTTTATTTTTGTGAACCCCTCTTTTTAAAAGGAATCTCATTCTTGGGTTGACTTTTCTTTTATTAGAAAAGAAATTGTAATGGTGTGGCCAGCACAGTGAACCTGGGGTGACATTATTACTTAGCAGCTTGTCTGAAGTTCAAGGGGCTGATTGATTTGTTGGGGATTGGCTGGGGCAGGGATGCAGGTTTAAGTGGGTGTTAACTGTTCTTCATTTCCTTCTCCTCTCCCCCCCTTGTCTTTAATACAGATAATATGCCTGGACCTGTCAGAGGAAATGTCTTTGCCAAAACTGGAGTCATTTAATGGGTGAGAGGTTTTTTTTCTTCTAATTTATAAGCCTATTTGGGCTCTCTGATCCTGTATTCCTTCCACCTTTGGATCCTTAGGGGAGGACACATGGGAAGGTTGGAGTAACAGAGATGGAACTGGTCCTGTGATGCCTTAGCAGAGAGTAGAGGGGACCCATGTACTGGGGAATTCACTTTGGCAGCACATGAAGCATAAATTGGGAAGCAAAAAGAGATTAGAAGACCAATTAGGAGGCAGTTAGACTGATCTAGTTAAGAGGTAAACTAGGCTGATAGCAATAGGAATGAGAAAGAGAGTAGAATCAGTGTAATTTGGCAACTGGTTGGACAGAAAGCATAGGGGGCCAAGCCATTTGTAGCCTTCTTAGCTCTTTTGGTGGCATATCAGTTGTAGTCTTATTTGGAGGGAATGGGGGACAAGCCAATCAGAGATTTATGGGGCACAAATACAGAGCATAAAAAGGGACAAAAGAATTGTGGTATCTTCTGTTGCATGGGTGGGTGGAGGATGTCTTAGCCTAATTCTCCTCTGGCCTGGGATCCCATAGAACATAACACTGACTGATGGTGACAGTGAGGAGTCCCCTGTGACTTAGCCCAGACAAGTGACCTCTTCATGGAGCCTCCATTCCCAAGATATGTCATAAGCCTTGGGGATACCTCTCCCAGGACAAACCACAGTGGCTCTCCATCACTGAAAGGTGCCTTTGCACTACCTAGAGCCTACTGAATGTCCTCTCTTATCCCTGACCAGCTCAAAGACCAATGCTTTGAATGTGTCCCAGAAGATGATCGAGATGTTTGTCCGGACAAAACACAAGATTGACAAGTGCCACGAGTTTGCCCTGGTGGTGGTAAATGATGACACCACTTGGGTGAGTGAATATGGGAGCAGTCCCTGCTCCTCCTCTCCTTCCCTTTCTGTTTCTTTTCCTTTCTCCGTTTCCATTTCTTGGGAAGAGACAGCTCACCTGATCTCCAGCTTCCAGCAAGGACTTTACGTGAATCAGAGGTAGTCAGATATAGGTGGACCTGACCTTAGAATACAGAACACAGGACATCAGAGATGGAAGTGCCTTCTAATCCTAAAGCTGAAAAGGACTTCAGAACATGGAACATAGAGCTAGCTAGAACCTTAGAACATAAGCAGTCAGACTCAGGAGAGAGTTTAAAATATAGTATGTCTGACCTGGGAATGGGACCTTAGCAATTGGCAACTCATCCACCCCAGTTCATTTGTAAATGAAGAATGAGATTCAGAGAGGGGATGTACTAGTAGGTAACAGAAAGGTGAACCAAGGTCTCCTGACTGCCAAGTCTAGTGGTCTTTTCATTATACAACTTTGTCTTTCAATGTAGCATGTAAGTTTGATGCAAGCTCATGAGAAACCACAGACCACAGAGGCCAGGCTTTTAGTAAGAACTGTCAGTTAAATTGAAGCTCCCTTGTTACTGAGCCCTGTAACCCCTCCCCCTTTTGCCCTATCTCAGATCCTCAGAAAAGGTTGGTTAGTCTAAGAGGGACCCTGGGGACCAGGTCTGTTCTAGGACCATTTGAGCTGACACATAGAAGAAATAGTCCCTGCCCCCCCAAGAGCTGTCTGCCTGTCAAATGGTTATCTGGGAGGTAGGGGCTACAGACCAAGAAAGACAAACAGGTGAGCAGCCCTGCTTTTATTTTTAGCTCTCAGGCTTGACTTCTGACCCCAGGGAGCTGTGCAGCTGCCTCTACGACCTCGAAACTGCTACCTGCATGGCCTTCAGTATCCTTCTGAAAGGGCCAAGGGGGAGGCTGGGGCAGGGGTGGGGAAGGGCCCCATAATACCTAGTGGTCCTATGCAGAGAGCAAGGGCTTCAGTGGCCGTGTAGAAGCATTGCTCAGTGCTAACGGCATCACCTCCAGAACTGTCCAGAAAGGAAGTCTCTCCCTTGATATAGCCAGCCTTGCCTACTTCCCAGCCTCTTCTGCTCTTTTCCCACATTCTGTTCTGCCCAATTTCTCCTTCCCTTTCCAGCCTGTGTTTTTCTACGCTAATGCTTCTGTGGTGATTCAGTCACTCACAGTACTTGTCAAAAGGCTTTTTGTCGTCCTTGGCTTACCTGCCTTTTCCTGTAGTGGGCTTGTATTCTTGTTTGTAAACTAGAATAGAAAGGGAGGGCTCCCCATTATTTTGGAGGGCAGATTGACATGAGGCTTTGGGACATATGAGGACACCCAGGAGTTGTGGAGGCCTTGAAGAAGGAACTGTACATTTCTAGAGATGTCGATCTGGTCATCTGAGAACTGGCCTCTGGCATTTTTACTGCTCCTTATCTCCCCCATACCAGACTTGGACAGCTTGTTCAACCTTATGTAAGTTATTGCTGTTGACATTTCCTAACACAAGGTTAGAAGGTCTTGGTGTTTTAGGCAACAGGGTACCATGTTAGTTGGAAGTATTTTGAAGAGCCTGGCATGGCAGGCATGTCTTAAGTATTAGTTGACAGGAAGTCAGAGATGCTCTGAAATGTCATGTTCCCCTTTCTCTCCACTGGTCTAGACAGCAGAAGATTGAGCTTCCAGTCACAGAGAATGTCCAGACCATCCCACCACCCTATGTAGTGCGGACCATCTTGGTGTATAGTCGCCCTGCCTGCCAGGCCCAGTTTGCCATGATGGAGCCTATAAAGGTAGGTGAGAAAAAGTTTAAGATATCTGGAAAAGCACCACCCTTCAAAATCTGATGACCAGATCAGATGATCCAGGAATAGGTTTCTAGAGTGGACTTCCTGGCCCACTGCTGTGATCATCTTACAGTGGTTCTCTGGTCCCTATCAATTAAAGACCAAAATCCTTCTTTTGACATTCATAACCCTTCTCAGTCTAGTCCTACCTTCCTTTCCAGACTGATCTCACCCTGCTTTATTTCCTATATGTTTTGTTCTAGCCAGACTGGACTGCTGAGCTCTCCAAGTTTATCGTGTACTCTTCTTACTCTCTTCCTTTTTTGGGGGGAGGTGGGGGAAGGTACCATTCCTATACATAGAGTGACCTCTCCCCATTGCTTCCTGTTGACAATTTCACCTGCCTGTCAAGGCTCAGTTCAGATACCACCCCCTCTTAAAGTCTAACCTGGTCTCCTTGAGCTAGAGGTGACTCCTCCCTAACCCATCTCAGAGCACCTTGTCAGACCTGGCAATTACCATATTCTACTTTGTATTTTGTCTGCATACTTTCATACATCCCTCGTTGGATTGTAAGATCTTTGGAGGCAAAGACGCAACCTTATTTATCCTGTCACATCCCCCCTTCTCCCTCTCCTTGTGATAACTGTGCACATAGTTACTTAGTAAAGGTTTGTTGGACAAAGGATTGAGTGGACAGATGTGCCAGGCAGGGGTGGACAGGCACACCATGGCTATTTCCACTTAGACTCCTGTTAGGAAGAACTTCGTAACTCTGTGTAGTTGCACGTGGACAATGGACTGCTGTGGAATCCAAAATTGATTCCTATGCTGGACTGTCTCCCGAGTCCCTTCCAGCTTTGAGTTTCTTTGATTCTGTGAGACTAGAGTGACATCTCAGATCTGGGACACTTTACAGATGTAGAAACTAAGTTCCCAGAGAAGTTAATGGTTCTCTTAGAGCCAGGAAGCTAACCAGGGTTTCTGACTCTGAAGATTTAGGAGTCAAATCTGTATGGAGGTCATGGAGTTGGTGCAGTGTTTTCTTGCCACCATAAAGTTTTTATTTTGGGGGGGGGCATGTTAAATTTGTTTGCTTTTTGGAGGGAGGAAGGCAGGGCAGTTGGGGTTAAGTGACTTGTCCAAGGTCACATGGTTAGTAAGTGTTAAGTGTTTGGGGTTGGATTTGAACTCAGGTCTCCTGACTCCAGGGCCAGTGCTCTTTTCACTGTGCCACCTAGCTGACCCCCACCTTAAAGTTTTGTCAGAGACCTTTAATGTCTGGGAAATGCTTTATCCATATTATCACTTTGCTCCTTATAGCAGCCCTGTTGTTAGTGGGTAGGACAATAGGTATTAGTCCCATTTTACAGATAAAAGAGCTGAAACTTGAGGTCTGTTTGGGACACAGCTAGTGGTCAGAAGTGGAATTTAAACCCAGGTCTCTCCTGGCTCCCAGGCTAGCCCCCTTTCTAGAAAAGCATGCTGCCTTTTTGATTTCTGAAAAAGAAGTTCACTGTTTTTCTTTCCTTGCAGAAGATGCTTCAGTGTCCGTATTTCTTTTTTGACGTGGTATATATCCACAATGGTACTGAGGAAAAAGAAGAGGAGACCAGCTGGAAGGTGAGATGGGAGATGAGGGCACAGCTGCCAACCTGTAGAAGAGTAAGCTTGGCTTAAAGTCCTGGAAGAAGACTAGCCTTTTGTGGAAGGGCTGGTGTCTGAGCATGTGGAGGGGGAAGCAGTGCTCACAGACGGCTGATCCCATTTCTGTTTGGCCACAGTTATGAGGTTGATAGGTCAGGGCAATCCTAAGGATATCTAATATAGATCTTGGAAAAGCATTTGACCAAGTATCTCAGAAATAAAATGGAAAGATACTGGCTCAGTGTTAGTATAAGTAGATGGATTTGGTGCTGGGTGAATGACTGGCTACAGAGTGGTCATTGATTACTTGGTGTTACCGTGCAGTACTGGAATGCCTTGGAGTCTGTCTTTGACTCTTTGCAAGCTTCTCTAGTTTGGATTCAGTCAGAGGACTGTACTTGATGACACATATGACCTCAAGGCCACAGGTTCCCCAGCCTTATCTAGTAAAATGAGATTTATTAGGAATAAATGTAAGGTTCTGCATTTGAGTTAAAGAATCACCAGCACAAATTCAAGATATTAAGAAGTATCTAGACAGGTGTTTGTGTGAAAAAGATCTGGGAGTTGTAGTGGAGCCCAGGCTCAACGTGGTTAGCAGTGTGGTATGACAGCTAGAGCAGCTGGTATGGCCCATAGCTACAGTAGTAGAAGCTTTGTGCCTAGTCTGAAGGAGTGTGCTGATAGACCCATCGTCCTCTGACTTGATCAGACTGAATCTGGAGTGTTTGTTAAGTTCTCCCCAAGAAGGACTTTGACAAGCTGGAACATGTTTGGAGGCAGGTGACCAGGTCTTTGCAAAGTCTGAAGATCCAAAGGAGACTCAGGGGAAGGACGTGGCCTCACTGGGAGCATTTGGTAGCTGTCCCCAGGTATCAGAAACCTTTGTAGTGTAAAAGAGGGATTAAATCTGTGCTTAGCCCAGGAAGGCAGACCTAGGAAGAGTGGATGAAAGCCACAGGAGGTGCATTTTGGCTCTATCGGAGTCCACAAACATCTTTATCCCTAGAGCTCTCCCACAGTAGAAGGAGGTGCTTTGGGAGGTAGTAGGTTCCTGATCACCAGAGAGAGGCCTTCCAGGCAGCCTGGCTAACAGCTCATCCACAGTGTTATGATTCCTGTTCCGGCCTGTGTCCTGAGTGACATCTCAGATCTGGGATACTTTACAGATGTAGAAACTGAGTCCCAGAGAAGTTCATGCTTCTCTCAGAGCCAGGAAGCTAACCCAGGGTTTCTGACTCTGAATCTACTATACTTGCTATGACAGGATACTACTTTGTCAGCTAGAAATCCACTACACATTTAACTCTTCCTTCCCCAGGGCCTAGGTCATCACTTCTTGAGTGCCAGGGTGGCTTGTTCCTGAGAAGGCCACTCTCAAGGGGAAGGGGGTATTCATGAGAGTTTCCTAAAGCTCTTGAGACAAGATTAACATTTGAAATAAATACATGCCCACTGGCATATTGGCAGAAGGAGGTGACCTGCCCCAGTGATGGAAGGTAGCCCCACCTCTGCGAAAGCTTACATGTGTGCCACCAAATACCATCTACCAGGCTTCACCTTAGTGCTCCTCCTATTGCTCACACTGACATTGGGATGTTCAGAAGCCCTAGGAATACAGGGACTTCTGGGGACTTCTTCTCTGTTGCCAGTCAACTCTCTGAAGATAGTCGAAGAAAAGAGGGTATACAGCTAGGGATGGTGAGGAGGTGAGATGTGAATGTGCTTCCATTATGTGGTTTGGGGTGGGGGAGACGTATGCTCAGACACTAACTCATGGTTTGACTGTGGACAAGTCATTTCCCCACCTCCAGGCCTTAGTTTTCCCATTTGAAAAGTTTGTTTGGGGGTAGGGAGGGTTGTACTAGATGAACTCAAAAGTCCCTTCCAGCCTTGACGTTCTACAGGGCTATGGGTCTTTGGGACAAAAGTACAGACAGTTGGCTTGTTGGCTGAGGGGTGTGATTAGACTCATCCCTGAGTCTTCTTCCAGACAACTCTCTGATTTGTCATAGCCTGAAAAGGGTTGGGAACCTCCAGTCTCAATAGCAAACTTCATGGTTAAATAATACATTTGACCTTAGTTTAGAGGCCATAGCCATATCAGAAGTAGTTGGGGTTTGAGAAAACAGAATGTCAGAGCTGAGAGGGACCCTTTAAAGTGTTAGTCCTGGGGAGGCAGGACAGGAATGATAATGGTCATTTGCCCAGTCAAGGACATTGAGGCTCAAGAGCAATCAAAGCTTACCCTGTGGTTCGTGTTTCATAAGTGACTAAAGGACAAGGATGGGACTAGGATAACTTCTGATTCCCAAGTCCAGAGGTTATTTAACCATACTAGATTGTTTCTGAAAAGCTGAGGCTACATCCTGACACATACTGGCTGTGTGACCCTGCATGGGTCACTGCCAGGGCCTCAGGCCATAATCTAAGACCTTCCTTTGCAGAGAAGGCTCTGCTCTACATGACTGAAGGAAACTTTACCAGGAGCTCCAGACAACAATGAAATCATGGGTTTGGGCCCCCATCCTCAGAGGACAAGGCAGCTATTGCCTGAATTTGCT
Organism: Gymnobelideus leadbeateri; assembly: GCA_011680675.1. Taxonomy (NCBI): domain Eukaryota; kingdom Metazoa; phylum Chordata; class Mammalia; order Diprotodontia; family Petauridae; genus Gymnobelideus; species Gymnobelideus leadbeateri. Next base: position 1,369,141 of record WOXC01012182.1, on the reverse strand, counting down.
GAAGGCAGCAAGTATAACTTTCTGTATCACCCCCAGCCCCACCAAAGAACATGGCTCTTTTAGGGTGGTTACTGGGTTGGGAGAGTCTTTTTCACATATTCCTGCCCCCTAGAGCTGGCCATTTTAGAATGGGGGGTCTTTGACTTCCCCTGAACCAGGGGACCTCTTTTTTGATTGCCTGTGTATAGGCAATGTATGCCTATGTGTATGTGTGGATGCATATGTGCCCATCTCTGATGGCCTTTTGCCCCTTCTCACCCTCACCTAGGATACATATGCCCTCTTTGGAGGCTTGGATTCCAAAGGCACCAGCTACAAGTATGAGGTTTCACTGTCAGGGCCAGCTGTGGAGCTGCACAACTGCATGGCCAAACTCCTGGCCCACCCTCTGCAGAGACCTTTCCAGACCCATGCTTCCTATAGCCTCCTGGAGGAAGAAGAACCTGCTGAAATGGAAGCCACTGTTTAAGACCTGCCTCAAGCCTCTTGGCTCTTTGCTGTCCTCCTTTTTGTGGGATGAACCCTTCCTCCATAGGCCCTGGAAAAGAGTCCTTAAGAACAGTGGTTGTGGCCATAGTGGAGATGGTGGCTCTTAGGCAAAGTCCAGTCAATGACTGATCTGGGTACATGGGCCTATCTTGTCACAATGCTGATACAGCCTATGGGCCACATAATGATGAATTTTGACTATGTATTAAACTGTCAGTATCAGTCTGGGTAGGTGGTTGTCTTTTGTCTCTCCCCTGGGTCTTGGCACCATGCCTAGAATGAGGGGGATATTGCTGCCGTTTACCCTGGCCAAATCACATTTAGAATACTTTGTTCAGTTCTGTGTAATGCTTTGTTAAATATTGCTAAGTTCTGGGGATAAAAATGCAAAATCTACAGCCCTACTCAAAGCATATATATTCAAGGAGGCCACATTTTAGGAGAAATGGTGTTGAATGAGGATGATCAGAAGAGGGAAACCAGCCAGGATGGGGGAGGGGGTTAAAGATTGGAATCCAGGCCATAAGGGTAGTTTGAAGGAACAAGGGATATTTAGCCTGGAGAACAAACTTAGAGGGATGTGTTGTCTCTTCATAGATGTGAAGGGCTGTGAAGGAAGGGGTCAGACTTCCTTTGTTTGTTCCTAGAGGGCAGCAGTGGGCAGAATTGCAGGGAGGCATAGCTGTGTGCCAGCAAAATCTATCCATCAGCTACTAATGGAACTACTGGTTAACTGAGATATTTTCTGCCTCTGGGATCATGGCTTGTGGTGTGGAGAGGTAGAAGGGTACTGAGGATGTTAGCAGAAAATAGCTACTTCCTGACTAAGAATGAGACAAGTTGATTGCCTTAGGCATGCAGCAGGGTGTAGTGGAAAGACCATTTACTAGTTCTAGAATCTGAGGACCTGGGTTCAGATTCCATCTCTAATGAGTAATATCTGTGTGACCTTGATGTTACTGCCAAGGTCACGCAGGTGTTATTCATCAGAGATCGAATCTGAACCTAGGTCTTTAGACTCTAGAACCAGTAAGTGGTCTTTCCACTGCCTTGGCCTCTGAGCCCCCTTCCGGTTCCATATTCATGGTCCTAAGTCCATGAAGTGGACTACATATAACTTGGGCTTAGAGTATTGTGGAATTTTTCCCAATCAGATTTTCTCCATGGAAACCCATAATTTAATGAATCAGTGGGATTGAGAATCCCTTCTTTATTGGAAACAGGAAACAGAATTAGTCCTTGTTTCTGAAGAGACAGCACCAAGATAGTGGGGAACCACAGGGGATATCCAGTATGGAGAAGAGACAACTTGAGAGGAATTGGTGTTTTTAAGTGTTTTGAAGGCTATGGCCTTTGAGGACAGAATTAGCAATAGAGTATAGCTTTCACTTCAATATAAGGGACACCCTGACAAATGGAACTGTTTAAAAGTGGAATGGAGATAGTGAATAATCCACTAGAGAGAAGGGATTCCGGTTCTGGTGGCAATGTGACTGGAGACATGGGGCTCCCTTTGAAATCAAAGATTTTGTCATCCATCAATAACTAAAACTATTTTAGCTTAAATTCTTCAGTGACATGTTCAGAAGATCAGAGAGGAGAGATGAGTACAAATAAGAACCTGAGAATATGAATTCTGGGTCTGTGACAGTCCACCGCTTTTTGGAGACTTCTGGTGTAGAGGAATTGATTGGCAGTTCCAATTATTAGGAAACTCATTTTTACATTGATTGGTTTGGGACAGTCCCCACGTACCAAGTACACAATTGGCAGTAAGTCCCCTCTGGTCCATCACCATGCGCAATGGCCCAGTCCTGATGAAGCATCTACCCCTCTCCCCCTTTCCCAGCCTTAGCTGTATCTCCAGTGCTGGAGACTTCAGGCTGACTTCAGCTACTGACCTGTCATTTAACTTTGGGAGGGAAATTGCAAACCAAAGGCAAGTCCCTAAGCAAGGCTAGCTGGTGGCAGAACCGCTGCCCCACTGACTACTTCCTAGGGTTGCTGCCAGGGGCTTATAGGAGCCCAGGTCCTTCGCCTGCCTCTGCCCCACCCCCATCCCAAATGGCCTGGTAGGACCAGCTTCACTCATGCCTCTCCATGTAACCTTGGGCTGGCCCTTTCCTATCCTATGGCCTCGTTTTTGCAGTCCTAGCCCTGGACGTACTCTGGGTGGATGCCCAGCCCAAAGCGGGGAGAGCTGTCCATTGCTGCCCATTGCGCAGCCCTGGCGCTGCCGCCACTTAGCGTGCCCTGTACAGAACAATGTGAGTTCTACTCGCTTCCCGCTCCCACGGGAAATCAGGAACTGCCTTGGGGCCTCTTGGTTCCACGACTGCTCGGTACCCGTGAGAGATAAGGAAGTGCAGAGGGCCACAGTGCAGTGGCCGCTCAGAAGGAAGTCTCCCCCGAGACCGCTGGCTTGTTGAGCAACAGCTGAGGTCACTGGTTGGGCCCCGCTCCCTGCAGGAGATCATGCTCTCTTTAAGGTGTGTAAGGAGCCAGCCCTTTTCCTGCGCTCGTTTGCAGGCCAAATTGGAATAAACTACAAGCTGCTTCTCTCCTCTCTGGTCTCTTCATTCCCTCCTGAGAACACAACCTAAGGCTGGCCCTTGGGTTAATAAAGTTAGCGGCTGCTCACAGCACCCCACGCCTTATCCCCGGGCCCAGGCGCCATCCAGCTGCTTATCTCAGTTCTTGGACCCCCACGAGGTAACTGATTCGGAGCTCCGCAGTCGCGGGGCCCAGATGGGGCAGCACATCTGGCGCTGTCCCCGCCGCGGACAGCGCCAGCCAATAGCGGGGCTTGGGCTGCGCATGCGCACAGAGCAGCGAGGGAAGTTCGAATGGCCGGGATGGGACGGTGGACTGCGGACTGGACCCAAGACAGCGCAGTTGACCCCGACTCTGCCCGGCCTGGGAGAGGCACAAGCCCGGAGGCCGGGGAGCTGCGGCTAGCGCGGAGGCTTCGAGAGGCGCTGCACGACGGGCAAGAGTGGTGAGGGGCCTGCCGCTGCATCCCCTCCTGCGCCTCCAGGGTTGGGGGTCTTCTGCCCGAAGGAGGGAAGGGCTGGGGAGCTCGGGCTCTGCTCCCCGAGGGCCCCGGGCTCGGTGGGGAGCTCGAGGCTTTGCTCTGGGCCCAGGGCTCGGCGGGGGGTGCCAGGCTGGGTCAGCCCTGGTCGGGCCCCAGGCTCTGGTCTAAGGGTTCTCTGCTCCCTGCAGGCAGGTGGAATCGCTGCTGAGGCTCGGGGCTGACCCCAACCTGGTGCTGCCGGACGGAGTGGCCGCCGTCCACCTGGCGGCGGGGAGCGAGCGGGACAGCGGCCTGCGGTGCCTGGCTCTGCTGCTGCAGCACGGAGCGGACCCCAATGCCCGGTACTGCGCCAGGATCCTGCGCTCTCCAGGAACCTCCCCCGACATCCCACTGGACCCTCCCCGGCGTGGTCCTGGGACCAAGCCCTTTTGGGGACCAACCCTAGGAAACCCCCGGCCCAACTTCCCCTTCCCTCCTGATCAGCTCGCATCAGCACGGGGCCCTGGGAGAACCGAACAGACCGGCCAGACCACCCCGGAGTCTGACAACCTTCAAGGACCCTCCCCCCCCCTTCCCCACCAATCTGAAGGCGGGGGCGTGGCCCCTATGTCAGGAAGACCCCGGTCTGAGGCCGCAGCTTGTGATCCCAGGCTCTGATTGGTCCCTGTCTCTAGGTCTGAGGATGCCCTGACCCCTGTGCACGTAGCTGCATCCTGGGGCTGTTACAAGTGCCTGGAACTCCTTCTGAGGGAAGGAGGTGACCCCGAACTTCAGGACCAGGTGCCCAGGAGCTGTGGAGGGCTGGCGTTGGGACTTTAGTGGGTGGGGAAAGGCAGGGTCCTCTAGCTCGGGACTGTGGCACTAGGTCCCACTGGGCGGGGAGGGCTAAACTCTCTCTCAAGGCTTTTCTCTTAGGATGGGAATCGAGCGCTGGACCTCGCCCTGGAGCAGGGAAATGAGGAGTGTGTTGAGATCCTAAGGGAGCATTCACCCCCCTGCCAAGCCCTTTGCCGAGGGGAGGATCCAGGCAACGGCTTCTCAGCCCTGAATGGAGATGACCTTGACACCAGCATCTGGGGACTTTCAGACGTGACATTTAGCCCCAGGCCTCTGGATGGGCGTGAGGTGGAGAGTGAAGCTTTGGAGGCTGGGCACACCCTCCCAAGCCAGACTCTCCCAGCTCATCCTCAGCCCTCACACGGGAAAGGACTTGGCGAGGATAAACCCTCTGAACCTGACTTTGGCCTCCCTGAACGATTCTTTCCCCAACCCACTTCCCCACTCCCCCCAGCATCTAGGTTGGGCTCTGTGCCCCACTTGGCGCTGGCCTACATCACCCCAGACCACAGCTGTCACTTTCACTCAGGCCCAGACTGTTCCTGTGGAGATCAAGATGAGACAGCCCCCATCTCTCTCCCTGCTGATACGGCCACCTCCTCTAGTGACTCCTTCCTCACTGCAGTGGAAGCCTTTGGCCCTGATGCCCAGCCACCCAGTGCTCTCCCCACCAGCCCCATCACCCCAGATGCCACTGAGGCTGTACCATCTCATTCCAGGAAGGGTGGGAGTGGGTCCCAGACAGGCAGCACAGCAGGGACCAGCCCAACCCAAAGAGCTCCTTTGGACATGTGTTTCCCAGATAGCAGGACTCCCCAGAAATCAGGACCCCCCAGGAAGGATCTGGCTTATGCAGCCCTGAGGGCTGAGCTCAGGGCCATGATACTTAATGCTGAGCACTCCCAGACCACTCTAGATGAGTCGGGCATGCTACCAGCCTCTATGGACCCTGTGATCCATCTGAATGCTCAGCTGAGGGGACTGGTTCTGGGTCCCCCCCTAGAGCCCCAAGATTTTGTTAACACTAGGACACCCTGCAGGCCCCAGGGCATGGTCTCCCACAATGGTGAGGGCAATAGCTCCTCCCTTTCTGACAAGAGTGTGGAGCAGGGCCCATCCCTGAAGAAGCTGCCTGGAAAGTGTGGCCCAGACTCCATGAACAATGAGAGTCCCAGGGAAGGAAAGTACTTAACCCTGGACAGTTCTGAACAGGCTGGAGCAATTCCCTTCACCACCCAGACCAACAGCTTGGTAGCTTTCACAGAAGATGTCCCATTTAATGATTTCCTGACCGATGACAAGACTTCCCAGAGTAGTGAGGATGGGGCTAGCATGTGGCTGACAGAGGATGGGGAAGATGAAGAGGACCATATCCCCCAAAACCTCAGGGCCAGCCCCTCCTGGAATTACATCAGGAAGTCTCCAGAGCCACCTAGGGGACAGCCAGTCCTGAATCCTCGACTGCAGTTCCTGCAGCCTTCTGGGCCAAAGCCCACAGGACCTCTGCATACTGATCCCAAGCCTGGTCCCAGCTTCCTTGACCAGCATCTTTTGCATGCTGAGGACACAGTCACAAATGGACAATGTAGCTGTCATCCATCCACACCCTTCCTGCCACGAGACCCTTCCACCCTGTCCAACCAGGAGCTGTTGCAGCATCTTCAGGACCCTGGGGAGAGCCCAGGTCCTGTCACTCCCTTCACCAGACAATACTACCTGAAGCAACTGAAGGAGGGGAGCCCTGGGGGGCCATCTGGTGAGTTCTCCTCACTGAGAGGTGATGGGTTTCACTGGGGCTTCTGTGTGGAGAGAAATCCTATGTCCAGGAAACGGTTTTGGGAAATCTTCCCAATTATCCTGGAATCTTCAAAAACCTCCCAGCTTGACTGTCCTGACTCTGCCAGTGATTCACTGTGTGACTGGGCAAGTCTTTTCTGTGGGCCTCTTTCCCTCATGAAGGGATTAGTCTAGATAAACACTGTCTCCCCCATCTCCAGGGAGCTCCCCAATGAGACCACACTCTAACCCCATTTCCTCTCCTGCCCCAGGAGGGTACAGCCCAGAGCTGACCCTGGCCCTGCAGACAGGCTGTGTCCCTAATGCCCAGGATGATGAGGATGTCCTGGCCCAGCAGTTTGACCAGCCAGATCCAACCCAGAGGTGGCGTGAGGGGATTGTTAAGTCAAGTTTCACCTACCTGCTGCTGGACCCCAGGTATGTAAACCACCAGCAAGGGGACAGGTGAGTATCTTGGTGTATAGAGGAAAGAGCCTTGGATGAACAGTCACTTCGGTTCAAGCCCTGGCTCCTTCTGTATACCTTTGGGGAAATCTTTTGCTCTCCCTGGATCTTGGTTTCCTCAATTGTAAAATAAAGGAATAGGTTTGATAGCTAGGTGGTTCAGTGGACAGCTCCCTGGACTGTAGTCAGGAAGACTGGAGTTCAAATCCAGCCTCAGACACTTAACAGTTGTGTGACCCTGGGCAAGTCACTTCACCTCTGTTTGCTTTAATCCCCTGGAGAAGGAAATGGCAAACCACACCAGTGTTTTTGCCAAGAAAACCCCATGTACTGTCTTGGCATGCTATGGTCTATAGGGTCACAAAAAGTCAGGCAAGACCAAACAGCAATAATGACAAAGTCCTTTCTAGTTCTAATGTTCTCATGCTATGGTCTACCATTTTAAGTTCTAAAGTCCCTCCCAACCCTAAAAGTCTATGTTCTAAGGGCAGTGATATTCTATGTTCTAAGCTCCCTCCCAGCTCTGATATTCTGTGTTCTAAGGACCCTCCCAGCCCTGACACCCTGTGTTCTAAGGGTACTCCCAACTCTGACATTCTATGTTCTGAGGGCTCTCCAAACCCTAAAAATCTGTGTTCTGAGAGCTCTCCCAGCTCTGACATCCTGTAGTCTATATTCTATGAATCCTTACAGCTCTGGCATTCACACAGAAGGGCTCTTAAAAGCTATCTAGTCCAATTCATACCTAATAAAATACATGCAAAGGATAAGTGTTCATTAAACAAAAGGGGAAAAGGAAATGAAGAAAGCTTCATTATTTACAAATGGACATGGGAAAACTGACTGGTTCGTTATAAGAGAGTTCTGTGGAGGTGAGCGAGTCATTGATAAGTGGCAAGGATGTGACAAAGACCATCAGCAAATAAGTTATTATTATTTTTTTTGTGTGTGAAAGGTTAATGGATAAGCCACAGGGTGGGAAATGAGTTAGACCTGCATGCTGCACCATAAAACCCAATCAATTCTAGCTCTATAATAGTCTTAAATATAAGAAAGATCTGTAAAAAAAGGTGGAAGGAAATGGAATAATGTATTTATCTTAATTGTAGAAGGAAAAGGATTTCTCCTCTTAAATAGGAGGAATCATTAGGGACAAGATAGATGTCTTGATATAAAATGTTAACATTCAATATAACAAAAAGAAATATTATCAAAATGAAAGGAAAATAGATTGGGGAAAAGTTTGTGGCAAAAATTAATCTGAGATAAAAATTCAACATCTAAAATACATAAGAACTGTTAAAAACATAGGAAGGTGGCGCCTATTCCTGAATGGATAAATTGTCATTGATCAGGGCCATGGTGGTGTGGGAGTGAAAGGGTTTAGACACTGATCAGAGGATAATGAATTGGGCACCAGTAGGCAGTTTAGGAAAAATGTAGGATAGACTAGCATCATGGGTATCATCTATGCTGTGGGGACATTTGTTTTTACCTCAGGGTGACCCAGAACCTGCCCTCCAGATGCCACATCTTGAGCCCAGCTGAATGCTTTAAGACTTTTACTCATGCCATCTTCTACGTGGGTAAGGGCACTCGGACTCGGCCATATTCTCACCTTTCTGAGGCCCTGCGCCATCAACGGAACAAGCAAAAGCAGGTGCTGGGACTGCAAGAGGGCAAGTGAAGAGGTCTGGAGTGGGACTGAATTGGTGGGTCTACAACCTAGTTTATCTCTCCACAGACTTGCCCCAAGGTGCAGCGCATCCTGGATATTTGGGCGAGTGGCCATGGCGTGGTCTCCTTGCACTGCTTCCAGAACGTCATTGCAGTAGAAGCCTATACCCGGGAGGCATGTCTGGTGGATGCCCTTGGTATGTGCCAGTCAAAGCAGCATATGGGAAAGACTCCTTCCCTGGGGAAGGCCCCAGACTTTCCACTGGAGTGGGTTAAGTTCCTTCTGTATGGATGTGGGTCTTTGTATCTCCCCAGGGATGCAGGTACTCTCCAATCAGAAGAAAGGCCACTACTATGGAGTGGTGGCAAGGTGGCTGCCTCATCGGCGCAGACAGCTGGGTGTGCACCTGTTGCATCGGGCTTTGGGCATCTTCTTGGCAGAGGGGGAGAGGCAGCTTCGGCCCCCAGACATTCAAGTTGGTACCTGAGTGGCAGCATCAACCTCTGGATATTGAAACTGAGCCATGAATGGCTCCATCTCTCTCCAGAGACATATACAAGCCAGGCCTGAGAGACCACCAGATATACAGATCAGACACTGAGTGGCCCTCAGAAAAGAAGGCTGGGTTCCAAGTGTCCCTCCAGTCACCCAAGTAGATCTAGCCTCTTCCAGATGTCCAGGCCTGAGGAACCCCTATTCACTCCAGACATTCACCAGCCACAGAAGACAGTATTGACAGAGTTCTGAATTACATCTCCAGCTATTGGGAGCACCCCCAACCTAGGCTTTGCTAGGGGCTCAGGCTAAAACAGGTGGTCAGCTCTGATGAATTCAGAGGCCCTCGTTTCTGTGCTTTATGCCTCCAACTGCAGCTGGGAGCAGTCAGCAATGCCCCCGCCAATTGTCCTCTGCCTCTATCTCTATGGGAATGCCACCCCTGTACTTCAGTGGGGCCTCAGAATCTCTCCCAGGGGGATGGGAGCCTAGTTACCATCTTCCCTTCCAATTCTTGCCTGGGGATACAGGCCCCAGTACATCCAGATGTCAGTGCTATTAGTGGCCAAAGGGTTTTCAACAAGGCCTTGAGACATGGATGATGGAGATATTAGCCATAGAATCCTAGCATACCAGCGGTGGGAGGAACCCTACAGAGCATCCTCTCCACCCATTTCATTTTATAGGTGAGAAAACAGGCCCAGAAAGGGGAAGGGACTCACCCAATGCCATGCAGCTTACAAATAAAATAGCAGTGCCATGACTCAGATCCAGAGAACCTGACTGCAAGTCCAGACTGTGAGCCCACATGAGGACCTTTGCGTACCTATTTACAGAAGCTGGTATGATTTCTGCCTCCTCAATTTTATCTGTGAAGGACCTGAATCACAGAGAGATCCAGTGATTTGCCCAAGGCCACACAGCAAGTCCCAGGTCTGGAGCTTGAAGCATGCCTCATTCTTTCCAAACCTGGCCCCTAATGAATAAGCAGACCAACAGATGTCTATTCTGACTTGTGATAGAAGGGTTAGGGACGAGGGGAAATTGTCCCCTACAGGATCCCACACAGAAGGGGATGAAGGGTCTTCTTCGATGTTCTATCAAATCCCTGCAGCATCTACTTAAGCTAAACCTTCTACCAGGGGTCTTACCCTGAGGTTTGTGAACCTTTTTGGGGGTGGGGGGAGCGATCAGGGTTAAGTGACTTGCCCAGGGTCACACAGCTATTAAGTGTCTGAGACAGAATTTGAACTCAGGTCTTCCTGACTCCAGGGTCGGTGCTCTATCCAATGTACCACCTACCTGCCCCAGTCTATGAACTTAAAAAAAAATTTAACATTTTGATAATTATTTCAATCTAATAGATTTCCCCTGTAATCCCATCTCTTTTATTTTATGCATGTGAAGCCCTGTTTCTGAGAAGGGGCCTTGCCAGAAGCAGGATCTGGGGTTTGGGTGCTTAGTTTCCATGCCAGGAGCCCAGCTCACAACACACAAGGCCCATAGATGACGCTGATTGTCACATTTATTGGGCTACAGCTTGTGGTCTACACAATCCACATCTGTCTCCCCCACCCCACCACCCATTTCCATCCCTGCCCCCACAGACTTCAGTCCCCTCTCTCAAGCTGAAAAGGCATTTCCAGCTGGGAAGGGCCCCATCAGGTATCCCTGGTCAAATGGCGGTGGGGGATGGGTAGAGGGGGAGAGAGGGAGGAAGGATCCTCAGGAGCAGCAGTGCTGATAATGGAGAGGACTCTCACCTTCTAGAAATCAGTCCTCAGCAAAGAGAGATACACAAGACAGATGCCCAGTGGGGAGACAAAGGAGGAGACCTTAATACTGAGCACTGGAATGGGGGGTGAGGGGTGGGGGATTTGCAACATGGAAGGAAGGCAAGTTTCTGTACAAGGTCCTTAAATATAGAGAGGGTGATTTCCAGCTCCCTAGAAATATGGGGATGGTACAGCTAGTCCTGCTGGGGTTAGCCGAGGGCCACAGCTGCGCAGGGGAAGGATCCCTCCCCCTGCTATTTTGGCCAGCCAGGGTGGGTGTCAAACCCTCCCAGAAAGCCAGACCTGGCCTGTCTCCCTTCCAGGAGGGTAGGGGTTTATCCCTAATTTTCTCCAGGCGGTCTGCCTCAGGCACCCCTCTCCCCAAATAGCGCCTACAGGTACGCAAAGGAGACAAGCAAGAAAGGGGGATGGGGTTGGGGGGAGGCTTAAGCCCCCTCCTTCAGTGGCCAGTCTGGCCCTGCTGGACAACTCTGAATGCCACTGGGCAGCCCCCCATGGGCGCCTTGATCCCTGGGTGGGGAGGGGCCCCCTCATTGTGGCTTTCCTCTCCCCCTCCATTAGCCGGAGGGAGGGCAACCATGGCCCTCCCTGAGGCCTGAGGGAAGGCGCCTTCTCCTGCAGCTCCCAGCCTCTTGAAAAGCGCCCCATCGGTCTGTCTGTCTGTCCATCCATCCATTTTATTTCTTCTCGGTGGCACTGGCGTCAGGATGGTCAGGTGGCCCCAGGACCTCTGGCTCCCACAGAAGGAATTCATGGAGCAGGGTGTTGACTGTCTCTGGACACTCTAGCATCACCATGTGGCTACCCTCATCAATGAGCTTCAGGAAAGCTAAAAGGAGGATCTGAAGGAGGAAAGGCCAGAAGTCATTCCATCCAGCCCCCTGCCTCAGGGTAGGCCTCTCAAATTGACCATTTCCTGAGGGGAGCCAGGCTCCCTCAAAGACTAATCACTACCCAGCTCCTCTGAGATGGACACTGAGGGGAAATCTGCAACTTAACCTTCACACTGAACAAATCCTTCCTTCCAAACTCCCGGAATGTCTGATTAGAGATCCTTTTCTTTTATTCATTCCTGTGTTCATTTACCCATATTAGCTAAAGATCCAGGATTCTATTTCCCCCTCCCTGGGCTCTGTCCCCTCCTCCCTGGGCTCTATACCCTCCTCACTGGGCTCTGTCCACTCCTCTCAGGGTTTTGCTGCCTTCCAGGATTCTCACCATGAGATCCAGCCCCCCAGCCCTAAGCCTTTGTAGCTTGCTCTGTTGGTGATTCTGAGATAGAAAGGGCAGTGCCAGCACCCCTGTCCTTCCCTGTACCTCTGCCATACGCTGGTCCTCTTCCACAGGCACGAATTTGTCGTGCATGCCATGCACCAGCAAGACAGGTACAGTGAGCTCAGCATGGTAGACCTCATCACCTTCTGGCCAGTATTGTCCACTCATCATGGCCCGAAGCACAAAGGAGGAAACGTTGAAGGCATTGCCTTCCTTCAGCAGCTGTTTCTCCTTGGCTCCCTGGCGGGCAAAGCCGGCCCTATGGGTGCAAAGGGTTAGGAGGTGGAAATAATTTTGGGGTCTGGGCCTGAACTACTTCTTGGTCATCATGCCAGCCCTGAAGCCAGGATATACCCCTTTCAGGGCCACCCCATGGGTATCATGCCAGCCAGCCCTGAAGTCAAGGACACATTTCTTCCAAGGCCACCCCATGGGCATCATTCCAGCCTTGGGAGCACATCCCCCAAAGGCCACTCCATGGGCATCACACCAGCCCTGAAATCAGGAGCACATCCCCCCCAAAGGCCACTCCATGGGCATCATGCCAGCCCTGAGGCCAGAATACATCCTTTTCAGGGCCACCCCATGGGCATCATGCCAGCCTTGGGAGCACATCCCCCAAAGGCCACTCCATGGGCATCATGCCAGCCCTGAAGTCAGGAGCACATCCCCCCCAAAAGCCACTCCATGGGCATCACGCCAGCCCTGAGGCCAGAATACATCCTTTTCAGGGCCACCCCATGGGCATCATGCCAGCCCTGAAGTCAAGGACACATTACTCCCAAAGTCCATCCCATGGGTATCATGCCAATATAAAATCAGAAGCCCCCTCCAAAGAGATTGTGGGCCCCAGGTCTCACTTGAGGAAGCTCCAGGCCAGGCAAGGCGAGAGGCATCGGAGAACACAGGTGGGCATATTGAAGATGGAGCAAAGGCTTGGCTCCAGGGCTGTGGGTCCACCGCCATTGATCATGATCACTTTATGAACCAGTTCCGGGTACTCGTGGGCCAGGAATGTGCAAAAGGAAACCCTGTAGCATCGGGGAGAAGTGGGCTACTTAGCAAGACTAAGGAAGAGGCTGGGTCCCTGTGACTCCTATAAAGAACCCTCCCTCCAGCATTTGACCTAACCCCTCAGATTAGAGTTAAATCAATCTACAAGCATTTAAGGGCCAGGCACAAAATGTTAGTCAGTCAATAATCATTAATTAAGTGTGCTAAGTACTGGGAATGCAAAGAAATTTTAAAAAATAGTCCCTGCCCTTAAGGGGCAGTGGAAATTGGGGGATGGGGGATGGGATGGGCTAACTCAGGGCTGGGTTTCAGAGCTGTCACTGGCTGAGGTCTAAGAACAACTGACTCCTTCCTGATCCCCTGTCCCAGGAACTCTCAGTCTGCCCCTTCTCACTGCCCTCTCCCCCTTTTCCTAGAAGGGTCAGTTTGACCCTTTTCATTTTAAGTCAAGTGACTTGAGGCCCAGAGAGGCAACTTTTCCAAGATTACATGACAACTTGATGACTGAAGAGGGGCTAGAACCAAGGTCTCCTCCATCCCTCTCTCTGTGACACTGCCCTCCCCACCAGCTGCCACCCCTTCACCTCACCCATACGAATGCCCAATGAGCACATTTCGCCTCTTGGCATAGCGTTTGAAGATGGCCCGCATGTCCTCAGCGAGAGCATAGAAAGTGTATGCAGCAGCCACTTGTGGGGCAGAGCTGGCCCCATGTCCTGCCAGGTCTGGAGCCACCACCTCATAGCCCAGGCCAACAAAGAAGTCCAGTTGCTCCTTCCAAATGGCCAGAGAGCCACCCACGCCATGGATGAAGAAGAGGACCACATCAGCCTGGGCACCCTTGCAACTGGTGACCCGCTTCTCACAGTCGATATTGATGGTGCGCTTGGGACGCCGTGCCCTCCGCCGCCGCCCAGCAGGCCCTGAGCCTGGGCGGGCCCCTTCTCCCGATGGGCCATTTGCCAATGAGGAAGAAGGTTCGGGCATCTCCAGCTCCAGGGTGGAGGAGGGCTCACCAATGCCATTGTAGCCTTGCAGGAGGTCAGCTCGGAGCACATCCCCAAGGTTCTCCACCACCAGCTGTCCGTTGCGGTAGACAGTGATGCGCCGCTTGCAGTGAACTAAGCCACCCTGCTCCCCTTCTGGCTGCAACGGTGCCGGCGGCTGGTCTCCCACAGGTGGGGGGCCCACATGCTTCACCCGAAGAATTCTCCCTGGCTTTACCTCCACAAAAGTGTAGCCATCACTGGACTCAACACTTTCCAGAGGACCCACAGCATTGGTTGTTGAGCCCAGGAGGCAGCACATGATGCCATCGGCCACACCTGTCAGCATGGTGTGTCCTGGTGGAAGAGAGGACTTGAGGTGAGGACTTGGTTGTGCACCACACAAGATACAAACCATGGGTCTTCCACTGAGACTCTTAGACTGACACATAATGTCAGAATGGCAAATAGCATAGGCTGTTAGCAATGGAAGGTGTCTTAGATATAGGACCTAGAGCTGGGAAGGACCTCAGAAATCATGGGGTCCCATCGTCTTATTTTCTGGATCAGGAAACTGAGTACTAGGGAGGGAAAGTGCCCTGTCCAAGGTCCTGCAGTAAGATAGTGGCAAAGATAGGGCTAGAAGGTAGGGCTCCTGATTCCCAAGCTAGCACTCTTTCTGACTTGCCACTGGTCTTGGTGGCCTCTTCAGGCTCTCACATTCCTCATTCTATGTTCTAAGGGCCCTCCCAGCTCTGACATGCTGTGGTCCATGTTCTAAGGGCCTTCTCAGAGCTCTGGCATTTTATGATTCTTAATTCTGCTAGATCTTTAAGTTGCTCAGAATCTGATGAACACTCTAGATTAACCCTGGGGACAGCTGGAAAAATGAAGCTTACCTGTTGGACGTTCATAGCCTCTCACCCCAGTCCTACACCCTGTAGCTTCTCCCTTTTCTCTCCAGTCTTTTGGAACATGAGCAGGAAAGAATTCAATCCCTTTCACACACACACACACACACACACACACACACACACACACACACCCCACTGCCCACTAGCACCTTGTTTTATTCTCTCCTTTGTTAGGGAAGTCCTTACCTAAGTTTCAACTTGTGTTACTTGAAAAAATCTTGTTTTTACAGTCTCTATTTCTACCACCACCTCCTGTATTCCTCCCCTTTCCAGTTCCCAGAGAACCATTCTTTTTTGGGGGGGGGGGAGGAGGGAAGGCAAGGCAATTGGGGTTAAGTGACTTGCCCAAGATCACACAGCTAGTATCAAGTGTCTGAATCCGAATTTGAACTCAGGTCCTCCTGACTCCAGGGCTGGTGCTCTATTCACTGTGCCACCTCGTTGCCCCAGAACCATTCTTTATAACAAAATATCACGAGGGGGTGGGGACTAACGAATATGTTTCAAAGCCCAGAGTTTCTGAGTCCCTGGGAGGAAGGGGAGGGAGGCAAAGAGTTTCAGCCAGGTCAGAGGTGATAGGTATGAATGGTCCTTTAGTTAAGACTTGGTGTTTTAGTGGAGGCCTTGGAAGGAATGTCCAGGTCAGGGATCAGGGATGGAGTCCAAGCCTGTAGGAAGTACTTTTCATACCAGCCTCCAGGGGATGCTTTCTCAATTCTATGGGGGAGTGAGTGTAGGAGCTCAGCTGTTCAAGAAAAACAACTGAATAGCCTGATTTAAAAAGTTAAAGAAATTTCTGGTTTAAGAGGAAATGCCAGAAGTCACTTTGCTCACTTTGAGTCCTTGCCTCAAAAACAGTATTCTGCCAGGAAAATGGTGGCAAACTCTACTTCATTCTTCAGTAGTCCTTACCCACAGTAAAAATATCAGGAAAATTCTTGCAAATGTCTAACCTCACTGCTTGTTCTCACTTCAGTGGAGATGAATGGTTTGGTAGTGGAACCCCAGCTCCACATTTGAGAATTGGATTGGATTGGGGGATGGGCAGAGCTTAAGGCAAGGTCCCCTGATCCCAGAGGTTGAAGGAAGAAAGCCTGACCTCAAAAGTTTAGAGCGGCTAGCTAGGGTCAGAGCTCTGGGGACCTTTGAGGGTGAGAGGAATGGAATCCTAGATTCACAAAATGTTCAAGACTGGAAGGGGAAGACTTCAGACATGGGAAGAATGGGGGTGAGGATTGCTCTTTGTTGGGAAGATGATTTGATTTGGGAACAGATAGGATACAGTAGAAGGGCATGCATCAAGAAGACTAAGAATAACACTAGACAACACAGTTGATGGGGAAAGCATTATATTCGTTCATTTGTTCATTCTTTCATTCCTTAGTTCAATAAATATTAAGTGACTACTGTATGCAGAGCAGTCTTGGAACTGAAGTCAGAAGTCCTACGTTCAAACCCTAGTTCCATTACTATTTGACCTTGAAGTCATTTAACGTACCTGGGCCTCAGTTTCCCCTTCTGTAAAATGAGGGGTTGAGCTAGATGATCTCCTCCTAGCTCCTCTGATTCTAGGTGCAAGAGGAGGTATGAGATTTACATAAGACAGAGGCCCTGTCCCTATGAGACTCACAGTCTAGTGTATAGTTAGAGTATAAAATTATGACAGTATATTACACAAGTGTTTTGTTTTGTTTGGTCCAGACCTGTGATTTCATTGGTGGGACAAACTCCTCTATCCATAGAGATCTGCTCCTTGGAAAGTTAGAGTGTGACAGGGGATGGGAAAGGAGGACCCAGTGAGGTGACATTGTCTAGTATATGTCAGAAGTGAGACTTGAATCCTGGTCAGCTCTTTAATTTGCTACATTAAGCTGCCTCTTGAGGGTATTGGAGAGGGGCAAAGCCCAGGGCTCTCTAAGATCCAAAAGGAAGGTCATGAACAAGCAGACAGATTTGGAAAGGCTTCCTGGAAGAGGCAGCATTTGATTGAGTTGGGTTATTAAGAATTAGCAGAGGATTCAATAGGGCAGAGAAGGGAAGAAAGAGGCCATTTCAGGCCTGGGCAACTGAAGGAAATTGAGTGAATAAAGGTTCAAAGGCAGAAGAGCACAGGCAAGCTTTGAGGGCCAGAGCTATCCAATCTTGCTGGAGGATGGCTTGAGTGGGTAATCTGATACTGAAAAGCTCAAGGCAGCACTAGATTTCGGAGGACTTTGATGTCAGCTGTATGACAAGAGGAGGTGTTGATATAGAGGAAGGAGACAGGTGTGGGTGAGAGAGAGACAGGATATGGAGGGGATGTGTATATGGGGGGTAGGTACTTCGAGGAGGATGCAAGCTCAAGAGGTAAAACACTGTGATGTAAGGGTATGTGGGGACTGGGGGGGGTGGTAGCAGTGGAACATGCTGCTTAGAAGAAAAGGGAGCCTGGAGGCATGTGGAGAGAGAAGGACATGGGGTAGATAGGGGCCAAGGGGACATAAGCAGAGGATAGAGAATAAAGACACAGGGTAAGGGATAGAGGGAGAGGCAGGGAAGACAAGTGCTGGGGACAGGGGAATGTTAAGGAGGGGAAACCCACGTTTGAGACAGGGAAGGCCTAGGGACCAGGATGGGGGAGGATAGTGGGAGGACCTGGGCCTTGCATCCCCAGAGCCCTCCTCTCCTGCCTCTCCCCTCAGCCCCAGTCCCCCCCACCCATTGGTAACCACGGTAACAAGGCTGTGGCCCTGCCTGTCTGTTACATAACAGACATCCTTGGGCCTTGGGGAACATCACCCCGTCCCAGGGGAAGGTCACCCTGCTTATAAAGTGGGGGTGCATCTTAGTTTCCTAGTGCCAAGTCACTTTATCTCAGCCCGTCCTCCCTAAAGCCTAATTGGAGTGGAGGAGAACCTCTTTCAGTGCTGCTCCAGCCTCAGTGTCAGAGCCTGGGCACAGTGGGGGGAGGGAGCCAAAAACGACGATCAGGAGCAACGACATTCTTGCTTCTCTCCTTAATGCGGAGATGCAGCTGAGGCCGAGGCTGAGGCTGAGGCCGAGGCAGGGGCGGGAGGGGATCTGGGCTGCGTCCTCTCCCGCCTGCCTGGGCCTTGGCCCCCATCCTGGACCTGCAGTGGCAGCACAAATAGGGGGTGGGGGCGGAGAGGAGGAGGTATGGCGAGGTTAGGAGGCAAATGGCAGGGGCATTTGGGGGCTTCAAGTCACAGATTCGTTCCTTCCCCTCCTCAGCCCTGCGGCTCTGCCCCCCCCCCCCCATTTCCCGGCACCCCATCCTTGATCCCCTGGGCCCCTATCTCTGCCTCCTAGTCCCCGGCTTGATCGAGGGAGGTTTTATCTTCCCCCTTCCCCCTAATCAATCACTGCCCCCAGTCAATCGCTCCCCCATCCCCCATCCCTTTCTCTGGTCCCAGGGGGCTTTCTCCAAGATTCTCTACCCACTGCCATACCCCCCACGCACCCGTGCCCCCAGGAGGTCCCTAATTCCTTCTGCCACAGCCTCTTTGGAACCCCTTTACCCCCTACCTGAGCCCCCAAACCCCTAATCCCCTCGCCCCGCCCCCCAGCTCCCAAACCCCTCTCCTGCGCTCCTTCCCGTCCCAAACCCCCAAACCCTTGCTCCCCATCCCTGCTTGCTAGTCCTTCGGGCTCACCTCATCGGTGGCCCCCGCGGGCCGGAGCTGCAGGCTGCGGGGGACCCAGGAGTCCGGGCACCAACAGCGACATGCAGTCGCTAGCCTCTACATGGTGGCAGGCGCCCGTCGGGGCAGGACATATAGGGCTCTGATCTGGCTTCTCCCCGTCCCACTGCCCGGCTGGGGTCGCGGGGATGCTGGGGGCTCGGGGCTGGCAGCGCTCAACGCGCTCGCATCCCGTAGCCATAGAGAGCGCCTAGGCCCTTTAAATCCCTCCCAGGTGGGAGGAATAGGGGGAGAAAGAGAAGAGCTTGGGGATGGGCAGCCTCCCGAGCCAATCCGCAGCCCGGGCAGCCCTGGCCTAGATAGGAGCCAATCAGAAGCGTCGTAGAGGGAAGGGAGGCGGGCACAGGGCAATTTCCCCCCAGTTCTTCCCCCACCCCAGTCCCTCCCTTCCAAGGTGCGCTGAGCTGGGCTACGGCTTCGGAGGAGAGGGGGTCGCCTGGAGGTCACCAAATCTCACAGATGGGACTTTACTCATTCATTTGTCCATACCTTGACAAGAATTCCCTTCTACCATATCCCTGACAAGAGATCACCTGGTCTTCACTTGACTCCCTGGATGGGGAGCACACTACCTATTAACGTAGACCCATTCTCTTTTGGGTAGCTCTGATTGTTACATCAAGCTTAAATCTGCCTCCTCGCCGCTTGCACCCACTACTCCTAGTATCCCCTGACAAGCCGACAAGTCCAACCTTTTTTCCACTAGAAAGCCTTTCAAATACTTAAAGTCAGCTATCATGCTGTCTCTCTCCATCATCCTGTCCTCCAAACTCCTCCAGGAACCTTCCTCGAGGGCTCTAGCCAGGAGCAATCGACCCTTTTCTTCTAGAAGATCGATGGATTTAGCGTCGCAGTAAGTGAATTGGTATACTGGCTCTGCCAAATGACCTTGGGCAAGTCAACCCTTCTGAGCATCCTTTTCCTCATCTGCAAAACCGGAGCTGGATTAAATGATCTCTTCTCTGAGGAGTCGCACACCACCACGTCTGTTTTATTCAATTCAATCCAGAAAACCTTTACTAATTGAAGTCCACACATTGATCTTGCGCTAGGCACAGGGAAAAGATACAAAGACAAAAATGAAACAGTATCTGCCCTCAAGGAAATTACCTCGTCCTGGTAGGATCCAGCTAGAGATGTGCTGGCAAATGCTTTTAACAAACTGCTCTCCTAGGGGGAAAAATTGACCCGACATTTTAAAGTTGAATTCATATTATTAACATTTTCTCCACAGAGAATTTTCTTAAGCATAGACAACCAAACCCCCCGCAAACAACCCCTGATTTTGTAGCTTTTGCCTATTCCCAAGGTGTAAATGCTCACTCTGGAAACTGAACAATGGGCCCTCCAGCCTGTTCAACTAGCTTCAGCATACCCCTGGATACAGTCATATTTCATACAAGTACACAAGTAAATGAATACAAAGTTGAGCTTTTTTTTTTTTTACATTGCTATCACTTCCTTTCCATTGAATCCCTATTCTTCCAACTCCCTTGTAATAAACAAATCAACACATTAGCAAGTCATGACTCATTTGAAACCTGTCAATACCTTTTAGTTGAGAGGCCTGTTTCATCATCAGTCCCCTGTAGTCACCACTGGTCACTGTGTTGATCAAAGTTCTGAAGTATGTTGGTAGTGGCTTTTTTAAAAAAATACTTTTTTGCTTGCCTTTTGTTTTCATGTAATCTATACTTGCTAGCTATAATGCTATGGATTTCATTTCCCACTATACCCTTCCCCCACCTCTTCCCAGAGAGCCACTCCATGTTACAAAGAACAAATAGCAGAAAACAGGTCAGCCAAACTGAACAACACATAAAAAATGTGACATTCTTTCCTTCTGGAAAGTCCAGATTTTGGCTATACAGTTTCTGGGAGTTTTCACTTGGGGAATTTCTTTCATGAGACGATCAGTGAATTCTTTTATTTCTACCTCGCCCTTTGATTCTAAGAGATCTAGACAGCTTTTGTATGACTCAAAATTTTGATGTCCAGGTTATTATTTAGGTCATGGCTTTCAAGTAGTCCAGTGATTCTTAAATTGTCTTTCATCAATGTTTTCCAGGTCAGTTGTTTTTACTGTAAGGTATTTTCTTCTATTTTTTTTAGTCTTTTCACTTTATTTCTTGTTTCATAGTTATTATCTTCTATTTGATCCATTCTAATTTTCAGGAAGTTTGTTGCTTGCGAAAGGTTTTGTAGCTCTTGCTCCAGGCCCTTCTCAACTCTTTCTTCCATAACTTTCATTTCTTTTCCAATTTTTTTCCTCTAGCACTTTCATTTCATTTGTGAAATCATTTTTAACTTTTACTTTTTCTAAAATCTTGCTTTATCTCTTTCAGGAAGTCTAGTTAAACTTGTGCTCAAACTATTTTTCAGTCTTTTCTTTCCTTCTTATGTTTTCAGCATAGCTGTCACCATAACAACTTTTTATAATGGGGATTCTTTTTGGTTTGCTCATTCTTTCAGCCCACTTCTTGATTTCAAACTATGTCTGCTATTGCTTTCTTGGGAGCATTGAGTGATCAGGAATAGCTCAGGCTGGGACGTATTAGCTTTCTGTGCACCCCAAATGCTTTGATGCAGTACTAGTATGAATTTTGCAATTCCT
Source organism: Gymnobelideus leadbeateri (assembly GCA_011680675.1). Lineage (NCBI taxonomy): Eukaryota > Metazoa > Chordata > Mammalia > Diprotodontia > Petauridae > Gymnobelideus > Gymnobelideus leadbeateri. Next base: position 1,348,067 of record WOXC01012182.1, on the reverse strand, counting down.
GACCTTGGTTTGGGTCTAAGCTTCATACTTATGGGCTTGCCCCTAGTTGGAACTTTCATAAACTGCCTGCTGGACTATTGGAAAGTTTTACTGACCCAGAGTGACAGAACTGCAGGTTCTACTTTAATTTGGGATTCCTTCCCTGGTTATTCCACTGTAAGCTTCAGATTGGGCTAGAACTAGAACTGAGACCCTGCTGAGGTCAGAATCACACAGCTGCTGCTGATGGGAAGCAACTATCAGACTGTGAGCTCCTTGAGAGCAGGAACTATTTGTTTTCTACCTTTCTTTGTATCCTCAGTGCTTAACATGGTTCCTGGTGCATAGTAGGTGCTTAATAAATATAGTTGACTGAATGACTGCTCCTGAGCTTGGTTTTTACAAGGTACATAGCCTCAGGCCCTGAATCCTAACCTGGCCCTGGAACATCTCCTGAAGGCACAAATCCCCTCCTCACTCTGGCTTCTATCTGTGACCCAGAATTGGGTATAGAACCATAGAGGATTCAGCTGGCATCTGTTCTGTATCTTGCACAAGGTCAGGAAAATTTGTGCTGGATTTGGAACATTCTCTTGCCCTGGAGCACAACCTCTTCTTGCACTGGAATATTCTATAAGCCCATTTCTGTCTAGATTCCATCTTCAGTGGCCTTTCTTGCAGACCTTTCTGTCTGTCTTCTAGTGCTGTCCTGGATACAAAAAATGACTCACTGTGATTCTTTCTCGGATTTCTGTATCAGAATTCTGTCTTGTGAATTTTCTGTTCTATTTGGAGGTGGGGAGTGGTGGGGCAGAACTCAGTTGTACTTCTTACTACTCCACCTTCTTGATTGTGTCTACTATAGTTTTCTCATTGGAGTCTGGGGCAAATTTTAGGAATTTTACTGGAGGAAGCATATGTTTGCTGAATGGGCTATTTCCTGTTCAGATGGACCATTTTAGCTGGAAGCTCAGAAGCATTCAGTTTCAATTAGTTTTTTAAATTGTTTTTTCCTCTTACATTGTCTTATTGTAGTGTTGGTTTCCACAAGGTAACTTGAAGATGCAGAGAATACTAATAAACTGTGGGGGTAAGGAAAGGCCCCATGTAGGAGGTAACATGTGAACTGCATTATGAAGGTAGTTAGGGATTCTTTTAGGCAAAGGAGAGGAGGAAGGGCATTATGCTTATGAGGAGCCACTTATATAAAGGTGCTGAGGAAGGTAGAATGCTTTGTATGGGGACTAACTGGCAGGTCTGTTGGACTGAAATGGAGAGTCTATGGATGGGAGCTTGACGAAGCAAATCAGAAAGCATACATGGGAGCCATCTTGTGGAGGGCTTTAAATGCTAGGTAGAGGAATTTCTTTCTCCTGAATTTAGCACCTCATTACCATTTGACTGTTGAACATCTATAGAACATCTCAAAACCAACATGTATAAAATCAAACTCACCGCATTTCCCCCTCTACCTATGTCTAAGAGGCAGCCAGGTTGTTCAGTAGATAGAACTCTTAGATCTGGAGTCAAAGAAAAGATCTGAGTTCAAATCCAGTCTCAGACACTTACTAGCTGTGTGACCCTGGACAAGTCATTTAACCATGTTTGTTTCACTTTTCCCATCTGTAAAAAATGAGTTGGAGAAGGAAATGGAAAACTATTCTAGTATCTTTACCAGGAAAACCCCAAACGGTCAAAAAAGAGTTGGACACAACTGAACAAACGCAGAGGAATTTTTAGTTTATCCTTCAGGAAATAGAGAGTCATTGAAGATGCCCAGTCAGATCTGTGTTTTAGGAATATGATTTTGGCAGCAGTGTGGAGGATGAACTGGAGAGGGAGGAGACTAGAGACAGGAAGAGCAACTAGGAGGCTAATATCCAAGTCCAGATGAGAGGTTGCAGCTTCCTGAATGGAAACAAGTATCTGATTTGAGAGACATTGTGAAGGTAGAATTGACAAGATGTGATGGTTGTTTGGATATGGGAGGTGGGGGAGGAGGAAGAGTAAAGAATGACTCCAGGTTCATGAACCTGGTCGAGGAGAAGAGTGGTGATGCTTTCAGTAGGAATGGGGAAGTCTGGAGGAATAATAACATGACACTGTGTGGCAATTTACGGTCCGTGAAGTATTTTATAATGATCTCATTTTATTCTCACAACAACCCTTGGAGGCAGATGCTATTACTATCCCTATTTTACAGACGAGTAAACTGAGGCTGAGACAGATTAAGTGTCTTGCCCAGGGTCACACCGCTAGTAAGTGTCTGGGGCTGGATTTGAACTCAGCTGTTCCTGACTCCAGGTCCAGGAATTCTATCCACTGTACCATCTAGCTGCCCCTTAGTCATGAGCATAGGGGGAAATGAAATGAGTTTGGTTTTATGCTTGTTAATTTCGAGATGTTTTGTTAACGTTTAACAGTCAGATAGTAATGAGAGGCTAAATTCAGGAGAAAGATTAGGGCTGGATGTATAGATCTGAGAATCATAGAGAGAAGTAATCATGGGATTGCTGGGCTGATGAGGTCACTGAAGCAGAGTGTATGGAAAGGGAGGAGAAGAGGGTTTATTATAGAGCACTGTGAATTGTCTACATTTTGTGGGTGGGGGCAAGATATTGATAATAATAATAACAACAACTAGCATTTTCACAGTGTTTTAAAATTGGCAAAGCATTTCACATTTATCTCATTTGATTCTCATTTATAGCCTTGGGAGGTAGATGCTAATATAATCCTCTTTTTGCAGATGAGGAAACTGATGTTGAGAAAGGTTAAGACTTGCCTGGGATCACACAGCTAGTAGGTACCTAAGGTAGAATTTGAACTCAGGACTTTCTGACTCAACAGAGGCTTACAAGAGTTGTTTAAGAATCAGGAGGAGAACCGAGGTAGATCTGTCCCAGAAAGCCAAGATAAGAGCCCTCTCCATTCTTTCATGTGTGCCTATGTAAGAGAGCAAAGATTTCCTCTCTATGGAAGGCGAGAATAGGGCCTGCCCTGGCCTTCATATCCTGCTTTGAGCTATGGACACTTGTTTACTGAGCCTTTATGCATTCATTCAATTGTTTAGTAAGGTCCAACAATGTGCAGAAGACCAAGCTTTGCATGGGGGAAGGAAAAGGAAGAGGTACAGATAAATAGGTATAGATAAATAAGACCTGGTCCCTGCCCTCATAAGGCTTACAATCTAGCAAGGGGGCATATGGAATATACAAAAATATACAATCACTATACATAATCTAGGGCTCAAGTTCATTGGCATCAGACAGTATTAGTAGAGAATGATTACTCTATGTCTCTGTGAGGGGTGGAAATGGGGAGAGCTTGAGAGAGGAGAGATTCTGGTTTTTCTTATCTTTAGGTTTGAGAAAGGGCACATGTGGTTAATTGGGGGTAGGTCCCTGGAGGAAAAGAAAGAGTCTGGGAAGGAGGTGATATGCAGAGGAACCAAAGCCTTGATCATGACTCTCTCTAGTTTACCAACTACAGACTTTAGGGAATTTATCCTTGAGTGGATCTGACTCTCTCTCTCTCTCTCTCTCTCTCTCTCTCTCTCTCTCTCTCCTCTCTCTGTGTCTCTGTCTCTGTGTCTCTGTCTGTCTCTGTCTATCTCTCTGTCTCTGTGTCTCTGTCTGTCTTTGTCTCTCTCTCTCTCTCTCTCTCTCTCTCTCTCTCTCTCTCTCTCTCTCTCTGTCTTTGCCTTTGTCTCTCTGAAACATATCATTCCCAGAGCTCATTCACTCCATGATTTGCCTCTCTGTGTAGCGTATTATAATCTGTGTAACTCCCTGGTTTCTGTTTGCTACTGGCTTAGATAAATGGATTCCTATGCTATTTGCCATGTGAGATGCTCTTTGTGTATGTGGCACTTGATGGGGGAGGGAGCTGAGCCCTTCAAAGGATAAGGATCAGAAGAGCATCTTCAAGCTAAAACTTATTTCCCTAGACTAACAACACTTAGGGGAATGGGCAGACACACTTCTAGTCCATGGTTCTCTCTGAGGTGAGCAGAGTAGCCAGTCTTATCGCCCAGCCTGCTGCTTCCTTCTGGAAGGAATCAAAGTTTTTTTTGGAAAAGGGTGGGCTGAGGGGACTCCGGGTGTGTCTACGCATCATTAGACTGTGAGCCCCTTGAGAGCAAGGAGACTTTGATTTGAGGGTTCTGGGGGGGAGGGGTTTAGCTTTATTTGTATCCTTAGTGTTTAGTACATTGCCTGGCACATAGTAGGTGTTTAATAAGTGCTAGTTGACTTACTATTCACACCTCCCTGAAAGTCACATCTTGAAAGAACAATGTAGACATACACAGCCTAGAAGGGCGTGATGCATATAGCGTACAGTAATAATAACTGACATTTATATAGTACTTAAAGATCTATAAAACACTTTATATTAATTATCAACTCTGTGGTGTGGGGACTGTATTAGCATCCTTGTTTTACAGAACCTGGGGCATAGAGAGATCAAATGACTCGCCCATTGCCACTCCTCTAAGAAGTATCACAAGGTAGGATTTGAATCCTGATCTCCCTTTTTCCAAATCCATCATTCTATCCACTACATCCCACTGCCTCTTGCCTCTCAGTAACCAGAGTGCACAGCTGTACAGACAGAAGGTTAGACAAGAGGTACAAAGGCTATGTGAACTCAGAAGAAAAGATCTTGTTCCAGATAAGTGACTTTTTTGTATTCCTGGGGTCCCAGATTCCCCCTTACCCCCAGTGAGATCTAGTTACTGGCCTGGGGAAAGTCTAATGGGAGAGGGAGGGTGTTGTTGTTGTTGTTGTTGCATTGTGTCTGACTCTTTGTGACCCCATCTGGGGTTTTCTTGGCAGAGATACTGAAGTGGTTTGCCATTTCTTTCTCCAGCTCATTTTACAGATGAGGAAACTGAGGCAAACAGGGTTAAGTGACTTGCCCAGGGCCACACAGCTAGTAAGTGTCAGAGGCTGAATTTAAACTCAGGTCTTCCTGACTCCAGGCCCAGTATTCTATCTATTGAGCCACCTAGCTTCCCTTGATGATAGAGAAGGCAGATAAGTCATCAAGACAAGTCTCCCAGTTTCCTGACTCAGGCCTATGCCTAGGCATCATATTCTGGCCCCAAGGGTTTGCTATGATGCTTCTGGCAATTGAACTTGACCTTGATCACTTGTTAAAGTATTGACTCCGTCTGGTAATGGAACCTGAATGGCATGTTTTGGATTCACTGAAAGGAATTCTCGTGTATTGCCAGGGGAAGCAGAAGGCCCCTTGGGCCAACTTGAGGCATAGATCCCACAGTTCTTTGAATGTAGAGGAAGCTTAAAGGTTCTTAGTCCCCTTGGCTGGCCCTCCCTCTCTCCCCAAGGCATCCAGGCAATATGGTGTGAGAGGCAACAGAGTGTAATGGAAATAACTCTGCTATTTTAAACCACAACCCAGCATTCACATCTCAGCTCTTTTGCTTACTGCTTGTATGGCCTTGGACAAATCTCAGTTTCTTTGGGTTTTGTCTCCTCATCTGTAAAATGGGGAGGGGCAGTTTGGAACTAGGTGACATTTAGGGTCCTTCCCAACTCTAAATCCTAGAAATCTGATCAGCTTAGTGGATTGCCATCCACTAACCCCTACCCCCGCAAACCTTCTTCCCAAGTACTGTTGTCTAGCCTGTCCCCAGCTGATCACCCACTTGGTTACCAAAACCTGTGGATACTAGTCCTGCAAAATCCCTCTGAACCTCTCCCCTGACCCCCAACCCCCTCTATTCCCACCTCCTTCACTCCAGTAAGGTACCTCATTACAACCTGTATTTTTGCAATAGCCTCCTAATGAGTCTTTCCACCTGTGAAGAAATGGATAATTTTGATCACATAAAATTAAAGTTTTTATATAAACAAAACCCACTGCCACTAAGATTAGAAAGAAAGCAAGAAACTGGGGAAAATTTTTTACAGCAAGTCTCTCTGATAAAGGCCTCATCTCTTAAATATATAGAGAACTGAGTCAAACAATACAAGTCACTCTCCAACTGATAAATGGTCAAAGGATATGAACAGGTAGTTTTCAGAAGAAATCAAAGTTATTTATGGTCATATGAAAAAATGCTCTAAATCACTATTGATTGGAGAAATGAAAAGAAAAACAACTCTGAGGTACCACCTTACACCTATCAGATTGGTTAATATTAAGGAAAAAGAAAATGGCAAATGTTGTAGGAGATGTGAAAAAATAGAGACACTAATTAATGCATTGCTAGTGGAGATGTGAATTTATCCAACTATTTTGGAGAGTAACTTGGGACTGTGCCCAAAGAACTATAAAAGTATGTACCTTTTGATCCAGCAATACTATTACTAGTTCTATACCCCAAAGAGATGAAAGAAAAAGGAAAAGGTCCTATGTGTACAAAATATTTATAGCAGCCCTTTTTATAGTGGCAAAGAATAGAAAATTGAGGGTATGCCCATCAATTGAGGAATGACTGATCAAGTTAGGATATACAGTTGTGATGGAATATTATTGTGTTATAAGAAATGATGAGCAGGATGCTTTCAGAAAAACCTGGGAAGACTTACATAAACTGATACAAAGTGAAATGAGCAGAGCCAGAACATTGTAACAGTATCAATAATATTATATGATGATCAACTGTAAATGACTTAGCTATTTCCATCAATACAACAATTGAAGATAATTCTGAAGGACTTGATGATGAAAAATGCTATCTATCCACTTTCAGAGAAAGAACTGATGGAGTCTGAATGCAGACTGAAGCATCATACATTTTTTTTACTTTATTATTTTTGGGGTTTTTGGTCTGTATTTTCTTTTGCAACACAACTAGTATGGAAATATTTTACATGACTGCATATATATAATATATCAAATTGCTTGCCTTATAAATGAGGGGGGGGGGAAGGGAGAGAGGGAGACAATTTAGAATTCAAAATTTAAAAAAATCTAATGTTAAAATTTTTTGTTTACATATGCTTGAGAAAAAAATAAAAATTAAATGCAAAAAAATTAAGAACTTAGTCTTCCCACCTTGAGTTTCTGCTCTCTACTCTCCAATCCTTCACAAGTTGTCAGGCACACCTTCCTCATACCTCGTGCTGGTTATGATAATCCACTCAAAACCCAGCAATGTCTCCTTATTGCCTACGAGATAATGTAAAAACAGTTTAGCTTGGTCCTCTACATTCTGGTGCCACCCTATTTTTCCAGCTTTATCTCTCAGTGCCTAGCACAATGCTTTGTACACAGGAAGCACTGAATAAAAATCTGTTTAATTGAACTAAATGTGACTTTCCCCCAAGTACCACAGAATTTAGCCAAAATACACTCCATGACCAATAAATCACACACTTTATATACTTTCCTATTTCATGTCTCTCTTTCAAATGAAAATTTACCTCTTAAAAAAAAAGCAAAATGTTTAATTGATATATTTTGTCTTTCTGTCATGGTCATTTCAGCCACTGCTCAGCCTGCCTACCCCAAACTGAACCCTCCTCTATTATAAGCAAGCAAAAATATTTGATTAAATGGCCATATATTGGTGTGCTGTGAACACCCATTCTCACTTTCTGGGTTGGCTTATTTTCCCAAACTATCCTTATGCTTATAGGTCTGGGATACCCAGAAGGGGGCTTGGTATGCTGTTAGCATCCAGACTCTCCTTTCCAGGGTGCTAGGGTATGTGGGGGAGATCTACTCTTCCTATTTACCACTTTAGCTCCTGGACCCCCTACTTGTCTGCTTTATATTCACAACAAAGTCAATCACTATGACACCACAACTCTAAACATAAAATTCTAAGCGATAAGGCAAACAGTAATAACAACAACAATAACAACATTTACTTGCTAGAAGACAAAAGCAAGAATAACCAAACATCACAATATACCCTAAAACCAGGGTCACACTCTCCCATCAATGCGCAGTGTCTATGACAGAGAGTGAGCGCATGCTTAGAGAACTTTGACAGGGAGGCACAAGTAGGGACACCCATGTGCCCAGAACAATCCACAACCTTGGACCCTGCAAGATCCATCTGTCCACCCCAAACTGCTTCTCTGCTGGTTGCTCCTCTTCTGGTAACTCACCACTCTCCTGCTGGGAAAATCCTTGTCTTCTGCTCTCATGCTGATGAAGCAGTGGCAATCTCATTTAGTTCAGAGCCATCTTGAATAGGGTGCTAAGAAAGTGGTACACCCTTTAGAAAAAAAACAGAAATTGCTCTTGTTCAGTGACAAGCAGTGCCCCTAAGGCAGAGAACTACAAGTCTCAGGCTCCTCTTGGTGCACACTAGACAAGTCCAGCCAGCTCTTCCCTCAACTGGATTCAGCTTTCCCTCAATCAGTTTAAGACTAAAGAAAGCCTCCTCTCCAATAAAAGCACAGTTCACAGATAAATGAGTCCAGTTTCTTTCCCCTTCTATTTCTCCCTTCTCAAACCACAGTGGGGCAGTAGAGGGCAACCAGGCAACTCAGTGATTTCCCTTCTCAGCTGACATAGCCCAGTGGCTGGCACATAGTAAGAACTTAAAGGTTTATTCTCTTCCTCCCTCAGGCTGTAGATGGCACTAGAAAGCAATAATCTTGGGCAACTCTATACATAGCAATCAGATTCATCTCTCCTCCAATCAACACTACTGAAAAAATGTTCTCAGCTAGCCAAGCCCTTCTCCCCCAAAATGGCAGCCCATGCCTTTCAATCAGCAGGCTTCCCACCTGGCAGTGGGAGCCAGCTGTACCTCTATGCAGCCTTTCCCATCTTCTTTCCCCAGCTTCTTGTGACTTACCCTCTGTTCAGCTTATTTTCCTCTTTCTCTAGTTTGTTAGTGACATATCTTTACCTTAGAAAGGAAAACTAAAGAAATCTGCTTTCCTGTCAGATATTAACACAGTAGTCCTCATATCAGCTACCCACAGTTAGTCTTCTAACCCCTGTCAGCAACAACTCAGGGCATGCTTTGTTCTATACCACCTCTGCCTCTAGGGGACTAGTCTCAAAACTTAGTTCAGTTCTTACATAGCACTGGTCCAACCAAATCCAATTCAGTAAAGATTTATTAAGCATCTGCTATGTGCCAAGCACTGTGCTAAGTGCTAGTGATACAATTAATAGAAAGAAAGAGTCTTTGCCCTCAAGGAGCTTACAATCTAATGGGGGAGGGGAGACAAAACAAAAGGAAGGAAAGTAGGAAGGGGAGGGGAACTTTCTTGTTCTAAGGAGCTGAAAGCAGGCAGAGCAGTAGAAACAGTGGAGTGAGCCAAAAAGTCCAGTTTCTGCCCTCTATAAAGGAGTCTGGTACTCCATCCTCCAGTCCTCCAATCTGAAGGAAGAGGAAGCTGAGGAAGGTGATGTCAATCAAATCTTGATTTAGCAGCATGGTGATGAGATTAGAGGTGATGAGTCCAGATGTGGCTGCCAGATGAGCCCCCACATTTAGCTACAGCTGGGGTGGGGTTCCAAAGTTCACTTTCAAAGATTGCCCTTTGCTTCTTGGAGCATTAATACCACACTGGCTATGAACCTAGCTTGGTCTTTGATTCCTCAGTTCCTGTAGACAGCTCAGACAACTCCTCTCCTTTGAGTCAAGAAGGTGGGAGTTTAAATTTGGCCTCAGACTCTTACCAACTGTGACCCTGGGCAAATCACTTAACCTCTGCCTGCCTCAGTTTCTTCATCTGTAAAATGGAGGTGATAATAGCACCTACCTCCTATGGATTTTGTGAGGATAAAATGAGGAAATATTTGTACAGCACTTAGTACAGTGCTTGGCACATAGTAGGTACTTAATAAATGCGTTCCTCCTTCCTCCTTCTTCATCATGGTTCATTCTCCCTTCCTTTCAAAACTTCAATCAGCACGTTCTCCACCCGATGCCACAAGCTAAAAAGTGACTAAATAAAGCCAAAAGACAATGTGATAAAATGTTTCCAAGGCCAATCAAAGAGTATCCTTTTCAGCAGACACTTAAGTCAGTTGTGACCAGGAAAAGAAAGTCTACCCAGATCCTCTATTTCCAAAGCATTTCCTTTACATGTGATTATGATTCTCCAAGAAATTGGCTTCCCAGGTATTCCACATGGAGAGACAGCATCTCAGGTAATCTGTGCCTGCACCAGACCCCTACCAAATTAATATTCTCTCTCTCTCTCTCTCTCTCTCTCTCTCTCTCTCTCTCTCTCTCTCTCTCTCTCACACACACACACACACACACACACACACACATTTTTTTCAGACACCTAACTTGTTCACCTATTGGAGAAGCAGCATCTTACATATGACAAAGTATATAATATTCTGTACTGATAGTCCCCCACTTCTCTGCCAGGAGGGATAAGGTATATTTCATTTTCTGTTCTCTGAGACCTTTACTAGTTTTTTCATTTACTCAGAATTTAACTTTTTTTTCACCATTTTTTTCATTCATGTTGTTGCCTTCTCTTATTTCACTATGCATCAGTTCATACAAATCTTCCCATATTTTTCTGAATTCCTTAGAAGTCATTTCTTATTGCTCAATAATATTCTTTTAAGCTGTTGTTTTTTTCAGTCATTCCCCAATCAATGATTATGCATTTTCTTTTTGGTTCTTTGCTATCATAGAGATTGCTGCTATAAATATTTTAGTATATATTGGATCTCTGTTTCTGTCTTTGACTTTCATGGGATATATGCCAATAGTGGGATTGCTGCTGAATCAAAAGGTATGTATCATTTAGTCACTTTAATTACAGAATTCCATAGTGCTTTCCAGAATGATAGAATTACTTTATACCTCTCATAAGCAATATTTAGCGAGCCTGACTTCCTAATGTCCCTCTAACAATATTACCATCTTTTGTCATCTTTGCCAACTTTCATGGTGAAAGGCAAACCTTAGGGTTTTATTGATTTCCATCTCATTACTACTAGGGATATAGAGCATGTTTTCATGTGGTCATTTATATGTAAGCCTGGGAATAGAGACCTCTGCTCTAATACAGAAGGGCCAGATTGCTCCACTCTATGGTTTTAATTAGGTGCAAACAAGTCCTTGATTAGTTTAGGAAAAATATAGTGCTGTGATTTTTAGATGAGATACGGTTCTAGGAGATGCATGTGGTTGGTTAATGAGAATAAGTCATGCTCTGTGCATAAAACAGCAAGCCAGTTTGGAATCCTGTGTTGCAGCAGCAGACCATTGCCATGGTAAAGCTGTGGCATCCAGTCTCCTAAAAGAGAATTGCTTGAGGGAAGGGAAAAGTCTCTGTTTTCTCCCTACTGCCAGGCAACCATGTAAATTTGGGAGATCTGTAAGAGTTAACAGAGAAGTCCCACTGGTAACTAGAGCGGGAAGCAGTAGCAGAAGCTGAGATTAATGTCTGCATTGCGTGTTCAGAAATACACTGAGCACAAATTATACACGCTGAGGAAAGGAAACTCTTAGGACTCCACAAGAATAGTGACCCCATCCACTCAACCCCAACAGCACCTCCCCTCCCGCCCCTCCAGCAGTGTGGTACACAGAAGCAGAACTTCATGAGTATTCCACAAGGGGAAAAAAATGACTTTCCATAACCAAGAACTGTGAGTTTTAACTTTTGGGCACATATGCTAAGTCTGAGGCTGCTCTCCTGGGGACCTTGTGTGTTCAAGAGGGTAGGGTGTTCCCATTTGTGGGGGGTGGTATTTCTTTTTTTTTTTTTTAACATTTGTATTTAAAACTTTGAGTTCCAGATTTTTCCCCCCACTGGGAAGACAAGCAATTCAATGTAGGTTGTACATGTACAGTCACCCAAATCATTTCCATAGTTGTCATATTGTAAAAGACCAACTATAATTCCCTCCATCCTATCCCACCCCCCACTCATTCCATTGTTCTCCTTTGACCCTATCCCTTTTCAAAAATATTTGCTTCTAACTACCCTCTCCCCCAATCTGTCCTCCCTTCTATCATCCCCCCTCTTATCCCCTACCCCCCCTATTTTCCTGTAGGGTAAGATACCCAATTGAAGGTGCACGTTATTCCCTCCTTTAGCCAAATTCAATGAGAAGAAGGTTGTTTCATTCCCTTTCACCTTCCTGTTCTTCCCCTCCACTATAAAAGTTTTCTCTTGCCTCTTTTATATGAGATAATTTACCCTAATCTATCTCCTCCTTTCTCCTTCTCCCAAGAAATTCCTCTCTCACCCCTTAATTTTATTTTTTAGATATCATATTAAACTCATCCTGTGCCCTCTGTCTATGTATACATGAACATACCTATGCTCACACTCACATATATATTTATTATACAGATACACCCTCCTATACATACATATATGTATGTATACATATATACACATATATTCTCTTCAACTATCCTCATACTGAGAACAGTCTTATGAGTTACAATTATCGTTTTTCCATGTAGGAATGTAAATAGTTCAACTTTAATAAGTTCCTTATGATTTCTTTTTCCTTTTTACCTTCTCATGCTTCTTGGATTTGAAAGTCAAATTTTCTGTTCTGTTCTGTTTTTTTCATCAAGAATGCTTGAAAATACTCTATTTCATTGAATGAACATATTTTCCCCTGTAGCATTATACTTAGTTTTGTTGGGTAGGTGATTCTTGCTTTTACTCCTAGCTCCTTTGACCTCCAGAATATCATATTCCAAGCCCTTCAAACCCTTAATGTAGAAGCTGCTAGGTCTTGTGTTATCCTGATTGTGTTTCCACAATACTCAATTGTTTCTTCCTGACTACTTTCAGTATTTTCTCCTTGACCTGGGAACTCTGGAATTTGGCTATAATATTCCTAGGAGTTTTCTTTTTAGGGTCTTTTTTTTTCTTTTTTTGTAGGGCAGTTGGGGCTAAGTAACTTGCCCAAGGTCACACGGCTAGGTTTTTGTTTGTGTGTACGTTAAGTGTCTGAGGTCGGATCCAAACTCAGGTCCTTCTGACTTCAGGGCCAACACTCTACTCACTGCGCCACCTAGCTGCCCCTTTAGGATCTTTTATAAGAGGTGATTAGTAAATTCTTTCAGTTTCTATTTTGCCCTCTGGTTCTGGAATATCAGGGCAATTTTGCTTGATAATTTCTTGCAAGATGGTATCTAGGCTTTTTTTTTTTTTTGATCATGGCTTCCAGGTAGTCCAATAATTTTTAAATTATCTCTCCTGGATCTATTTTCCAGGTCAGTGGTTTTTCTAATGAGATATTTCACATTGCCTTCTATTTTTTCATTTGTTTGGATCTGTTTTGTAGTATTTTGATTTCTCATAAAGTCATTAGCTTCCATTTGCTCCACTCTTATTTTGAAGGAGTTATTCTCTTCAGTGAGTTTTTGAAATTCCTTTTCCATCTGGCAAATTTAGTTTTTAAAGGCATTCTTCTCCTCGTTGCCTTTTTGAGCCTCTTTTGCCATTTGAGTTAGTCTATTTTTTTAAGGTGTTATTTTCTACAATGTATTTTTGGGTCTCCTTTAGCACTGTTGACTCTCTTTTCATGATTTTCTTGCATCATTCTCATTTCTCTTCCCAATTTTTCCTCCATTTCTCTTACTTGATTTTCAAAATCCTCCTTGAGCTTCTCCATGGCCTGTAATCAATTCATATTTTTCTTGGATGATTTTGATGCAGGAGTTCTGACTTCACTGTCTTCCTCCTGCTCCATGCCTTGATCCTTTTTGTCCCCCCAAAAAAGGAATCTATGGTTTGATTATGTTTCCTGGGCTTAATCATCTTGCCAGTCAATTACTTGACTTTTGAGCATTTTGCCACAGTAGAACTTTACTTCCAGAATGGACAGAGCTTTGTCCCAAATCGCTGGGGTTTTCGCAGCTACTGGAGCTATTAGTTGGGTGGCCTCTCTACAGATACCACAAGCTCTGGCTCACTGGTCACACTCTCCAGGACCACCACCCAGGACCGTGATCCAGATCCAAGCAGGTTAAAGCAAGAGCAATTACCCTCTGAATTGTTGCTTGCTTGGACCCCCTGCAATCTGCAGGACAGGAGCTCCTGAGGCAGCCACACCTCCACTGCTTCTCACCCCAGGGGCAAGGGCTGGATCATGCTCTCAATCCCCCTGTTCCCACAAAGTTCCACACTGACATTTTACTTTTTTTTTTGGCATTTATGGGTTGATAATTCTGGAAATCACCACAGCTGGTGATTCTCTCTTCTGAAGTCTGCTCCAGGCCCACTGATGGTCGGGGCTACCTTGGGGCTGGGAACCATGTAGCTCATGTGGGGCTGTGCTTAGCTCCCAGCCTGGTGCAATAGATCCTTCCTGTTGGCCTGCTAGGCTTCTTTCAGTGGGAGCTTTGTTTCTCTTTGTCTCTTTGTGGGTTCTGCAGCTCTAAAGTTTGTTTAGAGTCATTTTTTTTACACTTTTGGAAGTGATTGGAGGGGAGCCCACACCAAGTTTGTGCTTCTACTCTGACATCTTGACTCTGCCCCTGGGAAATCTAATTTGGGGGGTGATATTTCTATAACAATTGTCCTTGTTATACCTTCTCAGCAAATATCCCTTTATAAAAGCCAATTGATGTCAACTTGTTGGATGATATTGGGGAGAACACCAAGTGGGGGCTCAAGAGTGGCAAGTCTATAAATTCCTGAGCCCCTCAGGGTTATCCCTAAAATTTTGAAGAGAGGAGCCACCTTCTGGGGACCCAAGCTACCAGCCCTAGTTGGATTTAGGAAAGTAGACCAGGAAGAATTGCTGCATGCAGTTTATAATTCTGGTGAAAACTGTGCCTATTCTTAGACAATCTATCCATTCTGGGAATGGCACTTGTTATATATTTATATTGGTTAATAGTATATTTTGTATCAAGTTTTTATTGGTAATATTTGACACAAATATTTTTCCACTCTGTTATTTCTCTTCTAGTTCTGCCTCCATTGATTTTATTAATGTAAACATTTTCTAATTTTATGTAGTCAAAATTATCTATTTTATAATTACTTCTATCTCTTATTTGGTTAACAATTCTCTCCCAGAGTTGTGAAAGATACCTTAGCTCATTTTCTTCTAACTTTTAAAAATGGTATAGTCTAAGGGATGGCTAGGTGGTGCAGTGAATAGAGCACTGGCCCTGGAGTCAGGAGGACCTGAATTCAAATCCAGTCTCAGACACTTGACACTTACTAGCTGTGTGACCTTCGGCAAGTCACTTTACCCCAGTTGCCCTCCAAAAAGAAAAAAAAAGATAATTTTTTACATTTAAGTTGTTTATCCATATTTACCTTATTATGTTACATGATATAAAATGTTGGTTTAAACTTAATTTCTTTTTTTTCCCCAAATGCTTTATTAACTTCTGGTTTACATCATTCATTTCTGCCAGATTTTGAGTTACAATTTTTCCCCATTTTTCCCCTACCCACCACCCCAGAATAGCAGTCCTACAGGATACCCCCTCATCCAATCTGCTTTCTCCCATATCTTCTTCCATACCCCCTTCAACTTTTGAATCTCTGTGCTCCCATGTTTGTATATCTTATTTCCAAATAATATGTAAAACAGTATTAATAATAGTATTTATATATTTTTAAGATGCTTGATTTTAAAACTTCGATTTCCAGATTCCATTCCCTTCCTCCCTTGTCACCCACTCTTGCTGGGAAGATAAGCAATTCAGTATAAGTTGTACATGTATAGCTATGCAAAACATTACCATAGTAGATATATTGTAAAAGACTGACTATATTTCCCTCCCTCCTATCCCACCTCCCACTTGGTCTATTCCCTACTTTGATCCTGTCCCTTTTTAAAAGTGGGTGCTTCCAACTTCCCACTACCCTCCCCAGTCTGCCCTCCCTTCCATCATCCCCCTCTCATCTCCTTCCCCCCTACTCTCCTGTAGGGTGAGATATCCTAATTCCCTGAGCCAAATTCAATGAGAATAAGTAAACTTAATTTCTAACAAAGTATCTGTTTTCCCAGCAGCTTTTGTCAAAAAGGGAGTCCTTTAGGTGGTGGCTAGGTGGTGCAGTGAGTAGAGCGTTGGCCCTGGAGTCAGAAGGACCTGAATTCGGATCCGGCCTCAAACACACACAAACAAAAAAATCCTAGTCATGTGACCTTGGGCAAGTTACTTAACCCCAAATGCCCTCCCAAAAAAAAAAAAAGGGAGTCCTTTCCCCAGTAATTTATGTTATTGGATTTATCAAACACTGAACTGTTGTTTTTTTTAAAATTACTCCTATTTCTTGCTTATCTAACTTGTTCTACTGGGTCTACTTTTCTGATGTTTTAACCAGTACTAATAGTTTTGATGACTACTGCTTTATAAAATAATTTGAGACCCAATAATGCTATATCCTTTCATTTATACTTTTCCTCATTATTTCCCTTAAGACTTTATACTGTTGCATTTGAATGTTTGAGAATTTTTCCAAATAAATATTATTTTGTTTAGTTCTATAAAGAGAAATTCCCTTGGCAATATGGTTGCTATAGCATTAAATTTGTAAATGAATTTTGGTAGTATTGTCATTTTTATTGCATTGGCATGGTCCAATCATGAGAGCTAGATGTCTCTTTAATTATCTGTCTCACTTTATTTCTATAGTGATTTTGTATTATTTTATTATGTAAATCTTGTATGTATCTTGCTAAGCTACATCCCAGATATTTCCTATACTTTGAAGATATTTTGAATGGAATTTCTTCTATTATAATTGCATCTTCATTTTTAATTCTGAAGGAATGATTCTCCTCAGTGAGCTTTTGAGACTCTTTTTCCATCTGGCAAATTTGGCTTTTTAAGGCATTCGCATCTTCATTTTTATGCAGGAATGATTTTTTTTTTTGGTTGATTTATTTTGTATCTTGATACTTTAATGAAGCTAGTGGGAACTCATCTTTCAGAAATCCCATTACCTGCATGCTTGAATCTGCCTGACTCTTACATCTCATCAGTACCCTCTGCCCCTCTCTTTGGACCCTATGGCTGGAGGAGCTGGAGGAGAAGTTCCCTTCCTCTCCGTTTCCCACCTGCTACAATGAATTTGGACTTCTCTGGAACACACTAACAAGTCAGACACCCCCTGCCCCTAACACATTCTCTTTCCACCCTACCTTCTTTAAGCTTTCTTTTGCGTCAGGGACTGTCTTTGTTTTTATTTGTATTCATATACCTGGCACACAGTAGGCACTTAATACATATTGATTGATTGATTTTTTTCACTGCTTCTCTGGGATTTTCTAAGTATACCATCATGTTATCTGTAAATAGGGAGTTTTGTCTCTTTTTTTGCCAGTGTCTGTGATGTTAATTTCTTCTCTTATTTGTAGGTCTGTAGCAGCAAGCACCCCAATATCCCCAGGGTAGCTGCCAATATAGGTTCTTAGATCTGCTTTTCAAAAGGAAAGCAATTCAGAATGGGTTAACAAGCTTACTTTAATCAAACAAACACACATTACCTAGTTCAGGGGAAAAAGGTCAGCACCCCAAACTTCAGAGTTACAGAACTTACAGATCAAACATACAGGCTTCCAAACTGTCCAACCATTATATCAATACCAAATCACAGTTACCAGAGAGGGAAGCATCAATATCTGGGTTTTCAAAGCCGGGGGGCTCTCAACAACGGCTTCCCAGAGTCTCATCTGGTCAAATCACACACTTCTCAAAAGTGAACCCCAAAGCAAAGCCTCTCCTCAGGGTTTATATAGCCTTCTCCTGGCTCAGAGAATGTAACAACCTCTTGACCCACTGCCCAATCACAAAGTATCAAGGTGTGGGCTTTCCTGAAAAACAAGCCTCCCACCACAGGCTCCAGGTGCATTTAAGCTAGGGGCAGGGAAGATCTTTAAATTTGCATTTCCATTATAAGGTCAAAGAAAGCCACATATATAGGGAGGAGAACACCAGTAGCAAGGGTTGCCATTGTATAGCTCCAAGAGAGGTAGAATAAACATCTCTAGCTTCTCCTCCTCCTATTGTTCTCCATTTAGATCTAATAGCTCTCCTAAATACCTTTGTTTAGGGGATATGGTAGGTTTCACTTTGACTTCTGACCTCTTCATCTCATTATTATCGGGAGGAAGAAGAACCTGTAGGTTCTATAGTCAAGGTTTGACCCCTTTCCCACCTAATACCAATCCCCCAATGAATACACATGTCAAATAGCAAAGAAACCCATTTATCCAAATCGTAATAAAACAAAAATCAGGAAAGATATTGTCGACCTTTATTTAAGAGTTGTTTAAAGGAGACAAACAAATAGTGGTATATAGCTACAGAATTTGTTCTTTATTCCCTTAAGGCTAGCAGTACCTGTGCTCAAGGAGGCAGGAATAAAGTCCTGACTCCAGAGCGAAAGGATGGAAGAGCTTGAGTACATTTTAGGACCATCCCAATTAGGGGTGGTTGAGACACACAAATTTCTGATCCCCATAATGGTTTAAACATTATATGAGAAAGGAATTTCTTAATTGGATAAATGATAAATACAGAAAAACAAGAGAGATGACAAAATGTCAATTGAAATTATGATCCAGAACATCTGTGTTTTCTTTACCATTAATATTCCATAACATGGTATATGCCCAGAAAATCTTAAGATAAGAAAAAGTCCCATTTCTCAAGTTAATGCCCTGAGTTGAGGGTCTCCTCCTGAAGGGCCATAAAATAGGCCTCTTCTGGTTTGTTGACACAAGAAGAGGTATTCTCCAGGCTCACTAAGAGAGAAAAACAAAGTTGGGTCTATTTGGAATTTATGATCCTACTCCAAGCCTTATCTGGTCTCTAGAATGGCTGAGATAGACTTTTTTGTAAAATGAGGCATAGCAGACTGTTTGATTAATTCAAACTTTGGCCAAAATATGATATTAAATGATTATCAATATATAAGAAAATATATACTGGATAATAGAGTAAAGGCATTCTCCCATTGGAAGCAAGAAAACTCAACCTAGGGAGAGTCCTGGATCTCATCCAAGGAGAAACTTCTTAAAGTTTCTTTTCTAGCAGGCTGGGGATAGGGGTTTAATGAGACTGCCAGCTCCTTTCATGTTTTCCCAGAATATTTTCCTTCTGCAACCTAAAGTGGGGTTGCACCTTCTCTTCCATCTTCTCTCTCAAAGTTGGAAACCAGAAGTGCCAGGAATGACTTGACACTTAAAGAGCCTAGAAAAACCTTGAAACTTGAAGAGTTCTAAAAGGGACTGGCTGATAACTGAAGCTCTCTTGAGCTCACTGATAGTTCTGTTACATCCCTTACAAAGGGCAGGGCATTCAGCACCAATAAAGGGCGAGTCTAATGGGTTTTAGGACAGGGGTTTCATGTTGTTATGGCTACCATTTATAGTATCATGTCAAATAATAGTGGGGAGAAAGAGCATTTCTGAGAACTGATTTAGTTATAACCTATGTTTTTATGTTTTATTGTTATTACTTAAACATAATTAATTATTATTCTAAGATTTATTTAACACATTCACTATTTATAATGTCATTATCTATTCCTATTTAGGTCTGAATCTTGGGCTCATATTTCCTTTATTCATGGTTAATTTTCTTGTGTTATAATCTAAAAGTATGTATTTATAATATATTCCTTTTAATATTTGTTTATTATTCATTTATGCACATGGAATTTAAAATTTTTACCATTTAATTAAATTCTAATTATTCTTCTTATTATTAATTGTAAAATTATTCTTAACATTCCTTAAAAATTTTTTTGAGTTCCAAATTCTCTCTCTCCCACTAGCCCCACCTCCACCCATTGGGAAAGCAATTGATATCAATTATATACATGAATTCATGCAAAAATATCCTACATTAACCGTATTAGGGGAAAAAAAAGAAAAATAAAGCGAAAAAATTATACTTCAATTTGTACTCGAGTTCATCAGTTCTCTCTCTGGACACGAATAGCATTTTTCATCATGTGTCCTTCAAAATTGTCTTAGATTGTTGTATTAATCAGTGTTTCTAAGTCTTTCACAGTTGGTCATTATTACAATATTGCTGTTACTGTGTGCAACAATCTCACTTCACTTTGTAGCAGTTCATATAAATCTTCCAAGGTTTTTCTGAAACTTTCCTTCTCCTTATTTCTTGCAGCACAATAGTATTTCATCATAATCATTTACCACAACTTGTTCAGCCATTCCATAATTGATAGGCATCCCCTTGATTTCTAATTCTTTGCCACCACAAAAAGAGCTGCTATAAATATTTTTGTACATATAGGTCCTTTTACTTTTATCTCTGTGGGGTACAAACCTAATAGTGGTATTGCTGGGCCAAAGGGTATGCACAATTTAATAACCCTTCGGACATAGTTCCAAATTGTTCTCCAGATTGCTTGAACTAATTCAAAACTAGTGCATTAATATCCCTATTTTTCCACATACCCTCCAACATTTGTCATTTTCCTTTTCTGTCATGTTCAACAATCTGGTAGGTATTACTCAGAATTTTTTAAATTTGCATTTCTCTAATCAATAGTGATCTAGAGAATTTTTTCATATGATTATAGATAGCTTTGATTTCTTCTTCTGAAAACTGACTGTTCATATCCTTTGATCATTTATCAATCAGGGAATGGCTCTTATTTTTCCAAATTTGACTCAATTCTCCATATATTGAGAAATGAGACCTTTATCAGAGAAAGCTGCTGTAAGTTTTTTCTCCAGTCTCCTGCTTTCCTTATAATTTTGGCTGTACATGTTTTGTTTATGCCTTTAAGAATTTAGATGCTCTTCCACTTGGTGCATATATATTTAGTATTGATATTACTTCACTGTTTATGAAGATGTTATCTTTTAGCAAAATGTAGTTTCCTTGATTAGCTCTTTTAATTAGGCCTATTTTTGCTTTTGCTTTGTCTGAGATCATGATTGTTAGTCCTACTTTTTTTTTCCAAATGCTTTATTAACTTCTGGTTTATATCATTCATTTCCGCCAGATTTTGAGTTACAATTCCCCCCCCCCCCATTTTTCCCCTACCCACCATCCCAGAATAGCAGTCCCACAGGATATCCCCTCATCCAATCTGCTCTCTCCCATATCTTCTCCCATGCCTCCTTCGACTTTTCCATTAGGGCAAGGTGAATCTCTGAGCCCCAATGCCTGGACATCTTATGAAACATTTAATTTTGAAACTTCGATTTTCAGAACCATTCCCTTCCTCCCTTGTCACCCACTCCCTCTGAGAAGATAAGCAATTCAGTATGTGTTGTACATGTACAGCTATGCAAAACGTTACCATAGTAGATATATTGTAAAAGCCTGCTTATATTTCCCTCCCACCCATCTCACCTCCCACCTGGTCCATTCCCTACTTTGATCCTGTCCCTCTTCGAAAATGGGTACTTCCAACCTCCCCTCCCCCTAGAATACCCTCCCTTCCGTCATCGCCCCTCTCATCCCCCTTTCCCCTACTCTCCTGCAGGGTGAGATAACCCATTTAGTATGTATGTGATTCTCTCCTTGAGCCAACTTCAATGAGAATATGGTTTTGCCTTTTTGCCTTCCTGTTCTTCCCCTCCCCTGCAACTACTTCCCCTTGCCTCTTCTACATGAGATAGTTTACTCTACCCTGTCTCTCCCCATCTCCTCTTGCCACTTTCCTCTCTCACCTCTTAACTTCACCCCTTAAGTATCATACCTTCCGAACAAATTCACCCTGTGTCCTCTATCCATGTATAACTGTAAACATATATACACACATTCACATATGTATTCATATGACCATATACCCTTCTTCAATTATTTTCATACTGAGAAATGTTGCATCAGACACAGTTATTGTTTTTCCATGTAGGAATGTAAATAGTTCAACTTTGATAAGTTCCTTTTGATTTCTTTTCCCTGATTACCTTCTCAAGCATCTCTTGCTTCTTGTGTCTGAATGTCAAATTTTCTATTCAACTTTGGTTTTTTCCTCAAGAATGCTTGAAAGTCCTCTATTCCACTGAATGACCATATTTCCGCCTGAAACAAGATACTCAATTTTGCTGGGTAGGTGACCCTTGGCTTCAATCTCAGCTCTTTTGTCCTCTGGAATATCATATACCATGCCCTTTGATTCCTCAGTGTAGAAGCTGCCAGGTCCTGGGCTATTCTGATTGTGTTTCCACAATATTGAAATTGTTTCTTCCTGGCTGCTTGTAGTATTTTCTCCTTGATCTGGGGATTCTGGAACCTGGCTATAATATTCCTGGGAGTTTTCTTTTTTTTTTTTTAAACAAATACTTTATTAACTTCTGTTTTACATCATTCATTTCCGCCAGATTTTGAGTTACAATCATTTTCCCCCCATTATTCTCCTACCCAACCTCCCAGAATAGTAGTCCCACAAGATATCGCTTCCTCCAATCTGCTCTCTCCCATACCTTCTCCCATACCCCCATCGACTTTTCCATTAGAGGAAGGTGAATCTTTGTGTCCCAATGCCTGTACATCTTATCTCCCTATTATAAGCGAAAGAGTATTAATAATAGTATTTATATATATTTGAAACATTTAATGTTAAGACCTCGAATTTCAGATCCATTTCCTTCCTCCTTGTCACCCATTCCTTCTTGGGATATAAGTAATTCAGTATATGTTGTACATGTCTAGCTATGCAAAACATTATCATATTAGATATATTGTGCAAGGCTGCTTATAATTCCCTCCCACTCATCCCACCCCCCACCTGGTCTATTCCCTACATGATCCTGTCCCTCTTCTATAGTGGGTACTTCCAACCTCCCCTCATCCCAAGGATGCCCTCCCATCCATCATCCCTCCTCTCATCCCCCTTCCCCTATCCTGCTGCAGGTTGAGATATCCCATTTAGTATGTATGTCATTTTCTCCCTGAACCAAATTCAATGTGAATGTGGTTTTGCCTTTTTAGCCTTCCTTATTCTCCCCCTCCTTTGCACCCACTTCCCTACATGAGATAGTTTACCCTACCATGTCTCTCCCCATCTCCTCTTGCCACTTTCCTCTCTCACCTCATAATTTCATCCCTTGAGTACTCTCCCTTCCCAACAAAATCAACCTATGCCCTCTATCCATATATAACTGTAACCATATACACATACATTCACATATGTATTTGTATGACCACACCCTCTTCTTCCATTATTTTCATAGTGGGAAAGATATCATCAGTCACAGATATTGCTTTTCCATATAGGAATGTAAATAGTTCAACTTTGATAAGTTCTTTTTGATTTCTTTTCACTGATTACCTTCTCAGGCATCTCTTACTTCTTGCGTCTAGATGTCAAATTTTCTTTTCAACTCTGGTTTTTTCCTCAAGAATGCTTGAAAGTCCTCTATTCCACTGAATGACCATATTTTCCCCTGAAACAAAATACTCAGTTTTGCTGGGTAGGTGACCCTTGGGTTCATTCCCAGTTCTTTTGCCCTCTGGAATATCATATTCCATGCCCTTCTGTCCCTCAGTGTAGAAGCTGCCAGGTCCTGGGCTATTCTGATTGTGTTTCCACAATATTGAAATTGTTTCTTCCTGGCTGCTTGTAGTATTTTCTCCTTGATCTGGGGATTCTGGAACCTGGCTATAATATTTCTGGGAGTTTTCTTTTTGGGATCTTTTTCAGGAGGTGATCGGTGGATTCTTTCAACCTCTATTTTGCCCTCTGGATCTAAAACATCAGGGCAGTTTTCCTTGAGAATTTCTTGAAGGGTGATTTCTAGGTTCTTTCTTTGATCATGGCTTTCAGGTAGTCCAATAATTTTTAAATTGTCTCTCCTGGATCTATTTTCCAGGTCAGTGGTTTTTCCCATGAGATATTTCACATTGCCTTCTAATCTTTCATTTGTTTGGATCTGCTTAACAGCATCTTGATTTCTCATAAAGTCACTAGCTTCCATTTGCTCCAGTCTAACTCTGAAGGAATGAATCTCCTCAGTGAACTTTTGAGATTCTTTTTCCATCTGGCAAATTCGACTTTTTAAGGCATTCTTCTCCTCATTGCCCTTTTGGGCCTCCTTTGCCATTTGAGCTAGTCTATTTTTTAAGGTGTTGTTTTCCTCAGTCAGGCTGTTGACCCTCATTTCATACTTTTCCTGCATCCTTCTCATTTCTCTTTCTAATTTTTCCTCCACTTCTCTTATTTGATTTTTAAAGTCCTTCTTAAGGTCCTCTATGGCCTGCAACCTGCTCATGTTTTCCCCTGGGGCTTTTGGAGCAGGACTTCTGACCTCACAGTCCTTTTCCCGCTCTATGCCCCCAAAATAGGAGTCTAGGGTTGCATTTTTCTGTTTCCTTTGCCTTGGCATGTTGCCACTTAATTGCTTGACTTTTGGGCTTGTTGCCACACTATGGCTTTAAGGCCAGATAGAGGAATTTTCGTCCCGAACGTGTGGGGGGCAACTTCCGTTTCTGGCAAGCTATAAACCCACCCACAACTTCCACCCTAGATCACAATCCAGATCCAGGGAGGTTAAAGCAAGAGCGATTACCCAAGACTGATCGCTGGATCTCCCCACGATTTGTAGGCTGGGAGCTGGAAATGCCTCTGAAAACTACACAGTGGCGTGTCTCCTCAGCAGCTTCTAGCCCCCAGGGGAGGGAGCTGACGCATTCCCCAAATACAGGTCCCAAAGTCCATAGGACACTAACCTCTTACTTTGTCCTAGGCAAGTCTATGTTGATAATTCTGGTGTCTCCACAGTTCCTGGTGTTCTGGGGTTCCTCCAGCCGGCTGCTGGCCCTGCCGCCCTGGGGCTAAAACCTCGGCTCACGTGGACCTGGGCTCGGCTCGGCTCCTGCGCTCCGCGCGCTGCCGGCTCCCAGACCACTGCGCTGGTCCTTCCTGCAGGGTGCTGGGCTGTCCTCAGCGGGAGGTTAGCTTCTCTGTGTCGTTCTGTGGGTGCTGGGGCTCCAGAAGATTTTCAGAGTCCTTTTTTACATGGTTTGTGGAGAATCTGGGGGCAGAGAGGCTTGGACGAGCTGTTTCTACTCCGCCATCTTGGCTCCGCCCCCTAGGAGTTTTCTTTTTGGGATCTTTTTCAGGAAGTGATTGGTGGATTCTTTCAACCCCTATTTCCCCCACTGGGTCTAAACATCAGGGCAATTTTCCTTGAGAATTTCTTGAAGGATGATTTCTAGGTTCTTTCTTTGATCATGGCTTTCAGGTAGTCCAATAATTTCTAAATTATCTCTCCTGGATCTATTTTCCAGGTCAGTGGTTTTTCCCATGAGACATTTCACATTGCCTTCTATTCTTTCATTTGTTTGGATCTGTTTAACAGCATCTTAATTTCTCATAAAGTCACTAGTTTCCATTTGCTCCAGTCTAACTCTGAAGGAATGAATCTCCTCAGTGAGCTTTTGAGATTCTTTTTCCATCTGGCAAATTTGGCTTTTTAAGGCATTCTTCTCCTCGTTGCCTTTTTGAGCCTCTTTTGCCATTTGAGTTAGTCTATTTTTTAAGGTGTTATTTTCCTCAGTCATGCTGTTGACTCTCATTTCATACTTTTCCTGCATCCTTCTCATTTCTCTTCCCAATTTTTCCTCCACTTCTCTTATTTGGTTTTTAAAATCCTTCTTAAGGTCCTCTATGGCCTATAACTCACTCGTATTTTCATTTGGGGCTTTTGGTGCAGGATTTCTGACCTCACAGTCCTCTTTCTGTTCCATGCTTCGATCCTCTTTGCCCCAAAATAGGAGTCTAATGTTGCATTTTTCTGTTTATTTTGTTTCCTTTGCCTAGGCATGTTGCCACTTAATTACTTGACTTTTGGGCTTGTTGCCACAGTAGGACTCTGCCACCAGACAGAGGAGCTTCCATCCCAAATGTTGGGGTCTTCTCAACTGCCAGAGGTATTAATTGGGTGCACTCCATGAAACCCCCACTCTCTGGCAAGGTGGACACACACCCCAAGACCTCCACCCCAGACTGCAATCCAGATCCAGGGAGGTTAAAGCAAGAGCGATTATCCCCCAGACTGATGGTTGGATCCCCCTACAGTTCGCAGGCCAGGAGCTGAAGCTGCAACCGAAGCTGCAAAACAGCAGCTGTACTGGGGCTCCTCGCCATGGCTGTACTGTGGCTTCTTGCCCCCAGGGGAAGAAGCTGATGGGTTCCCAAATACTGGTCCAAAAGTCCATAGGACACTAACCTCTCACTTTGTCCTAGGCATCTATGTGTTGGTAATTCTGGAAAAGCCACAGCTGCTGGTGTTCTGGGGTCCCTCCAGCTGGCTGGTGGTCCAGCTGCCCTGGGGCTAAAACCTCTGACTTGTGGGGGGCCTGGGCTCGGCTCCCAGAGCGCTGTGCTGGCTGTTCCCTGGCAGGCTGTCGGGCTGTCCTCAGTGGGAGGTTAGCTTCTCTGTGTCGTTCTGTGGGTGCTGGAGCTCCAGAGGTTGTTCAGAGTCCTCTTTTACATAATTTTGAAGTGGTGTGGGCTGGAGTGCTGTTTCTACTCTGCCATCTTGCCTCCCAGTCCTGTTTTTTTTTAACCTCAGCTGAAGCACAATGGATTCTTCTCCAGGCCTTTATTTTAACTACTTGTATGCCTTTCTGTTTCAAGTGTGTTTCTTGTAAACCACATATTGTTGAATCCTGTTTTTTAATCCATTCTGCTATCCACTTCCATTTTATGGGTGTGTTCATCCCAATCCCAATTACAGTTATGATTATTAATTGTATATTTTGCTACATCCTATTTTCTTCTGTTTATCCTTCTTTCTCTCTTTTTAAAAGTCTATTTTGCTTCTGATCACTGCCTCCTTTAATTAGTCCTCCCTTTTATCATCTTGGATTTCTTGAAAGAATCAGACATGCCCCTGAGCCTATATTGTAATGAGAGCAAATCAGTCCAGGAGTTAGGCAGTCTAGCAGTGGAAGTTCTAGTTCAGAGTTTGTAAGTTTCAATGTTATAGCCAGAAATGAAGGTATAACTTGGTTTCCAAGAGGGAATCACTTTTGGTAAAGACAGAGGAAGGGAGTCTCTTCTCCCCAGCTCCCTTCATTAGACACATCCTTGGAGCTACTAAACCAGTTGGAGGCAGTGAATCTAATTGGCAACAGAAAGACACACAGAGGATAGTTATACATGTAAAGCATAATTCCTATCCCTTCCCCTTCCCACCTCCCCACACACCAGAGGAGAATGCTGGATGTATAATCTAGAAAGGAGCAGGTAATACACATGAGTTGCCCACCCTGCAAAGACTGTATCCCAGAATAGCTAAGTAAGGGCTGGACAAAGAAAGAAAGGATGTCTAGTCCCAGGAGTTGCAAACTATCCTTTGCTGTACTTGTATCCTATATATGTGCCTCTTTATCCTCTTGCTCTAAATTCAAGCCCACTCTTCCCAAGGATATGATATGTATCTGAGAGAGAGTGAACTCCAGGCTTGTAGGGAGTGGGTAAAAAGAATATTTTGTACCAATTGTTCTTATATCTTAGTAAATGCCTTTGCTAAGAGTTTATTGGTTTACTGGTTAACTATTGGGAAGTACACTGATGGGGGCTCCTGAATTATAGTATTAGAAACATAGACCCATAATATACCTTAGAACTTGGAAGAAGAACCAAACTTACAAACTTGTATGTGCCTAACTGGAGAGTTTATTTCAGAGAAGGTACTACATTGTAAGGACTTATTTTGAGATAAAAAAATAATAGTATTTATGTAGCACTTTAAAATTTTCAAAGTGCTTAACATATAATTACCTCATTTGATCTTTACAACAATTCTATAAGGTAGACTCTTATTGTCTCCATTTTATAGATGAGGAAATCGAAGGTGAAAAACTAGTCAGTGTTTGAGGTGGAATGAAAACTCAGGTCTTTCTGACTCTCAGACCAGCACTCTATTCATTTCCTGCCTCTCCCTACATATCTGTAAATCCCCCTGAGAAAAGAGAACATTTTTCCTTTGTTTTTTTAAACTATAATTATATAGTCAGTTTTCTGATAGGGTTTCTTTACAAGTCAGACTAGTATCTTTAAGATAACTTCTGCATGGTTGAACGTTTATATACTGATAGCTCTTGTATCACTGTATTTATTACGATTATAGAAGCTGACATGAGTAGTATGGATGTTAGTCAACACACAATAAATATTAAGTGCTTGTGACATCCCAGGTACCAGAGGAGTGGTGCCTAACAAGTGGTCTAGAACACACAATGGGAACTCATTCATGTCCATTTATAAAAAAATTTTGAGTAGATACCTTCAATATGGTGACATGAGAACACACACCTTGTTTGTATTTCTGAAAACCTAGAAACCTGGAGCAATCATTCTCAGATGTTTACTCCCTTTTTTAGAGCCTCACATCTCATTGGAACTTTTCTGAAATTAGTCTCCTTTTCAGCTAACTTACTTGTCGTAGGGAGAAGGTGGGTTACAACCAGGAATGTGCTGGTAAATGTTTAACAACTGACTCTTACAAAAATACTCATGACACACTTATAAATTTAATATGTATTAACATTTGTTCCATTGTTTTCTTAAGTTTAGATGATCAACAAAACAATAAATCAAGCCTTGACTTGTAGTCTTTGGCTATTTTTGTTTTGTTTTGTTTTTGGAGATAATCAGGATTAAGTGACTTGCCCAGGGTCACACAGCTAGTGAGGGTCTGAAGCCAGATTTGAACTCAGGTCCTCCTGACTCCTGGGCTGCTGCTGTATCAACCATAGCACCTAGCTGCCCCTACATTTGCTTATTTCTTTTTTATTTTTTTTTGTTTTTGAGGGCATTTTGGGGTTAAGTAACTTGCCCAGGGTCACACAGCTAGGTTTTTGTTTGTGTGTGCATTAAGTGTCTGAGGCCGGATCTGAACTCAGGTCCTTCTGACTCCAGGGCCAACACTCTACTCACTGCGCCACCTAGCTGCCCTGTACATTTGCTTATTTCTGAAGTGAAAATGCTCAAATTGAAAACTGAGCAATTAGCTCTCATAAGTAGTTGGGGTTAGTTCCAACACACCACTGGTTTTGACCACACCTGTGCCTGTCTGAGCCTCTTACCCACTTCTTCCCCCCAAAGGAAGTTAGTACCAGAATGTACATTCCATATGGTACAAGCTGATCCCCTGAAATGTCCAGCCCACTGCCTGGCAGAGATTGAGGAAAGACCTTTGTCATATGCCTCCCACGTCTGTGATTTGCCTGATGGATTCAGGAAGACATGACTCCAAGTATGGTATAAAACATTTACTGGTCATGCGGTCCTGGACAAATCGTTTAATTATTTAGATCATAAGATTACATAGAATATTTATAAGCTATGAACTTCTGTTACTATTACACAAAGAATATTCTACACTCAGAATAATGTAAACTCAATGCTTTAAAAGTAACATGCCCTTTAAAAAAGTATACATCAACCCTGAGCAAATTACTTAACCCCAATTGCTTTAAAAAAAAAAGTATACATCAAATTAAGCACAGTAGTAACAAGCAACTATTTGCTTCACCTTCTAAACATCCTTCTGCTTCCTTTCTAATTTTCCTATTATACGCTTTATTCC
This sequence comes from Gymnobelideus leadbeateri, assembly GCA_011680675.1. NCBI lineage: Eukaryota > Metazoa > Chordata > Mammalia > Diprotodontia > Petauridae > Gymnobelideus > Gymnobelideus leadbeateri. The sequence continues at coordinate 1,318,649 of WOXC01012182.1, read as the reverse complement.
TTGGGTTCTTTTTTCTTAAGGATTCTCTTTGACTTCATGTTGTCATTCAATTCACGATTTTTAAAAAATTTCTTTCTTTTTTTTTTGCTTAAAGAAAATCAAATTGGTACAATCCGCCCCCCCCCACCCCCATTCATGTTCTTGTTTAGCCCGAGCTGCATGAAAACAAGGATTTCATTTTTGATGTTTCATTCTTTTCTGAAAGTACTTATCTGCCAACTGCTTGTTTGCTCAGTTTGCAGGCTGAATACCCTGCTCACTTCCTGGGTTTTGGGGAAGGAATGATTTGGATTCTTCCTTTCTACTGTACATCCAATTGTTTCCTTTGATGTTCAGGCTCAGTTCTGCAGGATGTGCTATTTTGGGGTGTTGATTGATTTCCTTTGCTCTTTAGAATATCATAATTCAGTTTTTCCTTTGATTTCAGCAGAGTAATCTGGTGTCATTTGGATTAATCTGCTTTGGAGTTCAAAGGATTTTTCCCTCTTGCTGCTTGCAAAATTTGTTCTCTGATGTTGTAGTTCTGAAATTTGACTATGGCTCAGATGCCTTTGATGCAAGAAGAGCACTGACCTTAAAGTGTTGAGCTCAGGGGTCACTGGCTCTGAGTTGGAATCCTGACTTGGCTACTTACTACAGCGTGTGACTGAGTTATCAGTCAGTCAGAGTAAGTGCCTACTATGTGTCAGGTATTGTGCACGAGGGATACAAGGAAAGCTATAAGGTTCCTAATCTCAAGGAACTCACAATTTTCCCCTTATGGCATGTTTAAGGGGTGGGTATCCCATATATAGTATAGTCACACTTGGATCACTTTTGCCTCAAAGATTTATCTCAGTTACGTCTGTGGATAGGTTGGTAGGTAGGTGGATAGACAGACAGAAGACAGAAAGAAAGAAAGAAAGAAAGAAAGAAAGAAAGAAAGAAAGAAAGAAAGAAAGAAAGAAAGAAAGAAAGAAAGAAAAAATGAAAGAAAGAAAGAAAGAAAGAAAGAAAGGAAGGAAGGAAGGAAGGAAGGAAGGAAGGAAGAAAGAGAGAAAGAAAGAAAGAGAGAAAGAAAGAAAGAGAGAAAATTGGATAGATGGAGGGATAGATAGACAGACAGACAGACAGACAGATAGATAGATAGATAGATAGATAGATAGATAGATAGATAGATAGATCGATAGATAGAAAAATAGATGGATATATGGAGGGAGGGAGGGATAGACAGATAGAGAAGGCAGATAGCTAGATAGATAGAAAAAATAGATGGATATATGGATGGAGGGAGGGATAGACAGAGAAGGCAGATAGCTGAATAGATAGATGGATAGATAGATAGATAGATAGATAGATAGATAGATAGATAGATAGATAGATAGATAGCTATTATTCCAGCTTATAGGCTCTTCTGTTTGCAGAAACTGATTCTGCTGTAGGGATATAGTAGGACTACCTCCCTGGCAAATGGGGTTAATGTCCGTACTTTCCTTTCCTTGTACCTCAGCTACATTAAAGCAGGAGTACATCTCCAATTTCTCTATAGGGATCACAACCTTGTTGTGAATTTCTATAACTTTACCAGCATTATATACACAAACAGATTAGTGGCTGCCAAATTTTCCTTTTTATAAAGGGAAATAATAATGAAAATAAAAGTGAGCAACATGGGAGAGGGACAGACAGTTTGTATAGGGGGTTGGGCTATTGCCTACAGAGGCAGAATCCATTTCTCCTCATTTCTTTCTCTTCCTTCTCACTGAAAGAGAAGCAGAAGCAGGAAGAAATTGCCCACCAGCACTACAGAGATAAGAGGTTTGAGGTAATCCCCTTGTAATTCCTCTTTGTGTGATGTCCTGAGCTTGCTACACTGTATACTTGTACCGGATATGACTCCTGATTGGCTTGAGAATGCTGAGCTGACACTGCATGTGTTAGGAAGGGACTTGCCTTGCCTCAAAGTTTTTGGATCACCTGGCTAATGAGACTGAGAGAAGTGATGCTAGCCAGAAAGCAAGGGAATGACTCTAAAAATCTTAAGATCCTGTCCATAGAAGGCACTTTACTGCTGAGACAATGGCAGAAGGGGGAGTGGGGCAATAGCATGTTGTATCAGACTGTGACTAATCCTACATATGGAATCAGGAAGCAGCTGGTGATAGAACCAGAGCACAGCACTCAATAACCATGAAGGATGTGTACGATGACTTTAGGGGTCAAGAAAGGACCCCAGAGCTAGTAAGAAAGAACCCCTCAAATATCTCTAGTCTAAGGATATGAGCCTGGGTCCAGACTACAGAATGAAAGCCACTTTCCTCACTTTATTTAAGGGGGAGGGTAGCCTTACTCTCATCTTAGCCCTTTTCCATCAAAAGTGTTACCCCAAAGGGCCATCGCAAGTAACCAGCAGGATTCTTTGGCAAAGCAAAGAGAAAATAGAAATGGGAAAACTCAAATTAAAACATACCAAAGATTACATAAAAGTAAAATGGGCTTTTCTGCTAGGAGTAAGAGAAGACCCCCGCTCAAACCAAGAAAAAGATCTCAACCCAAAGGGACTCTGGCCCCAGCAGTCTCTGGGGCTGCAGGCAGGTGATGGGGGCTTGCTCGATGACATGTCTGAAACTTGGTGACTACCTCTCAAAAGTCTTGGCCTCAGTTCTCTCTTAATCTCTCTCTCCAGGTCATCTCATAGTCTTTGTTCAACAGTCACTCCTCCACTCAGAGTTGCAGCTCAGCATCCTCACAGTTAAGTAGGGACTCACATCTCTTTGTGTAGGTTGACTGTGGAGAACCTTCAGAGCACTCCCTCTCTCGCTCTGCCCCAGGAAGTGTTAACCTCTTTTAACAGAAAATGGGGAGGAGATAAGGCTCCAGCTACTTGGCAATCTCTGGAGCTCACTCCCTCAGTTATTGGCTGGAGCAAAGGGTTCCTCCTCAACTTTTTTTCTTAATATTTTATTTTTCCAATTACATTTAAAAAATTTTTAGGGGTCTACTCAGTGCAGCAGCAGCCTTTCTCTCTCCACAGTGGTCAGTTACGACCCTCGACACCCCAGCAACCATGTCAAAGGGACCCTCAGTTGGCATTGATCTTGGCACCACTTACTCATGTGTGGGAGTCTTCCAACATGGGAAAGTGGAGATCATTGCTAATGACCAAGGAAACAGGACCACCCCAAGCTATGTCGCCTTCACTGACACAGAACGTTTAATCGGTGATGCTGCAAAGAATCAAGTTGCAATGAACCCCACCAACACGGTTTTTGATGCCAAACGTCTGATTGGTCGCAGATTTGATGATGCAGTTGTACAATCAGATATGAAGCATTGGCCTTTTACGGTGGTGAATGACGCAGGCAGGCCTAAGGTCCAAGTGGAGTACAAAGGGGAGACCAAAAGTTTCTATCCAGAAGAAGTATCTTCTATGGTCTTGACTAAGATGAAAGAAATTGCTGAAGCTTACCTTGGGAAGACTGTCACAAATGCTGTGGTCACAGTACCAGCCTATTTCAACGATTCCCAACGTCAGGCCACCAAAGATGCTGGAACCATAGCTGGTCTCAATGTGCCCCAAATCATCAATGAGCCAACTGCTGCTGCTATTGCTTATGGCTTGGATAAAAAGGTTGGTGCCGAGAGAAATGTGTTGATCTTTGACCTTGGAGGTGGTACTTTCGATGTCTCCATTCTCACCATTGAAGATGGCATCTTTGAGGTCAAGTCCACAGCTGGGGACACCCACTTGGGTGGGGAGGACTTTGACAACCGAATGGTCAACCATTTCATCGCCGAGTTCAAGCGAAAGCACAAGAAAGACATCAGTGAGAACAAGAGGGCTGTTCGCCATCTCCGCACTGCTTGTGAACGTGCAAAGCGTACCCTCTCTTCCAGTACCCAGGCCAGTATTGAGATTGACTCCCTCTATGAAGGCATCGACTTCTATACATCAATCACCCGGGCCCATTTCGAAGAGCTGAATGCTGATCTTTTCTGTGGCACCCTGGACCCTGTGGAGAAGGCCTTAAGAGATGCCAAGCTAGATAAGTCTCAGATTCATGACATCGTCCTGGTGGGTGGTTCTACTCGAATTCCCAAAATCCAAAAGCTTCTGCAAGACTTCTTCAATGGCAAGGAGCTCAACAAGAGTATCAGCCCTGATGAGGCTGTTGCTTATGGTGCAGCTGTCCAGGCTGCCATTTTGTCTGGAGATAAATCTGAGAATGTGCAGGACTTGCTGTTGTTGGATGTCACTCCTCTTTCCCTTGGAATTGAAACTGCTGGTGGAGTTATGACCATTTTGATCAAACGTAATACCACCATCCCCACCAAGCAGACACAGACCTTTACCACCTATTTGGACAACCAGCCTGGTGTGCTTATTCAGGTTTATGAAGGAGAGAGAGCAATGACAAAGGATAACAACCTGCTTGGCAAATTTGAGCTCACAGGAATTCCTCCAGCACCCAGGGGTGTTCCTCAGATTGAGGTAACATTTGACATTGTTGCAAATGGTATCCTCAATGTTTCTGCTGTGGATAAGAGCACAGACAAGGAGAACAAGATCACCATCACCAATGACAAAGAACGTCTCAGCAAAGAAGACATTGAGCGCATGGTCCAGGAGGCTGAGAAATACAAGGCTGAGGATGAAAAGCAGAGAGACAAGGTGTCTTCTAAGAATTCTCTTGAATCCTATGCTTTCAACATGAAAGCAACCGTGGAGGATGAAAAACTGCAAAGCAAAATTGGTGATGAAGACAAACAGAAGATGCTTGACAAATGTAATGAGATAATCAACTAGCTGGATAAGAACCAGACTGCTGAGAAGGAAGAATTCGAGCATCAGCAGAAAGAATGGGAGAAGGTCTGCAACCCCATTATTACTAAGCTGTACCAGAGTGCAGGGGGCATGCCAGGAGGTATGCCTGGTGGGTTCCCAGGGGGTGGAGCAGCCCCATCTGGAGGTGCTTCTTCTGGACCCACCATTGAAGAGGTCGACTAAACACACCAGAAGAAAGAGCATTCCACACAGCTTTCCAAAAATTGAAGGACTCAAATTTGTAGCCAAGGCGGTAGCAGTTTAAAAGTTAACATTTAAGCTACTGTGTAAAATCTGGGCATTCTGAATACTTGAATGTGTGCAGAGGGAGAGAAGTGAACAACATTGCACTTTATCAGTACTGTAAACAAGTGGAAATGCAATTGTCTTGGAGAATAAAATCTATTTAAAATTGGCACCATAAAAAAAAATTTTTTTAGCATTGATTTTTAAAAATTTTGAGTTCCAAATTCTTTCCCTTCCTTCTTCCCCTTTTCCCTCATTGATAAGGCAAGCAATTTAATATAAGTTATATATATATATATATATATATATATATATATATATATATATATATATAGTTATGCAAACCATTTTCAAATTAATCATGCTGTGGAGCAAAAAAAGCATAGGCAAAAGAAAAACCCCAAGAAAAATAAAGTGAAAAGAAGTCCACTTTGATCTGCATTCAAACATTAGTTCTTTCTCTGAAAGTGAATAGCACTTTTTATCATAAGTCCTTCAGAATTGTCTTAGACTATTGTATTGCTGAGAATAGCTAAGTCATTCACAGTTGATCATTATACACTATTAATGTTATTGTATACAATGTTCTTGTTCTGCTCACTGTGCTTTGCACCAGTTCATGTAAGTGTTTCCAGGTTTTTCTGAAAGCATCCTGCTCATCATTTCTTATAGCATAATAGTATTCCATCATGATCATATACCACAACTTTCCCCAGTTGATGGGCATTCCCTCAATTTCCAATTCTTTGTCACCACAGAAAGAGCTGCTATAAATATTTTTGTATGTATAGGTCCTTATTATTATTATTTTTTTTTTAAAAGCAATTGGGGCTAAGTAACTTGCTCAAGGTTACACGGCTAGTCATTTGATTTATGCGTGGGTGCTCATTTTCTGAGGCCGGATCTGATCTCGGGTCATCTCAACTCCGAAGCTGGCACTCTTACTCACTGCGCCACCTAGCCGCCCCTTTAGGGCAATTGGGGTTAAGTAACTTGCCCAAGGTTACACGGCTAGGTTTTTGTTTGTGCGGATTAAGTGTCGGAGGCCGGCTCCGAACTCAGGTCCTTCTGATTCCAGGGCCGGCGCTCTATTCACTGCGCCACCTAGCCGCCCCCTTATTATTTTTTAATATCTCTTGGATATAGACTGAGTAGTTGTATTGCTGGGTCGAACGGTATGCATAGTTTTATAACCTTTTGGGCATAGTTCCAAAATGCTCTCCAGAACAGTTGGATCAATTTAAATCTTCTCCAACAGGGCCACAATTTTCCCACATCCCCTCTAACATTTGTCATTTTACTTTTCTATCATATTAGCCAATCTGATAGGTGTGAGGTGGTACCTCAGAATTAATTTAATTGTTTTAATCAATAGTGATTTAGAGCATTTTTTCATATGACTATAGAGAGCTTTGAATTCTTCTTCTACAAATTGCCTCTTCATATCCATTGATCATTTATCAATTGGGGAATGATTTGTATTCTTATAAATTTGACTCAGTTCTCTATATATTTGAGAAATTAGGCTTTTATCAGAGAAAGTTGCTATAAAAATTTCTCCCCAGTTTTCCGCTTTTCTTCTAATCTTGGCTGCATTGATTTTCTTTGTGCAAACCCTTTTTAATTTAATGTAATCATAATTATCCATTCTATATCCTATAATACTTTCTATCTCCTGTTTGGTTATAAATCTTCTCTTATCCATAGAACTGACAGGTAGACTATTCCATGCTCCCCTAATTTGCTTACAGTATCATTCTTTATGTCTAAATCATAAAATCCACTTAGTTATTCACTTCTATTTTATGGGTGAGTTCATCCCATTCACATTCATAGTTATGATTACTAACTGTGTATTTCCCTCCATTCTATTCCCCCCACCATTTATCCTTCTTCCTCCTTTCACCCTGTTCCTCCTCAAAAATGTTTGGCTTTTGACCACCTCCTCCCCTAATCTTCCCTTTCTTCTATCAACAACTGCTACCTTTTCTTACTCCCCTCCCCTCCTACTTCCCTATAGGGTAAGATAGATTTCTATACCCATCTTGAATGTATACGTTATTCCTTCTTTGAGTCTATTCTGATGACTGTAAGGTTCAAACAATGCTGTCCAGTTACCGCACCCCATCTTCCCCTTCACTGTAAAAGCGGTTTCTCACCTCTTTTATGTGAGAGTTTATCCCATTGTATCTCTCCCTTCCCCTTCTCCAAGTGCATACCTCTTTCTCACCCCTTAATTTTATTTATTTTTTTATATCATCACATCATAGTCAATTCACACCCATGCCTTTTGTCTATGTATCCTCCTGTTAACTGCCCTAACAATAATAAAGTTCTTAGGAGTTATAAGCATTATCTTTTCCATGTAAACAGTTTAACCTTATTGAATCCCTTATGATTTCTCTTTCCTGTTTACCTTGGTTTTTTGTTTGTTTGCTTTGGAGGGGGGAAGGCAAGGCAATTGGGATTCAGTGACTTGCCCAAGGTCACACAGCTAGTGTCAAGTGTCTGAGGTTGAATTTGAACTCAGGGCCCAGTGCTCTATTCACCTAACTGACCCTCCTGTCTTGTATTTTCTATTGAGTCAAATTTTCTATTGAGCTCTGGTCTTTTCATCAAGAGTGCTTGAAAGTCCTCTATCTCATTGAATATCCATTTTTTCCCCTGAAGGATTATATTTAGTTTTTCTGAGTATATGATTCTTGGTTGTAATCCTAGTTCTCTTGCCCTCTGGAATATCATACTTCAAGCCCTCTGATCCTTAAATGTAGAAGCTGCTAAATCTTGTGTTATCTTAACTGTGGCTCCACCATGCTTGAATTTTTTCTTTCTGGTTGCTTCCAATATTTTCTCCTTGATCTGGAAGCTCTGGAATTTGGCTATAATATAGCTGGTAATTTTCATTTTGGGATCTCTTTCAGGAGGTGATTGGTGGATTCTTTCAGTTTCTATTTTACCCTCTGGTTCTAGAATACTGGGGAAGTTTTCTTTGATAATTTCTTGAAATACAATGTCTAGTTTCTTTTTCTGATTGTGATTTTCAGGTAGTCCAATTATTCTTGAATTATCTCTCCTCAATCTATTTTCCAGATCAGTTGTTTTTCCATTGAAATATTTCACATTTTTTACATTTTTTCATTCTTTTGATTTTGTTTTATTGTTTCTTAATGTTTTGTGAAGCCATTAGTTTCTACTTAACCAATTATAATTTTTAAGGAATTATTTTCTTCAGTGAGCTTTTGTACCTCCTTTTCAAATTGACTGATTCTGAGACTTTTTAATAAGTTCTTCTCTTCAATGAATTTTTGTACATATTTTTCCCCAACTTTGTCAATTCTGCTTTTAAAGGAATTCTTCTCTTTAATGGATTTTTGTGCTTCTTTTGTCATTTGGCCCATTCTGTTTTTAAGTTGTTATTTTTTTCAGAAAATTTTTTGGTGCTTCCTTTACTAAGATGTTGACTCTTTTCTAATTCTTTTCTTACATCAGTATCATTTATTTTCTCAGTTTTTCCTCTACCTCTCTTATGTGATCTTTAAAATCCTCCTTTGAGCTCTTACAGAAATTCTTTTTGAAGGCCTGAGACCAATTCATGGTTTTCCTTGAGGTTTTGCATGTAGCTGTTTTGACATTATTATCTTTTTTCTGAGTTTATCCTTTGATCTTCCCTTCCACCATAGTAACTTTATTTTAAAATTTTTTTTCATTTTCCAGCCTCTTTCTTGAATTTTAACTTTATATTGAAGCTGGGCTCTGTTTCTGGAGTGGAGGGAGCACTTCAAGTTTTTTATGCTGTTTTCAGAGCTAGTTGGGTGGGGTGGGGGGGAGCAGTCTTCAAGCTTTCAGTTCTTCCAAGGTGATATGATCTAAGAAAAGATGTGGTCACTACTCCCTTGGTCTGTGCTCTAGTCTGAGAGTGACCACATGTACTCTCTTCCTCCCTGCTCCTGCTAGTGCTCCTCTTTGCTGTGGGACTGTGAGCCAGAACTACATATGACTAACACAATGGAGTCCTGCTCCCAGTGCCAGGCAAGGGTCCCCTGAAGTCTCCTTCTGACCCCCTTACCATCTATGGGTTGACAGCTCCAAAAGCTACTGTAGCCAATTCAGTTGCCCCCAAGGCCCACTGCTAGCTTGCTGGGGCTCCTTCAGTCTCACCCCAATGACACAAACTTTTTCTGTCAACCTTCTAAGTTGTCTTGGGCTAGAAAATTGTTTTACCCCATCCTTTTGTGGGTTCTGCTGCTCCAAAATTCATTTTGAAGCATTATTTTAAAGAGAGAAGAACTTGGGAGATCTCAGGCAAGTCCCTGCCTTTACGCTGCCATCTTGAATCCTTAGTTTCTGTTGCCCATTGTCCTTTCAGGAACTGGCAGGGTCATTGAAGGAAAGGGCAGAAAAGCTGGCAGCAAGAAACTGGGCACACTGCTTGACCCTACCCACATGGGTTCCTCCTTGTGTGATGCAAACCAGTGAAATGGACAGTGAACTCTTCCCTTCCAGAAGTCTCTAAGAACAGTTGCAGAAAACTAAGTCCAAATATCCCTAAACTGCTAATCACTGGAATGGCATCTGTTTGAGTCAGCTATCTCCATAATACTTTTCCATAGCAGGTAGCACATGAAGAAGAGTGAGAGGAACTGAAGGTGCTTAGTCCAGAATAGAGAATATTTACAGAGAGAAAAAACAGTTGGCTTCAAGTCTTTGCAGAGCTTTCTCATGGAAGATGTATTACATTTGTGCATTCTGAGCCTGGAGAACAGAATAAGAACAATAAGGGGAAGTCGTAGCTTTTGTCTCAATGAGATGAAAAGCTTTCCAACTATGAGAATCATTCAAAAGTAGGAAGGACATCCTTGGGAACTAATGGGGTGGTCATCTCTAGAGGTTGAATGATCACTCATAAGGGACCCTGGAGAGAAGATGCCTCTTTGGTTTCATTGAACCAGATGCTCCAGGAGATTCCTTTAAGTTTAGAGATTCTGTGACATTGTGAATTTATAAGGCACTCAAGGTGATAGGACTATTAAGTGGTGAGTTCAGATTCAGAATCCAGATTTCTCCCCAGACAAGTCCTGAATGTCAAGCCAGGAAAGACCTGGGTTTGAATTCTACCCACAACACTTATTCATTTTACTCCCCTGAGACTCGTTTTCCCCAGAGGCAGTAATGATGGAGGTAATAACACTTATGGTAATCAACTCTCAAGGTTGTTTTGAAGAATAAAACAAAAACATGTGGTGGCAAAGAAATGGAAATTGAGGGTATGCCCATCAATTGGGGAATGGCTGAAGAAGTTGTGATATATGACTGCAATGGAGTACGACTGTGCTGTAAGAAAGGATAAGCTGGTTGATTTTAGAAAAATGTGGAAAGACTTGCAAGAAATAATGAAGAGTGAAATGAGCAGAACAAAGAGAACATTGTACACAGTAACAGCAATGTCGTTCTAAGAACAACTTTGAATGACTAAGTCATTTTGAGTGTTATAAGTACTCAAACCAACTATAAAGGACTTATGAGGGAAGATGGTATCCACATTCCGAGAAAGAACTGAAAAATAGAAGTATGTGTAGTTTGGTTTTATGTATATAATATGTGTATATGTATACATACATATGTGTATATATACACACACATATATGTATATATACATATACATATACATACATATTTGTGTCTAATGGTAACCTTCTATAGGATGGGATGGGAAGAGAGAGAGAAAAAAAGTACAGAGCAAAAAATAAAAGAACATTTAGAAGGAAGCACAGAAAAGCAGGGTAGCTTTAAAAATGATGTGTGGTATCTATTACATAGTTTTTTTTAAAAAAAAGAAACATCATGAAATGGAAATTCATGGTTTTATATTGAATACTCTTTTATGTTGTGCTGTGTACATGGAAATGTTCTCTTTTTTGTCATTTTGTATTTAGTTCAAATTGAATAAAACACTTTTAAACAGACAAATAAATAACTTTTTTTGGAGGGAGGAGGGCAGGGCAATTGAGGTTAAGTGACTTGCCCAAGGTTACACAGGTAGTTTTGTGTTAAGTGTGTGAGGCCAGATTTGAACTCAGGTCCTCCTGACTCCAGGGCTGGTGCTCTATTCACTGTGCCACCTAGCCACTGCTAGATAAATAAACTTAAAAAAAAAAGATCTTGAAGTGCTCTATACATCCCAGCTCTTGGGATGGTTATCAGATATCCACTGTCTAGAGGTCATGGGGCCTCCTGAGCTTTTCCTTTGTAATTTCAACATCAGCCACCAGCTGAGTGGATATTCCAGAAGCTTTGAAGAGCAGGACCTAAGGATGACTGAGTATGTCAGGTTACTGTATACTCAGAAGTGCATTTAATAAATGTTTGCTGAATGGAAGCTAGCCATTTGAGTTTTACTCTAACGTAACATCTTGATACGTATCACCTAATAAATCTTTAGGGTAGTTATTGCCCTTCACACATATGATCTCATCTGATCCTCACAACAACCCTGGGATGTAGGTATTATTTTACAGATGAGGAAACTGAGGAAATCAGAGGCTAAGTGACTAGTCTAGGGTCATATAACTTATAAGCAGCCAAACTGGGATCTTTTTGTAAGAGATAAATAAATAACAGAAATAGAAACAACAGTCCCATGAGTCAGGCAAGAAACTCATTGTTATTCCTAGTTTGTACATGATGAAACTGAGGTTTCTTTCTCACATATAGGGGAAGAGACTTATCCAGGGTTACAGAGCTGGTGAGTGGCAGAGCTGGTATTTGAACTTGGGCCTGCATAAGTCTAAAGTCCATGTCTTGTGTCCACTGCACAGTAATGGGTCTGATATACTGCCAGCTACAGATACAGGAGTATCCTCTGGTGAGCAAACGTCAGTCATGCTCCATTTGCTTGTTATGATTGTGAGGCATAAAAGTCCATCATTGTCCAAGACCCAGCAGAGGTTATGTGGATGGGAAGGCCATACCTTTGGGGGTCTTGGCCTGGCGGTTAACAGCTCTTTTTGGGAAAGGTGCCACAATTATTATTTAAACAGGACAAATGCAACAATTTTCTATTAGTGCTTGAATGAATCTTGCTTTTACCTTCTATAGATCATAGGTTCCAACTGCTGCCTGCTTTGCTTATTCCTTTGAAGTTATTTCTATGAAGATTGTTGCTTGGCTAATTGCCCTTAAATTAGCTTGCCTACAATAACTACTCTAATCAGTATATGAGGCAGCTAGGTGACTCAGTAGATACAGCACTGGGTCTAGAGTTAGAAAGACTTAAGTTCAAATTATTTCTCAGACACTTACTACCTGTGTGACTCTGGGCAAGTCAATTAACCCGTTTGCCTCAGTTTCCTCATCTGCAAAAGGGAGATAATAATAGCACCTACTTTCTAGGGTTGTTGTGAGGATCAAATAACACAGTACTTGTAAAGTACTTAGCACAGTGCTTGTTATACAGCAAGTGCTATATAAATATTAGCTATTATTAATTGGAAAATGTTTAACAAAATAAATAAAAATACAATTCAATGTAAATAATGTCAATTTGTGTCAATAAGTCAATATAATACACAGGAATCCATTTCTATTTGAGACCAATACTACTATAATGGTCATCCATTCTCCACTTGCAGACCTCTAGTGGTGGAGAATTCAATTCACTAAACATTAATTAAGGACCTACTATGTGCCAGGCACTATGATAAGTGCTAAGGACACAGAAAGAGGCAAAAGACAATCCTTGTCCTCAAGGAGCTTACAATCTAATGGGGGAGATAACATGCAAATAAATATTTGTAAAGCAAGCTATAGACAGAAAAATAGGAAATAATTAACAGAACACACTGGAATTGAGAAGAATTAGGGAAGGCTTCCTGTGGAATGCGGGATTTTAGTTGGTTCTTAAGGAAAGCCAGGGAGGTGAGTAGTCAGATTGGAGGAGGGAGAGTGTTCCAGGCATGGAGGACAGCCAGAGAGAATTCGTAGATCTGAGAGATGGAGCGTCTTGTTTGTGTACTAGCCAGGAGCCCTGTATTATTGGATTGAAGAGTATGTTGGAGTACAAGGAAAGGCTGGAAAGGCAGGAGGGAGCTAGATTATGAAAGGTTTTCAATGCCAATAGAGGATTTTGTACATGATCCTGGAAGTGATGGGGAGTCACTGGAGTTTATCGAGTGGAGGGGAATGACATGATCGGACTTGTGTTTTAGGAAAATCACTTTAGTGGTTGAATGGATGACAGATCAGAGAGGGGAGAAACTTGAGGCAGGGAGACTCTCCAGCAGGATAATGCAGTAGTCTGGGTGTGAGGTGATGTGGGTCTGTACTGGAGGGGTGTCTCTGTCAGAGGAGAGAAGGAGGAGCATTTGAGAGATGACACAAACATGAAATCAATAGGCTTTGGCAACAGATTGGATATGAACAATGAGAGATAGTGAGGAACCCAAGCTGACCTCCTAGATTCCAAGTCTGGGCGACTGGGATAGTGTTGACCTCTAACTAACTCAAGACCTACTTAGGCAGCTCACTCCTCTTCAGAACAAGTCTAACTATTAGGAGATTTTTCCTGACATCAAGTTGCCATGGATTCTGCAACACCCACCCATTCCTGTTCCCAGTTCTGCCTCTGAGGCCAAGGTCAACAAATATGATCTCTCTTCCCCAAAATGACCCTTGAAGACTGCTACCATATCCTCCCTTGTCTTCTTTCTAGAACAAACATCCCTAATTCATTCAACTGATCTGTATATAGGGCACCATTCTAATTGACTCACTCTGAATGCTTTCCAGCTTGTCAATGTCTTTCTTAAAATGTGATTCCTAACACAGCTAATGTGGAAACACGTTTTGCATGACTTACTTACTACATATTATGGGTATTTTATTTCTTGCCTTCTAATTGGGGGTGGGGTACTATTGGGAGGAAAAGAACTTGGAACTGAAAAAAAATTAAATAAAATACTTTTGCATTCCAAATAGAACAAAATTAAAAACAAAATGTGGTTCCTAGAAATAAACACAATATTCCATATAGATAAATACAAATATACAAATAAAGTCAGATTTAAATAATTGGAAAATATTCATTGTTCATGGGTGGACAAAGTCATTATAATAAAAATGACAATTTTACCTAACTAATCTATTTATTCAATGCCATCCCAATTAAATTACTAAAAAAAAAAAAAAGAATTTACTGAGTAAGAAAAACTAATAGCAAAATGTAGGGTCAACACTAAATGGTTTCTTGTGCCAGCTCTAGAATGACTCACATGACCATGAAAGTGTGATTTGTAATCGTGGTCCAGGTGTGATTAATCAATGCAATCAATCAATTTATTAATACCATAAAAAGGATTTTTATAGAGTAATGAAACAAAGAAGGTAATTGTAGGTCACTAAGAATTCTAATACTGCTTTATTCAGTTTCAAGATGCCAGACAGTAATGCCAATTAGGCCTTGACGATAATCATGGCCTTGCTGTTTCCAATACCCAATGGATAGTATCTAAGAATGTATAAAAATCTTGAAAGGCAGCTAACATCTTCTGGCCAGAATCCCAGAACAGGGCACAGCCCTGGATCTCAGATATCAGGCAGGCTTTGATTTACAGCTGCTTCTCTTGGGAAAACCTGTGCTGGCCATAAGGAATGGCTGCAATGGCAGCAATAGTGTGAAAACCCAGAGCTAACTATCAAGGACCAGCCTGATTCCTGGATCAGATGTTTTGGCTCCCTTAAGCAAAATTCATTTGGAAGAACAAAAGGTCAAGAATTTAAAAAAAACTAAAAGGAAAAAAATGTAAAGGAAAGAGATTCAGCAATACCACATCTTAAATTATATTATAAGGCAGTAAATATCAAAACTATCTAGAACCAGTTAAGAAATAGAAAAGTAGAACAGAGTAGATATATAATACACAGTAGTAAAGGACTATAGTAGTTTAATAAATGTAAAGATTTAAGTTTTGGGGATAAGAATTCATTATTTGGTAAAAAAAATTTCGGGAAAGTAAAAAAGCAATCTGGTAGGAATTGAACGTAGACCAATATATTAAGCCGTGTACCAAGATAAGGCCAAAATGGATACATGACCTCGATATAAAGGGAGATATCATAAGTAAATTAGAAGAGATAAAAAACTAGGAACATAGTACCTATCAGACTATAAGAAGAAAGGAGAGATAGAGAGCTTTGTTGCTATATAAAATGGATAGTTTCAATTATCTTAAATTTAAAGGTTCTCATATAAATAAAACCAATGTAGCCAAGATTATGAGGAAAGCAGAAAATTGGGAAAAACTTTTATAGACAATCTTTCAGATAAAGGTTTCATTTCTCAAATATATAAAAAAACTTTGCCAAATTTATAAGAATATGAGTTATTACCCCAATTGATAAATGGTCAAGAGATATGAACAGATAGTTTTTTGATGAAGAAATGAAAATCATATAATCATATAAAATGCTCTAAATCATTATTAGAGAAATGTAAATTAAAACAACTTTGAGATCATCTTCTACCTAGCAGACTGGCTAAAACGATAGACTTCCTTCAATTGGGGAATGGCTAACAAGCTGTGGTATGTGATTGTGATGGAATACTACTGTGATATAAGAAATGATCTGGTTGATTTAGAAAAAAATTTGAAAGACTTGGCCCTATGAAGGAAGCTGTTATTCACCCCCAGAGAAAGAAGTGACAAATAGAAATATGCATAGTATGGCCGTACATATATGTATAAGTGTGTATATGTATGTACATATATGTGTGTATAGATAGATATGTATATATAGATATATTTGCATTTAATTGTAACCTTTTCTGGGGGGAGGGAGGAGGGAGGAGGGAGAGAGAAAGAAAATAAAATAAAAAGTGAATAGCAAAGAAAAAAAGAAAACCGAGAAGGAAGCAGAGAAAAACTGGGTAGTTTGGAAAATAATATGTAATATTTGTTACGTAGGTTTTATTGAAATGGAAACGTATTGTTTTGTGTTGAATCCTCTTGTGTTTTGCTGTGTACATGAAAATATTCTACTTTTATCTTTTAATTTTTCATTTAAGTTTAAAATGAAAAAAATTAAAAACAAAAACAATATTATTTGCATGTATATGTTCTGACCAGGGCAGAGAGCAGTAAGACCTTCACCCACTTTACTTATATCGATTCAGGACTTGCAATTCACTAGAACCCCAAGGACTTTTTCACTTGAACTGCTGTGTAGCTATGCCTTCCTTTTCCTTGAAACCATTTTTTAAAAAACTGAGGTAGATTAGCTACATGGTGCAGTGGGTTCAGTTGCCCCTGGAGTCAAAAGGAGCTGAGTTCAAATCTGGCCTCAGACCCTGGGCAAGTCATTTAATCTTGTTTGCCTCAGTTTCCCTATCATTAAAACAAGAAGGAAATGACAAAACACTGTGTTATCTTTACCAAGAAAACCCCAGTTGGCATCATGGAGAGTCAGACATGACTGAAACTATACAACAACAAAGTATGTGTTTTTTATTTATTCCCATTAAATCCAAACTTATTGAACTTGGTCCAATAATCTAACCTTTAGAGGTCTTTTTGGATGCTGACTCTGCATCCAATATGTTAACTATCTCTTCAAGTTGTGCATCAAGTACAAATTTAGTCCATAGTGCTAGATCTCTTCCACAAAGATGGCATGACAGGCTTTGTCAAATGCTTTGCTGAAATGAAGGTATTCTTTTCTTCCTTCCTTCCTTCCTTCCTTCCTTCCTTCCTTCCTTCCTTCCTTCCTTCCTTCTTTCCTTCCTTTCTTCCTTCCTTTCTTCCTTTCTCTTTCTTTCTTTCTTTCTTTCTTTCTTTCTTTCTTTCTTTCTTCCTTCCTTTCTTTTTCTTCCCTTTTTGTACTCTTCTTTTTAAAATTTTTATAAGTTTATTTTTAGTTTTCAACATTCACTTCCATAAGAAATATTCTATATATCCCCAAGACAGGGATATAGGCTTTACATATACATTCCTATTAAATATATTTTCACATTAGTCATGTTGCATAGAAGAATTAGAATGAATGGGAGGAACAATGAGAAAGAAAAAACAAAACAAAACAAATAGTCTGCTTCACTCTGCATTCAGACTCCATAGATCTTTCTCCAGATGTGGATGGCATTTTCCATCATGGGTCTTTTGGAATTGTTTTAGGTCTTTGCATTGCTAAGAAGGGTTAAATCTATCAAAGTCAGTCATTGAACATTGTGGCTGTTACTGGGTACAATGTTCTCCCAGTTCTGCTCACATTCATTCATCAGTTCATATATGTCTTTCCAGGTTGTTCTGAGATTTACCTGCTCATCATTTCTTATAGCACAATAGTATTCCATTACATTTATATACCATGACTTGGTCAGACATTCTTTTTTTTTTCTTTTTGGAGGGCAATTGGGGTTAAGTGACTTGCCCAAGGTCACATGGTTAGTTTTTGTGTTAAGTGTCTGAGGCCGGATCCGAACTCAGGTTCTCCTGACTCCAGGGCCAGTGCTCTATTCATTGCACCACCTAGCTGCCTGGTATACTTTTCTAAAGCTTTCCTCAGGTCAATACTATTCTAGTCAGCCTGTCAAAGAAAATGAAGCTAATCTGACATAATATATCCTTGATGAAATCATACTTGCTCATAGATTTAAACTCTTGGTAAATACTCACAAATTCTTCTTTTAATTATGTGTCTCTTTTCACCTCCTGCTATAAAGAATTCAAGTACACTTTGAGGATCTCTTCATTATTGGACCCATTGCTCCCATCAAGGTAGGACCTAAAAACTTCAATAGTTGGTTATCCCCCAAGGGCAGTCACCATTTCCCTTACAAGCACACAAACTCACGCAGCTTCTAAACATAGAACCGTTTTATTTACACAATAAAAGATTCAGAAAGGATTCACTTCCTAGCCTACAGGGAGTCAAAAGATACTGTGCATCCAATGTGCCACCTTTCCAAAGTCCTGGTGACTTTACAGTAACACCCAGTGTGGCACCATCATAAGATCAGGTTCCCCATGCTTATACTCTGTGTCTTGTTGCCTTTTTGTCTGCAATTCCCCTCCTCTTGGTGCACCACAATTCAGTGGCTGCTGTCCTTTGTTCCCAGTAGATATCACTGCTGTCCTTTGTCTCCTCCCCACTCCTCCCTCAAATGGAGCCAGATCTAATAAATTCATGGAAAACTTAGGTTCAGAGAAGACAATGTCACACAAGTATCAATGTCTCTTTTTTTTGAGGCAATTGTGGTTAAGTGACTTGCCCAGGGTCCTACAGCTAGTATCTAAGACCAGATTTCCTGATTCAGGACCAGTGCTCTCTTCAGTGCACTACCTAGTTACGCCCAACAAGTATCAATGTCAAAGACAACATTTGAACCCTGATCCTCTGATTTCAAATTCATCTCTCATTTGCTGCAATACATAGCCACACCAACCATGAAGGAATCACCCTAGAACCTTTTGAATTGTAATGCTTTTCGCATATTACAACTTTTTTCTGTATTAAACCTGGGCCTCACAGGCCTGCCCTCCCCACAAAGGTTCTCTTCATGTTTTTCTTGATTCACTCAAACCTCTGTTTCCACATTTGTCCAGCACACGGGGAGCCAAAAACTATTTATAAGCATTATTTTTGCCCCTTTTTTTTGTATTTCCAGTGCTTAGCATAGTAGCTGGAATACAAGTGCTTAGTAAATGCTTATTGATTGATTAATTCCTTCTCTAGCACCTGCATGCAGAGTATACCTTTTGCTTACTTGAGTCTGTGAACTGAATCTCTTGTTGTTAAAAAAAAATTCAGCTTTTTAATTTGTTCTTCTGTCTCCTGGTTCCTCTGGTGAAAGTGACTGAGTCAGGCTGGCTGAATCACTGCAGATTGTTTATCTGAAAGTCTCTAAAAGCCAGAGAAGGAAGGAAGAATTGGAGGAACCTGGTGGCTTTACTCACCTCAGGTGTCCAAAAGACTCCCAGGGAATGGAGCAACGTTTTACTACAATGAATTTTTGTGTTTATCTACACTTTGCTGATGTTTTTCACCATTACTGAGTGACCTCTCATCTGATGCCTCCTGTGGATCCTTGGACCACAAGAAGCTGCTTTTTTCTTAGTGGTTACAGCTCCATCTTCTATGGGAAGAACCTCAAGTCTGATTTTTGTGATCCATGACCCCTCTGTGTTCGATGCACAGAGAAATACCTTCTGTTCTCTTTATCGGATGCATAGCCCTTCCCATTGGGGTGTAGGGTATGTTCAAGGTGGACTGGTACCCCTGGTATGATGGCTGCCGAGTACTTTTCAGGGCTGCTTTCTACCTTTTGGTGTCCACCTGTTCTACCCGATTCTCACCTGTGGCTCCAAAAAGCTGTAGCATGGCCTAACAATTAACACCAAGAAAACACAGGTGCTCCATCAGCCACCACCACACCATCCATATGTGGAACCATTGGTTACAACAAATGGAGAAGTTTTGAATGCTGTGGATAAGTTCATTTACTTTGGTCATGTACTTTCCGGGGATGTACACATTGATAACGAAGTTGATGCATGCATTGCCAGAGCTAGCTCATGTTTGGGAGGCTCTGAAGAAAAGTGTGGGAGACAAAAGGTATTAGACTGACTACCAAACTGAAGGTCTACGAAGCCATTGTGCTGACCTCGTTGTTGTATGCCTGTGAAACCTGCACAGTCTACCAGTGCCATACCAGGAAACTGAATTGCTTCCATCTGAATTGTCTTAGGAAGATTCTAGGAGGATAAGGTACCAGACACTGAGGGCATTACTCCAATTAAACTGCCCAGCATTCAAATTCTGCTTCACAGGGCGCAACTCTGATGGGCTAGTCACATTGTTTGAATGTAAAATGTACACTTGCCAAAAAGACTATTTTATGGAGAACTCACACAGGGCAAGTGTTCACGTTGTGATCAGAAGAAGTGATACAAGGATGCTCAAGTTCTCTCTTAAGAACTCTGGAATTGTGTGACATGGGAGACACTGGGACAGGACTGCTCAGCCTGGCGTACCCACATCAGAGAAGGTGCTGTGCTCCGTGAACAAAGCAGAATTGAAACAGCTCAAAGGAAATGCAGGATGCACAAATTTGGAGAACCCACCCCAAATGTTCCTGAACTGTTTGTACCCAACCCATGGTAGAGCATTCCAAGCTCCTGTTGGTCTGATCAGCCACAGCTGGACACACTGAAACTTGACTTTAGTATAGTGATGTCATTTTGGTCTTCTTCTAGAACCGAGGACAACTAACCAACCAGTCCTTCCCAACTCAAAATAAAAGACTTCACTTGGGACTAATGGAGGAGAGAGGGAAGGACAGGCTCTTGTCTCTTTTCCACAAGAGGCTTCTGCTCTTGATTCACATAGACTGAGTTCAATCTGGGGGAATCAGACCCCCTTTCCTCTCCCTATCTAGTTTGTTATATTACCATTCTTCTGACTTCTAACTTCCTGAGCAGCTTGGTGGTATAGTGGATAGAATGTCGGGCCTGGAGTTAGGGAGACCTGAGTTCAAATCTGGCCTCAGACACTTACTGGCTGTGTGAACCTGGACAAGTCACTTAACCCTGTTTGCCTCAGTTTCCTTATCTGTAAAATGAACTGGAGAAGGAAATTACAAACCACTCCAGTATCTTTACCAAGAAGACACCAAAAAGGGTCACAAAGAGTTGGACGTGACTGGAACAACCGACAACAACCTCCTCACTGCAGGTCTAGCACTCTGAGGCACCTAGCTGACCCAAACTGATAGGTAACTAAAGGGTGTTGTGTAACCTGCTGGCAGCTAATGCTTTCTCTTCCTTCTTCCTGGCTGGATCTTTTTCAGCTCTTTCTAATTTCCTGTTTCAGAGGCTTTAGGGTGTAAACTTTTCTCTGGGTGCCATGCTCTCATCCCTATCTTCTTTTCTTCTGGAGGATTTAATCTGTCACTGGTTCTTGCTACAGTTAGCTCACCTATTATAGCCTGGAGCAGTAGCTCTCAGTGATCCTTTTCTCTATTTTAAGTACAACTATCAGATAAAAAGTTATGAATTCAATCACAATAGCTCAACATTCCCAATTAGAAAAATTTCTAAAACCCAGACAAAGGTTTGACTTTCTGGACTGATTTAAATTTTTTTCTTATCTCTAGCTCTCTCCTGGCTTCTAAATGTTGAAGGCAAAAAAAATCAGGATAACAGAGCATAGTATAGCATCTGTTATTGGACAGTCATGGAGAGAGGAAGTTGGAGAGAGAACAGACTTTTGGAGGGAACTTTGGTTCTTGAGGGGGTGAGTACAATTGGTAACCATCAAGCTTTCTGTTCTGAGATGCCTGAAGGGGACCAGTGGTCCACCTTAATCTATTGGACCTTCTTCACCACAGCTCATCTCTCTCTCTTCAGTATCTCCTTTTTACCAATTGACTATACTGCTGATCTTTCTGGTTCAATTCATAAAAACCAGGGCAGGATGGGTAAATGATGTCTCCTTCCCTACTGCTGCAATTACTTCTTAACTCTTACAATGCCTATTTCTTCCTCTCAGTCCATCACTCAGAGACTATGAATGTCCCTTTACAGACTTTGAGGCATGACTCAAGTCTGCCTTCTGGCACAGATAGGGATAGTCTCAAACCACTCTCAGGGTCAAGATGGAATACTTGTGCCTCCGAATTACAAGTTCCAGGATGCCAATCAGTTCTTAAACTTCTATGATGCATTTTCCCCCCAAGGAACACTAGTAAAGAGGCAGTCCATCAGTCCCTTCATCTCCTCTAGAATAAAAACCAACTCGTATTTGGTGCAGTGACAGATACATAAACACAGCACACTCTTAGGAGTTAGGCAAGATTCTGTTTGTCCTTCATAACTTCTGGGAGTGAGATGGTTCTTGGAAACTCTTGGTGGGTTCTGTCACACAGGGACTCAACAAGGAAGGCCTCTGCTTTTTCATAGTCTTTCTTTGTACCCCACAGTGCCTGGCACTTATTAAATGTTTATTGACTGACTGGATTATGTCTCCACCTTGCCCCTTTCTTTCTCCCTCTCTCTTCTCTCTCTCTCTCTCTCTCTCTCTCTCTCTCTCTCTCTCTCTCTCTCTCTCTCCCTCCTACCTAGCTCCCCATCTCCCCCCTCTTTCTCTCTGTCTCTCCCTGCCACTCCCGTCTCTGTCTCTCTCTGTCTCTCCCTCCCTCCTCCTCTTTTTCACACAGATTCTGTTTTTTACACTATATGTTGTCTTGCCTCATAAAACTATACTATAGCTCATTGAGGGCAGTAGCTGTTTTCCTTTTTGCTTGTTTTTATATTCCCAGTGCCTGGGGCATAATACATGGTTAATAAATACAGTTATCTCTCTATCTGATGGGACACTTCCTTGACCAGATGCTTTTAATCAGCAACTAGGAGATTCCAAGCCCCATGGCACAAAGAAGTCGGTCTTAGATCTTTCCTGTAAGAGGATCTTCGCCATCATCCATCAATCAATCAACATTGATTAAGCCAGAATTACGCGCTAGGCGCAGCGCTCTGCTAAGGCCTCGCCCCCCTCCACCCCACCTCCACCCCGCTCAAGCGCTAACCAGCCCCAGGCGAAGCACGGAAAGCCAGCAGCAAGCCCAAGCTGTCTGGACGCAGCCTCCCACAGGGACTACACTTCCCGTGAGCCCTTGCGGCAGGGGCACTGATTTTCTCCTCCCCGCCGAGGACGGGAGTAAGGTGAACGTCTCTGCCCCGTGCCTTACGCGCCTGCTCCTACAGAGGGCGGTGATTGGTGGGTAGAAGCCAATGGGAGACGGCGTTGCTGCAGGCCCAGTCCGGTCTACGCCGAGGAGGAGAGTGAGGAGCATGGGCTTTGTGCTGCGTCCTCTCTCCCAGTGGCGGGCCCTCGTGGGGTCCCCTTGTGGGCCCCTCTTCACCCCTGACGCCGCTGCCAGGTGAGGGCTAGGGAGAGAAGAGTCCGGAGGCGAAGGGAAGACCTAGAACATGACACCTTAGAGCTGAGGAAGGCAACCTTAGAGCATGGAACGTTAGCGTTGAGGTGGGGGGGGGAACCTTAGAACCTGGAACGTTAGGATTGAGAGTGGGGGAGGGGAGCCTTAGAACATGGAACCTTACGGCTGAGGAGGGCAGACTGAGAATATGGAACGTCAGACTTGAGAGGGGGAGGAGAGCCTTAGGACATGGAACCTTGGGGATGGCTAGGTGGCGCAGTGAACAGAGCACCAGCCCTGGAGTCTGGAGGACTTGAGTTCAAATGCGGCCTCAGACACTTAACACAAAACTAGCCTTGTGACCTTGGGCAAGTCAACCCCAATTGCCCTGCCTTCCCCCTCCAAAAAGCAAAAAAAAAAAGACGAACATGGAACTTTAGAACTGAAGGGGGGAGGGGAGGATATCCTTAGAATATGAAACCTAATAGCAGAGAGAGGGGAATGTGGAACACTAAATTTGAAAAGGACCTTAGAGGCCATCCCCATTGTTTCACAGAGGAGAAAACTGAGACCTAATGATACTATCATACATCTAGTTAATCTCTGAGGTAGGGTTTGAGCACAGGTCTTTCTGACTCCAGGTCCAGGGTGCAGTGTCCCATGTTTGAACTAGAAAAAGGTAGGGGGACCCTTAGAATATGAAATGTCAGAGCTAGAAAAGAGCCAGGAGGGTAGTGTTGGAGCTGGAAGGGTATTTTAAAATTCAGTGCAGCCCTTCTAGAGGGAAGAACCCTGTGTCAGGATTCTGATCACTTACATCGTGGCTTTGAGGTAGTTGTTTCTGTCTCTAAGGATGGGGTTCTGGTGGGGTGGGCATGTCATGGGAGGCAGAATAAGTAAAAAGAGGGTGGAGGGGTCAGTGATTGGGGAGAGTCTAAGATTTATTAAGTGCCTAGACCTGTACTCAATCCTAGGGGTATAATTTTTTTTTTTTAATGACAGTCCCACTCTTGAGGAGCTTATATTATAGTTTAGTTGGGTAGACAGTTGGTATGGAGGGGAAGGTGACTGTCTCCATGCTGCTAGGAGAGAGTATCTCTATCTAGAGTAAAAAAATACAGTCCTCTCTCTCCCATTAATTTGAGGGTGACACTAGTTAAGTCACTTCCCCTCTCTAGAGCAAATTGCCTTTATTCCTTCTCTGTAAAATGGAGTTAATGGTCTCTGCTTTCCCTTCCCCATAGAATTGTGAGGATCAGGTGAGAAGATGATTGGTAAATGACAAAGTCTTGCCAATAATGGTTCCATTGTTTCTATAATAGGATGATAGCCCTGGGACATAGGTATTATAAAAATAATTAGCCCTATTTTATAAATGAGTCAACAGGCTCAAGTGACTTGTCTGTGATTAGAGGCAAGATCTTTATACTATAACATCCTGCTACATACTCATGAGTTACTGGAGCCCATGCCCTTTTTTCTCTTCCATTGGTGCCCAGTGCTGTTCATAACCCAGCTTCAGTTCCAAGAGGAATGGGCACCTCACTGGTCAGTTTCTGGGTGGTCACCAACTTGGCCTGTCATCCACACAGCAGTGTTGTCCCCTCTCCTTGAGCTTGCTCACAGAAAATCCCTTCCTTCACTCTAGGTCATTCCTACCATGGCTGCCCCAGCTCAGGAGTATCACGCTCCTTGCCCGAGTCTCTACTGATCCCTGCAGCAGCTTCCTTGAGGCACAGCATAGGTCCCTGTCACCTTGGTCCTATCAACAGGTCCGTTCTAAGGCCCGAGGCAATGAATACCAGCCCAGTAATATCAAACGGAAGCGGAAACATGGTTGGATTCGGAGACTCAGCACCCCTGGTGGAGTCCAGGTTATCTTGCGGCGAATGCTGAAGGGTCGAAAGTCCTTGTCACACTGAGGCCCTGAGCAGACTCTGTCAAGGGGCCAGAATGAACAACACCTAGGAACTGCATTAACAAGATAGGATGGACAGAAATACCACCAAGACAGAACTTGAGCTCCTATATACCAAGCCAGGACAATGGCTTCACTTTCTTGGCATATTGATATCATGGGACTTTCTGCAAGATCTTTGGGTTTAGAAGACTGAAGTTCTTTCTGTGATGTCAGATAATTTCCTAAATGCAGAACTATTAAAGCAGTTAAACTCTGCAAAGGTGTTGGAGTGTGATCTTTTCCCAGGTGTGCAGTTTTGGGGGGGGGAGTTATAAGCATATGTATGAAAATGTAATTTGATAGAATAAATGTGAAATCCTACACTTGAATTCCAAAAAATCAACCACACAAAGAATGGAGGTATAACTAGACAGTAGTTCATTTAAAAAATCTGGGGTTTTATTGGACTTCAAGTTCAAGATACCTTAACTGTGTGACATGGAAGCCACAAATTCAATCTCAGGCAGCATACTAAACATTTAAAGTGACCAGAAAGAAGGTATGAGCTAGTCTCACTGTTCAGTTCTGCTAACCATATCTTGGGAAAGATGTAAATAAGGTAGAAAGTGATTAAGGTGATGAGTGTTATATGAAGATTGAAAGAACTGGGACTGTTTAGCCCTTCAAAGCCATCCACAAACCCCTCCCCCACCCCCCACTCCCCATCTTGTAGTCTTCTTATACCTTAGACCAGGGAACCTTTGGCCTTAGGCCTTCTAGGTCCTCTGGTTTGGCCTTTTGACTGAGCCCAAGTTTCAAAGAATAAATCCTTTTATTAAGGGGATTTGTTCTGTGAAGTTTGGATTCAGTCAACGGGCTACACTTCAGGACCTAGAGGACTTTGTGTGGCATTGAGGCTGCAGGTTCCTTAGACCATCCCCTACCCCACATACTCATGGATCCAGTGACAGTGGATTCTTTGCAAGATACCCATCTCCTGATTGGACATTTTCATTGGCTATCCCCAAACCTGGAATGCTGTCCCTTGTCTCCACCTTCTGGCTTTCCCTATTTCCCTCAAGTCCTACCTAAAATCACACTTAAAGGAAGCCTTTCCCTCTTAGTTCTAGGGCCTTCTCTCTTGATTAATTTCTAATTATCCTGCATATGCCTTATTGGTACCGTTATTTTTTGCCTTTGTATCACTGAACTTAGCACATCATGGGTACTTAAATGTTTGTTGACTTAGAAGATTTGGGGAGTAGGGGTGGGGCATAGAGGCTATATTCTAGGATTTGAAGGACCACCTTGGAAGAAGAATTAGACGTATACTTGACCCCACAGGACAGTTAGGAACAGTGGGTGGAAGTTGCAGAAGGGCTGATTTAGGCCTGATGTGAGGGGGTGGGATCATAGATCTATAGCTAGAAGTGGCCTTAGAGGTTGTCAAGTCCTACTGAGGCCTATGGAAGTTGTAAATTGTCTAGATCGCACCTAGAGTGTCAGAAATAGCATCTGAACCCAGGTCCTCTGAATACCCTCAACCTGAGAGATTGACCTAAAGTAGATTTTGCAAAGTCCACATTTCCAGAGAGTTCTCAAAGCCCTCTGGACCTCTCAAGACTGCATGCAGGGGGCAGCTAGGTGGCGCAGTGAATAGACCACCGGCCCTGGAGTCAGAAGGACCTGGGTTCGGATTCGATGTCAGACACTTAACACAAAAAAATAGCCATGTGACTTTGGGCAAGTCACTTAACCCCAATTGCCCTCCAAAAAGCAAAAAACAAACAAACAAAAAGACTACATGCAGACAGCTTTACTGTCAGGTGAACACATAAATAAAAATCTGAGACTTGGGTTTTTGAAGCCAGGAGAGGGATGAGTTCCTAATGAAGAAGTAGAATGAAATAGACTCACTTTCTTGTGTTCTCTGGATGATTGAGGATGTGAGGGTACTTGTTGACACTTTATCTGGCTGACAACATTAATTGCTCTACCCCAATAGGAAAACATACTTTACACCTTGATTGACATGGGTTGTCTGCCTAGAGAGAAGGTTTGGGGATTCTGGTCAGATGGAAAGAAGTATTCCCTGGTTTTGCCTAAAGCTTTTAAAAGTTTAGCTTCTATTATCACCAACTTAAGTTCCTCTTGTTGCTTCTGGTGATAGAGGGCAGCAAATGGAGGTTTATAGCAAATTTTTCTCTGATGGTGTCAGTGCTGCTGAGGCTATCCCTTGGACTCTGCTAGATAGCCAAGAAAGCTAGATTGCATCAGGACACTCTCCAGGTCTGTCTTAAGAATTTTGGAATTGATTATGCACAGGACCAATGAGCATGGCAGGCCCTCACCAGAGAAAGTGCTGTGCTCTATGAGTAAAGCAGAATTGAAACAGCTCAAGAGAAATGCAGAATGCACAAATCTGGAGAATCCACCCCAAATGTTCACATGGACTATTTGTGCACAACCTATGGTAGAACATTCCGAACCCATATTGATCTGATTAGCCACAGTCGGACACATTGAAACTTGACTCTCGCATGGTGATGTCGTTTTGGTCCTCTGAGAACAAAGAACAGCAACTAACCAACCTGTCATTCAGGAGGGGACAGTTCTACTGGTCAGATCACAATTGGAGTATCATGTTCAGTTCTGGGGACAACCACAATTTAGGAAGGACATTGAAGAGCTAGAGAGTGGTCAAAGAAGGACAGCTCAGATCATTACTAGATCAGCTGTAGTAAAATGTTTAGCCAGAGAGGGGCCGTCTAGGGGGAGGACAGGCAGAACCTGATAGATGTCTGTAAATATTTTAAGAAACATGCACAGAAAATGGATTAGAATAGTTCTCTTTGGCCCTAGGGAGCCAAAACATTTGAGTGGGTTAGATAAGAGTACAGTTAGGTATCAGTCAACTAGAATTTAAGTGCCTACTATATGCCAAGTACTGTGTTAAGCATTGGGGATGCAAAGACAATTTCTGCCATCAATGAGCTCACAGTCTAATGGGGGAAGCACCACCCAAACAACTATGTACAAACAAGATACACACAGAGGATAAGTAGAAGCAATCTCAGAGAGAAGATACGAAGATTAACCAGTATTGGGAAAGGCTTCTTGCAGAAGGTGGGAATTTGGCTGAGGCTTGAAGGAAGCCAGGGAACTTTGGAGGTAGAAATGAGGAGGAAGAGAGTTCTAGATACGGGGAATAGTCAATAAAAATGTTTTGAGCCTGAAGGAGTATTTTGTTGAGGAACAGCAAGGAGGCCAGTGTTACTGGATGGTAGTGAGGGTAATGAATCCCATTACCTAACAAGGCAGGCAATTCCACTTTTGCATGGCTCTTTCACTGTTAAGAAATTTTTCTTTATATCAAAGCTGAACTTGTCTTTGCATCTCCTACCCGTTGCTGCTAGATCATCAGTAACATCTTCTGACCATCCTCTGAACAGTTAACGAGTTCTGAATGCACCTCCTTCCTCCCATCCGGGTCTTCATCCTAGTCCTGCCCACTAACTGCAGGCTTCCTACAAGGGAAAGCCTGCAAGTGACTTGTTGGGTGGATTGTGAAGTGGATTCTTCTTCACATGTAGACTTAGACTAGATAGCCTTCAAGGCCTCTTCCAACTCTGACTTTGTGATATATGCAGGGCATTTTGGCAGGCACTAGAGAGATTAAGTTGGCCCTCAGGTGGCTTGTCATCTAATGAAGGGGATAGACATAAATAGAAATAGATATGATTCAAGTTTGAATTCCATAGAACCAAAGAGCCATCAGGCAAAATGTTACAAGAAATTCAAGGAGGAAGTGTTCACTTTTATGTGGGGGAGATGGTTTTCAGGGAAACCTTTATGGAGTAGGTAGCATTTGCGTTGGACCATAAAGGAAGGAAAGATATTTCCATAGGTGACAATGGGATGGGGCGTTTGGAGGAGAGGAGGGACAGCATGCTCAAAGGCATTGAGATGGGCGTGGGCCGAATGAAATCGGGGCAGAGAAGTAGCATAGTTTGGTGGGAATGCAGATTACTTGAAAGGAAGAATTTTCAGGGAAGAATGAAGCCGGATGTTACATGTCCTTGAATGCCAAAATGAGTTTCAGTTTTATTCAATATACAATGGGGAGCCATCAAAGGTTTGGGGATAGGAGTGACATAATAATAGCAGTTCAAAAAATATTACTCAAGTAGTAATTGGGTCATAAAAGAATCAACTTACAGTGAGGGCGTGAAGAGATAAATAAGGACGTTTTCAAGTCATGGGATCAAGGGCACAAAAGTACTAGAAATAGGCTGAAGAAGGAATGTCAGACTAGGGATTCTTTGAAGGCTTTGAGGATAGGCAGATATATTTATCAACGGGCAGAGATGAGCAGGGGAGGGGTGTATGTGCAGTACATTCCGGACATAGAGAAGAGTATGAGTAAAGACACAGAAGTGGGAACTCACAGGATGTGTTTAGAAACTGCTGTGTCATCAGTTTGTCTGGAGTGTTGTGTGAGATGAAACTGAATCTTTGGGGTGGGATCTTATTCTGGAGGACCTCAAATGTCAGCTGAGTTTGAGCTTTATCCTGTAGGGTCCTGCAAGAAGCATCTGAGGCTAGAAGGGAGATGATAAGAGCTGAGGTTTAGGAAAATGACTGGTGGTCTGTGCATCTAAAGGAGGAGAATCTAAAGGCAGGGAGGCTGATTACGAGGCCCTTCTAGTGGCTCAGGTGAGAGGGCATTTAAGGAATAAGCCAGGTCCATGCCTGCAATCCCTGATATTGGGGGGTCTGAAGCTGGTGGATCACTCTAACACACAGGAGTTCTGTGCAGTAGAGCTAAGAAAATTGGGTGTCCATACCCGCACCAATATAGGTAATCCACAGGAATAGGGGCTCACCAGGTTACTTACAGAGAAGCAAACCAACTCATACAGAAGGAAGATTAAAGCTTCCTGTGCTTGTAATGGCACCAGACTATGAGTGATTACTGTACTTTCAACCCTGGTGAGACAGAACCTGCCTCAAAATAAAGTTAACAAATACACAAAAGAGTAGCAGTGAGAGTGAGATGGTGGGAATGAATATGGGAGCTATTGTGCAGGTACAATGGACAGGATGTGGTGATTCATTGGAAGTATGGGATCTAGGAGACTGAGGGATAAAAGCTGACACTGACATTTTGAGCCTACGGTACTGTAATGATGGTGCTACTGTTGGCAGAGGCATGAAAATCAAGAGGACAGGTAGGTAGGCTGGTGTCCTAGGGAGAAAGCAACTTCCTCAGTACCACTGTCACCATTACCAACTCATCCTGATCATCCAGTCATCCAGAAACCTCTGGCTTCTGTGAGGCTAATACTAACCAGCACTGTGGGGGAGATACAGATAGCATTGTCACAAGGAACTCACAGTTTAATAATAGAGATTATGATATGTGTATGACTTTCTACCAAAAGGCAGCAGGAGAGCTACTGTATATGTCCTTTGAAGTGTTAAAACTTAGCCTATGAATAAAATACCTTATTCACATTTAACCACTCCCACAGTATGTCTTAGAAAATCATTGATCTAAATGTATAGACCGTTGGTTTGGTATTTATGTAAATACAGTTTACTGCTTTAATTTTACACATCCATCTCTTAGGAGAACTAAGAGTTCTTTTATTAATCTTGTGGATTTTCTTTACTTGTTTTGAAGAAGTCATGGCATCTGTTTGCTTTTACCTTAAAACTAGAGAGTGTATGTGTATATGTGTATGTCTTCATTCCTAGGTACCAGTTTGCAAAAGTCTTCACATATTTCAGTACAGAAGCTCTAATACTCAATACTGCTAGAAATAAATCCTTAGCTTATCTGGATATACCTACATTGTTAAACAATGTCAAAATGTTCATCATTAAAATATTTTTTTGATAAAAAAAAAAGCCACAAGAAAGCCTTGGTTTTCTCTGCTTTGGTCAAATCACAATTGGAGTGTGGTTTTTAGTTCTCCAAGTGCCACATTTTAGGAAAGGTGTTGAATACCTGGAATGTGTCCAGAATAAGGCGACCAGGATGGGGAGAAAGCTTGAGAGATTGTTTGAAGGAACTAAAGATATTTAGCCTGGGCGGCTAGGTGGCTCAGTGAGTAGAGCGCCGGCCCTGGAGTCAGAAGGACCTGAGTTTGGATCCGACCTCAGACACTTAATGCACACACAAACAAACAAACAAAAAACCTAGCCGTGTGATGTTGGGCAAGTTACTTAACCCCAATTGCCCTCCAAAAAGCAAAAAAAAAAAAAAAAAAGATATTTAGCCTAAAGAAGAGACTATAGCTAGCTATAGGTAGCTTGTTTGCTGGGCACTGTAGGACAGAAGCTGGATAGAAGTTAGAGAGGGGCAGATAATCAGTAGATTCAGGGAAAAACTTTGCAAGAGTTAGATCTGCCTGAAAGTGGATGATTGTCTTGGGAGGTATAAGCTCTTCTCTACTTGCAGAGGCTGGAGGACCATTTCTGGATGTGGTAGAAAGGATACTTATTCAGGTACAGGTTGGGATGAATGACTTATGTCCCTCCCAGCTCTGAGATTCTGTGACATATGACTGGAGGAGCACTCAGAGGTAGTTTCATGGAGGAAGTGGCATTCGAACTAGGATTTGAACCTGTAGGCTATCAATATGCAGAGATAGAGTAAAAGAAAGATGACCTTTAGGCAGAGGTATAGATAAGGTTGACTACTTGAGAAGAAAGATTTTTAGGGAAGATTGGGTTTAGACTAGATAGCCTTGAATGCCAAAATAAGGAGTTTAACCTTCTTCAGTGGGCAGTTAGAGTTGGAAGGTACCTTGAATAACAAAGTCTTAAGACCTCTAGACCTGCTTCTAGCCTAGCTCCCATAGCCATCACTGAGAAGAGAAATCATTGTGAAGAGGAGACCCACTTTTGTCATCATCACTAACAACACAGGAACACTGAGAGTGAGAGGCATTCCCTCAGATAAGTCCTCATGGCCATCATCTGGGAAAGTAAGTCCTGTTGAGAGAGGGCCAGCTGTCCTCACCAGCTGTCAACCAACTGCCCCACACAGGGCAGACAGACAAGCCAACCCAGCTGAAGTGGCAAGGACCCTGGAGGAAGAGACAGGAGGCAGCATGTGCTAGACTATTGCTGCCACCACTGTGTCCCTTCAGACTCCAACGGAAAACACCCAGGGCCTGAACCAAAGAGCCTTGAGAATTGCAAGGCTTCCAGCCCAGTGTCTGTAACCACCTCCTTGTGGAGATGCAGCCTGGACCTGTTCATGGTGGAGCTGCAGCCACAGCTACTGATGTACCAGAAAAGAAAGGTCTTGTCGCCCAAGTCTTTGGCACTGTCAGGTGGCATTACTGAAGAGGCATCACCATCTCCTTTGTTGCTATGAACCACAGAACCTTTCCGTCAGACTTGCAGCTGAAGCCTCCTAAATGTGTTGTCTCCCCACTAGAGTGTGAGCTCCTTGAGAGCAGTCATTGTCTGACTTTTCTATTTGTATCCCAGCTCTTAGCAAATCATAAGGGCTTAATAAATGCTTCCTTCCTTCCTTCCTTCATCTATATTCTCATTTTACAGATGGAAATAAGGGTCAAAGAAGGGAAATGACTTACCTAAGATTCTACAGGAGTAAAGAGCAAGGAAACCAGGATTTGAACACATATCTTCAAATCCTAAAACCAGCCCCCATTTAACTATGCATAACTTTTCCTCTGGAACAGCCAATAGCCCATAGCATAAGAGGTAATGAAGGCCTGAATTTGGACAGATGGCATCTGTCCAGAGAGGAGAAAAGGAGTAGTGCAGGAGATGCTGTGGAGGCAGAATCCCTTTCTGATTCTAAGCCCATCCTAAATCCAGTCTTCTCTGCTATGGGTGATAGCCAGATAATGTCCTATGCCTTTCTAGGCTCATGATTTCCTCCTTGCACTGTGGGCCCTCATGAAACCTTTACTTGGTAACATGTCCATTTTCCTGTTGGAGAGAGGGTTCAGTGATGGAAGTCTTCAGGAAACATAATGTAAGATAACATTTGAGGTGATATTGGAGTGTTCTATTTTGGTAGGGCAGGGTCCTTGAGACCTTCCTTCATCTCATCCTATGGGGTCTTCCCCTTTTTCGTGCCTTTGACTTCTGGTTGGTAGGAAAGAGCCCTGGATTTGGAGTTGGAAACTGGAGTTCAAATCCTGGCACTAATGTTAACTTGCTATGTCACTGTGGAAAAAGTTAACAATTTTTCTAATTTCCTCATCTATAAAACTAAAATAATAAATATTCAGGTATCAAATTTGTGAGGAATGGTATGTCTAGTGTTTTGTGCTGTAGGAATATGTTATCCCATACTTCCTCCTTTGCCCCATCCTCTCAATTGTGACTGTTCCTTCTCTCTCTGTCAGTTCTTTATCTAGCTCATGCCCTCTAACTGGGGGAGTTCCAGAAGCCTCTTTCTTAGACTACCTTTCTTATTTCATTTCATCCTACTTCATTTGATCTCTTCAGTTCAGTTATCATCTATACATAAATGATTCCCATATCTATATGTCCAGCCCTAGTTTCCCTCCTGAGCAACAGTCATGAATCTCAAATCACTTCTTGACTTGTCTCAAATTGGACATCCCGTTGGCATCTTAAAGTAAGGGCCAACAGGATTCGACTTTCCCAGCAAGTCCCCTCCCCTTTTAAACTTCACTATCAGCATTTCCGTTCCCCCAGTCCACCCACGCCCACAGTCTCAATATCTTCCTCAGGTCCTCACTCTCACTTACCTTATATATCCATTTTTTTGCTAAATGGTGTCATTTCCACCTCCACAACATCTGTAGCCATCACCCTAGAGCAGCCCTTCACCCTCACCTTGATAGTGCAATATCCTTCTATCTAGTCTCCCTGCTTCAAGTCTTGTCTTTACCAACTCCAATCCATCTTCCACTCAACTGCCAAAGCACTTTTCCCAAAGCATGACCCCCTCCACCCCCCATCCCCCAAGGAGCTCCAGTGGCGCCCTTTTTCCTCCAGGATTAAATATAAGGGCTTCTGGCATTTCAAGCTCTTCGTAACTAGAACACTTCCTACTCTTGCAGCTTTCTTCTGCCTTATTCCCTTCCACACACTCCATGACCCTTTTACACCAGCCTATGTGCAGTTCCTTGAACACATTCTTGGAGACATTCCATCTCTTGTCTCTGGCCATCCTCCACACCCTCTGTGCTCTGCCTCATTACCTTCACCTCTTAGTTTTCCTGTTGCCCTTTACAATTCATCTCTAATCTTATTTTCTGTAGGAGGCCTTTCTGGATCCCTCCAGTTGCTGAATCCTTTCCTTTTCAGATTACCTGACATCTACTCTGCATATATCTTATATGTAGATATTTACATGTCTCCCCATTAGAATGCACACATGGATAACATGAATGAGAGCAGGAATTGTTTGTTTTTCTTCATATCCCTGGTGCTTAGCACAGCGTCTGGCATGTAGAAAATGCTTAATAAATGTTTATTGGCTCACTGACAAACTGACTGTTACTGGGGATCTCACCTCATAGAGACCATTTATCATCTCCTATTTTCTTCTTTATTCCAGTCTCTGATGAAGTGACAGTTCTCTTTGATCTCTTTCCATCTTCTTCAGTAGACTATCCCTCCAGCCATCCCTTCTCTCTTATATCTTCAGTCCCTCCCTATCTACTACTTCTATTACGTGCAAACATACCCAGGTCTCCCCATCATTAAATAAACAAAAAAACCTTTACTAGGTCCTACTACCCCCGTCAAGCTATTATCATATATCTGCCCCCTCTGATTATACTCACTTTCTCTCCCCTCACTCCTTTGCATTCTAGTTGCTCAATTCATTACTCATGACTTTCTCCAGAGTTATCAGTGATATCTTAATTGAATGTGGTCATCCTCCTTGACTCTTTCTGGATATTTTTTCTTCTCTGTCTCCCTTTTTCTCTATCTCTCTCCTCACTCTCTCTTTCTCTTTCTGTCTCTCTCTGTTTCTCTCCTTCCCTCACCCTATCTCTCTTTCTCTTTCTGTCTCTTTCCTTCCCTCTCCCTCTCTCTTTCAGTTTCTCTGTCTCTCTCCTTCCCTCTCCCTCTCTCTTTCTGTCTCTCTCTTTCTTTCTCCCCCTCTCTCTTTCTGTCTTTCTCCCTCCATCTCCCTCTCTCTTTGTTTCTCTCTCTCTCCTCCTCCTCACTCTCCCTCTCTCTTTTTCTCTCTCTTTCCCTCTCTCTTTCTTTTTCTGTTTCTCTGTCTCCTTCCCTCACCCTATCTCTCTTTCTCTTTCTCTGTTTCTCTCTCTCTCCTTCCCTCTCCCTCTCTCTGTCTCTCTGTTTCTCTCTCTCCTTCCCTCTCCCTTTCTTTCTCTTTCTGTCTCTTTCCTTCCCTCTCCCTCTCTCTTTCAGTTTCTCTGTCTCTCTCCTTCCCTCTCCTTCTCTGTCTGTCTCTCTTTGTTTCTCTCTGCCTCTCTCCTTCCCTCTCCCTCTCTCTCTTTCTGTCTCTCTCCTTCCTTCTCCCTCTCTCTCTGTTTCTCTCTGTCTCTCTCCTTCCCTCTCCCTCTGTTTCTCTCTCTCTCCTCCTCCTCACTCTCCCTCTCTCTCTTTCCCTCTCTCTTTCTTTTTCTGTTTCTCTGTCTCCTTCCCTCTCCCTCTCCCTCTTTCTCTTTCTGTCTCTCTGAACTAGAGAGTTCATTTCTAAGTCCTAAAAGTCATAAGACTGCACTAGAAGGGCAGATTGCATGGCAAAGACAAGCATCTTTACTTTGTCAAAATCAGATGATATTGGGATATTGTAGGGAATATAAGCAGGACAAATGGTAAAGCCAGGAAAGCATTGTCAGGGCAGATGCCAAGGTTTGTTTCACAGTTCATTTTACCTGAAGGAAAAGTTGGTGACTCCCATTACCCCAAGTCATGTGAACAGTCAGGCAGTCTGTATTGGTTTCTAGGTGGTCTGGGGCAAGAATCGAGCAAGTAAGAGTTCAAAGAGTTCAGGTGGATTTGACTGAGATAAGAATATCTACCTTTCTCTTATTATTAGTACACGTGACCAATTTCTGCGGTTGTTTGTAGTATGTTTCTAGTATAGTATATAATATTTTGTTTATATTATTGAAGAAAAATTAAAATAGCACATAGAAAAGCTGAGAAAGCATATGAAGAAAATGACCAAAGACAGCCATGGAAGACTGCTCCAACACGAGGTGCGGGAAAGGGGAAAGAGATTGATTTGGAGATTATATGGCAGGGTTAAAGAGAGGGATGCTTTACATTTCACCATCTGCAAGTATTGACTGAGTCTTTTCACTTCTTTCTAGTTGATTCTCTGATAATCTTTGAGCTTCAGTGTTGCCTTCAACTTTCGAATGAGCAGTTACATACTTCCATTCAACATTCATGTCCTGAGACATATTACCCAGCTTAGTGAATTGGTCTCTGTGTATTTTGACTTGTTTTCCAGTCATTTTCTTTCCAGTTGTCAATCCATTCATTCGTACCTTTGAAGATAAGTTGGTTATCTGTGCACACAATAGGTCTGTCCTTATTGGGGCCTTTGCTTGCTCAGTCCCTTTGGTAGATGCTTCTAATGATGCTCTTTGGTTTGTCTGTTGTCCAGAATGTGTACCCATTTATGTTTAGATCATGGTCTGGTCCCCAGTAGATACCAATACTTCCTTGGGCCCCTTCTCTTCCATTATTTTTGCAAGTATCCTTGGCACACACAGTGTTAGGGTCTGATTCTTGGTGTGGTTGCCTGTACTGACTCTCAGAGCCTCTAGTCTGCCAACTATAGTTATAGGTCCTTGGACTGTGTTTCCAGCTCATCTCCAGTCTCTCCAAAGGCTTGGTGAAAAAAGAAAATGAGTCTGACTCTCAGATTTTTCTTTAAAAAAAAAAGGCAATCAGGGTTAAGTGACTTGCCAAGGGTCACACAGCTAGTAAGTGTCTGAGGTCAGATTTGAACTCAGGTTCTAAGTTCAGAGCTGGTGCTCCATCCTCTGTCCCACCTAGCTACCCTAAGTATAGAGTTTCATACAAAGTCTTCTGAATTGGTGGGGTTATCATTGCATTGACCAGAATTCTAAAGTTTTTCAAAGTTGTTTTTGTCTGTAATGTTGTCATTGTATAAACTGTTCTCCTTATTCTGCTCACTTCATTTTCTATCAGTTAGTATAGATCTTTCCAGTTTCCTCTAATATGTCCTTTTTAAAAAATTTCTTATGGCACAATAAGATTCTATTACATTGATGTATCATAATTTTGTCTAGCCATTACCCACATTCCAAATTGGGGCTATTATGATAAGATTTGCTATAAATATTTTTGTACATATAGGTCCTTTTCCTTTGATCCCTTTGGGGTATAGGCCTAGCAGTAGTATAGCTGAGTCAAAAGTTCTACACAGTTTGGTAATTTTGCAGGGTATAGAACTAATTTTCCCCCCACAAACCAAGCTTCCTCCAGATTTCCTTATTACTGTTAAGGGTACTGCCATCCTTCCACTGGCCCAAGTTCATAGTCTTGCTGTCATACTTTACTCCTCTCCCTCACTCCACATAGCCAATCAATTGAAAATCTTGTAATTTCTTTCTCCACAAAATTTTTTGTGTGTGCCCCTTCTCTCCTTTCATATAGCCACTGCCCTAATTCAGATTCTCAATACTTGCCTGGGTCCATCGTTCCCTCTAATGAAGTGAACCTTAGATTTCCCCTACCATCTGAGATTTCCCTCTTTCCCCAGTACCTTTTTAAATAGGATTTGATACCCACATATGAAAAAGAGGCATGGCAAAATACAGAATCTTATTGTTGATAGACCTTGCTCTTAAGGGTCAAAAATGACATATTAGCAGGGTTTGGGGATGGGGTCACAGGTTGGACGAAGTATGGGGCACCTCCACTGACTAAGTGGTCATAAGATGGTCACCTGATCATGTTGGACAAGAGAGAATGGTCCAGAGGTACAAAAAAATTGGGGGACTTTCCAAAGCATCAAGGCACCCCACCCATGCTGGGTTTGGACATGGAATTTGAGTAAAACAGGATGGAGGTATCTTTGTCAGCATGCTCATGGTTGCACAAGTAAGCCTCATAATTTGGTAAACGAGTAGTGAACATTATAGTAAAGTTTGAGGCCCACTATAAGTACCTATCTAACCCTATATGATTTATGGAGAATATCAAACTGATTAACACTGATTGGAATAGAGTAGGGGTCCAAATGAATTATTTCTCACATTTCCCCCTTCTATCTACAGAAAGACCCTAGTCTTTCTTTGGATTGGGACAATCTAATTTTGGATTGGTACAATCTAAATGCATGAAGGGCACTCCTCCATGGGCAACACAAAACCAGAAGGGAGAAGTCCCCTTACTGAGGCACAAGGGTGACAGTAGAGAAGAGGGAAATGGGCACAACTTATAACATACTGATTATTTTCTATTTGATTAAATATTAGCTCATAATATACTGAATATACAATAAATGTCTGAGGTGACTCACTGACCAAGAACCATGAGGGACAGGAACCTCCTAGTAAAACATGCCCTACAAGATATGTATATTGGGGGACCATAGGGCATATGTTCAAGTGCAGCAACACAAGCATTGTCTATCCTACATACAGGTTCTGGAAATCTTTTGAGCTTATGAAAACAATTCAAGCAATTTTGACAGAAGACACCCCATTATGGTGATGAGAAGCAGCATCCCTGCAGAAAACACAAACAGTTCTAGACAGCTATAGCATAGGAAGTGGAGGAAAGTAAGGAATAGGTTGAGTTTCATGAACAAAGGAATTATCAGTCATTGCTGCCAGTAGGGAAGTAAAGGCCAAAGTGGGAGACTGAAAAGGAGGATTCTAGGATCTAGATACTGCAAGCTCAGGAACAGGTGGATTAGGAATAATTTATGGACGGGATGATGATAAAGGTGTCACTCTTACTCATTCCATCTCATACAGTTGTCCAGTCTCTGAAACATCCTCTGAAGCAGTCCTGTGGTCCTCTGGAGATCTCTCCTCCTAGGGATACTGAAATCAGTGGGGCCTCTGACCAACTTCTAGTAGATTTGCTTTTCCAGCTCAGGTCACTTGCAGTGATCCCCTTCTCTGTTAAAAATCTTAGACAAAATAGATCTTAATACAATTCTATTTTGCTATGATAATAACCAGGTCAGGTAGTGAGAGCTAGATCAAACCTTAATAGCACTAATATAAACATCACTAGACCAGAAAATTTATATTTTTAGGTTGGCAAACTCAAATAACTGAAAAATTTTTTAGAATTTCAAAATTCTGAACCCAAACTTTATTATAGTAAAAATATATAATTATTTAATGTTGTTACAACTGTTTATTAAAACTAACTGAAAAGTTATGACTCTAGCTACTTTCTTTTCTAGCTATACATCCCTCCCCTAGGAGGATGAGATTTTCCTAGGAAATTATTAACAGAACACTTAAAAAATGATGATGATCCCTGATACACAATTGAATTCATTTTAAAAATTGTCAAAATAATTGCAATTATCAGAAAAAATTCTGGGATAGGATGTATAAATATATTGAGTACTCAGTTTCAAGACAGTGCAAATCTAATAAGTTATATATAATAAAAATGTATTTGCCTTTTAAGACATGCTCAAACTTTAGTTGGTAATAATAAACCCAAATAAATTGACTCTTTACCTTTTTATGCTTCTCTTGAGTCTTGTATTAGAAAGTCAAATTTTCTATTCAGTTCTGGTCTTTTCATCAAGATTGCTTTAAAGTTTTCTCTTTCATTGAATATCCAATTTTCCCCTTGAAGGATTATACACAGTTTGGCTGGGTAGATAATTCTTGGTTGTAATCTAGCTCCTTTACTCTCCAGAATATCCTATTCCAAATCCTCTGATCCTTTAATGTAGAATCTGCTAAATCTTGTGTTATCCTGACTGTGGCTCTGGGATACTTGAATTGTTTCTTTCTGGCTTCTTCCAATATTTTCTCCTTGACTTGGCAGCTCTGGGATTTGGCTATAATATTCCTATAATAATTTTCATTTTGGGATCTCTTTTAGGAGGTGATTCGTGGATTCTTTCAATTTCTATTTTACCCTCTGGTTCTAGAATATCAGGACAGTTTTCCTTTATAATTTTTTGAAAGATGATGTCTAGGCTATATTTTTGTCATGGCTTTGAGGTAGTCCAATAATTATTTTTAAATTATTTCTCCTAGATCTATTTTCCAGGTCAGTTATTTTTACAATGAGATATATCACATTGTTCTCTATTTTTTTTCATTCTTTTGGTTTTGTTTTATTGTTTTTTGCTTTCTCATAAAGTCTTTACTTTCTATTTGCTCAATTCTAATTTTTAAGGAATTATTTTTCTTCAGTGAGCTTTTGTATCTCCTTTTCCACTTGGTCAATTCTACTTTTTAAGAGTTTTTTCTTCAGTGAATTTTTGTGCCTCTTTTTCCATTTGACAAATTGTGCTTTTCAATGTATTCTCCTCATTGAGGGGCATTTTTTGTAACTCTTTTATTATTTGGCCTAGTCTGTTTTTAAGATGTTATTTTCTTCAGTATTTTCCTTTACTAAGCTGTTGACTCTTTATCATGATTTTCTTGCAGCACTCTCATTTCTCTTCCCAATTTTTCTTCTATCTCTCTTACTTGTTTTTCAAAATCTTTTTTGGGCTCCTCTATGGCCTGAGACCAATTCAGATTTTTCTTGGAGGCTTTGGATGTAGGAGCTTTGACTTTGTTATTTTCTTTTGAGTATATGTTTTGATCTTCTTTGTTACCATAGTAATTTTCTATGGTCAGAATTTTCTTCTGTTGTTTATTTTCTCCAGTCTATTACTTGACTTTTAATTCTTTGTTTTCAGGGTGGATGGTGCATTGTCCCAAGCTTCAGGGTTTTGTGCAACAGGGTTTTTCTGTTTTCAGAGATATTTCTAGGGACCTGTAAATTTTCAGTTCTTTCAAGGTGGTATGGTTTAAGAAGAGGTGTTTACTACCTTCCTGGTGTTTGCTCTGGTCTGTGAGTAACTACCAGCACTCTTTCCTGCCCTGGAACTGTTATGAGGGTCCCTGTTCCACTGTGGCCTACAACCTCTGGTGTGCTAGTGTTCCTCCTTGCCCTGGGACTGCCATCCAGATCTGAGTATGGATAAAGGAACAATCCTGCTCCCAGTGTCAGCAAAGAGACCCCTGTAATCTCCTTCTGATCAGTTGTTCAACCCCTTTACTGTCTGTAGAGTGATAGCTCCAGAAACTGCCACTGCAGATTCAGTAGTAACTAAGGACTGCTCCTGGTTTGCTAGGGCCTGGTCTATGCCAGCCCAGCCTTTGCTGAACTGTGCTCCACTCTCACCCAGGTGCAACAGATCTTTTCTGCTGACCTTTTAAGTTGTCTTTGGCTGGAAAATGATTTCATCCTGTCCTTTTGTGGGTTCTGCCACTCCATGCATTATATAGCATTATTTAAAGGTATTCAAAGGAGTTTGGGGGAGAACTCAGGAGAATCACTGCCTTTTCTCCACCATCTTGGTTTTGCTTCTTATCTCTAGTACTAATCTATAAAATAAGGATTTAATGTTGTATTTCTATCGATATCCTGCAATGATTACAGAAATTTGCTATAGAAAGAAAATAAGGACAGTAAAGGAAAAATGTTTCCAGGCTAGAGTCATATAGATAGCCAATTTTATTGAGCCAGCCTGAAAAGGTGGGATATTTTCCATTCAAGAAGAAATATTATACTGGGAAAATTGAGTCAGGACAATCCAATCTCAGCTCATGCCAAGAATCGTTCTTCCTCATAAGAACTCGACCTTTAATTCATGGCTGTCAACCCCATAGGGTTACTGGCATCATGGATCATTGGCCTAATAGGATTTGTTGATGATCATACCTGGAATCAGACTTAGAATAATATCAATTACACTCCCATGAGGTCTGACAACAAATTCCAATAATCATAGCATCATAGCTTTAGGTAGATTCAGTTATTAAGGATGGTTCAAGTTATTTAATTTCATATTTCTAAAATAAGCCATGTTCCCAAGTTAGCTTTGAAGGGACTTCTTTGTTCTTGATCTGTTTCTTGACACAAACTCAGTATAAAATAGAGCTAAATGAAGAATTAGTATATTGAAAATACACAATTCACCTGAAACTTCAGAGAATTTTAATTGTTGCGTCATGAGGGCCTAAATTGGAAAATGAGTCTTTGTCTCTCTTAATATTATAAGATAGACGTTTCAAACAGTTTTTACATGTAAAATTCTTAATCTGGTTTTGAAAATTGTGTCACATTTTTCACTGTGACGTTTCCTACTTATCATATTATCATAATGAAAGAATGTTATAGGGTGATTTCTTATAAACTAACCCCCCCAATTGTAAGGTTTCATGGTTCCTATTATCTGATTCAAATGACAATTCAAAATGATCCCTCACCAGTATATATTACTTAATAAAAAATCACCAGCAGGGTTCATCTTCTTTTACATTTGCTCTTATTAATGGAATTTGCTATGTGAGGAGAAAGACAGGGACATAGCAGCATAGTTCTATTTGATTTCAAGGATGAATCACAGACAGCAAATTGTATGACAGGATGTCATAGTCAGGATCAGAATTAACCATGTGAGAAAATGTCTTATTTCCCACCATGGGGCTAGGTCAAGAGAATCCTATCTACAAAAATCATTCTCTTGACTTTTTCCCAAGGATAGACATCCTCCTGTGGCAGTCCTCAGACTGCAGGGGTACACGGCATTTCCCTTGAATGATGAACCAGCCTTAGACAGGGTCAGGACACTAACACATGAATTCAAGATTTAGAATAGCAGGAAAATGGAAGTTTTTCTCAAGTGATTCTTCCTCAAACAGCAAAATTTCACTAATTATAGCTTGGAGCTAGACAATTGTTATTTTTTTTCTTATAGATCAGCCTCAAAATATCATCTAGAATTTTTCAACTATTCACAGATTTCATCTATTCACAACTAATCATTCCCCCCTCTCCCCTGATGTTGCTTTGCAGATAAAGTCCAAAGGGAGAACATCAGACCATTTCTAGAATATGATGGAATGAGAATGAGATTTGGTTCCCCAGCAGAGTTCATGTAGGCAAGTGGTTCATACCTGGGCACAATTTCAAGGACTGACTTGGGCACAATTAATAACCTTTTTTTTCC
Organism: Gymnobelideus leadbeateri; assembly: GCA_011680675.1. Taxonomy (NCBI): domain Eukaryota; kingdom Metazoa; phylum Chordata; class Mammalia; order Diprotodontia; family Petauridae; genus Gymnobelideus; species Gymnobelideus leadbeateri. Next base: position 1,275,580 of record WOXC01012182.1, on the reverse strand, counting down.
TGTTAATGCTCAAAGAATTAACAGATGACCACCAATGGATATGACTTGAAAGGCAAGCTGATTAAAAGCTACAAAAGTTGGACAAGTGGCTATCATGCAAGTTACTACTGGGGTGATGTCTGAAGTGACCCACTTTTGCTTAATTAAATCTGTTATCCCATGTTTGCCTTAATAACTCCTCTTATGAACTAAAAAAGTATACCTGGGGAGGAGTGGCTTACCTGTCTCATGTCACCCAGACCCAAAAGACCTGTTTAGTATCGTACTGCTGTTTCTACTTCTTCACCACAAGTTCATAAACAATGAATATTTGTTTCAAAATAATAGCATTAAAAGATATAATTACATGAGTTTCCAAATAATCCTAAATGACACCCACTTCTTATTTAAAATTTTCATTTCTCCACTATAGGTAGGAGAGGTCTTAGTTCCTCAAATCACAGTGCTACTGAGTTTCACAATACCTAATACCCAATGTCAGCAGGACTCATCCCAAGGAACCTCACAAAGATCTCCTATGAGGACTTCATCATGCTTTTCTCTTAACAGTATGTCATTTGCTATTATTATTATTATTATTTTAGATTTTTCTTTTTGCTTTTTGGAGGGGGGAAAGTAGGGCAATTGGGGTTAAGTGACTTGCCCAAGGTCACAGGACTAGTTTTGTGTTAAGTGTCTGAGGCCAAATTTGAACTCAGGTCCTCCTGACTTCAGGACTGGTGCTCCATCCATTCACTGTACTGCCTAGCTGCCCCTTTATTATTATTTTCTAGTTTTAAAAAACGTACTTTTATCTTCTGACTCTAGGTATTTTCATTGGCTGGCTCCATGCCTAGAATTCTGTCCCTCTTCTCCTCAGGCTACCAACCTCTTTGGCTTACTTTAAGTTCCAACTAAAATCTCACCTATCGGAAGCCTTTCCCAATACATCTTAATTCTAATGCCTTAATTCTAAGTGGCAACATGCCTTTTGTTAATTATTTCCTGTTTATCCAGTATATAGCTTGTTTGTACATATTTGTTTGCATGTTGTCTCCCCATTAGATTGTGAGCTTCTCAAGGTCAGGGGCTGTCTTTTGCCTTTCTTTGTGTCCCCAGTGCTCAGTACTTAACAATGCCTGGCTTATAGGAGGCACTTAATTAATGCTTGGCGACTGACTGAGATTCACTTTAGGAAAATCAATTTGACATTGGAGTGGAGCACGACCTGGAAGGGGAGGGAAGACAAGGGAGACCAACCAGCAGGCTACTGAAATAGTCCAGGTATAAGGTGATGGGGGCCTGCACCAAAGTGGTGACAGGGTCAGAGAAGATATTAAGAGGTAGAAATGATAAGACTTGACCACCAATTGGGTATGGGAAGTAAGAGAAAGTGAGGAGTCAAGGATGACACAAGCCTGGATGACTGGGAGGATGCTTGTATCCTCAACAGTAACAGGGAAGTTAGGAAGAGGGGAGGATTTCTTGGGTAAAGGTAGTTACATTATGGACATGTTTAGTTTAAGATGTTGATGGGACATCTAGACGGAGATGTCCAATAGGCAGCTGGAGATGGGGGATCTCTCCCAGAGGTGAGGAGAGAGGTTAAGACTTAACAAGTAGGCTTGAGAGTCATTGGCAGATGATCATTTCATCAGAGCTGATGAAAGCACCCAGTGAAATAGTCTAGAAGAAGAGAAGGGGGCTCAGGACAGAGCCTCAGGGTCTCCCCATGGGTGTAACCTGACTGAAGAGGGTTGTGGTCAGCATTTGAGGCTCTACTGTCCTTCCTGTGTTCTTACTAATTCCACCCTTCCATGCACTCTACATTACAGCCACACTGGTCTGTTTAACAGGCTTCACCACAAAGCTTTATTTCACATCTCTCTGCCTTTATATCAGCATCTCTTCAAGCCTGCAATGCTCCTTTGACCTTTGGACTCTTTGAATCCTTGGCTTTGGGTAGACCTGAGTTTATGACTTTGAAAAGTAAAACCATTCAAGAACAGCTAAAAGAGTAATTATCTATATAAATGAGTACAAGAGGAAGAACCAATCCAGAGGAATTAGATGGGGGGAGATGGGCTGTTCTGGAAACCTACTTTCATCAGGAATGGGCTTAAGAGGGGAAAATACATATACATCTAGAAGAGTATAAAAGTCTTCTAAATGTAAAAACAAATAAAACTCTAAGGGGATAGGAAGGGGGAGAAGATAAAGGAAGGATCTTTAGAAAGGAGGGTGAAGGTTAAAAGTGGAGTATAGAAGGGTATTTAGATTTAGGGGAATGGTGGATAAAGGAGGGAGCTTTAGAGGGGAGAGTATTGTGTTTGTCCTTCAATCTCAATGAAGACCATGACATCAGGGAGATCAAGACATGACTTGCAATTGACTTTGATTTGAGTGAGGGAGGGCTGTGCAAAGTCACCAGCCTCACTTTTTCCTCCAGAGCCATCTGGATCCAGTGGCCAGATATTCATCAGGTTAACTGGAGATGGCCCAGGATGCAATGGGAGACCTAGGCCCTTTTAGGCTAAGGCCTTTTCAGGTTCTCACTTTGAGTGAGTTAATTAGCCCATTCAGTGAATAGGCCTCTTTAAGCAGTTACTCAAGGGATGACCCCTTTAATCCCCATAGCTTTAGAGGGGAGAGGGACTGAATAGGTCAAAGGGATTTGTACAAAAGGGTGTTTAGTTTTAGGGTAAAGGGAGGATAAGGAAGGGAGCTTTCGAGGGGAGGTAGGTTGAGTAATAAATAGGAGGGCAAGGTAGCAGGTTGAAGTATAGGAGTTAGGAGAAATAGGGAAAAAAAGATACGCACAAATATAAAAACAAGGTTACGAGTAGAATCTCTTTAGGGAAAGTATATGTTTATATATGTATGTATGTGTGTATGTATGTGTATATATGTATACAAGTATGTATATATCAATACCTATATATAAATATATCCATACTCAATTGTAGCCTTGGGGTGGTGGATAGGAAGAGGAAGGGGGAAAAAGAACAAAGTAAAAAATGTACAGCAGAGAACAAAAGAAAACCTACAAGGAAGCAAAGTTGACAGCTTTCAACTTAACTCACAGTATTAAATATATAGGCTTTCTTGAAATAAGTTTTTGCTATATATTTTCAATCCTCTGTGTTCATGCACACAGCATGTTTTTTTATTTTATATTTAAGTTTATAACTTTTTTCCTTTTCTTATTATATATTTAAGTTTTAGTATTTGTCTGAAGTAAAAAAAAAAAAATTTTTTTAAAAGAATCCCTGGCTTGCTTAAACTCGACTCCAGTGCTGCCCTTTGCAGGAGGACTGCCTTCTCTTCTAAGGTTACCTTGTATCTACTCTGTCCATGGTTCTCCGGTTTACCTATTTATATATATGTCGTCTCCTCCATTAGAATTTAAGCTCCTTGTTGGCAGAGATTGTGCTTTTTCTTTGTATCCAGGACCAGTAAGGAGGTCATTGTCATTGGGGTGGCAGAGTAGGCGGAGGGGAATAAGTGACTGGGAAGGCAGGATGGGGCTAGGTTAAGTGCTTGCATAGGGCTTGGCACAGAGTAAGCTTCCACAGGAAGCCTTCCCTCATTCCCATTCACATCTAGTAAAATCTGGTATTTTCTCTTCCAATATAGCGTAAGCTCTTTAAAGACAGGGACTGTTTCCCGGGCTTTGTATTTCCAGCGCAGTCCCCAGCACATAAGCGCGTTAAGTGGATTTATTGATTGATGGCTAGATTTAGTTGCTATATGAAACCATGCAAAGAAGCCTCCCCAGAAACACACATCCCTGGTGTTCAAACTACAACTCCCATGAGCCTCAAACGCGAGCCCCGGTCCTTCTCCCCTCCCAACCTCCGTTCTTCGGTCCATTTCCGGAATCCTGCTCCCTCAAACTCCTAGGCGGGGTTTTTTGCGCCTTCAACCAAGCACGACAGCGTGCAGGGTGGGCGGGCTCTCTATTTCATCCAATAAGTATGGACTAGTGTCGGTATTAGCCAATGGGGATGGACAAAACGTCCTCAAGCCTCCTGGGCGGGGTAACCCCGGACCAATCGGTGACGGCAGCGTCACGTAGGGCAGCGTCGAGCTGGAAGTTGTTCTGCGGCGGCGGTGGTGGCGGCGGCTGAGGAAGAGGCAGGGGAAGATGGTAGGTTCCGCTCCCCGAACCCATTCTTGCCCCACAAAATGGCGCCCTGCCCGCGGGGACGGCTCGGACCCATGCTCAGGAGCCAGGGCAGGTGCCGCTGAGGGCGCAGCCCCTAGACTGGGCTGGAGCTGCCTCGGGTCCCTCCCCTAGCCCATTGTCGCCCCTCCCCCACCCCACCCCTCCCCCTCCTCTCATTGTCGCCCCTCCCCCACACCCGCCCTTCCTTTACACCCTATCCCTCCCCTTTACTTCCTTCGTTTCCCCTTCCCCATTTTCACTCCGTCCTCCTCCTCCTATTTTTACCCACCCCCATTGTCGCCGGGCCCCTCCTCCGTCCCTCGTTTTTGTCACCCCCATTCCCATCCTTCTCTGGTGTCCCCCCCAACTCCACTCTCCGACATTCACTTCCATTGTCTCTTTCTCTTTACTCTCCCTTCCCCCCACATTCCTCTCCCCCATCTTTCATCCTCTGGTCTAGACACACCTATTCCCTCCCCCACTCCCGCCTCCCCCTAGGATTCTTCCTCCCAACCCTACTTCTCGATCCTTTTGTCTCCCCTCTTCCTCGAATACTGAACCACCTTCTCTCTCTCTCTGTTCCTTTGACCAACCACATGAAAACCCCTTCCCCAATCCTCCAGTGACTCATTTACTCTCCCTTTAATCTCTTTACATGCCTCCTCCCTTCTTGGAGATCTAAGGCTCTCTGGCTTCCACCATTCTTGTCACTACCCCCTACCCCCATTTCCCTTTCCACCTTATCCTTCCCTGGCCCCGGTCTTTGCTGTCATTCCTCCTGCCCATCCTCCCCCATTCTCTTGGCTTGGCCCTTCCCAGACCTCACAGCTTCATCAGTTTATTGCCCCAGAGGACGCTTTCATTCCCATCTTCCAATCTCTCCCCCTTTGCCTCATCCTACCACCCCCACCCCCATGTGTTGGTATATCTCACTTATGGCCAAAACATAACCAGTTTCTGGCAAGCTAATGTTTCCTGAGCTCCCCCTCCCCCATCCTTTTTCTTCATACCTGCCCCTAGACTAGCGCTTTCTTTCCCTGTCTCCTTTCTTATTCTTTCATCTCTTCTTTCTTTCTTTTCCTATTCCTTTTCCTCCTTCCCTTTCCGCCTTACTATTTCTTCTCCCTCTCCCTATTTTTGTTGATAAGCAGCATGACAGGATGGGTAGAATAATGAACTAAAAGACCTGGGCCATCCTGCCTCATAGAAATTAGCTTTGTGACCTTGGAACAAATCATTTAAACCCTCAGTTTTTCTATCTGTAAATTGAGGATAATAGTATCCATGGCCCATTTCATAGCATCGTATCAAATATATATATACACGCCCATATATAATATATACACATGTATGCATATACATGCATATATACACATATCCACATATAATACATACACACAGTGCTTTGAAACCCCGAAGTGCTACAAAAATGTGAGCAATTTTTGTTATTTATCCCTTTTTCCAACCCCAACTTTATTATTATCATAGTGCCTGGAAGATGGATTTCTCTCTCAAACTTTTTCTTGGGTCCTTGTATATCATCCCTTTGGCCTCTTCCTGAAGTACTTTTTTCCCTTTTCTTTCTGCTGATGAGTCCTTCCCTATGAGGATACTAATGGGGCAGTTTTTTCTGATTCCCCGGGGTGCACATTCTCACAAAGTTCAGTGTTCATACCAGACTCATCGTTACTCCCTCCCCTTCTACCATGTTCTACGCCAAAAATCTTTTGTCCAGAGGACAGTCCCTCTGCTGCTTCCTTTGGGGGTGGGAGGGTTTCGGTCCTGTCCAGTTCCTAAGGCTTCTCAAGTCTTTGGACAAGTGATTTCCCCTCTCTACACTTGAATTTCCTCATCTGTAAAATGAAGGTGTTGGGCTAAATGATATGTAAGGTCTCTTTATAGCTCTTACATCTTATGATCAGCCCTGACCCCTTTCCCCAAGTCTACCCACATATAACCCAGACCCCTTAGAATTTGTAGGGGAAGGCAGTGGCTCATTTTGTTATTGTGGTTGATTGTTGGTTTGTTTCTGTTAAGGGGCTCGGGTATGGGTATCAGTCAACTTAATCTACAGTTGGGTCTCTGTTGAGCAGCTTAATTGGACCTTTTAGCTCCTTGAAGCCCAATATGAAAGAAAAGGACCTGTTTCTAGCCGGTTTTCTCCCAGGTCTTCTCTCTACACTGCCATCTTTCTGTTCCAGTTAGTTTCTGCTGCTGCTGCTGCTGTTTTCAGCATGCTTAACAAACATTTCAGCCACTTTTGGTAGCAGATCACTTGAATGATTTCCAAGCCCGAGGAAAGAGGGAGGGGTGTCCCTTGATGCCAGTGAATGAAGAGGCCACATTCCCTTCACTGTCCCTGTTTACCATTTTCTGCTTCCTGCCACGCCAGCCTCACTCTTCTGCTTGTTGCCTTTGGGCGGGGCTTGGGGAAGAGAGATGGGTGGGTGGTGAGTACTTCATGCTTAGTGTATGACTCCCCATGCATGCCCTTTGGAGCACTGTGAATAGTCATTTCTACACAGTACCATATTTCAGGGCTCCCAGCTACAGACAGTTGGGTCTCAGTGGTTGAGGCATCAACTTTTTCTCACGTTGGCCTTGTTTTCAGGCTAACCTAAATCAGCATTACTGAAATCCTGTCTTCTGTGACACTCTCCCCGCCCTTTAATGGTTTGTGTTGTGCTTCTCATGGATGACTGCAAGTTGGATGTTTGAGGAATGCTTTCATTGGCTTTATCAGAATGGAATACCTGGATCTTCTCTTCCATTTGTAGGGTTATTGATGCCAGTGGTTCTCAAGGTGTGATCCAGGGTCCCAGGGTGGGGGTCCCCAAGACCTTTGCAGGGAAGCATTGAGGTCAAAACTATTTTCATACTATTAATATATTTTAATTTCTAATAATGGTAAATATTGATAAACATGTAAAGGAGTTCTGAGGCCCAAAAGTTTGAGAGACACTGATCTAGAACATAACAAGTAGACTGATAGTAGTTTGAGGCTTGTAGTGGTTATGGGATATTAGTTACCTTTCACCAAAGGGTGATATGAGAGGATATTTTTTAATGTAGTCTTAGTGTTATTCCTGGCTAGATTATAATTTCCCCAGGGAATAGGGCTTGAGAGAACGTCAAGCTGTAAATCAAGCCTCTTCTCAAATAGCTTTTGAATTAACTCTTTGATCATATAGGATCTTGCATTTCTGCTTTTGGAAACATATGCCATGTACTCAAGAAGTATGGAGGGTGATAGCCTAACTTTACCAAAGGGCTGTGTTTCAACTCTTTATGCTTTGTCATTCAGGATCCTCCATCTGGCCTCAGCGTGTCTTTCTAAACTTTTCTGCTGTTGCTTTCACCACACAGAGGGCTTTGGTATCACCCAAACATGTCTCATTTTTGTTGTTGTTTAGTCATTTTTCAGTTGTGTCCAACTCCTTGTGACCCCATTTGGAGCTTTCTCAGCAAAGGTATTGGATGGAGTAGTTTGCCATTTCCTTTCCTAGCTCATTTTACAGATGAGGAAACTGAGGCAAACAGGGTTAAGTGACTTACCCAGGAACATGCAGCCAGTAAGTGTCTTGAGGCTAGATTTGAACTCAAGAAGTTGAGTCTTCCTTACTCCAGGCCTGTCACTCTATCCACTGCACCACTTAGCTGCCAGTGTCTCATATATTCCTGTCTTAATTCAAGGTGATTGAACAACATTAAACACCTGCTTTGTTCAGGGCTGTTTGGTGCTGGGTTATATGCCTTTATATAAGGCTGTTATATCTTTATGTAAGATAAGACATTAGACATTCCCTGAAGGAGCCCACAATCTTGTTTGTTTGGTTTTTTTTTTGTCTTTTTGGAGGGGGTAAGGCAGGGCAATTGGGGTTAACTGACTTGCCCAGTGTCACACAGCTAGTAAGCCTTAAATGTCTGAGGCCAAATTTGAACTCACGTCCTCCTGACACCAGTGCTGTGCCACCTAGCTGCCCCAGGGAATCCACAATTGTAACAAGAATTTATTGAGCACCTACTATGGGGAAAGTATCTGTTCCTCAAAGATTAGTAAGTTAAAGTTTCTTCCTTTAACATAGTGAGGTAGAAAGAAGACTAGCCTGGGAAATTTAACCCTTGGTGCTAGTCCTGGTTTTGTAACTAATTTGCTGTTGGGTCTTAAGACAGATCAGTCAGTCTCCTTTGTAAATTGAGAGAGTGGGACTAGATGATTGCTTGTTCATCTTGCTCTAGATTCTAATATGAAATACTAGGTTCAGCCCAAATGCTTACTCTTGCCTGAAGACTTCCAGATTTCTCCCTACTTTAAAGGAGCCAATATTTTATTGTTATAGATATTCCCAGCACTTTTTTAAACAGTGGGTTTGTGGTCAAGACCCCACAGTTTAAGAAACACTGAAGGGGTCAAGAGTGGAAAAAATTTAAGAAGCCCAACTCTATACTATTGTGGATCTCATCCTCTCTGCTCAATCATAATTTGCTATAGCCAGAAAAATTTATCTCTAGGTAACAGATCTTTTGGGTGATAGTCCCTCTAAACTTAACTCTGCTGATTCTAAGACTAATATATCCATAGCATAAGTTTTGTTGCTAGGCTTATATTTAGGGTCTTTTCCAGCTAGATGTAGAACCTGCCAATGAATCTCTGGGTATTTGGAATACAAAGAAATGAAATAGTCACTGTCTTTGAAAAGCCTAGATTCTCTTGGGAGAGAGAAAAATGTAAACACATAAATATCTACAAAATAATTACTACAAGGTAATGATTTTTTGGTGAAGTACTAGCATCTGGGAGGATCATATTTCAAGTCATGCATTCGCTGAACTCTAAAGGAAACTAGGAATCCTAAGAGGAATAGTGTAAAAAGGCATGGAGGTGAGAAATGGAATGTGAGTAGTAAAAATAATAAAGCCAGTTTAGCTAGATAGACCAAGAGTGTGTAAAGGGGATTAATATATTGTTTATTTTTTTTTAAAAGTTTACTTTTAACATTCTTTTTTTTAAATGTTGAGTTTGAAATTCTTTCCAGCCTCTTCCCTACCCATTGACAAGACAAGCAATGATTCATATCCATTATACAAGTAAAGTTATGTGTGTTTCCATATTAGCCATGTTGCCAAAAAAAAAGGCAAGAAAAATAGTCTTTTACAGTTGATTATCATTACAGTATTGCAGTTATTATGTACAGTGTTATACTGGTTTTGTATCAGTCATATAAATCTTCCCAGGTTTTTCTGAAATCATCCCTTTTGTCATTTCTTATAGCACAGTAGTTCTATAAGTCATATACATGGTCATATACCACAACTTTTTCAGCCATTCACCAATTGATGGGCATCCTCCTGATTTTTTCAGTTCTATAAATATTTTGTACATATTTGTCCTTTTCCTTTTTTTTTTTTTGTTTTGATATCTTTGGGATACAGACCTAGTTTAGTGGTATTGCTAGGTCAAAGTTATACACAGTTTTATAGCTCTTTGACTATACTTCCAAAGTTTTCTCCAGATCGATTGAGCTAATTGACCACTTCACAGAACTGTCATGCAGCTCTGCTCACAAGTCTCAGCATTACTGCATTAGTATATTATTTTTCCACTACTTGTTCACATCTTTTGGCCATTAATTGGGGAACGGCTCTTACTTTTCTAAATTTGGCTCAGCTCCCTATATATTTGAGAAATGAGACCTTTATCAGAGAAACTTAATGTAAAAAATTTTCACCAGTTTCCCGATTTCCTTCTGATTTTGCTACACTTGATTTTGTTTGTGCAAAAACTTTCTAATTTTACATAATCAAAATTATTCATTTTTTTCTCTCTTGAGGGTCTGTCTCTTATTTGGTCATAAACTCTTATCCATGGATCTGACAAGTAATTTTTACCATGTTCCAAAGGAGAGTAATATTAATAAGCCTTAAAAAAAGGTTAGAGCCAGGTTGAGAAGAAGTTTAAATGCCAAACAACAGAACTTGTATTTGATCCTAGAAGAATGGGGAGGCATTGTAGTTTACTGAGCAAGAGGAATGACAGTATTTTAGAAATATCAGTTTGGCAGCTTTGGAGAAGTAAGACTTAGGAGAAGGTTAAACTGTGAGCCACACAGCCTTTAAGTAACAAGGGTTCACTGCCACCCTGTGAGGAGACACAGGAGGAAATCTTTATTGGAAATCATTAGTACTGATGTTTTTCCCTCGTCTGTTTGTGTCTGTATCATTCTTCTCTGCTCCAAGATTATTTAGGACAGGGATCATATCTTAATTATCTTTGTAGCACCCCTATTTTCTAACGTTCTCTGAATATAGTATGTACTTAAATAATTGTTGAATAAGTGAATGAAAATGAAAGCAGAAATTTCTTAACCTGGGGTCCGTTTAAAAATGTTTTTATATTTTGCATCAGTTTCCTTTGTAATACTATGTATTTTGTGCACAAAAAAAACATTTTAAAAAACATTCTATTTAGAAAAGATCCATAGACAGTACCAGACTGCCAAAGGCATCCATGACCCAACAATAATATCTTCATAGGGTTGTTATGAGGAAGACACTTTAAAAATTATTTTATAAATATGGCTGTATATTAATATAGTTAGTCCTTTACCCGAAGCAACCCTGGATATTAATGATAGTAATCTTTATCTTGGGTCTGAAAATATTTCTTCTCCCCATTCCCCCTATATCTGGGAATGGGGTGGCTAAAATAAATAAATAAATTTTGAGTAGTGTCTTTTTTTTTTACATCACTAGGACTTTCCAAGTATCTCTCCTTCCTACTTCCAGAAAGCCATCCCATGTGACAAATAATATTTTTCAAAGAAAAAGAGGAACGATAGAAAAAAAGTCAGCAAAATCAATTAAAACATCAAAAAAAGTCTGCAAATACATTCAGTGTATCACATCCATGGACCTCCCACATCTGGAAAGGTGTGGTAGGGATGTCTTCTCATATCTTTTCTTTGGAGCCATATTTGTTCTTTGTGATTTTGATTTTTTGTGTGTTTTTTTCCCCCATTTATGTTGTAGTCATTGTATATACTGTTTTCTTGGCTCTATTTACTTCATTCTGTACCAGGTAATGTAAATTTTTCCATGCTTCTCTATCTTTATTAAATTGTTTCTTATAACACAATAATGTTCTATTATATTTATGTACCAAAATTTATTTAGCCACTCCCCAATTAATGGGCATCTACTTTGTTTCAAATTCTTTGCTACCATAAAAAGTAGTGCTATGGTGACTTTCTTCTTACTTAAGACTTCTGTGAGTTACAAGCCTAGTAGATTTTCTGGGTCAGAGTGTATGGATATTTTAGTCACTTTATTTGCATAATTCCAAATTGCTTTTCAGAATGGTCATAATAAATAATAAATTCACAACTTCAATAATGCACTGTGTACTTATCTTCTCATAACCCTCCTAACACTACTATTCTGAATGGATTGATTTTAACAGCAGTGTGAGAAAAGGGAGTTGTCCTTTGTGCTAGAAGAAACCCCTATTGCTGGTACCAAAGTGGAGTGGGGATAGCAGCCTTTGAAAAACAACCATCCTTTCTTGGATTTAAATTTGGAAACAGATGATTTTTGTTGTTGTTGTCCCTGACTCCATCAAGACAGCATATTTCTTGTAAGTTTGGTCAGCTGTGGTTTTCTGCTTTAAGCAAGATAACAGTTGGGAAATAAAGATTCCCTGCTTCCTGTTAGGCCACTGGACTCTTGCTATCTTGTTGAGGCATGTGATATCTAGGCTGTATGTTTTCAGCTTGGAATCCTTGTCTTCTAGGACAGGCAAGGGTGGTTTCTACACCAAAGCCTATTTTATTTTATTTCTTTCTGTGGGAGAGAAGAAATGATTGTTAAAGAACTTGATTCATCCCAGCAACTCTTCTAGATGCAGAGGATCAAATCTAGGCCTCTTGCCTTTGTGATTATTTATGGTAGAGAATCACAGAATCCCCAAGCTAGAAGAGGTAACTTAACAGGAATCGCTTCTATAGCATCCTTGACAAATTGTCATCTGTCTCCTAAAGAACTCTGGTGATGGGGCTAAGCCACTACTTTTCAAGGCAGCCCATTTCACTTTGGGACTGCTGTCATTATTAGGAAATTTATCCTTATGTGGTGCTGAAATCCCCCCTAGAACTTCCCACATACTACTCTGTCCAACCAGATTTATTAAGTGGCTACGATGTATATGTACAACACTTATACTTAGCTCTGGGGAAGATAAAGAGATAGGAAGACTTGGTCCTTGCTCTTAGGGAGTTTACCATATATATAAATTAACTGTAATGCAAAACAAAACATTTGTATATATGTGCATATATGTATATATATAGACACTCATAAACATGCATGCCCACACAAATACATTGTTTTATGAAATCCAAGGGAGAAAGAGTAATTTCCAACTTGGGGGGGGGGCGGAATAAGGAAAAATTTCATGGAGTAGGAAGGCTTTGAAGGTTGGGCAGAATTCCAAAAGGTCTAGTTCAGAGGTGTGGAAGGGAGAGCGTTACAGGTCAAGAAAACAGCAGGAGCAAAGGCACAGAGATGAGAAGACAGGATTTCTTGAGAAGGATATGTGGGGGTCCCACTGGGTAGTTTAGTTTTGCAGTGCTGTAGCACATAGAGGAGAGGCAAAGGAGGAGGTCAGACCAGAAGGTGTTCTCCCCATTCCTGAGAGGCAGATCAAGCCACCTGGCTTTTAGAGTCTGCTTTATGACACTCACTGTGCTGAGCCTTGAGTGTACAAAGGCTAAAGCTAGTCCCTGCTCTAAAAGAGCTTGCAGTCTAATGAGGGAGACAACCTGCAAATGACTGTGTGTGTGTGAACAAGTCATGTGCAGGCCAGATTGGAGGTGCTCTCAGCAGGAAGGTGCTAGGATAAGAGGGCCTGGGAAAGACTTCTTATAGAAGGTGGCATTTGGGCTGGGATTTGAAGGAAGCCAGAGAGAGCATTCCAGTCTTGGGTCATAGTGAGTGGAAAGGCATAGACTTGGGAGGGAGGGAGGGAGTATCAGGGGATGGAGTATAGTGTGGAAGGAATGGTAAGAAGGCCAGTAAAACTGGGTCATAGAGGACATGGAGGAGATTCTCTTACAAAGGGTCAGGCTTTAAAAGCCACATAAAGATATTTATTTTTGTTCCTGGGGGTAAGAGTGAGCCATTAGAGTGTATTGAATGGGGTGTGGGAGTCGCATTTATAGGTGAATGGGACAATAAGAGAAAGATGCTTGTGTTTAAGAAATACAGCTTCTCTTGCCATATCCTTGAAACTTCTTCCTTCATCCATTGAATAGGATAAGACTTTTCCAACTTTGATGTTGAGTTTCTGATATAGCTGCCAGTGGTTTTTATAGGAGCCCATGCCTGAGAACAACTGTTAATTACATCCTGACAGTCTCTTTGCTGAATGCCAGGCACCAACCTCAGGCACTCTGCCATCCATCATGACTTAACCTTTTGAATCATTTCAGAAGGAACTCCAAACTAGAACGATTTTCTGTGGAGGGTATGGTGAGAGAGGTTGACTTTTTGCTGAGAGCCACCAAGACAGTCACCACCATTTCACAGTAAAAGATGTAGCAGCTAGCATTTGTGAGCCCACAGACGTGAAAATGACTTCATCTTGTCATTTGTGGTTGGTTGGCAAGACTGGACAGAAGTATGATGAGGGAAGGCTAAGCAGTCCCCTCCAGAACTCATATGATCAGATGGTGTATGGATGACAGGCTGTGAACTGTATCCAAAGCACCTTTTGGTTCATCCTTCAGAAATCCTGCAGTTTTCTTAGGCCTGGTGGCAAAGCTTATAGACCATCCCTTGGATCTCGATAACCCTGGTAAGTGTCACTGGCTTGTCAGTATCATTACTTGGGCGCATTCTGCACCCATGTTTAAGTGTCCCTCTGTTATTGTACGGATGGCATACAGTAGATGGAGAGAAGACCCCATCTTTCCTGGGCCCCAGTTGCACTTGGTCTTAGCTTCATCTTCTGGTCCCTTTTTGTCTTCTTAAAACCTAATTCTTGACAAGGTATCTTACACATAATCGATGTTTAAATGATGCCTGTACAGTTGAATAAGCCCTCCAGACTTCTTCCTTTGCCCATTATTCCTGGCTTTGGGCTAAAAAAGCCATAAGAATTGTAATGAATAAAGCACCAGTTTAGCCTCTACCACATAAAACTGACTAGGTAAGTAATTTTACCTCCCTGGATATCACTTTGTTCATATTTTTAAAAAGGGATAATGATACTTATTCTATCTATTTAAAAGAGTTTTTGTGAGGGTCAATAAAGATTATATATGCCAAGTGCTTTCTAACTGGAAAAGGCTACAGAAATGTGAATATTTATTGTTTCCAAGATTCTTTTCCCATGGAGCCTGTTGTTTTTGGCCTCCTACCTAGAAGCTTGGTTTGCCTCTCAGACTTGATGCCTTGTTTCTGATACAGATGTTGGAATTTAACTGAATGTACCAGCCTAATGGAATTCCTACTGTCATTGTAAGTAAGCATCTGAACTCCAGACATCTCATACTTGTTCTGGAACAAGACCCATTTTAAGGCTGCCCTAGAAACCACTGGTGGTGTTTGAAATGTTTAATGGAGAATGTTTCCTCTAATGTGCCCAGTGCTAGAGGCTTTGCTGAGCCCCCCGCTTGTGGCCCTGCCTCCTGGACACCATGGTCAGTGAGCTCGGCTCTTTCTGCCTTAAATGACCTTATAGCATGGGAATGCAAAGACCCAAATAATAGTCTTGGCCCTGTGACCCTGAACAAATCACTTTCCCCATTTTTGGGGGTTTTTTTTATAATCTTGAGGATGGTGGAGTAGAAAGGATGCTAGCTAGCCTGATAATCAGGATATCTGGGTCCTAGGCCTCTCTCCAATACTGACTGACTCTATTACTCTGGGCAAGTCAGCTTACCTCTCTGATCCCTATCTCTAAAATGGGGATAATAATACTTATTCTACCCTGTGTCACAGGAAGGTGATGGTGAGGAAAGTGTGCTATAAACCTTAACCTTAAATACATACATATATATATATATACGCGCGCACACACACACACACACACACACATATACTCTTAAGTGATCTCTAAGGTCCCTTTTAGCTTTCATTTCTATGCCTCTCATTTGTAGATTAAGCTAATTTAGGAGCCAGCTAGCTTTGTAATCACTTTAGACCTGCTTTACTCTGTCTGTCCTGAGTGTGTTTTGAAAGCAGCTGAATATTCGAGAATTGCTAGTCTGAAGGAAAGAGCTTTGGCTTATGAGCCAAAGAGCCAGGTTCCAGACCCCAGCTCTGCTACTTACAGAGAGGGGGAGTGATTTACCCCCGGCCACAGAGGTGGTATGTACCTTCTATTATTGTCTCCTTTTTTTTTTTTAATTTCTTTTTATTTTTTGCATTTTTGGAGGGCAATTGGGGTTAAGTAACTTGCCCAAGGTCACACGGCTAGGTTTTTGTTTGTGTGTCTGAGGCCAGATCCGAACTCAGGTCCTTCTGACTCCAGGGCCGACGCTCTACTCACTGTGCCACCTAGCCGCCCTATTGTCTCCTTTTTGCAGATGAGGAAACTGAAAGGTTAGATAATTTGCCCAGGGTTGCATAGCTAGTCAGTTTGAGGGTTTCCTGGCTCAAAATGCAGCTTTCTATCCACTGTGCAACTTAGTTGCTACCAGTAGTGGTAGAGTAAGCTAAAAGGAGGATAACCAAAGTCTCTTGTAGAGTAGTGGCAGAGCTGAAATGAGAGCTTGGCTCTCGAATCTCCACCTATTTTGCAAAGTTCCAGGTCTGTGTTTAGCACAGTGCATCCACTGGACATCACTGAGAAGATAATGGTTTGTCAGTTGTGATTGGACGCTGATCAGAGACTATTCAATTGCATGCATCTTGGTCTCTCCTTTTCTCCCAGGCCGCCTTCTCTGAGAATGACCTGTAGCTGGCCAGCAAGGATGACTTCCTGTTAATTCTTCTTGGCTGCTCTTTACCTCATCTCTCTCACAGTGGTCTTCTCTCCTTTGGAAGCTGTCTGACATTCTTAGAACAGGAAACTTTCTCTTTTCTTCCTACAAAGGCAAGGGAATACAATTTTCACATGACTTTTGAAGCTGGAGAAAGCAGTTGCAGAAGACTGTCTCAGCCATGTCAGCTCTGTCAGCAGCCTAGTTCCTGTTGTTAGGGAGATGACTATTGGCATAGAAGAGGGTATGATCTAGAGCTAGAAGAGTCCATGGAGATCACTTAATTCAAATCCTTTTATGGTTGATAACCTTAGACCCAGAGAAGCTAGGTGACTTGTTCAGGGTTACCAAGGGAATCTGAAACAGAGCCAGGATTTGAGCCCAGGCCCTGTGCCATTTTCCACAACCCTGTACTTTCACTAAAGTGCTGTTCAGATTCTTCTTGGTGGTCCAGAGGTGTTTCTGAGTCCTCTGAAGTCTGTGCCAGCAGAGGCAGGGTGTACCATGTCAGAAAAACTTTGTGTAGAGGCTTGGTGACTGATAATATGCCTGTTGTCAAAGGAGTGATTTAACTATTAGTTAAGTGTGGGGAGACTCATCACTAGAAGGAGAAAATTTACAGCAACTGAGAAAACTCCTTTAAAGCAGTCTGCTTGGAGTGGGGACGGGGGCGGGGGGGGGGGTGGCCGTAGAAGGGTTGTCAACACCAATGAAACCATGGCTTCTTCAAATGATCCAAGTATACCAAATGGTGGTTAAGAGCCCCAGTGTGGTGTTTTGATCCCACTGTGGGACTTGGGCAGTCAGAGGACTGCCAATGGGCTTAGCACACATTCTGGGAGTATAAACAGAGGGAGAATTGAAATAACATTTCTGTAGCACTTGACAGTTTACAAAGCACTTTGCTTGCAATCATCCTTTGAGGCAGGCAGTACAAGTATTATCCCCAGTTTGTATCCCTAAGAGGTAAAGTGATTAGTGGTAGAGTCAGGACTTGGCTCCTACATTCTTTTTAATAGGAAAGGAGAAGGGAGAGTGGGAAAAAGAGATAGGAAAAGATGGGGATGACAAGAAAAAGAAAAGTGGTACACTTTTCACAGGATTGGGAGCTGGGGAGAGAGGAGCCTGGAGCGGTTGTTTTGGCTGATGCTTGCCCTGTTGTCTCTGGCCTTTTCCCACCTTGAAATCTTTCATGGTGATCTTAAATCCCTTAACTATAAACCCTGTTTTTGGTGCAAATGCCTTTTTTCGATGAGGGTAGGAGGAGAGAACAGTTAATGGGAAAGCTACTTGGTACCCTTTGGGGATCTGTTCTCATGGAAAGATTCCTGGCCAAAAGGAGTCTTTCTCCCTTCCTGTCTGGCCACATTGTCTGAAGGGTCGAGTACTGGGGAGCCTGCAGGAGCCTGAGGGGTGGACTACTCCCGAGGTGACCTTGCTTCCCACACACAGTAAAGGGCAGCATTGAGTCTTCACCTGCATGACCCCCATTCTGAAGCCCTGGAGGTCATCCTGTACTCTGGTTGGGCTACTCCCTGTTTGCTGACTGTTCTGTCCACTGTCTTACTGATACTGCAGGATCTCTTCTTATGTCTTTTTCAGGCAGATTTTTTGAAAGGATTACCTGTCTACAACAAAAGCAATTTTAGTAGATTTCATGCTGATTCTGTGTGCAAAGCCTCGGTGAGTAGAGTTGTTGTTGTTGTTGTTGTTTTAATAATTAATTTATTATTTTTAGTTTCCAACATTCATTTCCATAAGATTTTGAGTTTTAAATTTTCTCCTCCTCCTTCCCCTTCCCCAAAACAGCGGGCAATCTGATATAAGCTCTACTTATACACTCATTTTCATATTTCTCATAATGTAAAGAAGAATTAGAACCAATAAGAGGAACCACAAAAAAGAAGAAACAAAACAACATAAGAAAAAGAGCAAATAGCGTGGTTCCATCTGCATTCAGACTCTACAGTTCTTTTTCTGCATGTGGACAGCATTTTCCATCCTCAGTCTTTTGGAGTTGTCCTAGATCCTTGCATTGCTGAAAAGAGCTAAGTCTGTCAGAGTCAGTCATTGCTCAGTGTGGCTGTTACTGTGTATAATGTTTTCCTGGTTCTGTTCATTTCATTAAGCCTCAATTCACATTAATCTTTGCAGGTTTTTCTGAAGTCCACCTGTTCATTATTTCTTATAGCACAATAGTATTCCATTATATTCATCAACCACAACTTGTTCAGCCATTCCCTAGTTGATGGACATTTCCTCAATTTCCATTTTTTGTTTTTGCCACTACAAAAAGAACTGCTATAAATATTTCTGTACATGTGGGTCCTTTTCCCATTTTTATGATCTCTTTGGGATACAGACCTAGTGCTGGTATTGCTGGGTCAAAGGATATGCACAGTTTTATAGCCCTTTGAATATAGTTCCAAATTGCTCTCCAGAATGATTGGATCAGTAATGAGTAGAGTTTTGAAGGGTGGGGTGGTGTTCCTAGAGACTGTGGAGTGAGGCGCTTTGATGGGGTGAGGTATCCCTTGCCATGAGCCCCTTCCCTTGGCAGAGGGAACTTGGAGTTTTGGACAGAATTGGCTCAGGATAGAGTAGCCTGCAGGAAGCAGTGGAGGGCATAAGGTTCAGGTATATTATCAGTTAATTGTAGCTTATGCTTTGTTTCACGTGCTTTCCCTGCCAAAAGCAAGGACACTTGCCTGTGGGTCACAAGAGCTGGCTCTAACCCCAGCTCACCACAGACTCTCAGAGTGTTTTTGAGTAAATACTTTTTTTCTCAGAACTTTTTTCCCTTTTGTAAATTGAGGAATTGAACTAGATGATAATTAAGGTGTTTTTTAACCCTAATATTTTACAAACCTCTGTAATGACCCTCCTGACCAACTTAATTTCAAGTTTCTAAATTTTGATGTATCAACATTCTGCCTCAGTAACACAGGGGTGCTAACCTGAATGGAGTGCTTAAGGAAAGGAGAAGGCTATGGGAATTCCTCATCGTCATATGGTTCCTAATCTCTTCTTCTCAATTCTCTTACAGAACAGACGGCCATCAGTCTATCTTCCTACAAGAGAATATCCATCAGAACAGAGTAAGTGAAGTTGCTTTCTTGGGCTGTTGTGCTTAGATGCCAAGTGGGCATTTGGGCCTAATGGCCCAGGACTTTGGAAAGAGGGTACCCTCTCTCTGCCCAGGAGAAGGATGCTGGCATGTCGGGTTGGGTCTCATTAAGGAAGGCCAGGCCCAGGCCAGCCAGAGGCTTTGACCAGAGTGATTTGGCAGGAGTAAGTTGTTTGATCAGCTGAACCTAGGGTAGAGGGCCTCACAGATCTTCTCCCTGCTGTTGTCCTCATTTATATAACCTAGCTCCCCTAGCTCTGAGTCCTCTGATCAGATCCCCTGGTGCCAAGCCTCACACCTTCCTTTTGCTGAAGAGGGTGCTATTACCTTAGTTAATTAAGCCTCCTCACATCATACCCCCTCATTTGAGACATGACTAGGTGGAAGTCTGCCTTTTACCTGATCTTTAAAGAAAGGAGTTTGCTGAATAAGACTATAGTGAAGAGTATGTGTAGTAAAAACAAAACAAAAAAACCATTGGTTGTCATGTCAGAGAATCTGGGTTTAAGTCCAGATTCTGTTGTGTCTCCCCTCCCCCCACCTCCAAACCACATGTGGCCCTGAAGAAAGTCATTTTCCGCCTGTGCCTTAGTTTTCTCATCTCTAAAATGGGGATAATAATGTTTACAACACTTAGCCTCATAGAGTAATTTTGAGACCGTGTTTTGTAAACTGTAAAGCATCATACAAATATGAACTACAATTTATAATAATAAGAACAGCCACAATGATTAAATCTGGAGAATGGCTCCATTGTCCGAGGCTCTGTCCTTGGCACAGCAAGCTGAAGCAGCCTCTTATCTGGGCCTGGTGTCTGTCACTGAGCACCAGGGGTGGAGAAGGGGCCTTATAAAGTATGGCCCGAGTATGAGCCCCCACTCATGGAATGATGGCTCTTTGGAAGTTTTCAATTAGTCATGTCAATAGGATTTCAGCCTGGAGGTTGTCTGACCCACTTGGGCAGCAAACTTGTTAAACTCCTCAGGCATTTGATACCCCATTGAAAACACTGATCTACTCATTCCAAATCATTCTTATTAAGAAATAGATCTCCTAAGGACCTGGCAGACACTAAGAAGTACTTGTTCACCTTGTGTCCTGAAGGAATCCAAATCTAAGAACTGGAAGGGGCCACCTACTCTAACCCTTTCATTGAACATAAAAGGAAACTGAGGCTTAGAGGGGGGAAGAAACTTGTCTGAGGTCACATGGTATGAGGTAGAACAGTATACTTTAAAATATTTTATAACATTTTCCACTAATTCAGATGGGTTCTGGTGGTTGGAA
The DNA here is from genome assembly GCA_011680675.1 of Gymnobelideus leadbeateri. Lineage (NCBI taxonomy): Eukaryota > Metazoa > Chordata > Mammalia > Diprotodontia > Petauridae > Gymnobelideus > Gymnobelideus leadbeateri. Next base: position 1,255,038 of record WOXC01012182.1, on the reverse strand, counting down.
TTAGTGAGGTTTTATTTTTCAGATTTTTTAAACTGTGCCTCATCTGTGGAGCTGAAACAACACATTTGTGTGTCCTAGGCAGAGTTTACAGATTGTACCCTCCCCCCCCCCATCTTGGCTGCTGGTTGCTGGAGGCTTTGAGCCTCTTGTAATATGCCACTGAAACACCAGGATACCTGAATATGGAGAGCAGGATTTTCTCATTATCAGAAATATTAAATACAAGCATTTATTAAGTCATTTCTTGTTGCATCCTCCCCCTGGTCCCACAGAACAGACGTGTTGTATCCTAGTCATCACAAGATAATTGAAATTGAAGCATTATTACCAACTGCTGCTTTCTGTTTGTGTTTCTCTGCCCCTCCAGTTATCGTAACAGAAAAGACAAACATTCTTTTACGTTATCTTCATCAGCAATGGGACAAAAAGGTAAGTGCTTAAATGCTGAAACTTGGGGAGAAGACCTGTCATTGCGGAAATAGGAATATTCAAGTGGGAATGATGGAAGGCAGACTCTGATTTCTTTCAATCAGACACCCAACCAAGAAGCATTTTCAGGTGCCCAGTAGGTATCAGGCACTCTGTTAGGTGCTGGGCATACAAACCCAAGAAAGTGACTTGATAGTTCTTGGGCATCAGGGACCATGATCCTAGCCCAAGAGCACCCTCTGCAGTTCCTCATGGCCTCCTGACTCCTATGTGGGAGGGAAGCACTGCCTGGCATAGGCCATTGTTTCCCAACTTTGGTATTCTGGGAGACTTGAGAGGCCAGGCAGATCAGGTAGCCAGAATACCTCATGGTATAGACAGATAACTGAAGGCCAGAAACAAAGATACTTACTGTAGGTCATAAACTAAGGAATTGGCATTGCTAGGTCTAGGACCCAGCCCTCCTGATCCCCAGGTCAAAAATTTTTTGTTGATTTGTTTTTGTTTTATGCCAGAGTCACTTAGACATTCATTCCCTTCCCCCATCTCCCCATCTGAACCCTCTCTTGGAACTACAAAAAACAGTTAAGCAAGCCAGCTTGCCACAGTGACTGTCAGACAGTTTGTGGAACATTCCACTCCATAGACAGATCTTGTGCTCCCTCCTCCCATGCTGAGAGGAGGAGGGAAGTGTCTTTTAGTATCTGTCTTCTGGGGATTCATGCATGTTTCATAGGTTATGGGTGTGTGTGTTTGTGTGCTTGTATGTATGCACGAGGGTGTGAGAGACCCTCATTCTTAATCTCCATCCATGCTTGCAGTGCCCCAAGGAGATTGTCTTGTATTTCTGCAGGCTCAGGTATATGTGAACTGCGTGTGCATGAGTACATACACACACACATTCACACTCACACTCACTGCCTTTTCTCCCTACCAGACTCCTGTTGTGGCCATCCCTTCCCATTTGGGAGACCCTTGGAGCGCTCAGGATGTTCCTGGGATTTGTGGTAGTGTGGTAGGGAATTGCTATACAGGATAGTAACTGTGAAGCACCTTCAGGAGAGGACCTGGGTTGTCACCGAATCTCAGAGCTGGGAGAGACCTTCATAGTCTCCTAGTTCAGCCTCTTCTTTCATCCCAGAAGCCCTTCTGAGAGGGGACTTCATGCCTTTGCCTGAACCCTTAGACCTCCGGTGAGAAGGCTGCCCATTCCATTCTTGGCCAAGCAGTTGAGACTTGGTCTACATCTGCCTCCTTGTCACTCCAGCTCATTTTGCTCTTGGGGATTAAGCAGAACAAAGCCCATCTCTTTTCCACATTCAGTGCTTGAAGACAGTTATCCTGTCCTCCAGGTCTTCACATTTCCAGATTCACCATCCCTAATTTCTTTAGCCAGTATGGCATAGTTTCCAATAATTCAATGAACAACAAGCTTTTATTAAGCACCTACTATGTGCCAGGCACTGTGCTAGATGTTGGGGATACAAATTTAAAAAATACAGCTCTTGGAGACAAGATACGTATTATATGTACGTATTATATGTATACGTACATATAATAAAAAATAATAGGTTCCAGGTCCTTCCTCAGGGAGGGAGGAGACTAGAACCTGGTGCAATATGGAGATGCCTTTAGTAGTGCTTATGCTGAGTCTTGAAGGAAGCTGGAGATTTTGTGAGGCCGAGGTGAGGAAGGAGAGCTTTCCCTGCAAGAGTCATAGCCAGGGTAAAGGCACAGAGACAGGAGATGGAGGTCTCTCTGTGACCAACAGTGTTAAAGCCAGTTTGGTTAGGCCAGGAGTAATGTATAGTGGGAGTGGAAAGATTGGGAACAGATTGTGAAAGGTCTTTAAAAGCCAAGCAGAGACATTTCTCTTTGATCCCAGAGACAATAAGGAGCCCCTAGAGTTTATTGAGTAATGGAGTGACGTAGTCAGATCTGGGCTTCAGGAAGGTCACTTGGGCAACTGAGGAGGATGGATCAGAGCAGGAAGAGAGACTTGAGACAGGGGGATCAGTTGTAGGCAAGAGGGATGGGGTAGTATGAATGAGGAAAAGGGGCTGCATTGGAGATATGTGGCATTAGATGGCATTCTATGGATATACTCCAGCTTGCGATCTTTCCTACAAGGGGGCACCAAGAAGAGTCACAATAGCTGACCTTTATTGGGAAGGTCATTTTCAGGCTGGCTGAGTGCTTTTCTCTATACAGCCACATATTCGGGTATGTGCCCCCCAGTATAGAGGGATGCACTCACTGAACCTATCCAAGCTAAGTCACACCCAGGAGAACAGTGGTTCAGGCTCATTGGCCCAGTAGCCTGGGGCAGTCTCCCTGGCTCAGATTCTGCCTCTCTGCTGCTACTTCTACTGCTGTCTGCCATCATTGCTGGTGATCAGTTTGTAGCTGGTGTCCCCATACAGCTGCATGAATGTAGGAGGAAGGAGGTTTGGCTAGACGGCTCTGTGTGTATGAAAAAGAGCTGCTTGTCTCAGTGGGCCTGGAAGCTCTGAGAGGTCAGCTGTGCTGTAGCAGCAAACAGACTTAGGTGATTAGGTGTTAGGTTGCTTTTGTCCAGGTGCGCTCTCTATAATGAGGGACATGATCAGATCACTTTTCTCTGATCTGTTTAGGTCACAGTTTGAAGTATTATTTTCATTTCTATGTACCAAGACCCAGGCAGGACATTAACAAACTGGAATGTGCAAGTGAGCATGACCAAGATAACCAAGGCCCTAAAAATCACATCTGGAAAAGCGCTTGAAGGAAGTGAAGGTTCAGTTACCTATGTGAGGTTCTATGTTACTTTATTGAAGATAGAATATATTCTGTGTTGTTATATAGAAGACAAGACAGTTGTGTCCTCCAAGGCTGTCATGGACAAAAGAGAGCATTTAAGAAAAGAGTTTATTTAGAGGAGTGATGACCTGTACTCTAGGGAGGCAGGTGGGTAGGGAATGATAGAAGTAGGATTGGAACCCAGATCCTCTGACTCTGAGGCCAGGGTTTGTTCTGCTGTTACCATTCAGGGATTTCTGCTGAGTCAGCATTGGCCTCATTTCCCTCTGAGATCCCTTCCAACTAGAGTTCTCTGATCCTTTGTAATCATTGGCTCTGCTTGGAGTGTTGGACGTCCTCTGGTGAGGTGCTGTAATTTCATACTCACCCGGCCTTGTCTGACTTCTGACTCTCATGTAAATAGTTCTCTCAGCTGAGCCTTCTGGCTATAATGTAAAGGTCGCTGTTCTGTGCCAGGGGCATCCAGGCCAGCTAACTCCCTCTCAGCTCCACCTGCCCCTTGTCTGTAGACATCCAAAATTGCAGAAAGAGTGCATGCTTAAAATTGCCTCACCTTTGCAAACCTGGCAGCCCAGCCAGCGGTCGCTGGGTGTGCCTCTCCCTTGCCTTCTTTTTCTCACTAGTAGATTGAAGTGGGGAGGGGGCAAAGGCAGGTGTTCCTTTTAGCTTCCATCCTCTCTTCCAGAAAGAAAGAAGCAGGGCTGGTTGAAGTTAGTAAATCAAGTGTAAAGCACAGCTGGCCCAGACTTAGTTTGCCTTTGTCTTATTTCTGATAGGTAAATAACAACCCAGTCCTGCATTAACCCTGTATGTAGAAAATCCCTCTGGCAGCCTTAGGGGAGTAGAAAGGGCCAGGACTGTGGGTTCGCAGACTTCAGCATCAATAAGCCTTTATTGTAAGTTGAAAGGCCTTTGTCTTGGCTCAGCCACTGTCCTGCAGTTCAGCTTCTCTGGATCACCTGTTCCATGAGGAGAAGGGGCCAGATGTAATTACTGCAGGCCTTTGACCTTTGACACTAGGATTCTAAACCCTCTTACAAGGTAGGCCAGCAGAGGAGTATTGTCCATAATAAAGCCATTTGTTTGTCCCACTAGGTGGCCTGTGAGGGTGCTCTGGATTTGGGGAGGTGGGGGAATGGATCCTCCAAAAACTCAATAATGATCTTGTAACAATCACTCAGGTTGAGTGCTCCAGTTGATTATTTGAGGATTGTACTTTTGGAAAGGGATAGGTGAAGATGGAACTGTGGCTGAGCTCTTCATCATCATCAGAGCTAGCATTCATGTGGCGCCTTTACACATATTAGCTCACATTTTCCTCACAACAACCCTGAGAAGTAAATACTAGTGTCTTCATTTTACAGCTGAGGAAACTGAGGCAGAGAGGTCAGGGGACTTGCAATATTTGAGGCTGGATTTGCACTCATTTCATCCCAACTCTTGCTCTGTCCACTGGGCCACTAGTTCTTTTCCTTATCCATCAGATAACCTTCACCTTACCTCCCCAAACTTGTTATTGGTGCCCTCGCTTCCCCAGAAAAGCCCACCTAACCCCCTAAATCACTCCCCAGGACAGCTCATTGTGCAAACATATGGGTGGGCAGGAAGTGGGTCTTCTTGTTCTTTCCTGTCACGGTAGAGAAAGTGGAGGATTTGGAATCAGAAGGCCAGATTTTTCATCCTGATGTACATGGGAGCAGTATGTGCCTTCCTGGGTTGTTGTGAAGCTTAGGCGAGGTCATGTGCACAGTGTGCTGAAAGGGAGGACCCCAGAGGGATGTTAGTCCTCTGAATTCCCTGGTGAGAGGCTGGTCCTACTGCCTCGGCTCCAGAGGCACCTCCCTAGAGAGGTGAGAATGTTGCCCTTGGAGCCATAGCTCTGCTACTAATTTTAGTGGTTTGATCTTGGACAAATCAATTAGCCTTGGTTTCCTCTTCTGTAAAACAATACCTTCTCTGCCTGGACAAGTTGCTATCTTAAGTCCCTTCTGTGTCCCGAGGATCTGAGATTTCTGAAGTCAGGAATGTGATCGCTGTGAAGGGATTTGTTATTCTGTTAACTGAAAAAACTTGTAGGTGTCGAGCTTATCGGGCCAACCTCAGGAAGCATGTGAGCCAGCCCTTGCTCTGGCAGTCCTGACAGCTGTTCTGGACAGCCCGAGCAGTGCCATGCTACTGTCCCTGTGAAGTCCTGTATTGGGGTTAGCTTAGACAGGGTCCATTACGCCATGAAATTCACAGTCTGGGGGGTGGGGGGGGGAGACACAACCCTTAATGAGAGTCATAAAGCATTGTTCATGTGCCCAGAGTCATGAGGGCCTCCTGGGTGCTACAGGAACAGTGGGATTAGGGTTAGCATGAGCTAGAGGAGAGCCCAGCACATGCTTGGGGGACAGAGTGGGAACCAGTTCGATTGGAGCTTTGTGGGTGCAGTGATGAGAAAGACCTTGGAATGCCACCATGGCCAGTAAAGCAAACCAAGAGCTTAAGAGTTTTGAAGGGACCTAGAACTATCCCATATAAACTACTTTTCTTTAGATGGGGAAACTGAGGTCCAGGGAGGGAAAAGTGGCTAGCAGGATTATAGAATTTGGAGCCAAACAAGACCTTTAGGATTATCTTCTGTAGCTCCTTCATTTGAGAGGCGAAGAGGAAAGTTGCAGCCAAGCATTACAGTCCAGAGCCGAGCTGGTCTCTCAACAAGTCTCCCAACTTGGTCATTGTTGATTAGTCTGTTCCACAGACTTTTGTTCTCAGACTTCCCTGGTGAGTTCTGACTCTGTTCAGCAAGGGTGGCCAAGCAGTTGCTGCGGTGATGGGCTGGCAGACCTACGACCTTAAGGAAGGCTGTCCTTTCTGTAGCAGTCCAGGGAAGGCATGAAGTGCTAGGCCTTCAAGGACAGAGGGGTTAGGGCTGGCCATCCTGTGGTCCAGATGAACCTGAGGCCCAGATCAGGCTTGCCCCAGGGTCACCGGATGCTCACTTCTTCCTCTCTTTTTCCCATCCAGAATGCTGCAAAGAAGAGAGACCAGGAACAAGTAGAACTAGAAGGTGAGAGTTCAGCGCCCCCCCGAAAAATTGCCAGGACAGACAGCCAGGACATGAACGAAGACACTTAAGACTCTTGCTTTCCCTTGACAACTTGTCTACAGGCGCTTCCTGTCTTGTTTCATCACAGTGTGTAAGCCCCTTCCCTCCACACTATGCAGCCCAAACCACTTCTGACTTCATAGGAGCCAATGTATTTATTTCCGTAATTTTTATTTATGTTGTAAAATGTATGGAGTGATGGTTAAAAGCAAGTCATCGGATGGTGTAGTGTAACATTGGTAGATGCTTTTAAAAAAAATACATGGTCACTTTTTTTTTCCAGGTTTTAATAGATCTGTTACTTACTTAACTCGGAAGTAGCTGGGAAAAGGTGGGAGCCAAACACAGCCTTATGTGTCTGTCCCCTCCAGGGCTAGGGCATTACCTAGTCCTAGGGTCTGGGGGTGGGGGTTTGGTGACAGATTGGCCTGGGCCTTCCAGGCCTTACCCACAAGCTTCTTCTGGGACCTTTTGGAGCTCACAATGTTTCCTTCCAATGGCAGGCCCCTAAGAGCCCACTGGGTTTGTCTGCAGCTCCACCCTCAGCCTCAAAAACTGTTGGGCCCCTCCCTGGTGGAATTGGTCAGTTTAGAAGGTTCATTGTGGGCTTCTCTCGTGCCCTCTGGGCACTTGACAAAGGCTGCATGTTTGGGCCTTATTGAATGCACCAACTGCTGGGCCTCCATTCCAGGAAGCTGGAGTTAACAACTCCCCCCCCCCTTTTTTTTTTTTTAATCCCTCCCCACCCCCCACCCCTCACCATTTTATTAAGGACTGGTGTGTTCAACTTCTCCAATCAAATAAAAGGATATTTCTTATCCCACCTTGAGTATTTGATCGGCAGCACAATTAGTACACATTGTGTGGAAGGAACTGTTTAGTCTGAGAATTGTCTGTCATCTCTCTCCTCTTTGGCCATTTTTATTGAGTTTCCCCAGCCAGGAGTATCGCTCAGGGCTGAACTTTTTCATGGGCAGGGGAGATCAACTGAGGTGCTGTCCAAGGATGTTCACAGTTATGGGCTCTTTGGAGGGTCTTTGGAGTGGTCTTTGGAGTGGGTCTTTGGAGCTTCGTTTGACTGAAGAACAAAGTTTCCCAGTATGCCCTAGGCAGCCTAGGCCAAGCCCATTGGTCAGGTATATGCCACTCTGGCTTGGTTGGACAGCCTGGGGATGATTGTGACCTGCCTTGTCACACTGGAACCGGGAACAGAACTCGTTCTCAGCGAAACTAGGACTTGCCTTCCAAACTGTGTCACTCCCCGTGGGAAAACCTCCAGATTCTTCTGCCTGCTGCTACCCCTGCTAATGGGGTTGGAGGGAGGACAGTAGGAATCCTTCAAGTGATAGTGGTGCCATCAGAAGGGCTCTTGTCCTTATGGCTGGAGCCCAACCACCGCCTTGGGTGTTCTGGGGGTCCCTCAACCAGGAGCAGATGCTGCGGCTGCAAGAGGCACGGGGTCTGTGCCCCTCTGCAAACATCACTTGGACTGGGCCTGAAATACCTGGCTCCTCACCTCCTCCTAGTACTGTTGGCTGCCACACACTTTGAAATCCTAGATAATGGAAATTATAGGGAATACTAAGTGTTACTGCTTAGCAGGAATAAAACTGAGTTTCCTGCATTATTGCTGCAGATGAGAATGGGACTCCCTGAGCAGACCCAGCTTAGGCCTACTGGCACCAGTGGGAGTCTCACTCTCTGCCTTGAGTTTGAGGGTCACTTTGAAAGCATTCAGTTCTCCTACAAGCTAGGGGTAGGGGTGGGCAGGCCGGTCAGCTTCTTAGCTGACTTTTCTCTCCTTAGAAGGCAAAGCTGACCCTGAATTTGTTCTGACCCTGAGGCATGGAGCTTCAGGCTTTACCCCCATTTGTTCTCTGGCTGTTTCCTGGGATCTCAACCCTTGAGGGAGATACCAACCTCCTCTGGCTCTGTGGGTGCACCTCAGGAGGCTTCTTTCTGAGTCACTTGGTACTTGAAAAGTTTCTGGGCAAGGATTCTTGGGCTCTGTTAAATCCCAGCTCTGGTGCAGGATGGGGTCGTTGTGGTGTGTACTGGCAGTTTGGGAGAACTGGGAGGCCTTGCTCTCTACCTCCCAGGTAGATCCTGCTGAAGCTAGAGTGACCTCTACTTTCCATGGAGTGGAATGGCCAGCCTTTGGGTCCCCTGGGCAGCCTCAGCCTGGCCCATTACTATGTCTTCAGTCAAAACTCTGCCTTGCTTTAGGAGCTGAAGGGACTGGACTAGGTTATCCCCTTCTGTCTCTCCTCCTCCTTCCTCAATTGTAGAATGATGGAACTGAGAGCTGAAAGTCAATGATGTCATTGAGCCTGACAGCTCAATGATTTCAGCTCAGGCAGCTGAGACCCAGAGAGACCTCATGTACATATGTAGGTTGCTCTAACAGGAGCCTAGGATTTGAACTCATGTCTTCTGACTCTTGATGCCATGATCTTTCCACTCTACTGTGATGATGGGTAAATTGAGGCCCTGAAGGGCACTTGACAAACCTCTTATTCAACTAATTTCCCCTTAGTTGTGGGCTTGGGGACAGACAGCCTGCTTGGCCTTAAAGGGAACCAGTGGGAGAACATCCTATGCAAATGCTCCAAGGTTGTTTCCCCACTAGAAAACCTTTTGCGCACCCCCATCTGAGCAGTTCTAATAAGAATAGTCTCATATTTCTGTTAATGCTTTAAAGTCTACAAAGCACCCCATATGACAGCTCAGTAAGAAGAGGGAACAGAAGTCATCTTCCCAGATGACCAAACAGGCTCAGAGCTGTGATGATTAGCCTAAGCTCACCCAGGGAGTGCCACAGACAGGATCTAAGGCCAGTGGCCTGCCTCTAGATCCATTGCCCTTCCCACTGGGTACCAGTGCCACCGTTACCCCCAGCTCTAGTGAAGGGGGGCTTGGCAGCATAAGCTTGGGCCAGTGTCCTCCCTGGACACAAATTCCACACCAGCAGCCAGTTGGGGAGATCAGAACATTTGGAGATGAGTTCGTAAAAGGGGACATGCCTTACAGATGGCCCCACTTTTTAGTTTGTATGCCTCTCTTGTCTCCCTGTCAGGAGTTAAGAATTCCTCCTAGTTTGGGGGGCAGGAGGAGAGAGACAAGGGAAGGCATCTTGGGACTGGATCTAGGGGCTCCAAAGCCTATGTGGTACCAGGCAGCCCTGAACCTGGCAGTATTTGTTCATTCCACACTGTTGTGAGCCTTGACTTTTCTCTTAGAAACCTCTTGAAAGTTAAACAGAACTTTTATTTATCCAATCCCAGTAGGTTCCAAAGGCACTGAGCATTTGGTCATCTTGTCTTTAGCATTGTCTTGGGGATGGGGGGCACAGGGTGGGTTGTGATATAATCCACCCTGGCTTTGGAAGCCGACAGTGAATGGGAGAGGGAGAAGGACATGGCTGGATGGAGGTGAGTGAAGACCAAGAAGGACTCAACAGATGCTGCCTGGACAAACAAGTGCCCTCCTCTGTTCTTGGTGACTGGTCCTTTGAGGGGGCTTGGTCTGGGTTCCTGACCTGGCTGCTTCCTGGGCTCAGTCTCTGTAAGGAAAAGGGATTGCACAATATGCAAGGCTTGGGGATTCCTAAGAACCATCCCATGGGATGGCTTTGTCCTGCAGAGTATAATGTGGCATTATTCACCAGGTCCTATGTGTTCAGATGCTAGAGCTGGACCAGGTAGTGGAGATTGCCTCGTCTAATCCCTTCATTTTATAAATGGAGAAACAGGGACCCAGGGAAGGGAAGGGACTTGTTTCAAGTCTCATAGGCCCTGCCAGGGCCCAGGCCTCTTTACATAGTACCACCACTGCTTCCAGAGAAGGGACTACCCCTGGCTTCCCACCAGGAAGTAGTATCCAGCCCACTTCTTGAAAAGAAGGTTAGGAAGTTAGTTGAGGGTAAGGATTGGTCCCCATTATAAACATTGATGGCAAAAAGTTAAAGTTTCTGATAGCCCAGAAGCAGGTTCTTCTTTGCCACTTTCACTGGGTTATTTTCCCCCTAAAACCACCGTCTGGACCCTACAAAGGTAACTGAAGTTTTATTTAATGCCTGTGAATCTCTTCATAGTTCTTTGACCAGTAAGTTGCTCAGGGAAGCTTTGGGTTTCCTGGAACAGACTTGACTAGCTGCTGAGAATTCCCAAGATAGTAAGTTTTCTTAGATATTCACTAGGTCTTTGAATGGCTTTCAGGAAGGACAGCTCTGCCCACCCTTACTCTGACTCCCCCACCTGCAAAAAAGGCCATAGGATGTCAGGGGCCTTAGAACAAAGAACAGAATGTCTTTCCTGAAAGGGAAAACAGCGCAGAACATCAGAGCTGAGAGGGCTCTTGGGAGCCAGATGTCAGAATTGGGAGGGCCCTTAGAACACAGGATGTCAGAGCTGGGAGAACCCTTTAGAACACAGGATGTCAGGGCTGGGAGAATCTTTAGGACACAGGATGTCAGGGCTGGGAGAATCTTTAGAACACAGATGTCAGAGCTGAGAGAACCATTTAGAACACAATGTCAGGGCTGGGAGGGCCCTTAGAACACTGAAAGTCGCGGGGGGGGGGGGGGACTTCCGATTTTTCCCCATCATAGTTTTATGTTCCAGCCACATTGGCTCATCTGCCATTCCCTGAATTCAGCATCCCTCTCCTCACCTCTGTGCCTTGGTACAGACTCACCCCACACACCTGAAACACACCACTTCCCCACCTCTGTCCTTAGAATCCTTAGCCTCCTCCAAGGCTCTTCTTGGGTGGCTATGCAGCCCACCTTTCCTCCTTCTCTCCACTGCTCCACCCAGCCCTCTCCATCCTCAACTTATCTTGCATTTCTGTGCCTGTGCCCCTTTCTTCCAGGCGAATGTAAGCTCCTTGAGGGCAGGAGCTGTTTTTGGCTTTGGCTTTGTATCCCCAGTGGCCTAGCACCACCTTACCTTGCACACAGTAATGACAGGCAATAAATGTTCGTTGAACTGAATTGGCCAAACTGGACAGGGCATTTGCATATCTGTATAAATTCCACTCCATAGAATATAAGTTCCTTAGGGCAGGGACAGTTTAGGGTTGGGGGATTTTTCTTTTTGTCTCCAATGCCTTGTACCATAGTAGGTGCTTAATATACTCTGAGCCTGGTTTTTCCTTTGCCCTTCCTGCATCCCTCTCTGGCTGCCTTGGCTCCCACCTGCTGCCACCACCTTGGAAGAGGTGGAACACTTGGGTGTTCCTCTCCAGCTTGGTTTGAATTTTTTTTTCAATAATTTGAGGAGACCCAGATCCTAGCAGAGGATTCAGCTTCCTTCTGGGGAGAGGGAATGTTGAGGCTTGTGAGGCAATCGTCTGTCACACTTAAGGCCATCCTGCTATGGCTCTATCTACCCAGGTGACTCCCAAGTCCTGCACTTGGAGGTGATCTAAGCAGTCAGCTAGTCTGTCTGCTACATTGCCAACTGTTATCCAGCCTCTGCCTGCTTGCACTGATGGGGAAACTTACTACCTCCCAGGGTAGCGTGGCCCAGTGTCAGAGCCCTGATGGTTAGGAAATTTCTTGCACTGAACCGAAGCACACCTCATACACTCTTGCCTTTTTCTGCATTTGGGAGCTAATAGACAGTAAAGATAATTTCTTCCTTCTCTGTCCTCCCCAGAAACAGGCTAGGCTGGCTTTAGGGTGGAGAAAGGCAAGGAGAGGACTCTGAGTCCTGGGGCTTTGGGTGTGAACCCTTCCCCCCCCCCCCACCCCACAAGCTATCCCATTCCCACCCTAATGCCCACATAGCAGAAATATGATTCCTCTATTGCTCCCTCATGGAGAGTGCCAGGATCCTGGGCTTGGGGCCAGCCCTACCCTCCAGGTTCAACAGGGTCCAGAGCCCAGAAAGAGGAAACAGTGCAGGGCCAAAAGAAATTAGGGGATGGGGGAAGGGAGCTGCTTTATGGATAGAAACCTGAAGCTCTTGTCCAGTCATCCAGGCTGGGTCTTGTAACCCTGGCCCCAGGCCCAGGTCCTAGTCCATGGGTTGGGCCTGTTTTCTGGGTCGACTCCCTGATCCTAAATCCCTGCGGCTGAGCCAAGAAGGAATGCCAGCTGTTGGGGCAGCAGTGTTGGAGGAAGTTTGGGTTGTCCATGACTGGGCGTTTAGGTTGGGATGAAATGTCCCTGGTCTGAGGGTGAGAGTGAGGGGACCTAAACTGGGCATTAAAGGGAGGGAGGGAGGTCTTCATTCCACTCAGTCGTCATTCCACTTAGCATTTTCCTGCCAGACAGGTTTGTTGAAATATATTTTTATTGCATTTCTGCAAAGTTTACAAAAATATGTCAAAATAAATTAAGAAGAAATCAAAATAATCCCCATTAGGTATTTTCTTCCGGATTGAAAGAAAGAAGACGGCAAAAAACTTGCCTTTTCCTCTTTGCCTCTGATCAGTGGCCAACCCTCAGAGCCCTAGGGAGTGAACATACTGGGACTGGTGGATCCTGACCCTCCAGTCTACCTGCCAGGCCAAGCTGGGCTGGCTTTCACCAAACCAGACATCTTAACCTGCTCCACTCCCTCCCCTGGCCTATAGAGGACAGGCTGGCCATCATCAGTCATGCTCAGCCTCAGCTCCTTGCATTAATAACTCATATTGCATATGTGAATGAAGGGAAAGCCCAGGGCTTCAGGAGTGGAGGGCAGAGTGGAAAAGAGGTGGGGCTGGCTAGTGCCACCCAGCTGGCCAGCAGATGGCTTGAGGGCTGGGGCTGGGGCTAGGGCTGTCATCTGGGGGCAGAGGGCAGGGTCCTGGGAGTGGGGGGCTGGAGAAGTTGTCATCACCCTGAGCAGGGGGTGCAGGGAGTGGGGCAGGGACCCAGGCGGGGCTCCCCGGGGCCCGGGCACAGGGTGGGCACTCAGCTCCATGACCCTCTCTAGTGGCACTCCCCTCACCCCCACAACTCCAGGGGCCCTCCCATTGCCAGCAGCCTGTGGGCGGGGGCGTATTGGGTGACGGTGGGCAGGAGCAGCGCGGTGATGCAGGGCTCCGGCGGTGGGCACGGGAGGGGACACCAGAAGCTGGCTGCGCTGTCCCTGCGGAAGGGGAGAGGGGGCAGTTCCAGTGCAGTGCCCTTGGGGGCTAGACCAGGAGGACTAGGGCCTGGCTGGCACTGCCCCTGCTTCATACTGGCTTCAGACAGGAGGATTGCAAGCCTTTGGGCTGCCCCTGGGCACAAAGTGGCATTCCCCAGTCTGGGGTCAGGAGTGGAGTGTCCTTAGGGGATTCCTCTGCTGGCTCTCAGCTACTTATCTCCTCCTGGTCCCACCCAGCACTGCCCACAGCCCTGTGCCCCCATATTGGCACCAAGCACAGAGGAGCTGGGCCAGGGTGGGTTTGGGGCCTGCCCTTACCCCCAAGGAAGGCTTTATTGCTTCTAGACAATGGCTCAGGGGGGAGAGGGATGTCAGGGGAAAGCTTGTCCGGTCCAGCCCATGCCTCTAAGCTCCTAACCCCTCCCAGACTGAGGGGTGGGAGGAGGGAAGGTTCCTCAGTCCCTTGCAGGCCTGATGCCCACTTCTCACTCTGGCTCAGGCTTTGCTGGGCAGGGTGGGAGGGAGTGGTGGGGTCAAATCAAAAAGCACTAATGTGAAAATCCCCCTCTTCTGGTCACCCAAGGAGGGAAGGGGTACAGGGTCCTAAGGAGGGACCTCTGTTCCTGCCCGTGGCCTGGCTGGGCTGAGCTTATCTGGAACAAGCTTGGGACTGTGGCTGTGGTCTCTGCTCCATGGAGAGGATTGTTCTCTTGGGGCCAACCTTTTGTTGAGGACAGGGACCCAGCTCCCCAGCTCACCTCTTGGGTCTAAATACTGGTTGTTGACTGACTGACCACTCCCAACTAGCCCCTTCTCCCTGATTAAAGTCTCCTCCCAGAGGACAGGTCCCTGGCCAGCCCAGCTAAGGAGCTGGGGGCACTGGGGTTTGCATAGAGGCAGTGGGGAGGGAAGGCCATGGAGGTGGGCAGGTCGGCAGGTCGGCCATGCGGGAGTGGCCTGTCCTAGGAGGGCAGGGCAGGAAATGGGGAGAGGGTGCTATCTGGGCCACCCGTGTTGTCTCTTTGAAACCAGTACCCAGAGGTTCTAGCACAGAGACTGAGGAAAAGCAAAAGGAAGAGGCAGTAAGTGCCTTCATCCCTCCTGGGGGGCCCCAGGTTCAAGGAGCTGCCCATACCAAAGGGGATTGGGGCATAGCCCATAGCTCCCATACCCTCTCATCTCCAGGGGTCAAATGCAGCAGGGGGGAAGCTATGGCTTTTTCCCTCCCCAGCCAGGTCCCATATGTCCTTGCACCAGCCCCTCACTCCTCTTCTAACTGGGACCCAGGTGTCCCCTAGGTCCCCACCCCACCCCAAGTTAAAGCTTATGACCTGAGCCTTCGTCCTCTGCACGGGCGTCTGGCTCCTCCCCAGCGGCCTCGTCTGCTAGGCCGGGACGCTGGGCCTTGCTGGGAGCGCCGTCAGGTCGCACCTGCCCCCCGCCTGCCCCGTTAGATGCAGCGGCGGACTCCGCCCGGCCCCCAAAGGGGAAGAGCTTGCCGGCATGGAAGGGCTTGGGGGGCGAGTGGCTCCGTTCTTGGTCTCGCTTGGCCTCCGGCGACTTGAGGAACTTAAAGCTGAGAAAGGCAGGCAGGCGGTTTTCTCCCGTGGGGGAGGGTGCCTGCGGCTGCCGCGTGGCTGGGCCGGCCCCCCCTGCAGAGGAGGAGGAGGAGGACAGAAACTTCCCCTGGAGGGGGATCATGTGCTTGAGTTTCATGACATTGTTGGGAGCGAGCAGGGAGCCTGGCCTCTTGGGCCGATCTGGGCCGGGCCCACCCTTGGCCTTGGCAGGTGCCTTCTCAGGCGCCAGATCTGGACCGCTGCCCTCAGCCCGGCCTTCCTCACGCCCAGCCTCACGTTCCCGTCGGGCATGGTGCTCCGCGTGTCTTTGCCGCTCTTCCTCCTCCCGCCTTCGCCGCTGCTGCTGCTGATAGTGGTGCTGAGCCTGGCGCTCGTGTTTCTAGGGACAACCAGGGGTATGAGAGGGAGTCAGGGGTAAGGCTGGACACAGGAGGTCCAGATAAGAGGAGGGAAGGGTGAGAAGTGGGCTGATACTCTAGGGAAGCCAGGCATTAGGAGACAAGCACGAGAGACAGGCAGTGGGAGGTCAAGGGGGAGAACTGGCCGGTGTGAAGCATTAGGAGAGGAAGAGGTGGAGATAGGGTACACCCATGTGTGGGAAGGAGAAAGGGCATCATGGGACAGGATTGGGAGGGCTGCGGAATGGAGTGGATGTCCAACTGGAAAGATCAGATGGGAGAGCCAGGAATTGGGAGATGAGAAATTGGGGGCCTGAGTCTGAGGGTCAGCAGATGAGGCAGGGAGAGTGGTCTGAGAATGGGGTGCTGGGGGAGGTGAGGAATGATAGAAACATGCCAGGACACTCAGGAATGAGAGATGCATTGGAGGGCCCTGGCATCAGGAGGGGGGAGTCCCTCAGGCCCCAGCCACAAGGGGAGCCCATTCTGGGCAGGGGCACTATCCTGGTCCGGAATGGGTTGGGGTCTCTCACTCTAGAGGGTCAGATAGGAAGGGATTGGGGGGGATACAGGACCTCCCAGCTGCATCAAACCAGGGATAAAAAGGACCAGAGCTGGGGATGGTCTCACCTTAAAGGCCTCTCGCCGCTGGTGTTCCAGCTTGGCCATCTCCTCAGCTACCCAGGCAGGAATGTCAGGGATGGCTGCCTGGATGAGGTACTTCAGAAACAGGGCAAAGTGCTATGACCCAGTGTGGGGAGGAGAGAGACAGAGATGTGAGCAGGAAGGAGCCCCTGCGTGAACCAGGGCCCCCCCCAACACGAAGATTGGCCCCCAGTCTGAGTGCCTGGGATGGGCTGGGAGGGGAATGGATGTCATGACCCAGAGAAGGCCTGCAGAGCTGGGAGGCTACCCCCTCCCCCAACCCATGTCTCCAGGAAAGGTGTCAGGACTGCCCATAGCTGCCCTCAGACCAGGGCTAGCCAGTCTATACCTCTAGCACTACTACAGAGATGATGGCAGCCTCTGGGCTCAGCCATGGGAAGAGGCGCTGAAGTTGTCCACACTGACCAATCAGGTAGCAGTTCACCACAATGGCCAGGATGCCCATGGCCTCCATCACCTTCTGCAGGGTCAAGGGGGTGGGGAGAACTGTCAGCCCAGGCAGGATGGGAGTCCCAAATGGCTTAGGGCTCCTTCCCCATCCTGCTGACTGACCCATTTTCCTAGGTCCTTCTCCCCGAGTCCCATGTCTGCTGTCTGTCAGTGAGTTCCCACATCTCAGTAAGTCTCCATCCCCATGGTCCCTCCAATTCCTCTAAGCCTTCATCCCCTTCAGGGAGACCCCCTTCCCACCAATGAATTCTCGTCTCCCTCACTAAGCTCCTTGGCTGGGTCTAGCTATAGATGTCCTTCCAGGTGCTGCCTGCAGGCTTGGCCTGTGTGTATCACCTGCCATTGCCCGATGCTATCAACACGCTGCCCAAAAGGCCGCTGGAGGCCCGTACACAGCTTGAAGGCATCACTGCGGATCTCGATGAGGTTGTTGACCAGGGCACAGAGGGCAGCCAGGGGGAAGGCTGAGGAGAAGAGCACCACGTAGCCGAACTGTACAAACATCTCCTGGTAGTCCTGGAAGGGGTCCTGGGTAGGGCAACACAGGCAGACTTCAGCCCAGACCCCCTTCCTGCCCAGCCCCCTCCTCTGCCTGCTAGAGCACAACAGAGCCCATCAAGAACATGAAACACAGAATGTCAGCACAGGGGAAGGGGAGAAGGGGACTCGGATATCCTTTGTTTTTGTTGTTCATTCAAATTGTGTCTGACTCACTGCGACCCCATTTCAGCTTTTCTTGGAAGAGACACTGGAGTGGTTGGCCATTTCCTCCCTCAGCTCATTTAACAGATGAGGAAACTGAGGCAAACAGGGTCAAGTGACTTGCCCAGGGTCACACCACTAGCAAGTACCTGGGACTAGATTTGAACTCTGAAAGATGAGCCTTCCTGATTCCAGCCCTGGCACTCTTTCCACTGTGCATAGAGTGACCATCTAACTCCCCTTTTAAGGAGGAGACTGAAGTTAGAGAAGGGCAGGGATTTGCCCAAACTTACAGAGCAAGTCTGTGTCAGAACCAGCTACATTCTTCAGCCCAGGATCATCCCAGCTCCCCATCCCTCAGCCTTCCCCCTAGCTGATGCTGTTACCCCCCCCCAGAAGGGCCCCACCCTTCCTGCCCCACCTAGCTCCGCATGTCTTTCTGGATTGCTTCGGTCCTGGTCAAGGGCTCGTCCTGCCTGGGGGCTGTCTGCAAGGCGTGTGCAAGCCCCTTCCCTAGGGCTCACCTCGTATTTTTTCATGCAGCTTTCCAGCTCAGCCTGGGTCAGCTGGGGAGAGTAGTCTTCCTCAGGTGGGTCGATCCAGGATGTGCGGTTGTGCTTTCGACGTTTGTCCTCCCCAGGGCCGGAGGCCTCGGCCTCGTCCTCCCCGGGACCCTGGTCTCGACCCTCACCACCAGGCCGTTCCCCACGTGGGCCCCCAGGTGTTTCTAGGGGCTCCCGACCAGGACTGTCTGAAGGCTCCTCAGCGTCCTCTTCGTCCTCACACAAGGCAAACACGGCTGCTGGGTCCAGGCCCTTGTCCACCATGGTTGGGCTGCCTTCTTCCAGGAAGTTCTCAGGACCTGTCGGGCCTGCCCGTCGCTGCCGCTCAGCCCGCTCAGCAAAGCTCACCTTCCTTAGCTTTAGGCCGCAGTCCAGAAGGCTTTCTTCCTCCTCATCCTCCTCATCGTCATCATCGTCGTCCTCCTCCTCATCCTCCCCACCCCCTCCACCACCCACCTCTTCCCCACCCTCCCCAGCCCGCCTCCTCCGCTCCTCCTCCTCCTCCTCTGGGACCCCACAGCCCCCATTGAGGCACTTCCGGCCCCCACTGCCACTGCCCTCCTGGGCCCTGGGCTCAGGTGGCCCTGCCAGTGGCTCCCGGGCCCGGGCCTCTGGGACGGGAGGCCTGTGAATGAGCAGCTGCAGGAAAGTCTTGGAGAACTCCCAGAGGGTGCGGGCGCTCAGGTCCCCACTGGTCAGCCGACGGTACAGGTGCGGCTGCAGTACCTCCCGAATATTCTGCAGGAACTGACGGGTGATAAGTAGGGTAGCTAGCATCTGGGGGAGAAAGCAGCAGTGTTGGGAGTATAGGGGGGAGGAGGGGGCAGGTGGGGAGGGGAAGGGGAGTACCCTAGCACAGCTCACTAGTGGGACCTTAGGCATAATGGCCATCAGGCTCACCCTCCCTTTAATCCCCTATGTGACTCCAGCCAAATCATCTTCCCATTCTGAGGTTCTGCACCCGCACACAAATACTGTAGTACATGATCTCTATGGTATCTCTGAGCCCTCGACAGTCTGGGTTCTAAGGGGGCTCCTGCTTTCCCAGGGAGTGTCAAGTGAAACCCAGCTGATGCCATCCCTCCTTCACCCAAGGGCCTGGGCTTCAGTTTATCCAAGCCCCAGGCACTAGGCACTTAGCCTCCCCCATCTCCACACCCCCTCCTTCTAGCACCTAGCTCCCAGCCCCAGCCCCATCGCTGGCCTTGCTGGCCACACCCTCAGCATGACCCCACCTACGCCAGCCCATACTCTGGCCTTGGCCAGAGCCAGGAGGCCCTGGAAGGAGAAGAGGAGAAGCTGGAGACGGAGGGCAGCGTAGGGGACGACAGCCGCACGGAGCTGGCGCTCCAGGCTTTGGGAGAGAGAGAGGATGAGCAGGAGCTGTGGAGGGACGGACATAGGGACAGGACGGATGGCAGAACAGACAGAGAGACAGACAGAGAGAAACAGGCAGAGAGGAGAGGAGGGGCTCAGGAAGTCACTGGGAGAGGAGATGGGGAAGAGAGTGACTAGGAAACAGGGAGAGGGGAGATGGAAGGCATGAGGACTAGATGGAGGGGATGGAGGACTGGAGTAGGTGTGGCTGCAAGGTGGGTCATGGGCTTGCCCTGGCTCCCGTATTCCTTCTGCCCAAGAGAGAGGCTGGGGGGCTGAGGGCCGGGGGCTGAGTCAAGGGATAAGGGCCAGGGTTCAGAGCCCAAGTGGGAGCCACAAGGCCTAAAGTTCAGGCCAAGGTCATGGGGGTCGGGCCTCTTACCTCCTTCAGCCTCTCCATGTCCTTGAGGTAGAAACCGATGTAGAAAAGACTCAGGTACGAATTTACAAACTGGAACTGGGGTGGAGGGTAGGGTGGGAGAGAGGGGGCTGAGGGGCTGGACTGAGTCTGGGGAGCCCAGGACCTTGAGGGAAGCAAGGCCAAGCCAGGCCCCCGGCCAACCTCAATAAGCGTTAGGCTTGCTCCCTTCTTCCCTCAGTCTAGAACATCCTCCCCAGTTTCTCTACTCCTCAAAACCATAGCCATCCTTCTGGGCCCACCTCCTCCAGTAAGTCCTCTCTGACAGACTCAAGCCCACAGCAATGTCTTTCTCCACCAAGTTCCTATGGCCAGGAAAAACTGAACTTTGGATTTAAATGACCAGCTCTTCCTCTCCTCTTCCCTCTGTTCCGGACAGTGTAGTGGGCACTGAGCTGAAGGGGCAGGGCGGGGGGAACCAAACCTTCTGGTTGAGACAGGGGCCCAAAGACATAACCCAACAAGGTATCTAGGGCACTGGGGTTCTGGGCATGTTCCCATTTGGTGGCAGGCAGTGACTGGCTCAGCCTATTATGTGGAAACTGAGACTTTGGGGTCAGAAAGTGTTAGAGAAAGTCCCTAGTTTTGGAGCCTTCAGGGGGGAGTGTGACCTCAGTGACACAGACATAACCCCTCACTCACCAAAACAATCTTGACGATGAGGTGTTTCTCATAGGCACTCTGTAGACGGTAGTTCTCTGCCAAAGGGAGAGGTGTGAGGTGGGGCAGAGCTGCCAGAGCTGGGGGTGTTGGGGCTTTGGATGGTCCCCAGAGGGACATATACCACCCCCACACACAGACACAGACACACAGTTAATATAATCAGAGGCTGGGTAGTTGAACTGTGGGAACTAGAGGGCAGCATTTGCTGCCAAAAGCACTGAGGACAGCATTTGCTATTCTCTCACTAAGAGACCACCTGTAGGCTGTAGGTAAAAGAAACCCAGAGTCTCAGGGCTAAAGTTCCCACAGTGGCTAGTAATTGCTGATTGCCTGGCTAGGAAGGCCAAGTTTAGATCTCTGTGAAACCAAGCAATGAGATTCTGGAGGCCCAGTATTTAATGGGTGGCTTTCCCTGGCATCTCTGCGTCCTCTGTTTTCTGGGTATTCTTCGTAAAGTCCTACGTGCTGGTCGGGGCTGTGAGCTGCCTGAGGTTTTAAGCACAGAGAACTCCAAAGGGCCAGGCAATGACAGCTCTGGGTCACAAGTATCAGAAGGCACATCTTTAATGCTCTTACCTAGTTTTCCAACTGGTTAGGCTCAAAGGACATAGTTCTCTGACACCCATAAAGAAAAGCAACCAACATTCAAGGTAACCACCCTCTCCCCACCTCTCCCACCCCAAGTTATTTAAGGGGCAGGGTAGGAATCTTATCCCTGAGGCCTGGAGTTTAGTCTTTCTGGGCAGGGGTAGGGTCCCTTGCATACCCATGTCATTAAGCCAATAGGCAAGCTTCTTATAGGCCTCAGCACAGGCACTGACCAAGAGGGCCAGGCCAATCTTGGGCAGGAAGCGGACAAGGCGTGGCAGCCCCTTCACACTGAGCACCAGCTCCTGCCAGAAAGGGAATAAAGGGGTCAGGCCAGGACTAAGGGCAAGGGGGTAGGTCTCAGGTTGTCTCAGGACTCTGCCTGGGCTTAAGGTCCTAGTCTGGGGTTGGAGTCCCAGATACAGTTTAGGGCTGGGGTCAGCATTCAGCCTGGAGCTGGAAACAGGGCTTTTCCTGGGGCTGAGGTGGGTCCTTGGTTCCTGGTCTTGGGGAGGGGGAGGCAGAAAGGCATTTCACCTGCAGTTGGAAGCAGCCAAGCATGAGCAGGAAACCCCCAATGAGGCAGGTGGCACAAACTGGCAGGCTGACCAGCAGCTGGAAGAGGAGCCGTTTCCAGGGTGGGTAATAAAACTCCTCGGCGTTGGTCACAGGACTGATCCGCCGGATACCCTGTAGAGGGAGACAATGTTGAGATCAGCACTGGCCCCCCTGCTCAGGTACCTTCTGTGGCTCCTAAGGACACCCTTGTTCTAAGGAGAAAGTCAGCAGACTGGTATTCAAGGCTCTTTGCTATCCAGCCTTAACCCTTCCCATACCCTAGCTTTATAGGATCAGAGGATTTAGAGTCAGAAGATGCCTTCAGAACCGTCTTAGAGACAAGCCACTTCATTTTTTGAGAAACTTGGGGCCCAGGGAGGGGATGGCTCCTGCCTCTCCAATCACACTATACTGGATGAGCATTGGTCCAGATATGGACCCCTGCAATGCCCTTCTCCTGCCATCTCCATCATCTCCTCTAGGCAGCTTCCCTACTGCTCCCATCCCCAGTACTCTCCCCTTGGTCTTCAGAGTCAGAATCATGTAGGAGGTCTAATCTCCAGTGCCCCACCCAGCCCCCTAAGGGCAAAGCAGGACTTGCCTCCATTCTCTCAAGTGCCTAGGATGGGGTCCAGGCCACAGGGGAGACTTGTAATCATAGGAGAATGGGGATGGAGGGAGGGTGAGCAACTCACCCTGAACTGGGGCCTGGGCTCCTCAATGGCTTCTCCAGGGGTGTCTAAGGTTCCCCACTTATAGGCAAACTCAGCCCCCCGGCGCTTCCACTCCTCCAGAAACAACGTAGACCAGATCACATTGAAGATGGCAAAGATTACACAGCAGATGTCCCGGCTAGTCTGGGGGAATCCAGAGGGACAATGGAAGGAAAAGGACAAGGAAAGGACATCCCAGCCCTAGCAACTTCCATCTCTAACTTCAGAGCCAATAAATCAATCAATAAATATTTATTATGGGCCAGGTACTGTGCTAAGCCAAAGGATGAATCTTCCTCCCATGCCCCACCCCCATGTGCTCTCCCCACATTGCCCCATCTTTCATCATCTTTCTGTAATAACCCAACCCAGGCTCCCTGGACCCCTGTCCCCCTGACTTCTTGCATTGTCCCATGGCCCAAGTCTTCCCACGTCTCCCAAGGTGTTGACAAGCGTCCTTGGGTGTTCCCAAATCTCCCTGAGTCTCACTGAGTCTTCTCACCCCCCAGACATCGTATCTCTTTTGGGACCTATGTCTCTAGATCTCCCTGCCTGCTGGGTAAATCTCCCCAGGTGTATCTTGGGACAGCCATATATTCCCAGAGAAGGCTCACCTGGTCAGCCTCAGTGAAGGTATAGAGCACAGAGCCGAACACAGCTGGGTACACCATGGCGGAGGTATAGAAACCCAGCCAGGCAAAATACATAGCAATCTTCACCCCAAAATAGTCACAAATCTCATCTGGGATGGAGAGAAACAGGCTTTTGGCCTGGGGCCAGATGATAAGGCATTCCCTCCTCCCCCTCCCCAGGATCTCCCTTTGGGACTGGAGGAAGGGGCTAATCTTGAACAGTGAGAGAGGGCTACATCTGAATGGGGAGTAGGGTGGGGGGAAGTGCAGCTGGACAAGAAAGAGGAGGGGCTACATCTGTGCACTAGAAGGAAAAATCTTCTTATGGCTTGAGGGAAGAGTTGAGATCAGTTCCTCTTTATTCTTTGCCCAAGCCCAGGGCATCTCCCCTTCTCAGTGGTCTCCTCTGGGCCACTTCTGAGCAAGAAGAGAGGGTTAAAGCTAGCTGAGGACATGTCCCAATGAGACAAAGAGGGGAAAGGCCATGCTTTCTTCTAGATGGATGGAGAAGGGCCAAAGACCACAGAAGGAAGGGGAGGGCCCAAGACCCCACCTCACCTAGGGGCTGGTTCTCACATACAGCCTGGACCCAGGACTTCATGAGCCGGTTAAGAATCCTCTGTTCATGTACAGGGAACACCTGCTGGATGATCCCACGGGCAGCCAACTCTGGGACTGGTGAAGGAGGGACGGAGGCTTGTCAGGGTGGGGAGGCCCCTGAACTCAAATCTAGTCTTTGACAGCCATGCCTCAGTTACCAACTCTAAGGAAGACCTTGGTTAAGTCCCCTCTTTGCCCTGAGCCCTATTTTCTGGTTTTCTAAATGGGAACAATAGTCCTTTCATCTTTGAGTAATTGTGAGGATAAAGGTGAGCCAGGATTGAGAAGGAAAGGAAAAAGAAAAAAGGGGTGGGCTCTCTGAGTCCTATAGGGTCTGCCCCTTTGCTGGCAGTCTCAGTTATCCCCATATAACCATGATCCAGGCTGGGGCTTTGGCTGAGACATCCCTATAATCTCAATCAATCACTGCCTGCCCCTTAGACATTCGCCCATGTCATTCAAGGCTCCCTCCAGAGGATAGAGGCTTCGCTTTCCCGGTCAGCACCACAGACAGCGACACTGGGATGAACAGGCCTTGCTGCTGCAGTTGCCCTTGCAAGGCCCATAACTTTCAAGCTACAAATACAATTCACACCTCTCCAACCCATTTCCCAAGCCTGGAGATGCTCTGGGAGAACACGATTCTCAGGGTTCTGCCTCAAAATAAGTTAGTACGCATGCATGTGAGCTGTCCATGTGGCTTTTTGATCAAGACACTTGGGTTCAAATCCCTTTTCTATTTACTGTCTATTTATGGGACACTGTAAAGTGAAAGGATTGGATGAAATGTTTCCTAAGACTCCTTCCAGCTCTGATGTTCTAAGGCCCAAGGGCCTTCCCCGGCTCAAAATCCTACAACTTTCTGACCTATATGTGGGTTTGTATTTATGTGTGTGGGGGGGGAGGGGGACCTGAAATAATGTCTACAATGAGAAATCTAGACCTTTGGATACTTTTTTGTTTTGTTTTGTTTTTTAGAGGGGGGAAAGCAGGGCAATTGGAATTAAGTGACTTGCCCAAGGTCACACGCTAGTAAGTGTTAAGAGTCTGAGGTCACATTTGAACTGAGGTCCTCCTGATTCCAGGGCTGGGTCCTATTCACTGTGCCACCTAGCTGCCCCCTTTGGGTACTTTTCAGAGGTACTCACACACTTGTTTTAAAGAGAAGGCAGAGACAGAGACAAAGAGAATCTCACTGCCCAGGCTGTCAGGGACTTGTCTAATCCTTATATTATTATTATCATAGCTATATTTATTATTGTCAAATTATGTTAAATGTCAATATAATTATGTTGCTAGAATACTTACTTTCAGCAATTACTAATAATTCTGATCAGAGCAAAATAATTATTCATTAGTGGTTGCCATAATTATGGTATATAATAATAACTTTGCCTGCACTAAGTGTTTTCCCAATTATAATACCTGGTGAGGGAGGTGGCAAAGGATAATTCTCCCTATTTTAGAGCTGAGCAAACTGATGACAGGAGGAGGTGACCTGACAGGTGACAGGAGTGAGGACAGAAATCAGAAGAGAATCCAGGTCTTCTGGCTCAATCTGGGCTCTTACTCCTGGCTCCTCCCCCGCCTCTCTAGGGCAGCCCTCAAAATTTCTAAGGGCTCCCTGTGACGCACCTCTTTTAGGGAAGGCTTCTCTCTAGGCCCCTCCCTTGACCCTCTCATTCATTTGCAGGTTTCTGAACCCAGATTTTACTGCACCCCGTTACGTGGCGGTTCCACAACCCACGGGTCCAACAGGGGGAGGGGCTGATGCACTGGTGGGGGCTCTCGGCCCCTACCGTGAGGCCCCGCCCCTCCAGCACTGATTGGCTGGGCTGGCTCTCGGCCCCGCCCCCGCCCCGCCCCTCGCGCTCACTCACTGATGGGCTGGTCCTCTAGGAAGCGCACGTTGTGCAGCGCCTCCCCGGCCTTGGCCCTCAGGTTCTCCAGCCAGAAGCGGATGATGCTCTGTCGCTCCTGCGGGGGAAAGATGGGAGGATGGAGTGCCTCTGGGTGCTCCGCAGGGCTGTCAGCCGAGGGGAGGAGAAGGGGAGAAGGCCCCCCCGGGTGTGGGGCCGGAGGGACGGCGCACCTGCGAGGTGAAGAAGCGGAGCTCACTCTCCACGTTCTCGTAGATGAAGTCCTCCTCGCAGGAGAAGCCCCTAGTGCCGCCGCCGAACTCGGCCTTCACGGCCTTCCGCAGCCCCAGCTCATCGGCCCCACGAAGCAAGCTGGGGGTAGGGGGTGGGGTCACGGCAGGTGGAGGACAGAGACCAGATGGGGCCCCAATCCGCGCTCTGCTGCTCCCTCCCCTCACGGAGCTAGCCTCTTAGGGGACGGGGTGGCGGAGAGAATGGAGGGATCGGGAGGAGGAGGGACCCAGAGCTGGGGTGGGGGCGCGGGGATGCATGGGGAGGGAGCCCACAGCTGGGGTGGGGGTATGCACAGGGAGGGGTCCCAGAGGTGGAGGGAGTAGGGAAGATAGCTGGGATCCCAGAGCTTAGCGGGAGGCAGTGGATGGGGATGGAGAGGGAGTCCAGAGCTGGGGAGGGGGGGGCAAAGCTGCAAGGAAGGAGAGAGGGTGGAGGGGGAAGTTGGGCTCTCCCTTCAGCAGGAATGGGAGGGGGTGCTGGGAGGCCCAGAGCCCGAACATGCCTCTCATAGGTGGCGGTGAGAAAGAAGCCATAGGTCCTGGTGTGCCGATGGTGCCGGACTTGCACTATGAGTTCAGGAATACCCACTCGGATGTGATTCAGAAGCCACAGGAGGGTGTGGTCGTCGGTGGTATCTGAGGGTGGGGTGGGGGCAGAGGAAGCACACGGAGTTCCTTGTACATGGGCAATCTCGGAGATTCTGAGCCTCTGTCCTGCCCTCCTCCCCAACACATGCAGGGTCCAGGTCCCTGCTCCCCCTCCCTGAGGAATCAGGCCTTCCCAGAAGTTAGGCTGATGGCTAGGAAGGATACAAAGTAAGCATAGACCCAGGGTACCTGGGAAGGTCATGAGGACATCACAGTTCTCCGTGGGCACCGTCTTCATCCATGATTTGTGGGACATGATATATCGTCCTGCCTGTAGCAGCCGCTTCCCAAACAGCTTGTCTGGGAATAGAAAGAAGAGTCGCTAGGGCCAAGGACTGTGGCAGAGGAAGCCCGGCTTCAGGTCTTGGCTCTGGACTTTGTAACCCTGGGCAAGTCGGTTTCCTCTTTCCGAGTTTTAATCTGCTTTTCTGTAAAATGAAAATGACGATCATTGAATATCGACCTCTTGGGGCTTTGGGGAGGCCAGAAGGAGTGCGGCGCAGGGGAAAAAGCACTAACTCTGACTTCAGCTCCTGCCTCCCAGCCTCAGTCCTCCTCTGCGCTGTCCAGCTTTAGAGCTCTAATCCGACCTCTTGCTGCGGTTGTTTAGTAGCTTCCAGGCATGTCCAACTCTTCATGACCCCTTTTTGGGGTTTTCCTGGCAAAGATACTGGAGCAGTTTGACATTTCCTGCTCTAGCATAGAGGAAATAGGGTTAAGTGACTTGCCTAGGGGCACACAGCCAGTAAGTATCTGAGATTGCATTTGAATTCAGGTCTTCCTGACTCCAGGCCCACCACTCTATCCACTGTACCACCTAGCTGCCCTCCTACTTAAATGTGAAGTGTTAGAAGAATAAAAAAAAGTGAGGTCCTACTAAAAACTAACCTCTACTATTTACAAAGTGGTATCTTTTAAAGAACATTGGACCTGGAATCAAGAGACTTAGATATGAATCCTGCCCTTGACACAGATAGTTAGAGCTAGAGCTCTGTCACCCTGGGCAAGTCCCCTAATATCTTTGAGCCTCAGTTTCTTAATCTGTCAAACGAGTGGGTTTGACTGATAGCCTCTAGATTCTAAATGTTCTAGAGTCTAGAACATCCCTTCTACCTCTAATTCCATGGCCCTATGTTCTCAGGTTTATTAAAGTCTGGATGACTCAGTCTGATTGTTTCTGCCTCTTGCTTATCTAGTCTGTTCCACTAATCTACATTTTTTAAAAACCAGTACCAAATTCCTTTGAGAATCGCTTTGTAATAGTTTGAGATCTGGAAGAGCTGGGTCCCCTCATTGTTACTTTCTGTTCATTATTTGCTTTGATAGTGTAGACCTAGCTTTGCAAACTCCTCCTTCAAACCCTCTCCCATTCCTCAATTTTCTTTTTTTTTTTTTGCTTTTTTTTTGGGGGGGGGCAGGGCAATTGGGGTTAAGTGACTTGCCCAAGGTGACACAGCTAGTAAGTGTTAAGTGTCTGAGGCCAGATTTGAACTTGGGTCCTCCTGACTCTAGGGCCGGTGCTCTATTCACTGAGCTACCTAGCCGCCCCACAATTCTCTATTTTCAAAGAGGGCACTGCCATCTTTCCAGTCTCCTGGGTTCACAACACTGCGGAGCCACCTTTCAGTCCTCATTCTCTCTTGCCTCCCCTACCTACAAGTCAATCAAGGTCTAAGTAATGTCAATTGAAATTGAACCCTCCCCTCAAACATCCCTTACATCTACACCACTACCCCATACCCCATCCCCACCTCCTTACATGGCCACCAGTCTAATTCAAACTTTCATCATCTCTTGCCTGGATTATTACAATAGCGTCCTAATTGGTTCCCCTGCCTTCATTCTCCCCCTTCTCCAATCCATCCACATAGCTAATGATATTCCCAAAGCACAGATCTGACCATGTCACTCTCCTTTCTTAAGCAGGTCCAATGACTCCCTCTTGCCTTTAAGATAAAATACTAACTTTTCCATTTGGCATTTAATGCCCTTCATCATCTGGTTCCAGCCTACTTTTCCAGACATACTGCACATTATTTCCCTTCATGTACTCTCTGTTCCAGCCAAACTGGCCTACTTGCTGTTACCAGTATCTTGCTGCCAAAGTGATCTTAAGCACAAATCTGATGTCACTTCCCCTATTCAATATTAACGTCAGTGGCTCCCTACTACCTCTAGGATCAGCTAGAAACTGCTCTGTTTGGTTCTTAAAGACCTTCAAAACTTGGCCCCAATCTAACACTGTACTGTATGGGCCAGGTAAATTGGCCTGTTTCTCAAACATCTCCCACCTCTGTGCCTTTGTACTGGCTTTTTGCCATGTCTGAAATGCCAGCCCTCTTCACTTCTGCTTTGTTGAAACCCTAACTTCTTTCAAGATGAAACTTGAACATCACATTCTACACAAAACCTTTCCTAATTTCACCAAGGGAGGGCCCTCTCCCCCAAAATAAATACAAATATTTATTTTGCATATACAGTATTTATTCTGTGTATTACACACACACACACACACACACACACACACACACACAATTATATTCATACACGTTTTCCTAAAAGGATGTAAACTCCTTGAGAGCAGGGATCATTATATTTTTTCAGTATTTGTATATCCAACACACTCATAATACTAACATTGCCCTGCATTTATATATCACTTTAAGGTTTGCAAAGCATTCCACAAATATTACATCATTTTTATCCTCACAACAACCTGGCAAGATAGGTGCTATTAATTATCCTCATTTTGCAAAACAGAAAACTAAGACAGACAAAAATTACGTGACTTACCCAAAGTCCCACATCTAGTAAGACCAGATTTTAATTCAGTAACTTCCTGACTCCAGGTCCAACTCTCTATCCACTATGCCATCTAGATACCATACAGTGTCTTTAACATAGCAGATATTTAATAAATAATCATGGGATGAATGAATGAATTTTACAGTGAAATATAAATCTCACAGCACCCTGTGTAGCGGATGGTACGAAGATTATTATTTCCACTTAACCTCCAGAACGTCCCCATAGTCACACATAGAAGAAGTGCTAAGACCAGAAAATGATCTCAAACTTCCACTCTGATCACTTTCCACTCAAACTTACCCCTTAAGGAATACTTCCCACCACCAAAATATACCAATATTTTTTTCTTAGTCTGGCCTGTGATTGTAATGGTTTGGAGATTTCCTCTACTGATGCAAATTGTAATTAGCTTGCAACTTTCTAGGATCCTAAATTTAGAGTGAGAAGGGGCCTTTAAGATCCAGCTCTTTTATTTTACAGATGAGAAAACTGAGTCCCAGTAAGGTAAAGGGACGTGGCCAAGGTTACAAGGTAGTAAGTAGTAGAGCCAGGATTCAAACCTATGTCCTCTGACTCCAAATTCAGGGCTCTTTTCATTGCCTTGAATTACTTTCTGGGAACTCTAAGAGTTTAATAATAGTTTGTGATGTCACACAGCTAGTATGTAGGATGTAGGACTTGAACTTCCAAATTCCAAGGGCCCACCCTCTTCTCTATTCACTATACTACACTGCCTCTCTATGGAAAAAAAAAAACTTATTACATTACAAATAAAGGCAAATAAAATTATGTCACAGACTAATGGCAATATGGCACCAAAGCTCACTGATTGCAATAAATGGTAATTGGCAAAATTGGAAAGTGGCGTAGTCTTCTTCTTGGGGAATCTACTTTGGGCTTACAGGGAGAGGCTGTCTGAGAATTTGTTTGGAACTATTTGTTGTGTCCAAATGAAATGTATCAACGATAATTAAAAGAAACCTGTCCATGTAGACAGTAAAGAGAGACATAAAATAAAAGAAATGGAAATGAAAATAAAAGTGAAAAAATAACCTACAGTGGTATGGGATGGCTGACATTTCCCCACTCTGTCACAGAGATTCTGTTGAGGATCACTGAATCCTAGGTTTAGAACTGCAAGAGACCTTGGAGGTCATCTCATCCAACCATTATTATTTTACAGATGAAGAAAGTGAGGCCCAGAGAGGGAAGTCGCTTGCCCAAGGTAGTAATAAACAGAAGAGGCAGGATTTGAACTTGTCTTTTTCTTTTTCGGACGGAGGAAGGCAAGGCAATCGGGGTTAAGTGACTTGCCCAAGGTCACACGGCTAGTAAGTGTGTCAAGTGTCTGAGGCCAGATTTGAGCCAGATTTGAGTCCTCCTGACTCCAGGACCAGTGCTCTATTCATTTCAGCACCTCGCTACCCTGAGCCCAAGTCTTTTGATTCCAATTGCAAAGCTTTTTCTAATATACTATATTTACTGGGGAGGTAGGGGAGGGAAGTGGTGAGACAGAGGGCTTATTGTCCATTAGAAGGTCTCTAATCAGGGGTGGGCAATCTAAACTTTACAGAACAAATCCCCTTAATAAAAGCATTTGTTTGGTAAAACTTGGACTCATTCAAAAGGCTGTACCCAAGGACCTAGAAGGCCACATATGGCCTTGAGGCTGTAGGTTCCCTATCTTTGCTCTAAATGCTCACAGCTTAGCCTGGGGGTGGTGGGGAGGGGAAGTGTCACAATGGGGTGGCTGAGTAGGTCAACTAAGCATCCCCTGCCCCAAGCTGGTATTGCCTTGGAAGGCTGGGGAGGAGGCACAGACAGGCTGAGGCTCTACACCCACACCCAAACTAATGCTCCTTAGGAGTCCCCAGCTTCTCAGGGCTAGTCTTACCTTCCTCCTTTCACCCCAATTCTCCTCCCTTGTTCACTGCTCCCATACCTCCAGACTTGGCCAGTTACCTGTCCTTGCCTGGGTTCCCATAAGCCTCAGTCTCCCAAAACCACCAGCAACCAGGCCCTGAAGCCTGAAGGGGGATAAGGAAGAGGGAGCTTCTCTCTATGGACATGGGAAAGCCCTAGTAATAAGGAGGTTAGAACTGGACCCCAGTTCAATGACAAGTTCCCCCAATTTACACCAAAATGACTTCAAGCCAGGGCTGGGAAACCGACCTCCTAAGTCTTCTTCTCTACAGGGACCTTGCTCAGGCTCTGTTCCCCTACCCCCACCCCAATCTGACTCAAAGGGTTTCCGGTTCTCCCTAGCTCTGTGTGGGTATGTCTCTGTGTGTGCACACATGTGTCTAACTTAACCCCTGCAGCTCCTGAGCAGGCAGGCTCCCCTGGGACATATAGGCAAAGGACAACACTGGTTTCCCTAAATCTGAGGAGCAATATCTTAATGGCCCCCACATACCCAGACACCCTCATGACCACCAAAGGTTCCATGGGTCATTCCAGGAAGGGAGCTGAAGTTTTGCTCTGGACCTGGAAAGGCTCAGACTTTCTGATCCCTCAGAGCAGAGTATTTTAAAAGTGGAAGAGATCTTAGAAAGCATTAAGCCCAGCCCCCTTACTTGACAGATGGAGAAACTGAGGCCCACAGACAGAAAGTGATTTATTTGCTCAACATCAGATGGGAAATTAGTAGCTTAGCTAGGATGTGTCCTCAGTCGCCCTCACATCAAATTTAATTCTTTTCCCACTATGTTATACTTTAGGCACCCTAGCCTGGAGACAAAGGCAATCAGTCTCTTTCCCCAAGCCAACAAGACTGGCACTATCAGCGCCCATGCTCCCTGGCACAGCCTGAGTTCTTGTAGAGGGAGGCCAAGCCAGACAAAGCAGGGGCAGGGAATGATGCAGCCATCTAGTCAGAGCAGGAAATAAAGGCAGGTCTGTTTGAGGACCAGGATGCCTAACCAGGCAAGACCTGGGGATATCGGCATGTGGGGATACATGTGGGCAGACTACTTTACACACTGCCAACACTAGTCAAAATCAGAATTCTGAATGTGAATTATCTGTGGAAATCACCAAATGTCAGTGCTGGATGGAACCTTAGAACATTAAGGAAAATGTGTTAGAGCTGGAAAGAACCTTAAACATATAGAATAGACTGTCAGAGCTGGAAAGGACCATAGAATAAAGGGGCATAGAATGTCAGTCAAAAGAGATCTGAGAACATAGATTGTCAGAGTCCTTAGTACAGAGAATAAAATGTCAGTGTTGGAAGGTTCATTTTTTCCCCCTTTTTTGTATTGCATTTTTAACTGCACAAGTTGTTTTGAAGATTAAAATGGAGACAGCACATCCTAGAAGGTAAGTTCACACCCAGGAGTTCAAACATTAATTCGGTATATTTCTATCACTTTACAGAAGATTCCAAATGTTCACATTATCCATGTGAGATTGCAGAGAAGAAAACCCAAAGAGAAAGCAAACTCAATTGCCGTTCTTTCTGCTCATCCAAGCAAACTGAAGGGCCTAGGGCCTTCTGAAGGGAAAAGACAAAAGTTAAGAAATCACTCCTTAACCTCATGACATCTTACTCAAGGGATTAACTGGAATAATTACTAGGCTGTCACTACTCTCTTACTTAGAATCCAAGGAATATAACTAGGGATCAGACTCTAGAAGTAAAGATAATTCCATTTGGATGTCCTGTGATATTTGGTGAATGGACAGATTCTACCAGAGCCAGAAGGGAACTTAAAACACAGAGTGTCAGAGTTGGGAGGGCCCTTAGAACACAGTGTCAGAGCTGTGAGGGGCTTTAGAACAGAGAATGTCAGAGCTGGGAGGGCCCTTAGAACACAGAGCTTCAGAGTTGGAAGAGTTCTTAGAACAGAGAATGTCAGAGCTGGGAGGGCTCTTAGAACACAGTGTCAGAGCTGGGAGGGGTCTTAGAACACAGAATATCAGAGCTGGGAGGGGCCTTAGAACCCAAAATGTCAGAGCTGGCAGGGCCCTTAGAACACAGTGTCAGAGCTGGGAGGGCCCTTAGAACACAGTGTCAGAGCTGGGAGGGCTCTTAGAACACAGAGTTTCAGAGCTGGAAGAGTTCTTAGAACAGAGAATGTCAGAGCTGGGAGGGCTCTTGGAACACAGGATGTCAGAGCTAGAAGGGATCTAAGAGACCATCTGGCCCAAACCTCACCACACTTTAAAGACCCTCGGGGAATCTTAGAGACCATTTAACACGTTATGATTGGGGTTAGATTTATAACACAGGTCTCCTGAATCCCAAGCAATCCATGACTCTAAATAAACCCTTCCATTTGACTCAGTGACTGCTCAGTCCCAGGTCATCTTCTCTGCTGGCCCCACCTCCTACTCCTGACCCATAAGTTCACGGAATGCAAAGTAACTCAACCAGTCGCCTCAGTTTCCCAGCCCTGGCAGAACATACTGAGAGACATGTATTACAAAGCCAAATGAAAATGGTTTGGGATTATCTGTTCCTTCAAATGAACCTCTGATTTAGGGCTTCTCCTCCAGACTAAGTCATAATGATAGGGACATTCAAGAGTTGACCATGTTACATAATCTCACAGTTCTGGCCCCAATGTTTCCATGTATGCTCCTGGGCAGATGCCCAGCAAGTAAATCTGCCAAGAATGGTTCATCACAGCTGGGGGTGAGGACAGGGGCACATGTGTGTATACAAGGGAACCTGCGGGTGTTTCTAGAGTCTGTAGTTACAAGAGAGGGGATGTCCAGTTATACATTAAAAACATCATGGATCCAGTATAGGGCATGTATGTATAGCCCCAAATCTTCAAGTTTAACCTTCTCTGTAGAGAATCTACAGAGTGTAACTAAGGGTCACATAGCCAGGAAGGATCCAGGCTGGGCCCCACCTGCAGATCTGGGTGGAATGAACCTGATTATCAGAAAAAGTGTAGTCAATTGTGAAGAGGAGGGCAAGGTCATTCATGTATCTAGTTAAATGAGCCCAATTTATTTGATTTGTTTGTGTGTGTGGTGACAGGAAAAACTAGGGGCAGCATTGGGATAGGGTAGGATCAAGAAACCTGGGTACAAGCCCTCTCCTGGCACAAATAGACTAAGTTACCCTGGGCAGGTCTTTAAAATTGTAAACTGAAGAACAGTGGAAATTGTTCTGCCTCTGGGGGAAGAAGTTTTCACACCAGAAATTCCCTACACTGATAAAAATCCCACAACTAGAATCCCTCCCCCCAGTACAAAAAAAGAAGGGAACAGGTCCTTTCTATTTCACCTTTGGGAAAGATCTAAACAGGTTCCTAGTGAGAAGGAACCCCCAAAACCAATAGTAATTGGGGGAATCTTTCTGATTGGTTGAGAGTGAACCTGGGATTATAGAACCAATTAATTCAATCTAGAAAACCTAGGTGGCCAATCTCCAAATCAGTAATGGGAAGGTCTGAAGCCAAACTCTAGGCCTGGAGAGAATCAGGAACCAAATTGGGACTAAGGAATTTTAATTAAGGATCAGGTTGGAAACTTTAGGCACTATATAGCCCAGGCCTGGGAAGTTTTCTTTTAGACCAATTGGATTGGGGGCAGCAGGGCCTAAAGAGCTGAGGAGACTCAGGCAGAAGTACAGGGGCCTGGGCCTTCCAGCCTCAGGCTGGGGACAAAAGATCAGGGAAGATTTTGAAAGTTTGAAGAGTTGAAAGCAAAGGTGGATGGGGTCCAGTGGGAACTTGTGTCCCTGGAAGCTGACCCACATCACAGGCAGGCTGCAGAATGCATGGCATACCTATGTACCTGGGCAGGCTAGTTAGCTGCAGATCTGGGCCAGGGCTATGTTTACATTCCTGGGCCTGTGGGCTGCTGCCCAGATACACGTGTGTGAGTAACCTGGCCAGGTGCCAGTAGGTGTGTGCCTGCCACCTATGGAATCTCTCTGAAGGAGCTGTCCAGGGATGCTTCATCTGTTTTGTATGACAGTTCGGTGCTGGGGGACAGAGACACCCCCCCAAACACACATACATAGTGTCTGTGGCACCAGGAGTGGTGACAGGCTATCCTGAAATATTCCCATCTAACTACCCAATGCTCCCTGATTCTGGGGCCAGGGGGGAGAACTCAGGGCTCAGCCTGGGGCCATTATCGTAGGCATTATCTGGGTCTAGGTCCAAGTTTAGGGTCAGAGACTCAGTAGTCTGGGTTTAGGGGTTTGTTTTTATGTCAGAGGCAATCTGGGGCTTGGGGATGAGTTTGGATTTGGACTCCAGGGATTCATTTGGGGTCAAGAAACAGAGGGAAGAGATCACAGTGTAAGGAAGGCTTTAACTGGTGACCTTGGCCTCATTAGACCCCAGTTCTGTTGGGTGAGTGGGGAAGGAGGAGTGAATGGGCCCAGCAAAGACAGGAGGGTCTGGGGTTCAAAGGCCTGAGGGAAGCCAGAGGCTACAGCAGCCTGGCCCAGAGGCTGCACTCCTGAAAGGGCTTCCTCAGCTCTGCCTGCATCCCACCTGCCGTTAAGTGTTACTGGCTTTGGATGAAGGCCACCAAGATTGCCTGGTCCCCAGGCAGAGCTCCCCACTCCCCTTATCGAAGTCCCCTAAAGGCCCCTCACCTTGATCTGAGGTCACTGGGACTGCAGAGCAGGAAGGGAGCCGGGACTCTGAGTAAGGGGGCTCTAGGGCCCTTCTGCCAGTGTCCCACTAAGGGGGATGGGGCAGGAGCTGGCCCGAACATCTATGGGGCAGCGGGGACTGATGGGGCGGCTGGGGTGGCCGCCCTGCACTGCCCCGCAGCGCCCGGGCCTCAGAGTGCCCAGAGCCTCGCATGCCCCCATCCCACCCCACTGCAGCCTGCCTGCCCAGGGTGGGGGGGGGGGGGCGTCCGCAGCGCTGCAGTGCCCCGGGCCGCCGCGCCCCGCCCCTCCCCTCGCAGCCCCAGCCCCACGCTCCCGCCCCGCCCGGTCCGGTCCGCTCCGTCCCGCCGCCGCCTTACCCAGGACTCCGGCCCCCGCCGCCGCCGCCGCCGCCGCCGCGGGCTCGCCCTCCGGGGGGGGCCGCTTGCCGCGCTCGCTCTCCGCCGTGCCGCCGGCCCCGGGCCCGGCCGTGTCGGGCATGGTGGCGGCGGGCGGTCCGGAGAGGGAGGGCTCAGGGGCTGCGGGGGGCGCAGCCCAGCCGGGGCGGCCGCAGGGGCATGGAGCCGGAGCCGCCGCCGGGGCTAGCGGAAGACAAAGGAAGGAGCCGCCGCTGCTGGAGCCGCTGGAGCCGCCGCCGCCAGAGCCAGAGCCAGAGCCGCGCGATCCTGGGGGGGCGCGTCCCCGCCCCGGCGCCCAGCCGGCCGCGCCCCCCGCCGCTGATTGGTCGCCTCTGGCAGGCCTGGGCGGGGGCCGAGCGGGCCAGCCCCGGAGCTGTAGAGGGACCCGGGACCCCGATCACCCCCAGCACCCCCAAACCTGACCAGCCCACGGCTGGAGTGGCCTCAGTGCCCTGGGGAGTGAATTCAAGCTCGGCCTGCTTTGGGGACATGGCTGGGCCCTGCAGAGGCCAGGGTCAGTGTGCCCATAACGCTGACCCGGGTGTGGACCCAGGGTGCGCTCAGTTTCTCCCCTTTTGGGGAAACTGGGCCCTTCCCCCCATTGGGTGGGTGGGTGGGAAAAACTTGTCTGGACCCATCTAAAGGGCCGCGTGTGTGTGTGTGTGTGTGTGTGTGTGTGTGTGTGTGTGTTGAGAGATGGATAAATATCTGCCTAATATAGATAAGTAGATTTTCACTGACTTGAAAGCAGAGGGTTGGACCAAATTGCCCTCCTGGGATCCAACCCCACCCTTGGGTTCTGATGATCTTCTTTTGGCAGGCAAGGGGGTTCCTACTAGCCAGGGAGAATGGTGAAGAGAGTGGGGTGAGAGATAGATGAGCAGACAGACAGATGAGCAGACCAGCAGATAGGCAGGGAGAGAGATGGACAGGTAAACTGTAAGACAGACAGAAGAATGGGAAGCAAGGAGAAGGATGGGAGGGCAGAGAGACAGACAGACATGTGGATAAGAGAAGGGAGACAGATGGACTGGCAGGCAGGAATCCCCAGAGGCAGACAGAGGTGGGCAGGGAGCCAGCCAGCCAGGGTAGATGAGCCAGGCTTAGAACGTCTTTGCTATCTCTTCTCTCCCCCTGACCCCCAACACCACCCTTACAATCTGGCTCTGAAACTTCTCCCTCCAAACATGCTAGCGATCTTAGTTGCTGAATCCAATGGCCTTTTATCTTCTATCTTCTTGATCCCTGCAACATTTGACACCGTTTGATACTCTCTTCTCTTTGATACTCTCTTCTCTCTAGGTTTCTGGGGTACCACCCCTTTCTGGTCCTCTTCCTACCTCTCTGACCACTCCTTATTCCCTTTGCTGGATCTTCCACCTTCCATCCTCTAACCTTAGGTGTCCTTCAGGGATCTGTTCGGGGCCCTCTTCTCCTTCAATAGCACCTCACTTGGTGAGTTCATCAGCTCCCATTGATTTAATGACCATCTCTATGCTGATGATTCTCCAAACCTACCTATCTGCCCCAATCTCTCTGCTGACCTCCAATCTCACATCTCCAACTGCCTTTCAGACATCTCAAACTAGATTAACAGTAGACATCTTAAACTCAATATATCCAAAATGGAACTTGCTGTTTTCCTTCCTAACCCTCCCCCCACCCCTACCCTCCCTATTACTGAAAAGAGCGACATCATCCTAGTTCCTCAAAACCTAGACTCTTCACTCTCCTGGGCTCCACTATCTCTCACCCTCCATGGCCAAGCTATTGCTAAAAATGGTCAATTTCACCTTTGTGGCATCTCTCCAATACACGCTCTTTTCTCCTCTGACGCTACCCACCCCCCCTCTACTTCAGACCCTCATCACCTCATTCCCGTATCATTGCAATAGCTGCTCGTGGGTCTTCCTGCCTCAAGTCTCTCCCCACTCCATTCCATCTTCCATCCAACCACTAAAGAAATTTTCCTAAAGCTCAGGTCCAACCATGTGCTCCCCTACTCAATAAACTTCACTGACTTACTTTTCCCTCCAGGATAGAATATAAAATGCTCTGTTTGGTGTTCAAAGTCCTTCACAGCCTAGTCCCCTCCTACCTTTTCAGTCTTCTAATACCTTACTTCCAGATACATACTCTTCGATCCAGTGACACCAGCCTCCTGGTTCCATCTTTCAGTTCACTGCATTCTGTCTGAGGTGGTAGGTGTCCCCCAAGCCTGGAAGACTCTTCCTCCTCTGTTCCAGCTACTGGCCTTCCTGGCTTCCTTTAAATTCCAACCAAAATTCCACCTTCTACAGGAAGCCTTCCCCAACCCCTTTTAATTCCTGTGCCTTTCTCCTGTTATTTCTTGCCTATCCACTCGACAAATTGTTTTGTATATATTTGTTTACTTGTTGTCTTCCCCCATTAGATTGTAAGCTCCTTGGGGGCAAGAACTGTCTTTTGCCTCTTTTTGTATCCTCAGTGCTTATCGAGGTACCTGGCACATAGTAGATACTTGATAAAATATTTATTGATTGATTGATATTGATTAAGACCTTGTCCCAGGACAAGCTAAATTACTAAATATCTGTTGGGAGAGATTCTTGGGAGTCAGAATGCACTGAAGGAAGACAGAGGGATTGATAAATGTTCTTTGAATGAATGTATCTCATTGTGCCTTGAAGCAACCTTGGACTAGTCTGACCACTGAGCAATCTGGACTGATATCTGGGCTCCTTGGACTGAGCATGTTGTTATGTTAAGGAATCTGGATTTTCTGGGACTTGGGCTGAGTAGGTTTAAGTATGATCTGGTGTCCCTTGGTCTGTGGGGCTGGACTAGTCTAGTATCTAAGTTCTAATCTGATCTGGTCTGGGCTCCCTAGGCTCTGGGTTGCCCATGTACTCATTCTTTCTTTCATCTCCTGCCTACCTGCTGTCAAACAGAAGCCCTTCTTCTTCCCTATTGCTTTTCTTCTCCCAGCCCTCCAAACTCTCATTTCTGGAGCCCTGGGGTTCAAAGTCTGGGGATCCCAAAGCTCCAGGCTAGGAGTTGGGAATGGAAGGGTGACAGGAGGGGAGACTGGGCTCACATTAGATTTCAGGAAAGTCTTCCTTCCCTCCCTAGCCAGGACTGCAACTGTCACAGCCCCGACAATACAAAAAGGTTCAGAATCCTCCGCTGTGTACCTCAACCCTATGACAATCCCTGACTCAAAAGTCAATTCTCTGGTTCCTGGACCGAACCGACTTGGGAGCTGTTTGGGAGGGTTAAATTCCCTAATCTCAACACTGCACTCTCCCACCCCCTCCCCAAACACTCCTCTTTTGTTAACTTCCTTCCCATCAGGAATTCTCACTTCACCAAGTCTTCTCCCCAGTGGCTAGGATTTGGGGGAGAGACTCTCTACCTGCCCCTTACTTCATCACTTAAAAAAAAAGTTTTGATATCTTTTGTTTTTACATAAAGGACATGTTATGGTATCACAGTCTACCCCTACCCACCAAAAATAGTTTAGCAAAATCAGTGGACAGAGATCTGGTTTGACAAGGGAAGGAAAGGAACAAACATTTATTAAACACCTACTGTGTTCTGGGCACTGTGATAAGTGCTTTATAAATATTATCTCATTTGATAGAGTATACGATAAGCCCACACCCACAGTCCCCCACCTTTCTATCCAGAAGGGGGAGAAGAATTTGGTCATCTGTTCTCTGAGACTAAGATTGGTCATTACAATTAAACCGATTCCTGGATGTATTGGTATTATTTTTGAACACATCACTGCATCATACAGGTCTTCCTGCATTCCTTTGGATTCCAGTCATCATTTCATACTGCACAATAATATCCCTTTACATTTATATGTCACAATTAGTTCATTCCTTCTCTGATTGCTAGATGCTGCCTTTGCTTCAAGCAAGTCTCCCCACTTTGATTGTGACTCTCCCCTAATTCCAACCCCCAGGGCTAGAGCCGGAGGAGGCTTGTAGCAGGTATCGTTTCTACTCAGGCAGGTTCCGCCCCATCTCTTCCCCCACCCCCGCCCCCCACTACAAGGGATGATTTGATGTGGGTGGTGTTGGTGAACTGAGAGCCCAGGTTAGGGCACCTAATAATGATCCTGAGGTCAGATGTTCCAGTTCCAGGGAGGATTCCCCAGATCCTGACAGCAGAATGAGCTCCT
The DNA here is from genome assembly GCA_011680675.1 of Gymnobelideus leadbeateri. Lineage (NCBI taxonomy): Eukaryota > Metazoa > Chordata > Mammalia > Diprotodontia > Petauridae > Gymnobelideus > Gymnobelideus leadbeateri. The sequence continues at coordinate 1,214,963 of WOXC01012182.1, read as the reverse complement.
GCCTCCACCCTCGGTCTTTTAACACCTTTCATTACCTTTCTACCTTTCCAGTCTGGTTACCTCCTACTTCCTTCCCTCTTTGTACTGTCCTCCGGTGCCGTTGGCCACCTTGCCGTTCCTCCTCCAGGACCCTTCCTCCAAGTCTCCAAGCATTTTCACTGGCTATGCCCCACACCTGGAATGCCCTTCCTCCTCGTGCCCACCCTCCCTTCCTGATTCCTTTTGCAAGAAGCCTTTCCCAGTCCCCCTTAATGATAGAGCCTTCCCTCCATTTGCATGTTATCTCCCCCATCAGACAGAGCTCCTGGAGCACTGGGAACATCTTTCGCCTTTCTTTGTGTCCCCAGAGCTTGGCACTGAGCCTGACACACAGTAGGTGCTTAACTACTTGGTCCCAGACTGACGCTTATTCCCAGAGTGAATCCTTGACCTCAAGACTGAGGCCTGACCCCTGACCCCAGGGCGCCCTTCCCCCCATGACTCTCAGCCCCAGCGCAGAGCCCAGATCTCCGCCCGGACGGATCCCGGGGTGAGCCGAGGCTAAGAAGCGCTTTGTGAATTCGTATTCAAATTGACATTCACCATCACTCAGCATCTTTCCTACGGACGTCAATGCAAACCGGCTGGAACGTTCACATCTCTACATGAATATTTATGTCAGTCCAAGCGAGACTTTGGTGGCAATTTGTATTGATATTCATCATCACCACATCAATATTCATCATCTTCATATAAATATTCATCATATTAGCCCTCCCCCTGGCCTCGCTCTCAGAGAGCTAAAGCGCGTCTGCGCTCCTTGCTTGCCGCCCCAGGGGGCCCTCACGTGGCAGACAGCACAGCACATCCTAGTCTCAACCAATCATGGAAAGGTACTGCTGAGTCTGGCTCGGGGCTTACACGAGGATGACCAATCAAATTTCAGGGAAGGAGGTACCGTTCCATTACCTGGGCGATGCCTACGTTGACGGCCCAACCACACCTCATTGTGAGTGGTTTCTGGTTGGGGATGGGGGATGGGGGTCGGACCACTGAGAAGTTCGTCAATAAGATCTTGCGGTTGGAGGGAGGGACTTCTATGATATGGACTAATCACACCTCAAGGAAGGCAATCTCTTAGGGATAATAGCCAACCAAGCATCAGAAAGGGAGGTGCCATCGAGAAAAACCAATAAAGTCTTAAGGAAGGGCGGAGCCTCCTGGATGCCAACCAATGGGGATAGGGAGGCGGGGTTCTCGCGAAAAGCCACAGTGGAGTAAGCGCTAGCGGGAGGAGCTAGGCCGGGGCGTCGGGGTCGGGGGTCTCGTGGCTCCGGATCCAGGAGGGGGCGCTCTTATCGCCCCGGTCCTGCCTCCTTCCCGCGCCATGTGGGGGCGCCTAGGCACCTTAGTGTCCGGGCCTGCCCAGAATGCCCGTCTGTGCACCAGGTGCGTTCCGGTCCAGGGTGGGCGGTCGTAGTGTCCAGTTCGGCAGCCCAGGGGTTGACTAGGGGGCGGGGCGTAGATCAAACCGCGAATCTGGGAGACACGTGGGTTCTGCGGCTGCTGCCTCTGCCTTGACAGCCTGCGTGCTCCTGGGCCAGTGGCTGCCCCGTCTGGACATCAGTGTTTTTTGTTAAACTTCATTTATTGAGCGCCTACTGTGTGCCAAGGCCGGTTGTAAAGACTAAGATGCAAACCGCCCATGCGCACACTTAAGGAGTTTACATTTTAAATTGGGAGGACAGACAAACCAGTATAATACTAGGGAGGTGACTTCTTGTAGTGCGGGGTTTTGGAGTCTGATCCCTGCGTGACCTTTGGGCCAGGGTTAAGTAACCACGCTGGGCCTTGTTTTCCTCTTCCGTTAAAAAAACGAGGGGGGCAGGGTGGACACCTTGGACTGTGAGTCCCGCCCTTCCGACACTGCAATCAGCGAAGGCTCCAGGGAGGAGGGGGCACCGAGCTGGAGGCCCCCTGCTGGAGGGAGGGCATTGCAGCCATGCCCGAGGCTGGCTGGGCTGGAATTTCCAGGAGGCGGAATGTGATTAACTGCTGCTGGTCTGAGTTGGCCAGAATGTGCTGTATGTGTGTGCAGGGGAGTGTGGGAATGAAGGAGGTGGGTGGAGGGCCGGGCTGGAGAATGCCCCTCAGTCTCTGTCCAGGGCAGGGGTCCTGTGAAGCCTAGGGCCCCCTCCTCACAATCAGGTTTTTAAATGGATTAAATAAGATACAAAAGGAAAAGGTTATATTGAAATAGTTATATTCCAAATATCTTTTTTTAAAGTTCACAGACCCCAAGTTAAGAACCTCTGGACTTAGACTGCATAGTCACTAGATGGAAAAGTCACTAGGAAGTCGGGGAAGGTGTGAAATTGATCAGCTCTGTGCCCCCAGGGGATTGTACTGAGAGGTGGCAAGCTTTTATTAAGCTCCTGCTGTGGGCTGGGGGCAGGTAGGTGGTACAGGGAGTGGATAGATGGCTGGGTCTGGAGTCAGGAAGACCTGAATTCAAATGTGGTCCCAGACATTTCTGAGCTGTGTGACCCTGGGTGAGTCACTTAACCCTATTTGCCTCATTGTCAAATGATCTGGAGAAAGAAATGGCAAACCGCTCCAGTATCTGTAAGGCAGAACTAGTTCCCTCATGTTATTATTTGGTCCTCATGACAGCCTTGTGCAGCAGGTGCTGTTATCCCCATTTTATAGATGACCCTGAGACTAAGAAAGGTTATGTTCCTCAGGCTCACCCTGGGAGTATCTCCTTCTGGAGTCTCCCAGACTCCAAGCCTATCCCTAACCCACTCTGCCACCTCGAGGTCTAATCCTAGAATCACAGAATTTGAGAGTGGGAAAGGACTTCAGCATATATCTAGTAAATCAAGTCAACAAGCATTTATTAAGTGCCTGCTGTGTGTCAGGGGCACCTGGGTGGCACAGTGGATAGAGCACTAGGCTTGGAATCAGGAAGATTCAAATCTGGCCTCAGGTACTTACTAGCAGTGTGACCCTGGGCAAGTCATTTCCCCTTTTTGCCTCAGTTTCCTCATCTGTAAAACGAGCTGGAGAAGGAAATGACAGACTACTCTGGTACCTCTGTTGAGAAAACCCCAAATGGGGTCACAAAAGAGTTGGAAATTACAGAAAACGACTGAACAACAGCATCATCAGACCTGATGGATTGGAGCAGGGAGAGCCTTGTGGCAGGCAGACCTATTAGCAGCTATTGTAGTGATCCAGGTGTTAGGTAATGAGGGTCTATATCAGAGGGTGTCAGTGTCAGAGGAGAGAAGGGAGTGTTTTCAAGAGATGTCACAAGGGGCAGCTAGGTGATGAAGCTCATAGAGCACTAGCCCTAGAGTCAGGAAGACCTAAGTTCAAATCCAGCCTCCTACGCTTGCGAGCTGTGTGACCCTGGGCAAGTCACTTAACCCCAATTGTCGACCCCCCCAAAAGAAATGCTAATACGAGGGTGAAATTGATAGGCCTTGGCAACAGCTTGGACTTGGGGGGGGGGGAATGAAAGATGGTGAAGAGTCCAGGCTGACCCCTAGATTGGGAGCTGGGGTGGTTGGGAGAATGATGGAGTTCTCAGCACTTCCCTCAAGTAGAAAGAGGGAAAGGCCTGGGAGGAAAGAGAATGAGTCCAGTTTTGGACATGCTGAGTGTGAAATGCCTGTAATTCAAGACTCCTGAGAGGCACCTAGTCCAACACCCTCATTTTACAGACAAGGAAACTGAGGCCCAGAGTGACTCCTGTCCTCAGGCTGTGACCTAAACCTGCCCACTCCAGACTCAGCTCTCTTTCCACCAGACCTATCACCCCTCAGGCATCTGCAGCCCATAGCACTCCTGAGTGTGATCCTAGACCAGATTAAAATGTAACTGGAAAATATTTGTAAAAGTAAATAAAAACACAGTAAGACATAGGTAACATTTACATGCGGTTTTTAAGTCAGTAAGTCGCCTGCAAGGATCCTCCTGGACAGTTTAGTCATCCTCATTTCTATTTGGCCAAACTATCCTCCCCCTGAGCCCACCCTCTTCCTGCCAGCACCCTACTGACTGCTCTCCTCTCCCCTCCCCTCCCAGCCTGCCAAAGCACTGTTCAGGCAGACCTGTCTCTGGTGGTCGAGCCACTATCTTTGCCCTGTCTTCTGGCCAGGGCAAGTGTGGTGTGGCAGTCATTCGAACCAGCGGTCCAGCCAGTGGCCCTGCCCTCCTGGGACTCACAACCTTGCGGGCCCTTCCACGGCCTCGGGTTGCAACACTCCGCCAGCTGCAGGACCCTGGCTCCTCTGAACCTTTGGACAAGGGCTTGATTCTCTGGTTCCCAGGTGAGTCAGGAGGGATGGGGTGGGTGCCCCTTTCCCATCAGTCCTTCTGTTTCCCTAACCTTTTGGGACTATGTTGCAACTTTCTAACGTTCCTCATTAGCCATGATTCTAAAACAAAGTTCAGTTTTAGGAGCCTGTTGTTCTAAGAGTCGGTTGTACCAAGAGACCAGCTACCTGTGGTTATGAACCTCAAGGAGTGCACATTTCTAAGCTGTGGCGTCTGTGCTTCCAGGCCTTTGTGGCCGAGAGCCCAGGAGTCTGGGCCTGTGGGTTTTAGGGTTGCTGTTGCTGAGAGACCATCTCCTGTTTCTGTGATTCTCACTTGTTGGTTTTTCCCTTCCCTTTTCCCCACCCAATGGGAGTTGGTACTTTAAGTATCTTCAGAAGTTTCCAGTTCCCCTTTTAGGGGAGCAAAGACTGAAGGTCTTAGCAGTCAGGTCTTAGGTAATTGCAGGGGTTGGTGGAAGGAGGATTTTCCCTCCTCTTCCCAGAGTCAACATGGTAAATCTGGTCTCCTTCATTTCATCTGTGTGGTCATATACCTTGCTTGGGTGTTGCCAGCCTTGCTTAGGGGAGGATCCCCTCACAGCACCACTGTCTTCCTTGCCTCCTTTCCAGGACCCCACAGCTTTACTGGAGAGGACTGTGCTGAGTTCCACATCCATGGGGGACCAGCTGTTGTGAGTGCTGTGCTGGGAGCACTGGGTGAGTTTCTCCCCTTTCTTGGGGCTCCCCAGGGACTCCTTTGGGGGTTCATCAGACTCTGAGCAGATGTTCCCTGGCAGGTAGGCAGCATACCAGGCCTTCGACCGGCAGAGGCTGGAGAGTTCACCAAGCGGGCCTTCCAGAATGGGAAACTGAGCCTGACTGAGGTGGAGGGGCTGGGGGACCTGATCCATGCTGAGACAGAGGCCCAGCGTCGCCAGGCCCTGAGGCAGCTCCAGGGGGAGCTGGGACAGCTCTGCCAAGGCTGGGGAGAGACACTAACTAGGGCAAGTCAGACCGCGGGCCTGCCTGGCCCCCCACCCCTGCTCCTCTTTTGTTCTCCTTTCCCAGGTCCTTTCTCATTTTTGGTCTCTCCTCTCCCCTTTTGTTCCCTCATTCTTCTCTTCCCTCTCCCCTCTTCCCCTTGTCCCCTCCATTGTGGTTCTAAGACCGCAATGTGGTCTTAGATCTGTGGATTTAAGAATTGTTTGGCTTTAAGAGTCTGGGGTCCACAGCTCTAAGTGTGTGGCCAGGGGTCTGGGGTCTCTGCAGCCTGAGCTGCCCTGACCTATGACGTTGCCCAGACTGCTTTGGTGACTTGGAGTGGGGTGGCCACTCTTTTGGAACACTCCCAGGGGAGGAGTTTCAGTTCTCCCTCCCTACTTTCATAGGCCCTGGCCCATCTGGAGGCCTACATTGATTTCAGCGAGGATGACAATATTGAAGAAGGCGTGTTGGAGTGGGGTAAGGTCCCTGTTCATTCTCCCCTTCCCAGACCTCCAGGTGTCAGCTGCCAGTCCTGACCCCGTCCAGACACCCTTGGCCACACTCACCTATGGTCCTCCCTCCCCACCTGTTTAGCCCCTGCCTTCCCTGGCCAGCCCAATCCTTTTCATTTGACTGAAGCTTTTGTGGCTCTCATTCCTGTCCCTGCAGTGGACAGGACTGTGCAGGATCTCCAGGGAGCGCTTCTGACCCACCTGCAAGATGCCCGTCGGGGACAGCGCCTCCGCTCAGGGGCACATGTGGTGATTGCTGGCCCAGCCAATGCAGGCAAGAGCAGCCTCATCAACCTGCTGAGTGAGTGAGAAGAAGGAATCCCGTGGGGGGTGGGGCACACTCTTTTGTAGGGAGAGCCCTGGAAAGAGGATGGGGAGTTTGGAGAGGAAGGGGATGAGCATTGGCTACACTGTGCCCTCGCTATGCTAAGCTCTTTCTGAATATGTCATTTGATCCTCACCACAATCCTGAGAGGTTAATTCCATTTTATAGACAGAGAAACTGAGGCAGACATCCCAGGGTCACACTGTTAGTAACTATCTGCAGCTAGATTTGAACTCGGATCTTTCCGACTCCTGGCCCAACATTCTATCCATTGTGCACCATCCTCCTCTTAGAGCACAAGGAAGATGTTTAGGGGGAAATGGAGATGTGGGGGGCAGGAGTGGAGATGTGGGGGGCAGGAGGGAGATGTGGGGGGCAGGAGGGGAGATGTGGGGGGCAGGAGGGAGATGTGGGGGGGCAGGAGGGGAGATGTGAGGGGCAGGAGGGAGATGTGGGGGGCAGGAGGGGAGATGTGGGGGGCAGGAGGGGAGATGTCTGAGGAAAGACTCTTGGGAAAAGGAGAGGTGCTTTGGGGGGAGCATTCCCAGGTGGTGGATCCAGAGCTGGAAGAGATGTCAGAGAGCCCCAGATGTCCAAACTGTGGCCTAGGGCAGTGAAGTGACTCACCCAAGGTCACAGAGGCAGGATGGGAACCCAGGTCCTCAGGATCTTTCCTCTCTACCACTGTGTCAGAGCTGTTCTCTACACACTGGGTGGGATGCCTTGAGAGGGCAGACCTGGAGGGGGATGGAGAGCACTGGCCCTGTGCTCTCTTCAGGTGCCAGCTTCCCTGTGGTGCCACCAGGGGTCAGCAGTGGCTTGGACTAGCTGGGTTCTGTTGAGATGGGGACTTGGGCTCTGAGCCTGGGAAGGGGTGGGGGCCTGAGCCACAAGGCTCCTAGGCACTGACACACTCACTCGTTCCCCCAAGGTCGGAGGCCTGTGGCCATCGTGTCTCCCGAGCCAGGCACCACCAGGGACGTGGTAGAGTCAGCTGTGGACATTGGGGGCTTCCCAGCCCTCCTAAGTGACACTGCGGGGATCCGGGATAGCCAGGACCTAGTGGAACAGGAGGGTGTCCGGCGGGCCCATGACAGGTGAGGGCCCCAGGAAGATGTAGGCCCCCCACCCCCAGCAGACCCAGGGGAGATTTGGGCCCCCCACCCCCAGCGGGCCCAGGGGAGATGTGGGCCCCCCACCCCCCGGCGGGCCCAGGGGAGATGTGGGCCCCCCAGCCCCCGGCGGGCCCAGGGGAGATGTGGGCCCCCCGCCCCCGGCGGGCCCAGGGGAGATGTGGGCCCCCCGCCCCCCGTGGGCCCAGGGGAGACATGGGCCAGCCTGGCTCGGGGGCAGGCCAGGTCCTAGTCTCAAGGGCAGGAGTTGCTATCCTGCCCTTGGATGGGAGCGGCAGGGGCTCAGCACATTCTCTAGGCTCCTGGAAGGCAGGAGCTTTTCCTTCTCAGGCCATTTTCCTGTTAAATTTTTTCCTCCTTTATGAGCATGCCCCTTTGCCCCTCCCCAGGGCTCTTGTGCTCCAGATTGGCCATCACTGAGCCTTAGGGGTGGGGGGTCCCTGAGGGTCTAAGGGATGAAGAGTTGGGAGGGCCTCTGGGCCTCTGTTAACTTCTCCAAAATAACATCTTTCATTTCTTTCTCACCCAAGAGTTTAATCCTATTGTTAGGAATTCATTCGTAAATGTGCCTCAAGATTTAAAGGGTTCTGCTGGTAAAAGGGTGGGGTGATGATTTAGGCCCCCCTTGGTCAGCTGCTCACCTTCCCCCTTACACTCAGGAAGCCTCTGTGACCTGAGCAGTGCCCATTTTCTAGACTGGAGACTGAGGTTCAAAGAGTGAAACACTCTACTCAGCTGCTCAGCAGAGGGTCTGGGACTAGAACCCAGCTCTCCAGACTCTGGTCCCCAAGACCCGTCTGCCTCAGGCTCCTCCTGCTTCCATCCTGTCCCCACAGACTGGCTCAGGCCGACGTTGTGCTGGCCCTGCTAGATGCCACAGACTTGGCCTCAGCCTCTAGCCGTCACTTCCTGGAGACAGTGGTGACTCCTGGGGGACCCTCCACCTCCTGCTGCCGCATCCTGCTGGTACTTAACAAGACTGACCTGCTGCCAAAGGGGATGCAGCCCGGGGGGCCTGCCCTGCCCCCCCACCTCCTGCTGTCCTGCAAGACAGAGGCCGGCCTGGAGGCTGTGCTGGCCTCCTTAAAGAGGGAGCTGGCTGCTGTGTGAGGACCGCCCCATTTGTTGTTTTGTCTTACCCTCTCACCTCTCAGCTATCTGACCTCTACCAACTGATTGACCTCTACCCTCTGACTGAGCTCCCCTTCTCTCTGTCTCCCTCTTCTTGACCATGTGAACCCCTAGTTTTGACCAGTCAAAGACTCTTGACCTCTGACTCCCCCACCTCCCATTGACCATCTTTGGGCTTTCAGGCTCATTTCCTCTCATCTTGGGAGACCTGGGGGACTGAGGGCTGGGGTTCACCCTTCCCAAGGTAGCCATTATTCCTGGGTGTCTCTGGGAGGCCGGGATCAGAAGCTGGGGGTGCTGGTGGGCTTGGTTCTTCCCCCAGTCACAGTCATCCCTTTCAGATGCGGTGATCCGGCTGTTGGGCCTCCGCTCCTGACCCGCGCCCGCCACCGCCACCACCTCCAGAGCTGCTGTGAGGCCCTGGGTCGTTACAAGCAAAGCAAGGCCTGGGACCTGGCTCTGGCTGCTGAGGAGCTGAGGGCAGCTCGGAGGCACCTAGGCCACCTCACTGGGCAGGCTGGGGCTGATGACGTCCTCGAGGTCATCTTCCGGGACTTCTGCATTGGCAAGTGAGGCCTGAAGGACTGACTGTGTATGGGCTCCAGGGCCAGGCAGGTATGGGCCAGGTCATGGGAGGGCCATGGGATGGCCAAGAAGGATTCTTTGGTGTGACCCAGGAGCTTTGGGGATGTTGAAGAAGCTTGTGGACAGCTACTCTACCCACCTTGGCCTTGTTACTGTCTCTAATGTAACTCCCTCCTAGTCTGGGGCCTGGGCCTGCCCCTCTCTCCTGGAAGACTAAGCCATTAGGCACCCACCTCCATCATCCTGGAAGAGGGAGGAGGTGGGATGTGGATTTCTGTTGGAGAGAGGCTCCTGAACAAGATTGAAGGAGGTGGGTCAGGCATTCCAGGCCTTTCCTGGGTGGGGAAGGGACACTGGCTGAAAATAAACAGGCTTTTTGAGAATAAATTTTATTGATATCTTGTGTCCTATATCATCCACATTTCCCAGCATATCTGTCCCCTAACTCCTCCCAGAGCACCAGCCCTTAAAATAACTGAAAAAAAAAAGTAGACCTTGGTATTCCACTCTTGTGCCCCCCCTTCTGTGGGCCAACCTCTATCAGATAAAGAGCACTTTGGGAAGGAGGGGCATGGAAAGGGAAGGGAACACGAAATCTTGGGCCCCAGGGAGCCTCTGCTCTGTCCTCTGGCCCATTCTTTGTTCATTATTAAGGGTCCTTTTCCTGGACTGGGTGAGCTCATCTGGGGCCTGGCTTCCTGCCCTAGGAGGAGAATGCTACCCCACCCCCAGGACCTTTTCTCAAGTAGGGCTCAGCCTTTTTGGTGTCCTGTACCCCTTCTCAGAATCATGTTAAAATGCATAAAATAAAGGGGGGGGGCGGAGGGAGGAGTGAAGAGAATGCATTTAAATAGCTCCTACTATGTACCCATGCTAAGTACTTTACAAACATCTCATTTGGTCTTCACAACAGCCCTGCAAGGTAGGTGCTGTTAGCCCTATTTTACAGTTGGGGAAACTGAGGCAGAAGGTAACTTACTTGCCCAGGGTCACACAGCTAGTATCTGAGGCAAGATTTAAATATATAGAATTAATTTTTAAAATGAATGTAAATAAATAAACTTTTTTTTTAAAGCAATTGGGGTTAAGTAACTTGCTCAAGGTTACCTGGCCAGTCATTATTTGTGTGTGGGTGCTCATTTTCTGAGGCCGGTTTTGATCCCAGGTCATCCCAACTCCGAGGCCGGCGCTCTTACTTACTGCGCCACCTAGCCGCCCCTTTAGGGCAATTGGGGTTAAGTAACTTGCCCAAGGTCACACGGTTTTTGTTTGTGTGGGTTAAGTGTCTGAGGCCGGATCGGAACTCAGGTCCTTCTGACTCCAGGGCCGGCGCTCTACTCACTGAGCCACCTAGCCGCCCCAGTGAATAAACTTTTAAAGAAATATAGCCTTATCAAGGAAACCAGTTCTATTGAAATACAGTCATTAAATTATTTTTTTTAAAAAAGGGTTCAGGGCATTCAGGTTGAGGACCCCTGGCTAGAGTCAGAGAATGTGAATTGGAAGGTAAGGCAAAAGGTCATCTCATCAGAATTGTACCTGAGCAGAATCACTGTCTTTTTCTTTTCTTTTTTTTCCTTTTTTTCTTTTGGTGAGGCAGTTGGGTTAAGTGACTTGCCCAGGGTCACACACTAGTAAGTGTCAAGTGTCTGGTCAGAGGCCAGATTTGAACTCAGGTCCTCCTGACTTCAAGGCTGGGGCTCTTTTTACTGCACCACCCAACTGCCCCTAAGCCCTCTCCTACAACATCCTTACTATGTGCCAAACCAGCCCTCTGAGAACAGCCATCTAGCCTCTGCCTGAAGACATGCAGGGAGGGGAGGGGCCCCGGTCTCCAGAAGGCGCCTTGCCTACCTTGGATAGTTCCGCTTTAGGACAGTCGTTTTCCAGACACAGCCCAGTCCTGGGCCAAGGCCAGCTAGTCTCCTTCCCAGGCCGGGGCTCCCTAATGCCTCCAGGAGCAAATACAAAGCCTGGCTTGGAGGGTCCTTGGGGACTCCACCCCCACACCTTTCCAGCCCTCGGAAACCTTTCCTTGGGGCGCAGAGTGTGTGCCCTGCCTTGCGGTGATGCCAGTGTCCTCTCTTTCTGGAGCAGCACACCCCACCATTGCCCGCCTGTCCCCAGTGACCGGAACCCTCTCCCTCTCCCTCCTCATCTCCATCTCTCTCGGTTTCCCAGCTTCCTTTATGCCATGCTTTTGGAGGAAGCTTTTCTGATCCCCCTTAATCCTAGTGCCTTTCCCCGCCCATCATTTCCCACTTACCTTCTTTCACTTGTTTGTACAGTTGTTTGCATGTTAGATTGTAAGCTCCCTGAGGGCAGGGTCTATAGCCACAGTGCTTCACACAAACCCTGGCACATAGTAGCCACTTAATAAATGTTTACTGACCTCTTCCACGTGATGGCCCTTTGGAGAGCTATGGTAGCTATCGGGCCTTCCCCTCCCTCTCTCCCTCCCAGTCTTCTTCAGACTAAACATACCAGGCCTTCAGTCAGGCTTCATAGGGACATGCCCACCCCATCACACCAGCCCCTTGGGGGGCAGAGGGATTCCACACGTTCTGCTTGGCCCCAAGAGAGCCAGAGCAGGAGCAGTGACTGTAAGTTGTACAGAGGGAGGAACTGTCCTGAATGCAATGATCCTTCAGGGGGTGATACAGAAACGGTCCTTCTGGCAGGAGCCACTTGGGAAATGAGATGTCATTACTGCTAATTCGAGGGGAGATCAGAAAGTCTATTGAGGAAAAGCTCTTTAGAGGCAAACGAGGCCAACCCCCTCATTTTTAAAGAGTGCCTCAGACCTCAAACAGTGAGTATCAAAGGCGGGATCCGAACTCAGGTTCCCCAACTCCAGGGCTAATGCTCTCTCTCTTGGACCACGCTGGCCTCTGAAGAAGCAGTTGCTTAAAAAAAAAGAGTAGGGCCATTAAATCCGAGGACAGAGACTTGAAGAACTCACTGTTCCCCAATCACCCCTCAGATACTTTCCCAGTTGGGGGCAGGGAGCAAAATCTTTCCCCTGCGGTTACTTTCCCCAAGGAAAAGTGTATTCACTGAAGGCTGAATTTCCCACAGAGTGCAGAGGTGACTTTCTGTGCTCACAGGTGACCTTGGGGGTGAAGGATGAGCTCATGTCACTTTTAGGGAGGGAGTGTGGGGGCCTCAGACATGCTGGGTTCAGCCTAAGAGTCTCTTGTTCCTTGCTCAAGTTTTTGGGTCTCAGGGCTCAGACCCCTCAGAGGAAATGGGCTGATTCTCTGGAAAGCAGCCCCTCCCCAGGAGCTCCCAATTTCCTTTCCCCCTCAGCCTTCCTAAGCCTCTATGGTGAAGGGTGCCGGGGGCTCCTAGGGAGGGCCAGGTCAAAGGAGTTTGGCCAGCTTTCCGTTTTTTTCCAAGAATTCTGAGGCCCAGTCGGAAACTGCCCCTCCTTGTTATTTATAGAGGGGGTAGGAAATCCCCCAGCAGCCCAGTGAGGCCCCTGTTATGGGCTCTGGGCCAGGGCAGAGGGTAGGGGGTGGGGTCTGAGGACCAAGGAGATCTCAGTGTGTATGGGGAGAGGGGGAAAGGGGCGAGAGACGCTAAACATTTTTCAAAGCTTTGTTATAAGGGGAGATGATGTTGACAGAATAAGAGAAGCCTATATTCAGAAATGAAGATGTTATAAAAACTTAAGGTATCAAAATTATAAAATTGAAAAACTTTTTAGAATTTTAAAAATTTAATGAAAAAATTAAAAATTTAAATTAAAAAAGTACAGCAACCCAAAGTCATTTTCCTTCCCTGGGACAGAAAGAGACCCTTGTTTCTGTATGGAAGTTAGGGAGGGTACAGGACCATTGCGCTAGCTAGGGAGTGCTGTTCAGGGCCAGCAGGTACCTTGCAAAGCTCTCAGGCTTGCAGGGCTTTGGGTGGGAGGGGTACTGCTTGCCCCCAAGGTATCTGGGGCTAAGGGGATGCAGAGGGTCAGTCCATGGTATGGGAATTGCTGAGGGAGGACAGGTCTTGGGCGTCTTGGGCAGCCAGGGGACAGTAGGAAGACTCAAGGTGCCTTGTTAATTTTGAGGGGTAAGGGTACCTCTATCAGGGCCTTTGTGATTGAAGAAGAGGGGTTTCTATAGTCACTGAGACAAGACCCCAGAACTCAAGGGAATGGAGTGGGCAAATGTAGATGGCAGCTCCAGAATGCTATGACCTTGGTAACTGGTATCTCCCAGGGGGAGCTGTGCAGATGCTAAGAACTGGAGTAATGTATATCCATTAGAACATAGAATGTCAGAGGAGAGAAGGAACTTAGAAAATGGAGCATGGACTTTACTGTGGAGAACAGTAGGTCTCAAAGGGATCTTAAAACCAGAATGATTCTGCTAGAAGGGACCTTAGAACCTAGAATGTGAGAGCTGGGAAGGGCCTCAAAACATGGAATGTCAGAGAGGGGAAGGGACCTTAGATCCTAGAGTGTGAGAGCTAGGAAGGGCCTCAGAACATGGAATGTCAGAGAGGGGATGGGACATTAGAACCCAGAATGTCAGGTGTGGGGTGGGGCTGGTAAGAATCTTTGAACATGGGGTACCAGAGTTAGGAGGGAGCTTAGAACGTGGGATGGCAAAGCTGGAAGAGGTCACTTCCTTTACAGAAGAAGTAGAACCAGGGAGGAAAAGGGTTTTGTGTAAAGGGTGCCACGTTGAATAAATGATTTAAAGTAGAACCCAGATCTCTTTACCACTCTGACAAATACTGCCTCCCAGAACTGACTCATTAGTTCCTATCCTAAGGCTATCTGTCATCTTCCTGCCCTCTGGTCAGCTCCAGTCCTAGCCAGAACACTGGGGGAACAAGTGGGAACTGTGCCCACCCTTATGGATCAGGGATAGTCCCAGACCCTCTTGGATCCCTCCCATCATCAGAACCCCTCCTAACCTTGATTATGATTTTTTACTCTTGGGGACCATTCTGTGGCCAGCTCTCATGTGAGTAGTTGGGGGGAAAGTCAGGGGTCCATCCCCTCCTCCTTCTTACTCTGTGCCCCAGCAGGCCCCCAGCCAGGCTCAGTGCATCCTCAAGAGGCAGGCGTCTCTCTGCCAGACTTCCGCTCTCCGGAAATATCCTTGTCTTGAACAAACAGCCTCTTTGTCACCTCATACCCGTGTGGGCCTGAGAACTGCTCCCCCTGGGGTGACTCATTCTGCCCCACTTCCCACCTGGCCCTAAGTACTGAGTTCTCTTGTTCCTAGCTGCCCAGGGACAGGCCTGGGTATAACCATGGTCCCTAAACCTCAGGGCTGGTCCCATCACCACCCACCTACCACCTTGGCTGGGGGATTTGGGGTATAAGGGTGTACTGGTCACTGACTCTAGTCAGTCAGGGACAGTGGCTTGGTGAGGGAGTCGATGAAGGTGACTTGATGTCAGGAAGGTCCCAGGCTACCCTAGAAAGGATGATTGAAGCTGGTATTTGGGGTTTGATTATCCTTTATTAGGAATTTCCACTTGAAATCAGAGCATCACAGCATGAAGAAAAGAAGGGCTTTCTGCTTCCCAACCTCCCAGCTCAGACCTGAGCATTCATGGACAGTCAGAGAACCCTTCCCCCCTGCCCCAGGCCTTACCCCCAGAGCCTGGAGCCCCCTGGGGGAGATGCTCACTAGGGATTCTAGATTCAGGGCACTGGGAAGGTCAGGACCTAGAACAGGAGTCCCCCAAGGAGGCTTGGTCAGCACTAGGACTGGGGGGTAAGCTTCTGGTAGTGGGAATAATGGCCTTAAACCCCAGGGGTTCAAGGGGTAGGGGTAGGACAGGGCAGTGCCAGGGGTGGGATGGGGCAGAATATAGCATGAGAGGGGTGGTATGGGCACAGATCAGAATCATTGGACTTAGAAATGAATAAGACCTTCAGAATCACCCATTCCAAGCCCCTAATTTTTTAGATGAAGTCCAGAGAAGTGAGGTCGTGGTCATGCAGGAAGGGAGTCAGAATTCAAATCCAAGT